>VDFB02000003.1:428332094-428478425 GCA_007258455.2 Sequoia sempervirens
AAAATGTAATGCTCGATAGATGATGTTCTTTAAACCAAATAATTTTCCAATCTTATTACATTGCAAGAATATTAAAAAACAAAGGATGCATAGATCAAGATCTTTCCATAATTGCTCAAAAGGAAAATTCAGTAATAAATTTCATTCCATGTATGCAAAAGAAGTAAATTCCATTAACAATGATCATTGCAATGATATATATGTAAATTCCAGTTGCACATTAATAAGTTTCCATAAATTCTTTCAAGTTTCAATTACATCAATATCATTCAATCAGTACATCTATTTCAATGTTACATCAAAAATTTCATTCCAATTCATCTATTTCAATGTTACAATACTGAGTTTCAAAAAGAATTACATTTACAAGTTGGATTTACAAGCCATTCAATATAATACATGAATACATTTGTAGCATATAAATCTCTGAACCTCAACTGCCGTGACACCACTAGTTTTCTTGCAAACTGGGGCCAAGCGCCTTTTCTGCCCAACCACGAAGTACAAGACTTCCCTAGGTTTCTTCCTAACTTGAAGAAATTATTGAACCTGTGTGAGGAGCCTAGCAACCTGAAACAACAACATAGGAGGGAAATCTCGATGCATGCCCGATTCCTATATGCATTCCTAACATGAGAATCACATATTTCTTGCAAACAGGAGGTGGTAGAGACCTATATTCATTTAGTTCTAGGCTTTTAATTCCATCTATTTCAATGGTGCATGTGCTTGGCCAAGAATAAATAAAACAAATGATAGTTTTAGAAAAGGTAAAACTACCGTCTCTGTGGGTCCACCTTCAGCATCCTGTCTTGGAAGTTTCTCAAAATACAGTGAATAATACACATTCCATCTAAGTTCACATTAAATTTTACACATTTCTAATTCCAAAGAGTTTCCATCAATTTCCAAAGTTCACACAAAGATTTTCAAAATAGCTTTTTATACATACAATTAGTATGAGAGGTTACTTGTACAATTTTCAAATGAGTATTACAATGCAATTTAAAAATCAGTCCCAGTTTTATTTTCTAAAAATAGTTTGGTCAAAGTAAGTAATTTTGATAGTTTCAGCTAAGAAAGGAAAATACTCTTTTCAAAAAATTCACTAGTTTAAATGCATTTTCTATAGAATACATTTGCTATAAGATTCATTTTCAGCTCTTAATATAGCATCATGTATATTTCACTAAGTTCTGATTTGATATATGGTGACTCATTCAATGCATCGATATTAAGAAAAATAATAGTTTTAGAAAAGAAAAACAATGTAAATTTCTAGTTTTGCACATAACTACAAGTTTGCTAGTGTACACAGTCATTTATGTGAATTTACTCTTCTTCTATTCTAAGTTTAATCTTTTAGATATGAAAGCTCTCTGTATAGATTTGTAGATGTATTTATTATGTATGTATATATATATTTAACTTGTACACAACGTTGTGTTTTTTTGTTTAATACCAATGGCACTGGTTATTATCTTCTGTAGATGACAGAGTTATATAAATTTCAGTGTGTATATGTATATATATATGTGTGTGTCTATCTATGTTTATATATATATATATTTATGTATATTTATTTGTTTATATCCCACTTCACTGTCTACAGGAAAGAACTCTCAATGTAGATTTTTTTTATAGAAAATAAAGACCAAAACTCAGGTGTACACCATGAAGGCTGACGCCTCCCCCAAAGGGGAAGGCGCTGCTTGTGTGGGGGAAGCGCCTCCTCCATTGGCCGCAGCCTATGGAGGGCGCTGTCCCTCCATAGCCTAGCCCCTTCCTCTATGGGAGGGGGCAGTGGTTAATCCCCAATTCTCTAAAATTCGTTTACAAAGAAATAATCTTCAATGATTTCATAAATTCGAATGCTCTAGAAACTTTAAAAGGAATATGGGTGAAATATGAAATATATACATTATATATATACACACACATATGCACAGGGAAAATTATGTGTATATTTAAATATATATATATATATTATATAGAATTTCTGTGTAATGAATGAGCAATCTGAGATCGAGTTTATAAACTACAGTTTGGAAAGGAGAAAAGCCCCAATCTGAAAGGAGTAAAATTATGCAAATTCTTACAATGCACACAAAAGAATGGAACATTTTCTCAGATTTTCATAGTTTTTGCATACAATTCAAACACTTAACATTCAAACTCTTTAGTAGTATTTTCAAATTTCAAGCAAGATTTGTGGAAAAATAATGGAAAACCTAGATATTATGCTTCCAGTTGGAGATTCTCTTCAGACGACTTCTTTCCTTTTCCCTTTTCAATTTGGTTTTTCTAAGCAAGATTCTTCTCTTTCCTTCTTTCCAGTTGCTTTACCAGCTCTTTATTTTCCTACTATCTTCCAAAGAATAATTCTTAACTCACTATTTTGAAAGATTCAACATCTTCTTGGCAGCCATTAAAGCAAGATTGTAGAGCTTATTTTCAAGAATGTTTTTCAAGAACCGTTCCTTCTTGGGAACTCTTTTCCCTTTTTAATAATAATTCCCTTTTTCCATTTCCTACCCTAATCTTGAAAATGGATTTTAAAAATAAGAATAATATTTATTTTAATTGCATGTAAATCCCCTTTTGAAAATATTTACCCAATAATAAAATAATTACCTTCTTACTATTAGTTAACTTATTAACTCAAAGATTAACAAAAAATAAAAAAGAATAGAATGCATAAGCATTTAAATAAAAAATCTATAATTAACTTTAATTAAAACTTAATCCTTTATTTTATCATGCTTTCATTTCATCATTTATTTAATTTACTAATTATTATTTAATTTGTAAATAATTCAAAACAAACACACTAAAATTGGTGTTCCTAAATGCATACTACACGAATCTAAGTGCTCATGTGTGTGATCGAGAGGACTTCCTGCTTTGTTCTGTCAAGAAGCTAACCTCCTCTCCTTAATCACACCCTTGGTCTTCGACCTCCTGCAACTCAAGTGCACTCAAATTATTGAATTAGTATCACATAAAGATATAAATCAAGCAATATAATATATGAATTCAAATATTTCTAGTCCTATGAGAGTGTGAAGTCTACTTGGTGGAAGGTACTTTATGCTTTTAATTGATGATTATTATAGATATACATGGGTTACATTTCTTAGAGAAAAATCATATGCATTAGATAGATTCAAGGCATTCAAGGCTATGGTTGAAAATGAAGTGAATTTGAAGATAAAATGCTTAAGATCTGATAGAGGTTAAGAATTCACCTCCCATGAGTTCAATATGTTTTGTGAAGTGCATGGAATAAAGAAACAATTATCTTGCCTGAGAACTCCGTAGCAGAATGGAGTTGTTGAAAGGAAAAATAGAACAATTCAAGAGGCTACTAGGTCAATGATCATTGAAGCCAGAATACCAAAATTTTACTGGAAATAAGCTATTAAAACTATTGTATATGTATTCAATCGAGTTTAAGCAAGAAAAAATAGGACAAAGACTCCCTATGAGCTATGGCATAGAAGAATTCCCATAGTTAAATATTTCAAGGTATTTGGAAGCAAATGCTATATCAGAAGAGATGAAGAAACTTTGGGCAAGTTTGATGCAAGAAGTGATGAAGGAATATTTCTTGGATACTCTACCAAAATCAAGGCATACAAATGTTTCAATAAAACACTGAGAAAGATTATAGAAAGCTCGAATGTGAAGGTTGATGAAACAATGAAGAATTCTATTCATATTTATGGATATGTGGCTGATCAACATGACTATGCAAGAATAGAAGAAATTATGGAAGAAAAAGTTAAATATGAATAGGAAAAATAGAATGAATAGAATGAAAGAGAAGATGCTCCAATGATGTCCCCAAGACACCAAAATATGTATGGAGGAATCATTCAGAAAATTAGATTAGTGGAGACAAGACAAAAGGTGTGCTAACTAGAAGCAAAGTTGCTTTTGAAGTAAACTTGTGTTTATTCTCTTAGATTGAGCCAAAGACAGTAAGTGAAGCCTATAAAGATGAACATTGGAAGGAAGCAATGAAAGAAGAAATTCTCTAGATTGAGAAGAATTAGACTTGGGAACTAGTCCCAAGACTGACATATAAAAAAATTATTTAATCGAAATGGGTATTTAGAAATAAGTTGTCATTTTCATCAACAAAACGGTTTTCATTTCATTTTCATCAACAAAAGCGGTTTTTCATTTTCATTTTTCATCAACTAAATGGTTTTCATTTTCATTTTCATCTTCATTTTCATCAACAAAGCGGTTTTCATTTTCATTTTAATTTTCATCAAAATATAGGTTTTGTTTTCATTTTCAAAAAAATGATATTTTTGATTTTCATTTGCAATAAAAGATTTTTCTTTTTTCTTTTCAACAAATTCTGTAAAAGTTTCATCTCTGAATATAGTCAATGTCAACATCATTAAGTCCAACATCTTGTAAAACTTCTACATACAAATTTACCATTTCACTAACATGTGGATTTGAAGACATACCTGGATTTGTGCATATTGAAACATTCTCCATAGCATTTAAAGAGGGATTTGAAGACATAGTAGGACTTGTTTGTATAATCATATTCTTCTCCAAATTGACTCCTTGAAAATTAGCTTCATCTACAACCATGGTATCCTCAATGTTTTCATCTTCAATAGTTGTTGAATTGGTTGCTCCACCATCATTCAATGATTTCATTCTCATTCTTCTTTGTCTTTGTCTTTGTCTCTCTTTTTCTCTATTTACTTCAACTTCTTGAGGAGTCAATGTCCTCCTTCTCTTATTACGAGCTTTATCTCCCATAATTATAAAATTCTCAAGCACAAATGAATGTTAATAGTGAAATACTTCAAAATATTCAATCCAAATTGGAAGTTGAATACCTATTAGGACAGAATGCTTCCTCTTGTGTTCCTTAAAACAAGTAGAAAACTACCACAATTCCACTTTAAAATTTGTTTTCTTCATGCCTCCTTTGAAAAATTCAATCCATATTGCAAATTGAAACCTTTTGTTCCTCCAAACAAGCACAAAAATAACACAATCCCACTTCAAAAATGGTGTAGATGATGCCCCGTTTGATAAAATCAACTAAAAATCAAGTTCACCACCTGTAAATACAATAGCTTATGAAAAATAATTTACTTTTACTGCTCTTGGTCGTACATGTGAAGTTGCAGACTTCACAGTATTTTTTGCAATGTATTTAAATAAACTAAATGGGATCTCGTTTATAAAACGGGATCCTGCTTATTATAAAACGGGATCCCACTTATAAAACTGGTATCCTGTTTATAAGAAGCGGGATCCCGCTCTATAATCGGGATCCCATTCGTTGACATTGAATGTCGGGGGCCGTTGGCCGGGAAACGGGATCCTATTTCCTTTACAATGGTCCGAATATTGTCGAATAGGGAACGAGATCCCGATTATAATATGGGATCCCGTTTATGAATAAACAGGATCCCTTTTTTAAAATTTGAATTTTTTTTTGCACTGTGGTCGGGTTTTTGCCTAGGTTTTTGGTTTGGGAAAAGCATTGGAAGTCCGAACCTAGGCCTTCAAACTGGTTTGACCTGCAAGTTGAAGGTCCTAACAATGTCAAAGAAAAATACCGACTTTGGACATATGGCAGACGACCTTTTTTGTAGAATTTTTTGACGAAATTAAAACCCATTTTAAATGAAACAATGCAGATTCTAAATATGTAATTTATTTTTCAATTGGATTATTTTTTCTATTTTTCAATTAATTTCTAATAAAATTGGTCCATAAACTTTAAATATCAGGGGTTTTTACTACTTTAATAACTTTTGATCAACATAACATTTTGACAAACGGATTGCACGAGAACAAACTTCATAAAATTATTTTTAATTTAAAAAAAAATCAAAAAATGATAATTTTAGGTCATCTTATGCATGTCGTACATGATGATTTTTCAAAACGACAAATCTTCCTAATAAAAATTTAACAAAAAAAAAAATATTCAATAAAAAATTACAAAAAAATATCAAGAACAAGCTTCAGTGAGTCATAAAACTTTTCCCAAAAGGATTTAGAAAAATACAACAATTTAAGTCAAAATATGGATGTTGTACATGTGCATGGTATGGTAAAAAAAATGACTTTTAAATAGTGGTTTTAAGAAATGCCTACTAAAATTGAATTTGTACAATCTGGGTATTAAAATAAATTACATATTTGGAAACTAGACTCCGAGCACTACATTTTATGATTAGTGAATTTTTTAAAGATTTCATCTCTAAGTGCTTCAAATTTTAAGGTCAAATGTGTGAAATTCTGAAAATCAGGAAAAACACTTCCACTTTTTGGCCAAAAAGTGGACTCAACTTCTTGCAGACACCCTCTACCTCATTCATTGCATTTGTAAATGGGTACCTGATCAAGCCTTGTTTTTGGGATCCATCTTTTCTTTCATGCATCTTTTCCTTAGTGTTTTAGCTACTTCCTAAGTTCATCTTAAGGGGGGGTGTTAGAGTAATAATTTATTTCACTTAATTAATTACATCATATTGGTTAATCAATCAAGTCACTTATCACCTTAATTACTTAAGCTAAACTTAGGCACATTAATAATTAATTATTTATTAATTGTTAAGTGTGCACACTAGCGTTTCCTTTAGGGTTATGCATACATTTCTTTTATAAAGCAATTCATCTTATGTAATTTCTCAATTCCTGAATAATATCAATTTGCACATCTTCATGCAAAACTCTTGATTTTTTTGTTTTTCTCTTCTATGGAAGGTTTTTCTAGTTTGCATCTCTGATCTTGGTTTCTAACAATGTTGACACTATTTCACAAGCTATGGGCCATACCCTTAACAAATCTTTTCCTTCAAGTAGTGTGACAAGTGTTGAAATAATGGTTGCTAGTATTCCACAAGAAACGATAATCCAAATTCATGAAGACTTAGCAAACCTACGAAATCAAGTGAGTACTAAAAAATTTCAACCAATACTATCCCTACCATAGAAAACATAGATTGCATGATTGAAAGTAAAGAAGGAATAGAACTTGCACGTAACATAGTTCAATTTTTTGGAAAACATCTTACCTGAATGACTAGTTCTGCTTTACCTTCAAACAATGTCCAAAGCCAAGGAGGAAATAAAATTCCTCCTCCCACAACCATTGCCTCTATTCCTACCTATACCAACCCTCACATTACAACAACCATGCTACCTACTAGTAATGTCATTCCTACCTTGGATATTTATGCTAGCATTCCTAGTACCTTTGTGGCATTACACATCATATCTCCTACCACTTTACCTCCAATAAGAATTCCATTCACTTGTCCATCAAACAAATATACACCTCCACCATATTCACCTCCATCTCAAAATACAACCAATGACACCATCATAAATCAACTTTTTCAAACCATTTCATCCCTTCAAAAGCAAGTTTCAACCATAGACCAAAATTAAAATGGCCAACCTACATACTATGTCAAAATAAATCCCTTATCCTTGGAGATATTGAGAACGTTGATACCACAAGGTCTAGAGATTCCTAGATTTGGGAAATATGGGAGGAAAGGAGATCCTTCTAACCATGTTTCTACTTATACTACATTATGTAGTGTTTTTGTTCTTGAGGATAAGCTCTTCCCTAGGTCCTTGAAGGATGCCACCTTAGAATGGTTTTCCTCACTACCAAACAACTCAATTCGTTCATTCTATGAACTTGTTGAGGCCTTTATAAACCATTTCCAAGTGCACATGAATCCTAAGATGACCTTAGCCGATTTGGTGAGATGTAAGCAAAAAGATGATGAAAACGTTATTGACTTCATTTCATGCTACCAATTGCTTTATTACCAAATTGATGTAAAGATTCTTGATCCTCACCTTCAATGGATGTTTATTGAGAACTTGCAAACTAAGATACAAGATAACCTTACCACAATAAAGTTTCCTTCCTTCATACACTTGTGTACTGCCCTTCGTGATTATTAAAACTCAGTTAGTACACTAGTAGAATAGGTGACTAAAACTTTTAGTCACAACAACTAAAAATGAGTAAATTCTAGTAATTTTTTGCAACACAACTATAAATGAGTAAATAAATGACTAATTTGGTTGTTGAGTAAAAGATTATTTAGTCACACAAATAAAAATGACTAAATAGTTAGTCACGTGAATACAAATTAGACAATTTTTTTAAAAATTATGTTGGGAAATGATTGGTGGGAGTGTCTTGTGTCTGATTCATTATTCATGTTTAGCTTGGCAGTACTTGACAACTACACTGAGGCTACTTTCATGGGTGCATGATTCATTATTCATTTTGAGGAATTTTGGGTTATAGTAGCTACTTTGATGGATGATAAATATTGTTTTGAGAGGAGCTAGAGAATTCTAAAAAGGTAGGCAAGGAATTCAGTGTTTGCTGCAAAGTGTTTGAAGTCGGTGAGGCCCTCTACAAAAAAGTTAGATTTGGGTCCGACTCCCTCTGTAGCGAATTCAGAGTTGATTTGAAACCCTCATTACATTACACACAAAATATATAGCTTTCTGATTGGTAACTTATAGTAGTTACAATCTACTGCTCTTAGTAATGTTCTTTTACAATCTTACCACTGTTCTACATCATAATGTGTTTGAGCTAAATATAATAAAATTTGGGTGTCAGTGCCAAAATAGAATTTCCTCAAACAATTTTGATACATTTTCACTACAAGTGCAAATTATCTTTGTGCAAAGTAAACATGTGATAGATTTACCCATAAATTAGGCATCTAAAAAAAGATGTTTCCTATTTCAGCTTCTTGTACCTGTGTAAAAATTTCCTTTGTAATATCAAATTGACCCCTTTTAGCTAGTACAATGGTTTCCCCATTTGCAGCATAAACATTTCCTAGTCTTTATCCCAACACTTTACAATATAGTTCTCTAGCCTTCTCAAGATGTTGTGCCTCCACCTTTGGATCCCTCCTCTCATTGTGAAAAGTAAAATAATTCCAATTTCCAAGTGAAATGTCAACATAAGAATTCTTTGCTTCTAATTCACTTTGTCCAACTTTAATTGTTTCTTTTGCTTTAAGTTGGCCATTTTTTTTTAGTTCCATTTTTCCAAGCATAGATAAAGCATTTGATGAGTTTTTTTCCACCTTAAGTGCATCCCCAATCAATTCTAGGATTAGTTGGATCTCATTCTAAGACTGATCCATGGCTACAAGACGTAGATATGCATCCATATAATCAAGAAACTTGAACAATATTAGCCTATATAAAAGATTTTCTTTTTCAATAACATGTAGTTGTTCAAACAACCTAGCAAGATTAAATAATGTTGTGACTTTATCTCATGGTAACTCAAGTGAAACACCACCTTCTTCTAGTTGATGGAAGAATTCCATATCCTTAAAGAGCATAGGAAAAACTATAGAATTGGCACTGGGGATTTTATTTATGAATTCAACCCAATTTCCATTTCCTAATGCCTCCATAATTTTTTTTTGAGCCAACACTAGTTCATCATGCTCAAAATGAAGAACCCCAGTGTTGTTTAACAATTGAATGGATACTTCTTCTTTGATCTTCTTTAGAAGAGACTTTGTTTTCTTAAGAGAATCTAAGGTTGAACTGGGGTTTGATGATATTAATAACTTACTCATCTTGATAAATGCATGGGCATCATGTGGATCTATGAGAGATGCCTTTCTTAAAATTCCAAAGCCTTCTCTACCTAACCTTGTTGAGCATATATATGGCCTATAGCTTTTAAGCTCTCACAGTTCTCAAGGTGGACCTCTAGAATCTTTTCAAAGTTTGAGAGAGAACTCTTAAGATATCAAAGCTTCAATTTAACCTATCCAAAAAATCATGTGGCCTCTAGCTTTTCTTGATTGATTCCATGTAGTAGCAACCAGTGGTGTCAGTTCAATTGTGCATACTAAATATCTTAATTGATTTTCCACTACTTTTAATATAACTCTCCACCAAAACCATACCCACTAAGCAAGGTCACTTAGTATCTTTAGTTGGGGTGAGGGGTATTCCTTAGATTTCTTGGTTTTTAAAAGATCTCTACAAAACCTTTATGTTGTTTTCCTTAATTTTAAAAAGACACAAAGTTCAAAGGAGAGGAAACAATTCTCAATAGCTAAATTGAAAGGTGCATTTGAATAAGAACAATACTTTGTCATAGTAAAATTTATTTTAGTTGGATAATGGCAGGACTAGATAAAGATTCAAAGGAGAATACCTTTGGTGATAAGGTAAAAGAACCTGTTGCAGAGCCTGGGAATTTTAATAGTGCCTCTAAATTTGATTTATAGGATGCTAGAATATTGTTCTTATTCAAATGCACCTTTCAATTTAGTTGTTAAGAACCCTTTCCTCTCCTCTGAGCTTTCTATCTTTTGAAAATGGAGGTGATGGAACCCCTAGAAATTTTTGTGTTCCATTTCCAAAATCTTGATAAATTTAATGAACTATGGGTTTTGTCTCGTACTACTGCATAAGGGGTTTTAGGTTTAAATAATTCTCATTTGGAAAACCATTTGAGTATATATCCTTTCCTAGGTTTTAATTTTCGGTTGAATCCTTGTGTCTACCATCATTCCTTTAAGTCATGACTCTTGACATCAAAACCCGTTGAGTGACTGGCCCTCTAGTTGTCTTACTGATTTATCCTGTTGGGTCATTATTTAGAAATTTTCCTAGGTTGGGCTGAATATTTCCCATTGAAAAGTCTTAAGTCTTTTATGTTGTGGGTGGCTTCATGAACCTAGTTAGGTCCCATTTAGGATTAATTTTTTTGACATGTGTAGATATAAGAACTCTAAATGTCATTCAATCAATGCATAAGATCTGGACCGTAGCCTGCATGCCCATTCCATGTTGTTTCTCATTATTTTATTCACTCGGACTCATGGGTGAAGGCCACACATCCCAAATGATTGGTAGGCTAGACATCATTGATAAGGCATGCATCTAGTCATTAAATAAGATCAATAGTGGGAGATAAATGAGGTGGCCACATCTAGACTGTTCCTTGCATGCCCATTTGTTTTTCTTGATTATTAAAATAACCACACAGGCTAGCGAGTGATTTCCACTTGTCTTCATTGATGATGGGCCTGAAGGTTAGTATTGTTGAATTTAAACTAAATCAACAATTGATAGCAGGTGATGTGGATTAATCTTGACCACTCCCTACCATCCCGTGTGGGCTCCATCCTTCTTGCCAGATTCCCAATAGGGATGCGGGTGTCTGCCGCATGGAATAATCCTAAGAACATGGAAGCATAGACATGTGGGAAAACATTTAATTAAAACCTCAACAAGGGGCATGGGAGGTAAAGTGTGTGTTATTAATATGCATATATTGCATGTGCTTAAAATATCTTTTAACCTAAGTCGTAGATGTTGTATGAAGGATAAAGTTGCTACTATCTAAGGAGTGTGTATGACAAGGCTCAGAGATCTAATCTCAGCCTCTCCCCATCTCCCTGTTGATGAAATTTGCATACGAGTTATGGCTCATGGGGGTAAGAGGAAAAGGACATGTGGACCATGGCTATAAAGACAAAGAGATTGTATCAATGGGAATTTTCCTAGTTTTAGAAATGATTAGATCATAAACATAGAACCCAAAGAAAGTAATGAAGTGCAAAGGAAAATAAATGAAAAACAAAAAACGAAACAAGCTTTGCAAGTGTCTTCAATCTCCATGGCAGATCTCCATTACACCTTCTAACTTGCTAGAAAGATGTGTTGCCCTCAGATTCAATGTACGGGCAATTTAATGAAAAAGTCCTAAGCAAGATTTTGGAGGATTTAAAATGACTATAATGCTATCATGCAAATGATAAACATTGAACTAATGTCTAAACTATGCCAAAATAAAGTCTATGACAAGAATGCAAGATTGCCTAAGATTCAACAATTATGCCAAAATGAAATATCAAGAAATTGTCCATCTAAAATGCGAGAAAAATTAGCATTTTATAGAAAATGCAATTTTGGATGGATGGCCAGGATTAAAAGTTGATGAAAGCCTAAAATCAGAGGTCAAAATTTGTGTGACAACCCATAATTAGGGTTAGGGAAAAAATATGAAATGAGTGGCCAAGATGCAATTTGAGAAAATAGCATCGATGGTTGAGAATAAATGTGACAAGAGGATAAAGATTAGCTAAAAAGATAAGACTTGAAAAATCTAGGAGATAAAGATGGGATGAAAGATAAGACTTGAAAAATCAATAATTTTACCAATTACTTGATTTATGGAAGAAGATTACCATTTTTGAATTAAAATTAATTAAAAAATATGGATTTATGAGACAGTAAATAATTGATTTTGGATTATTTACTAAAAGAAGTCGTAGTTAACAACGTGAGATTGTTTTAAAATAATTAATTTTATTTAAAATGAGGGAAATGTTCAATAAGCCAATTAAATAATTAAAAATAATTATTTAATTGAAGAAGGTGGCCCATAATTAAATAAATTAATAAATATATTTAATTATAAGGAGAGTTAAAAATTAGTGAAATATTAAATAAATAAATAAGATATATTTATTTAATAATTAGGAAGACATAATGAATAAAGATAATTAAATAAATTAAGAAATTTATTTAATTATAGGAAGATTTTAGACGATTAGTGACGTATTGAATAAATAAATAAAATTTATTTATTTAATAATCATGAAGAATAAAAAGACATGAATTAATTAAATAATTATGAATTAAGTAATTAATAATCGAAGGTGGACCAAGGACATAATTATGCTAGGACGAAAGTGGTAAAAATAGAGCTTGTAGGCCTAGGTCATTTTTATGTGTCTACATTTTGCCCCTCTTTTTCATAATGTAGCATGTCGCATTGTGAAAAGGAAAATAAGTCAAAATTATGCCCTAGTGAAAATAGGATGAGGAAGAATGACGAGGAGGTAGTAATATGCCTCCTCGAGAGGACAGTTGGGTTAAGAGAACACGAGCATGCTCTCGAAATAAAAGAGACAAATAGAAGACGACAAGACAAGAAAGTGTTAGTGCAAAAGATATGGATGATGAAGATGCAGACTAGATGAAATGTTAGAGGGGAAACGAAGAAGGGTGGGATGGGAAAATAATCCTTCAACATTTTCCAACATAATAATAGTTGTTGCTCGAATCATCATTGAGTGGTAAAAAATAACAAATGGACAAAAAACACCATGGTATGACATAGACCAAGGTGTGCAAGGTCATCCACTTGCAAAAAAGAAAATCATAGACAAGGAATGTCCTAACTCATACTAAGGGTCATGTTGCCCCAGTCTTTTTGTCAAGACAATCCATAGACAACAGTCAAAGAAAAACATAATAGGCCATGAGACGTCATTGCACCTCTAAATCCTTCATGGGACATCCTTGAGGTAGCTAGTAACATGACCAAAAGACAACTCAATAAAAAGATTATAAGAAAAAATAGTCAAAAATTAACAACCATTTAATTGTATTTCCAATATTTATTTGTTGAAGATTAATTGTTTGATAGTTTGATAATTTTGACATTCTAAGAGTTTTGCCAATTCAACAATGTTGACGGTTTTGACACAGCCTATTGTCAGGAAGGACACAACCTAAAAAAGGCTAATTACATTTTGACGAGGTCTAAATCCAAGAAGGACACATCATGAAGAGGACCAAAAAGTGATGAGATTGACATTGTTTTGGAAATTTGATTGATTTTGATTGCATGATTGATTAGACTATGTTGTTTGATTTTGGTTCATGATTCAAATGTTGATGTTTGCAATGACTAACTTGTGTCTGAGTTTGACTATGTATACTTTATTTGAACAACATGACTATGTTTGACTTATGATTTTTATTTTGACAAACCTAAAAAGATGGACTTAATGTCTTGGGGACTCATCAACTGATGGCCTTGCCTATGTAGCAAATGCGTAGAGACAACATAGTTCAAACAAATGACCAAGACTGACTAACATGACCAACAGGACTTGAAATGACTTTGTTTTGGTATTTTTGACATTTATTTGGATGTTTTTTGTATTTTGGACATATTTTGGTGTTTTCAGATTTTTGACATTTTATGATTTTTAGATGTTTTTCAAGACTTTTTCTGATGTTTTTGGATTTTGTTGTTTTATGATTTTTTTGTCTTTTGTCCTTTTATGATTTTTTTGGACTTTTGACAGTTCATGAGGATCACGACAATTGCATGTGAATGATTCCTATGCATGAGAATCCAAAGAAAAACATGATTGTGCCCCTAGTCAAGCTAAATACCAATTGATAGGTGATGACAATGTTGTTTGATGTGGGAAGGACACATCCCGAAAAAATGTGAGGATGACGATAATGTGATGAAAGTATAGAGGTCTGCAACTGGGCCAGGAATAAAGTCAAGTAATTTTTTGGATAATGCGCTTGTATGGATTAGACTCATTGCATTTGGAATGACTTGGTTAGGACTAGATGGGATGATGAATTATCCGTAGACCATTTGACAAGGAAAAGCCAAGATAGTTGACAGACATGAAAGGATGAGAGGTGGCCTTGGTAAAGGACAAGAGACATGAGACTAAAAGAATTGCCATATGATTTTCAAGGACTATGTCGCATAAGGATAATGAGGTTATGAAAGTAATGACATGACATTTCATGAATCATATATGACTGAAGGATAGACATGTCAAGAGTTTTCCCAAAGCATGATTTATGTGTGTCAGT
Organism: Sequoia sempervirens; assembly: GCA_007258455.2. Taxonomy (NCBI): domain Eukaryota; kingdom Viridiplantae; phylum Streptophyta; class Pinopsida; order Cupressales; family Cupressaceae; genus Sequoia; species Sequoia sempervirens. The sequence goes on from VDFB02000003.1 coordinate 428,346,813, forward strand.
TTTATGTCAAGACCAAGGTAATTGGGAAAATGGATGGAAATGATATGAATGAAATGGATGGGTGTAAATGTCATGAGGAAAGCATGGAAAATGAGACGAGTTGCCCCCAAGTGCAAAAGTGCAAATGGATGATTTATTTTACACATGATGCCTGTTTGCCAGGTTTTTATCATGGTACTCATCAAGGGCACCTGTTTCCCAGGTTTTCACTGTTGGACAAAATTTTTCTCTTTACTATTTTCTTGACTTTTTTGGTGTCACCAAGACACCTGTTTGCTAGGTTTTCATCAAGGTGACAATTATTTTTTATCATTTTTTCAATTTTTTTGATATTTCCAGATAGCCTTGATGCTTTAGATGATCATTGATTGTTCTAAATCCACTGGCAGTGCTGATGTAGAGACTGGGGTCATGATATGCCAATAATGACCTTTCTGAAGAAATTATCGTGTCAGGATCATAGTTCTTGCATACAACTAATTGATGCCATTGTGATCCTTGTGAACACTAGAGTTGGCCTTATTAGAATACACATATTGCCATAGAGTGCCATGAGGGTCCTTGTGATAAAGAGTTGCTACCATGATGCAATGTATTGGTGACATGGTATCTTTGGACTTTAGACAAGATGTAGGATTATGATAGATGATGGTAGACGTGGAAAGGTTGTTTGGATGTTTGGATGAATCAGTTTTTATTTTCCAAACTTGGTATGGTGGATGATGGATTTTGGAGGGATGGCATTTGGAACCAACACCTTTAGATGCCTTGCTTGATGACCATTTTGAAGGAGGTGGACATGTGTTATATGTGGGAGTCCTCTTGTCTTATGGCTCCACATTGTGATTGACATTTTTTGTTGACATATTTTCTTTGTTTGATCCACTTGTCTTTGGGATCCATTTTAATTTCATTTGTCCACTTGTCTTTTTGTTTGATTCAATGGCCTTTGAAATTTGATTTGTATGACTTTTGTTTTTGTTGGTTCCAAAGGGAAGGTTTAAGATGTTGAGGATGACGGTTTATGGTGTGGGTGGACGGGTGTTGGTAGAAATCTTATGACAAGGATTTTTAATGGACTCTATTTTGATGTTTGTATTTGACAAGGTTGCTCCCAGTATCGAGGAGGTTCCACTAACATCATTTGATTTGCTGACTGAAGAATAGCCAAGACCTTGATGTCTGTAATTTTCTTAGAGTTGTATTGGTTCTTGAATACCTTGCTCATGTATGCCTAGTCCTTTGCCATAATATTGCATTCTTTGATAGATTCTATTTGTGATGGGGTATTTATTGTTTTGAAAGCAAGATGCTAACCCATCATGATGTATGTGGAAACTGTTACCTAGAAGTTTTTTGTCTGCAAGGAAGCCTACTTTGACAAAGATAGATGACCCTAGTTGATAAAGTGTCTTATCTTCATTGTCATGTTGGGCATATTTCTAACTAATATCTTTGGTTTTATCTTGTGACATGTCAGGTTCAGATGATTCTATTGGTGCTTCCAAGTCGATGTCAAATCCATCATTATGGTCAGTGTCATAGAGTCTAGTAAATTCAGCTATAGCTCGATCATTTGCAAATATGTCCATAATGTAAGACTCTTGTTCTTGAGGAATATCGTCTATGTGTGTCACAGAGGCAAGTGTCTCATTTTGGAAAGTGTCCATAGTTGAGGCCTATTTAGGGTCAGAAAGTGTTTGATCATGAATGGCACAAAAATCAAGGAGTGGATCGTTTTGGACTTCTTGGTCAATGGTAGGGTCTTGGTCAAAGATGGGGTTGTTGTGGATGATATAATTGGGATTGAAATCTTTGTCAAGGGTAGGTGTATTTTGGATGTCATGATTGTTTTGAAGGACTTCTTGAATGGAATTTAAGATAGGGTCATGGGATGGACTACCTTGATCCTGACATGAAGGTGACATTATGATGTCATGCTTTGTACTTTCATTTTGACATGTATCCTCAAGTTTAGACAATGGGATTTAACTTTGGACAATGATAGAATTTTCATGACTAAAACTAGCTTGTGAGGGATTGACTTGGAAAGGATGACTAGGATAAGACATGGGGACTTGGACTGGACTAGTTGGTGAAGGACGAGGATATGACATGGAGACTTGGACTGGATTGGTGTAAGGTTGGCTAAAATAGGATGTGGATACTTGGACGGGATCGATCTGGTATGATGTGGAGACTTGACATGAGTTGGTAGATAGTTGATAAGGCATGTCAAGGTTAGGATAAGGGTAATAATTGGATGTGTGTTGGAGATTAATGGCAGGATTTTTGTTAAGTGGTTCTTGATAGTGAGGGTTGATGGATGGAGGACTTGGGCTGATAGGTTGTCAGTAGGAAGGGTACATAGGTGATGTTGGTCTCAAAGTATTAAATTCAAAGCCATGTGGTAGTTTAACCCCTTGGTCCAAGAGCATGGCTAGATACCTTTGAGGGTCATGTAGGACTAAGTCTTCCACAAAGGAGACTACATTAGGATTTTGTGCTGCAACTTCTAAGTCTTTTGTGTATACGTTTCCATGTCGGTCTCTTTGTATGAATGGTTCAAAAAGGTTTTGTGATGAAGATGGCATGCTCATGGAAGATTGTGTGTTCATTTTGTGAAATGGGTCAGAAAAAGTCCAGTGTTGGTTTGTGTCATAATTATTATCGATGTTGGGATTGAAATCTTTTCCAAAGTTTTCCATTTTTCCTCTCTTTCTTTAAAGCCTAGTCTCAACCATAAAAGGGAATTTCTCAAATGAGGATGATGAGAATGACAACTAAATGCAAGGATGACACTAGCCTATGTTTTTGGATTTTTTGGATAAAGGATGACAATGCAAAACTATGTTTTTGGATTTTTGACAATAAGGGATGCAATATGACAATGTTGTCTAAAGAAAATGACTAATGCCAAAAGACAATGAAGACTAAGATGACAAGTTATGACACTATTTTTTTTGTATTTTTGGAGGATATCAATGCAAGGTGATAAAATTGTCAAGAAAGGATGCCAAATGCCAAGGTGATAATGAGGACTAATGTGAAAATGTTGGTTAAGGAATTGACCAATGCAAAGTCTAGATTCCAAATGAGGACTATGATGACAATATTTTGGATTTTAAAGATATGCAAGGTGAGGACTAAAATGATTTGAATGTCTAAGGTATACAAATGCAAAGGTCTAAAATGATTTGGAAGAAGGTTTCCTAACCACCATATGCTTGATCTATGTCTCAATTTTGGAATATCAAAGGACTTGTTTGAAGGACTAAATGACAAGGACAAAATGACAAGTGAGTCTTCCTAACTAGACTTTTGAGTTGGAAGGATCTCACAAAAGGACAATGACTAAAGAAGATAATGATGATTAAGTCCAATGATAACCTAATTTTGAAAGTCAATATTTTGCAAAGCGAGGTAAGGTTGTCCTAATCCAAAATATGCAAAATGAGATGAGGACCTAAGTTTTTGGTTTATGACTGAAAATGCAAATGGTGAAGCCTAAGGATGAAGCTAAAATTTGCAAAGATGACCCTATGGTAAGATGCAAGCTAAAGTGTACAAGGAATGGGAGATTTGGGAAATTTTCTTATCTAGTTTTGATAGAGGACTTCTGGAAGAAGATGTTTGACAACAAGCTAAAAATCTTTGGACTTGAAGTTTTGGTAAAAATTCTGATTTGTTTGAAGTTGATTGTTTGTTTCTAGATGTGTGAATCTTGTTTGCTTTGTTTCAATATCCAAAAAACACTTGGCAAGCAGGAGATTTTGAATGTAGAAAAACAAAAATAAGACAAGCACAATCCTATGGTTAGGCCAAGACAATATTTGCTAGATTCCACATGGGTTTCTCCAACCACATATCCTTAGTGTGTGAATCGAGAAGCTTGGTTGCACAGGCTCCCCCTTACAGTGCACTCTCTTCTTAGGACAACCAAGCTTCCAACCCCCATGAAACTCCCATGGTAGATTGATCACCTCTACTAAAGATTGTGAAGATGTGGATGCCTTCACAATGACCATTGTTGCACTAGCAAGTAGAAGATTTTTGGCTACTACACAAAAGTGTTTAATTCGGGACCCCCGTTTGAGTGGCCATACATGGGGCACAAGATTAAGCTTCATTTAGGAGGCACTCCAACCTGAAGAGGTTACACTCAACATGGTTTTTAGGAGTACTACTTGGTCCATATGACACATCAGCATTCACAATCCTATGCTTTCCCTTAGGATTCACATTTATATACTAGTCGGGCGTAGCTTGGCCAAAAAGCTGTATTACTGATTTGAGTCACCTTGGGGTGAGTACTTTTTCCCACCAAGGCAGGCCCAAGTTCTAGAGGTAATAACTATTTCTCTTACACCTAGGATCACATAAATGAGCAAGGGAGAGGATACATCGATTATTGTATCAAGGTTACACAAAAATTAAGGTGGGTCCAGTTTTTTTATCACCTAGTTTGCACAAGGTGAGAGCATAGTCACCTACCACCTTCAAGCACAATCAAGCAAAATAAAAGACATGTTCATTTTAGTGCACCAAATGAAATGTTTTTTAATCTAAAAATTATAGACACAATGTTTTAAATTTAGATTTCTTGGACAAACGAATCTGGAAAATCACAAATTAGTAGTTTGAACAGATTGTCTTGGACCCTCGAAATGAAAATGCCACACATTGCCAACAAGGATTAGTAACCAAAAATATCTAATCTAAAACATACAATCTGTTAAAATCCTAAACTAAATTAAAAAGAAAAAAAAAGAATATAAATCTAAACTAAATTAAAAAGTTAAAAATCTAAGTTAAATTTGAAATCTAGGTCTAACTTAGAACTAAATTAAATGAAAAATCTAAATTAAATTAAAAATCCACATTAAATTAAAATCTAAGTTAAAAATCTATATTTAAAATCTAAAAGCTAATAAAAGATCTAAGTAAAAATCTAATCGAAAATCTAACTAGAAACTAATGTAAAGATCTAAAATTCTAATTTAAAAACTAATTAAAAAGAATTTAAATCTAAACTAACATCTAAATCCAAATTAAATTTAAATCTAAATGGAATTAAATCTAACTAAATTAAAAAGTTAAAAATCTAAATCTAAATTAGAAACTTAAGTCTAAATCAAATTAGGAACTTGAATCTAAATTAAATTAGAAACTAAATTAGAAACTAGAAAATCTAAACTAAATTAGAAGTTAAAATCTAAACTAAATTAGAAATTTAAATCTAAAAGCTAAATCTAAAATCTAAATCTAACTAAATTAAATAAAAATCTTAAATCTAAATTAAGAATAAAAATCTATTTTAAATCTAAATAAAATCTAGATTAAAAATCTAATTTAATATTAGATTAAAATCTAATTTAATATCTAGATTAAAATCTAATTTAAAAATCTAAATTAAATCTAAATCTTCTTGCTGCCTAATTTAAAATCTAGATTAAAAATCTATCTAAATTAAAATATAATTTAAATCTAAATTAGAATCTAAATCTTCTTGCTATCGTGACACAAATCTTGCAAAGTTTTTTTTATTCGCTACCTGTAATTTTTCTTTCAATTCACATCATGTTCACCAAATGTATCGATGGGAATTTTCCTAGTTTTAGCAATGATTATATCATAAACATAAAACCCAAAGAAAGTAATGAAGTGCAAAGGAAAATAAATGAAAAACATCAAACGGAACAAGCTCACTAAGTGTCTTCAATCTCCATGGTTGATCTCCATTACACCTTCTAACTTGCTAGAAAGATGTGTTGCCCTTAGATTCAATGTACGAGCAATTTAATGAAAGACAATGACAAAGTTCTAAGCAAGATTTTGAAGGATTTAAAATGACTATAATGCTATCATGCAAATGATAAACATTTAACTAATGTCTAAACTATGCCAAAATAAAGTCTATGACAAGAATGTAAGATTGCCTAAGATTCAACAATTATGCCAAAAAATCTATATCTTCGGCCATCGGTTGGTTCTTTAATAATTTCTTCTTTGGTATTTTTTTTTTATATATAATGGCTTTGTTTTGTGGTGTGGTCTTTGCTCAAAAGTCTTGCAGATTTCGTGGTGCATATGGATCTTGTTGAAGGTATTAGTTGTGTCAATTTGGATGAGACCATCCTAGGTTGTCATCGTCTCCAAGATAAACTATCTCCAGCAAATTTGGCTACTTGGGTGGAGCTATTCTTTTATCATGGGCATGCGCATTTTGGTTGGGATCCATTTGTATGTGAAATGTTTAGATCTACAAAATTTAAAATTTGGCTATGGGTGGTTTTTCTTAGGCCTTTTCTGTAATGTGTAATTGTTGTTGGTCCAAATTGTTCTGTATGCAACTTTTCTACATGGTTGGGGGATGTAATTAGGTTGTAAATCATTTTTGAACTGAGCTATAACTGAAGGTTTTCTTCCTAGTTCTTTCCAAACAGTATGCTCTTTTGAACTAGGTTTTGTAGCACTCTTTTAAATTAATAAAAATATTTTAGTGGCTTTGCCACTTTTATCAAATTAAAAAAAGAACAATTATGCCAAAATGAAATATCAAGAAATTGTCTGTCTAAAATGTGAAAAAAATAGCATTTTATAGAAAATGCAATTTTGGATGGACGACCTAGATTAAAAGTTGATGAAAGCCTAAAATCAGAGGTCAAGATTGTGTGTGAGAACCCATAATTAGGTTAGGGAAAAAATCTGAAATGAGTGGCCAAGATGCAATTTGAGAAAATCACATCGATGGTTGAGAATAAATGTGACAAGAGGATAAAGATTAGCCAAAAAGATAAGATTAAAAAAAACCAGAAGATAAAGATGGGATGAAAGATAAGACTCGAAAAATCAATAATTTTAGCAATTACTTGATTTATGGAAGAAGATTACCATTTTTGAATTAAAATTAATTAAAAAATATGGATTTATGTGATAGTAAATAATTGATTTTGGATTATTTACTAAAAGAAGTGGTAGTTAACAAGGTGTTAAATGAAATGAGAGCTAGATTCCAAAACATGACTACAAAGGAGGGTCAAGAATTAGTGAGAACTAGTGGAATCTTTTTGCTACTAGAATGGGATTTAGCTCCATCCATATCTTTCAACACAATCAAGAAATGTGACAGACCTCTCTATGATATAGAAGAAGAAGCTACACTTGCACTACAGGGGTCTACTTTCAGTGAGGAATAGGAAGCCTTGGCTATATGGTCTTTAGCCCCAAGCACAAGAAAGTCGGACATTGCTAAGCCTACACCTAACTATAGTGGAGTCCTGATAATAAAAATAGTGTTAGAAACATCGGCCTTAGAAGCTACAAATATGTCAATTCATGTGTTGCACAGTTCACAAGGGCCACTGTGGAGTCTGTGACTACTGAAAAGATAAACTCAAAATAGAATTGAATAACTTGTTGGTTAAATATGAAGATCTTGAGAGGGATAATATGCAATTATAGACAAAGGTAGCATTATTGGAGGATGTGGTGCAAAGGTTACAACTTGGAAAGCCCAAGCAGAATGATGCTTACTTTCCCACCTTACACAAGAGGATGTATCTCCAAAGTTTACTACTGATGTAAGTTCTTCATGGGAAATTGTTCCATATAATATGGGAGTTGTGCCCATTTCAATAGTAGAACCCAGTACATCAAAAGGGCCACAACCGGAAGTGGATATCAATAGAGAAGAATTACTTAGGAAATTAAATGAATATAAAGAAAAATGTAACAATCATGATGAAGATGCTTTTAAGGGAAATATGAGGATTGTCACAACAATGCTAAAACATTTGAACAAAAGAGTGAATAAAAAATTCAATAGTGTTCACTGTAGTTATTCATCCATGGTTGATGCCATCAGAATGTTTGACATTGAAAAAGAAAGAGCTATTCCACTCATGGAAATCTGGATCCCTAGGAAGCAGGAATTGATATTGATAGGAATTGGGGTTAAGTAGGACCCCAACCCACTTGAAAAGTTTTAGCCTACTATGGTTCTTGTAAATAAGAATGAGGGATACATAGGAAATATTGAGACATTAGAGAACAAGGTAAAGGAATTGGTAAAATACTTCCATGAATATCATCATGGCCTTCTTCCATCCATTTTAAGGGATGCTGGTAGCATTAAGACTCCACAGGAGTGCAAAAATGAAGCAAATAAGGTTATTTCAAATCAAGCCATGAAAATTTGTTAGAAACTTAATATGGAGACATTAAAGATAAATATGGATATGTTAGTTCATGCTAAGACTTTCTTACTAGAATTTGATAAGGAGGCTAACTAGATTGTCACCAAGTATGCACCTTATAGACAGAGGCTTGAGGAAGTAATGAAATTTGAATGGCCTACTGAAGAAGAATTCCTAGCATGGAAAGGCAGGTACTTGGAAGGAGTGGGAGGTCTGGCATTAAGAGTGGCGGGCTAGTCATTTAAGATTTTGAAATTCTACAACCATGATGAATAATGGATAGATGGGAATGCACTACATATCCTGGATTTAGTATAGATTAGGCTTTTGATAAAGTATGGAGAAATATAGTGCATCTTATTCAAAGTTGAATTGATGACAAGGTTGTAGACATGGGTTTTTTTTTCTTATCCTTTTCTATTTTCTTCATTCTTTTTTCTTCCTTTCACTTTGTGTGCATGGGCACAAGTTTTGAGGTAACTATTTAGTTGTACCCATTTTGAAAATTGGACCAGATCTCCAACAATGAATGAAGAATTCTTTTATTTTCCCACATGTTTCCCACCTCTTGGGAATGCATTGTAACTGAATGGGAGAATCTTTGATGTAGCGGTCCAATAGGGTTTTGACATATGTACTTTCTAGCCTAAGGCTTGTTTTGCTCCTTTGTTTCTATAAGAAGGAATTTAGGGCCAAAAATTAGGGGTTCATTGTTTATGCAATTAACACTATGAATTGTAAGGAGAATACTAAGCATGTTTTAGAGTTTTTGGTCTTAAGTTTTAGAGTTCATTTTTATGTATGTAATTTAGATAACAGTATAGCAAAATATATATAGAGAAATACCAATTTCATGGCTATTGTCTCTCCTTGTGTTCATTTTATGAGTTATGAATGAAAGTAATCTAGGATTACTTTTATTTGTCTCTATTGTTCATCAATGGATGTTTGATTTCATTCCTACTTATTGATTCAATGAATTAATGAAAATGCTTGGATGAGATTGTTAGCTCATAAAAATTAGGTTCTAGGATACTAATAATTAGTATTAGTCATGAATGTAATAGGGGAATACTATAATGCAACATCTCTTGAGACTATGCATTGCTATTGTTTAATTGTTATCTAGTTATATAGGTTGATATTGATTCCATGCGCGGTTCATGCAAAGTATTTATGTTTTAGTTTCTATGTTGATTCATCAACTAATCACTTTTAATTTACAAACTTTGATATGGATACCATTGTAGTTATTTTTTATTGATGTTCCATCTTCTTATGCTCTAAGTATAAAACATTGATAAATAAGCTACTAACTTATTTAATGTATTAGGACCTTGAGTAATTTTATGAGAAGTATCTTTTATTGAAAATGTATTTGATTACAATTGTGTGAAGTTCCTAAGCATACATTGTTGGATAACCCTCCTAGGTTTTACAGAGCCCAAAGTGTAGGAGTAGAAGTTTTTCAGCTTCCACTCATTCATTGCCCAATCCCTTTGTAGTACTAATGATTGGAAATGGTAAAGTCCCTAGGTATTTCTAGAGATCAGTTTGGTTCTTAAAAAATAACCAACAAGAGGAAAACAACAAAAAGGTTTTGTAGAAATTTTTCTAAAACCAAGAAATCTACGGAATACCCCTCCCCCCAACTAAATATACTAAGTGACCTCACTTAGTGGGTATGGTTTTGGTGGATATTTATATTAAAAGTAGTGGAACATCAATGAAGATATGTAGTATGCACAAATGAACTAAGTGACACCATTGGATGCTACTACATGGCATCAGTCAAGGAAAGCTAGTGGCCATAATATTTTATGGATAGGTTCAATTGAAGTTGGGAGATCTTAAGAGTTCTCTCTCAAATTTTGAAAAGGTTCTGGAGGTCCACCCTGAGAACTATGAGAGCTTAAAAGTTGTAGGCCATATATATGCTTAGTATGGGTAGGAAGAGAAGGCTTTGGAAATTTTAAGAAAGGAAACTCACATAGATCCACATGATCCCATGCATTTATCAAGATGGGTGAGTTATTAATATCAGTAGACCCCAGTGCAGCCTTAGATTCTCTTAAGATGGCAAAGTGTCTTCTAAAGAAGAGCAAAGAAGAAGTACCCATTGAATTGTTAAACAAAATTAAGGCTCTCCATTTTGAGCCTGATGAACTAGATTTGGCTAAACAAAATTTTATGGAGGCATTGGGAAATGATGTCCTGCCTCTACATAAATCTTTGTGGTTAGTTGAAACAAGAGTTGTCTCAGTCAACTGTTCCATAAGAAAATACTACCCTATGAAGAAAAAATGTTTTTCTAAATGATTCAATGCCATTGCAAAGTATGGGTATAATTCAAAGGTTCTACACATTTTTTCAATTCCTTCATGAACACTACCTTTTTCACTAATTGTGAGAATCCAACAATTAAAAAATGCACAAAACTGATTACAAAGATTTTTCCCCATTTCAAACAACAAAATTGCCAAAAAAATGTGTTTAAAACCTACAAAAAAATACAAATAAAATCATGTTGATTTTCACACCAAAAAAAACCATGAGACCATAGCTTGTTGCTTACTATTATGCTTTGATATATTTTTTCCAATCATCCATAGCTTGTTTGAAATCACCTATTTTAGGCTTTTAGCCATAGCAGCAAGGTAGTGAATTTTTTGATAAATTGCTTTAGTATACATGTATGAAAATTTTGGTAGCATAGACAAGGCAATGAACTTTGGAAAAAATTCCTCAAAGAAATGTGGTCTCATGGTGATGGAATGCCATGATGAATTCCATGAAAAGAGAATTGTTATGGATTTTCATGGAATTCCATCACCATGAGACCACATTTCTTTGAGGAATTTTTTCAACCAGTTCACTACCTTGTCTATGCTATTGGTTACTATTATGCTGTGATAGATTTTTTCCAAGCATCCATAGCTTGTTCAAAATAACTTGTTTTACGATTTTGTCCATAACAACAAGGTAGTGAACTATTTAATAAAAAAATATTTTTGTCTCTTAATCTACAATTTTTTACATTTTGTCATCTATCAACATCTAGTTATTAGTTATGCAATGTGAAGTAATGCTTTTATTTTGAAATATGTGCAATGCAATGTAATGAGAAATTTGAATATCAGTAATGAACATTTGTGATTTAATAATACATACAGATATCTTAACGTTGGGTGAACTAAGCCTCCTCATTACAAACAAAGAAATGATCTCTTAGGTCTGATTGACACTGAAAACTAGAAATATGTGAATGAGGTGTTGTGAAATAATATTTTAAGTGAAATCAATTAGTGCCTATTCCTATTGGGAAATGGAGTCAAGATGTGGGTGATATATATGTCTTACTTCTAGCTACAACTCTAATTATTTGGCATAGTGAGATACTATAGCTTGCATAGATGTGCGATGATGCAATTATATGGTTCTTCTTATTGATCCAAAGAAGAGTTCCAACTTATTGTTATTTATTTAAAAGGATTTAATCCTTACTTGAAGGAACCAATTAAAAGAAATCACATAATGAAAACAAGTGTGTATTGACAAATTAAACATATACTTGATATACTTAATTTGAATAACAAGGAAATATCAAAATGGAGACAACCATACAATCATACACAGTATTATCAACAAATAATTGAGACAAGAATTTGAGAACTAGATTAAATCTTCTTCTCCATTGATTGCCTCAACTATATGTTACAATATAATAGGAGTTTCCTCATATATATTTCTATAAATGCCTATGATAATGATATTAAAATTCGGTCTTGGTTTCTCTTTTATAAGAGAAGAAACAAGCTTCAGACCATTGCAAAATATGGCATCTTTTCAAAATTCATGCCTCTTTGTATAAAATAAACAATAGTTTTTCTTAAAACATAATTAAGAGAAAATAGATAAATTAGACAATATTTATTTGAAGCCCACAACACTTGCAATACACTTGTAGTCCATTAATCAACATAGGAGACCCATGATCATCCCAATTTGGACCCTCTCCATGATAGAGTGTTTGAAGGCTTGGTTCTTCGACTGCAACATCTTCAAGGCCCTATTCTTCTATAGGATCCAAATACTTTTGCTTCCATTGGTATACTATGCAGTCACGAGGCCATTTGTATTCTTAAATATTTGATATATATTTTAGGTGATTCCTCCATCTATTTTTAGTAACCCTGTACCATCTGTAATGAATTTAGAATATCTAGTATCCAAGGCTATCATTCCATCCATGATCAAATTAAGGTTGTGGAAATTCAACTCACCATCCTTTTGTACACGAGCAATGAAATCAAGAACAATTTTTCCAAATTCCTTTCTCCATTCACTAAGATTTTTCAATTGTTCATCATCCTTTAATATCCTTGACACAAACCACTTATTCAATGTATGAAATAATTCCATCCTTTTTTTGATCTTCTAATCCTCTCCATTTATATATTGAGATTCATCTATAACTATCTTAACCATCTCCTTAGTTGGCTTCAAAGTTAAAGGAGCTTCCACACTTCTCTGTAATACCCTGTATAAAGTCACCAAGGTATGATGAATTGGCCTCCACTTCTTGAAAAGAGTTTCCAGTATAAGTGCATGGGCTTTCATCTAGTCAATTTCTTGGGATAATGAAGTGTAGCAATTATACACACTTTCAAATTTGTCCTCAATTAGTTTAATCCTATGATCCAATATTTTTTCCATGACATTGATGATAATCTGGTCCCTCACTCCCTCCTTGGTTTCATTATTGGATTTTTTCAACTCTTTGATCTCCTATCTTAGTGCATGCATTTGTTTAGAGGATGCACCATCTATATCGGTTGATTGGGTAGTAGGAGGTTGATACAATACTATTTCTTTACTCAATGAGGGCCCTACTCCTTTCAATTTCTCTTTCAGTCTTACATTTTCTATGAATAGTTTATTTACCTCAACATTTAATAATTTATGTTCCTTTTCATATTTTTTCAATTTGTTTTCCATTTCATTAATAGTAGCTCGAGTGAACATGGCCAAGTGCATTATCATGGTTGTGGATTCTAAAGGAGATGTTTCCTTCATTTTTTTTACCATATTTGTTTCTCTCATGTCTTGTACTACATATAACCACCTTAGTTTTTGTGTATTTCTTGCTTGGCCCAAAATTCAAGGTCTCAATCTTATAGTTGTACCCAATGCCATTTATCCCCTCATCAGAATCAAATTCAATAATCATCATTGGGTCTTCTTATGATCTTAATTGGTCAAGTAAGAATATCTTCTTTAGGTCCATACCTAGGATAATGAGTATATTACTCTTAAAAAACATATCCCTAGCTTGTTTAATATCAACATTATCAATTCTTAATTCATTGAAAGTATAAGCTACAATCTAATTGTGCTGAGACTCTTCAACGCCCATCTTGTTTGTATCTACCCTTTCTTCAAACTCTCTCATTTTCATTTTAACCCAAAAATTCTTAAATTTAGGGGTTTTAATGGAATCATCATCTTCAATAAATTTGAAAGCTATAATTCCCCTCTCATCATCCTACATTTCCTTTTCTCCCTACATATGGATATCAATTCTAGCCTCTAGTTTATGATCTTCAATTTCATGGGTTGGTTGATCATCTACCTCAACATCATCCTTCAAACTCCTCAGTACACTAGCCACTTCTTTTGTATGTCCCACTTCTTCACTCATTGTATAGGAGACCAATCTATGTGGCTCTTGTATCTTCTATTTCTTAGGAAGTGGTTGTTCAAGAGGTGATTCTTGAGGAACATGACATACTAAAATAGTGTCAATAGATGGATCTGAAATTGCAATACCACTTGGCCTTTATAGAGATAATTTGGTGGGCCTCTCCTCTACTACAAAATTAGCATATAATTCATTAAACTTATCAAATATTAAATTTAACATCTTAAGAGGATTTGCTTCTTCTACAAAATACCCCAAGAAGTCACTGTTCTTCTTCTTCATTTCTTCATGCAACTTCATCATGTTCTCCCATTTTATTTTCCTCTAATATACCTCTTAGGGAGTGAAGCATTTTCTCATCACATCCTCCTTATAATCCACTTGATGAGTGATTATAGACTTTGTGAAGATGTTTCATCTTATTAAATTCATATGGCCCTCAGGGTCAAAAACCCTTTCACTTCCAGGCCTTAGAGAATATCTTGTCTTAAGGTAATGTTGTAATTCTTCAAGGGTGTCATATATACAAAAGATAATTATTCACATGTTGTTAAGATAGGTATAAATGTACACTTTTTTTTTATGCATGACATCCTTTTCCATCCACAACATCTACCACATAGATTCTAAAAAGGCTAGCCAGAGAGGAACAAATTTTGGAAATATATGTGGGGCCTATGGGCACCCATAAATCCTAATTATTGTGACATATTGCAGAAAAAAGCAATCACCAAAGTTATGAGTATGACCTTGTTTTGGTTTCAAAGCCAAGGGCCTCAATAGTTCTAGTACAAGTGTATCTAATATTGGTGATAAGTGGCCAAGAACACTCATAACTCTATACAAAAAGTCATCATAGAACACTACATAATCAAAGTTTCAACATCTACTAGATCCCATGTATAACACCATCATTGCATGGGAAGCAAGTTCCCTTGTTGATCAACCTTACCCAAACACATACTTTTGGTCCATCTATTTTTTTTTGGTACAATATCAAGTGACATAGTAAAGAATAGTGCCTAAATGTTATAGGGACCCTATTCTCTCTAAATTGTAGGAAGCCTTCATGCATTTCCTTCTCAAGATATGAGGCAAAGTCATATTCAATGTTTGTCTCATGGTTCTAAATTCTCATAGTCATCATCATCAAACTAACTAGTATTTTTTCTTGTGCATCTATCCCAAGTACTTAATAGAAAGAAAATTAGGTTTTCTTGAAATACATATGAAAATATTGTACATCAAATGGTTCAGTGGTAGAGGGGACATGATAGGTATCACCTTATTGTTAACACCCTTTTTCATGTATATGGGGATTTCATCACTTCTGTGTGTTCTCCTTAGCCTAGTATTTCTTCTTCACTCTTTTGCAAGTCAACCTTAGTGAAGGCATGCTTGTTTATATTGAAGTGTTTAATGATTGCAAATTTTGTTAATATTACCAATGGTGACCCATCTGTTATACTCACAAACCTAGTAGCAAGGTGGTAATTATGGGCTAGAAATCTAATGAACTCCACATCTATGAGGACATTCAAGACAATTGGCTTAGCTAAGTCTAATGTCCATGGATTTGATACTAGAATTCTCCTTTCCCTCTTTTCATAAAAATACCAAAACAATTCCCACCTCAAAATAGAAATATTGGCATCCCTACAACCATGAGTTGTATCATTAAAAATTTTCTTGTATCCTTTCTCATTAGAGTTAGGAAAGATATCTAAGATTGCTATAATGATCTCTTTTTACCCTTAGGCTCTTCCTTCTTAGTGTCGGGTTCTTTTTAGGCGGTATGATACCTAATGTTGATCTCTTTTTACCCTTGGGCTCTTCCTTCTTAGTCTTAGGTTATTTCTTTTTAGGTGGCATGATATCTAATGTCAACCTCTATTCAAGATTTCTAATTGTTTAAATGTAGGATTTTAAACAATTATATGCTTGTAAAGATGCTTTAGTCAGCTTAGTGTACTTACCTGGTATGTGATAGTTGCAGAACTTCACCTTCTTGAACTCCTAGCTTCCCACATGATAATCCTTGCAAATGAATGCCAAAATAATGTCGAGTTCTCAATTCTAATGGCTTATGAGTTTGGTCATGTCGTCATTCATATCAACCTTATAAAAAATATTTTGTGATTAGCTCATATTTCAAGTTTGAATGTGTGCCATTGATTTTCACAAGATCTCAGAGTTGTTAAGAGTTATGGATTTAATACAACAACTAGTAATTGTGTCACCAAAAAGTGTATATCTTAATTGATATGGGAATAATTAACAACAAATTGGAATTAATGAGGCCTTTATTTCGTGTTGTGAGGTGTTTTACACATCCAGATTAGGTCTTGGACCCTTGCAAATTGAATAAAATGCATCTAACAATGTCTTGTAAAGGTGTTGTAAAATACTTTCACACTTTTCTAGACTAATGGACCTATCTTTCCCCTAATTCAATGATATAAAATGTATTTAATGGAATTCTCACATTAATCTAAAAGGCTTATGAATTAAACTTAACTCTAATCTAGTTTTGTAATGTGTCTTACACATTCACATTGGATGTTGTGCCTTTCTAGGCTATGTGGACCTCATTTTAATGATGTAAAGTGCATTTAATCACACTTTCACATTCAAATTTGTGTCCCTAGCCCTAATTACCCTTTACATCATCATTAATAGGCCCCTATGGCCCCATATTGCATATCCCAAGGCATAATTTGATCAAATACCCGATGAAATCAACATAAGAACTGGAATTATTGATTCCCCATTAATCCAGCTGGCCAAAGGGCCCCTCTAGGACTAAGTTCCCCATCTAGGAAAATGAATCCCTGCCAGGTGGGACTAAGTCTCCCAAAGTGGCAAATTAGTCCCATTTGGGTTATTTTTGAGTTTTGAGCAAGAAACTTTGGATTTTAAGTTCTATTTTCCTCCATGTTAGCCTTGGGGATCAAATTAATGGAAAAATTAGGTGGATTTCCTATAAATACAAGCTTCTAAACCCTAATTCATAACCCATTCATCTTATTCATCATTTATCTTCAACCTGAAGTCAAGAAAACTAGGGTTTTAGTATTTAAGGTCATCAAGATAACATTTTTCAAACATTCAAGGATAGATTCTTCATCTATTGTTGTAGAAATCCAAGATCTCTCATCATGAAAAGTCTCTAACTCGATTTTTTCATGCTTCATTGCATTGTTTCTTCATTTTGGTTTAATTACCTAAAAATGGGTTTGACCAAGGATGATGAGGGTGGAACCCAAGACACAGGATCTCAAATCCCCAAGTTCTACAACACTTGCAAGCTACAGAAAGCTACAAATAACCCTTTCGCAATATGCGAGCTTGTCCCCCATAAAGTTACCCAAAAATTGGAAAACCCACCCATAAATAGAGCTCCTCATTAGTTTGCAGCCAAAACAACATTCAAATTGAGTTTAGGTAGTTTGGCGCCGAAAATTACAACATGAAGTTCAAATTTCAAAAGAACATTTGCAATGGTATCTTCTAGAAAGTGCGCCAACTTCCCGGGGCCATAACTTTTGATCCGGGACTCCGATTCACGAACCGTTTGAACCATTGGAAAGGTCTCGAAGTCAAGAACGCACTCAAAAATAGCTATTCCAATTTCAACAAGTTTTGGGGCCGATCCGGGAGCTCTAAGTGCCTCAAATCCTACCTGGAAGGTTTTCAGGTGCAAATTTGGGAAACTAAAACTGCAATATCTTTCAACCCAGGAACAAAAAATAAAAACCATAAATTGGGAATTTCATTATGACGAAAAGGGTATCCAAAAATGTAAAAACATCTAAAAACTGAGAAACTTGAAATGTAACTATTTTTGGGTGATGCAAGATTGCTCTTACACCACTGGATGCTCCTGCATCAAAGGAAAACCCCCATGCCCTAACATTTACCATTTCTTTCTCTTTCCTTGTGTGTTTGCAGATTTAGGCACTTTGAGGGTTTGAAAATCATTGAAGATTAGGGTGAAGACATGTTGAAGAACTATCCTTGCTTTCAAATCTAAAATATCAATTAAAAGTCACTTTTAAGCTCAAAAATTAGAGTTTCAGAAGTGGACACCTGTTAGGAACTGAAGTGTAGATCAAGGGCTTTTCTTTCCACTTTTGGACTTTTAGAAATTTAGAAGTGGACTAAGTCACCAATAGTGGTGACTTATTCACACTTAACCTATTTCTCAGAAGTTTCTGTAGATTTTGATACCCATTTGGCAGAAAGAGGCCCTAGAGTAGTTTTTCCAGATTTGAGACTAAGTCGCCCAGATTGGCACAACTGTCCCAATTGGCTTCTACATCATATTTTTTCAAGATTCTATTCCTACATTCCATCCATTTTCAGCCTCCAGGTGCACACCTTTAGTTTCATCAATTTTTGTTACAATTTACCTTCATCTCTAGGTGTTTTTGCATATCACAATGTGTTTTCAACATCTTTCATTTCTTAGGTTTTGCATTAATAATCACCTTTCTTTTTCATTTTATTGCATTTAGACATTATGTTTAGGCATATTTCATCCATTTATCTCATTTTAGGTGAAAACCCTAGAAGTGTAAGAGAACCCTTGGATACCCAAAATCGGTGTCCACATTTTGGTGAACCTGACTTTAGAATACTTTCTTTTCTGATTTTGGATTCCTTCATCATCTTAGAATTAGCTTACATTGCATGTTGCATGAGTCAATTTGTATTCTAGGGTTTAAAAATTTCCATTAGTGAAAGTGCAAATAGGTTGAATTTTTGAATCTTAAATCATTGATTTTTTTGAAATTTTCCATTGGCATCTTAGTTCTACATCATACAGCATAGCAAACATCAAAATCCATCAAAAAAATCCATACTAGGACTAATTCGCCACCTTGGGTGACTTAGTCCATGTTTAGCCCTGAAACTATCATTTACAGAACTAAAAACACTATTTTTTAGCTTTTGTTTACTGCCCTCACCTATTTGTATCAGTTGGCTGAGTTTCTGTAACACACATTTCATTAGATATAGCTTAAAATAGCTCATTTCATGCATTGCTCAATTTCACATTTGCATTTACCACATTTCATCTTTTAGGTTGTTGCAAAATGTAATCAGAAAATTACCTTATTTCACATCTAAAAATTGTATTTACACACTTCACTTTAAACCATTGCATTGCACTTTATTTACATTCTCATGTTAGCATGTATTCTATTCAAGCATTTCATGTTCCTAGAATATCAAGTGGCTTGTATGATTCTATTTTTCATGGATATGGTCTAGGACAACAAAGTAAAACATTTGATAAGCAAATTGCATACCTTCTTAGTACCTATCAGATTTGTAAGAATGTCATAACACAAGAGGATGCAAGTGTAGATAATCATAACAATCATACTCGTTCTTCTCCCAATACCTCTCCTATTAGTGACGAAGGTATTTTAGTGAAAGAAGCTACAAGAATTGATAGTTTTTATTGTCCCTCTCATCTTCCAACTTTGAAAGACATTAGAAAACAAGAGGGTGAGATCATAGAAACATTCCTATACATCACCTTACCTAGTCTCTCTAACCATGACAATCAAACTTGTTCTTCTCGTAATATCCCTCCTCGATGGGCCATGAGGATAGGTTAGTGTTAGTAGTTATACCTATTAAACATCATGAGAATCTTGACCCTCCATTCCCTAATGCTCCTACCATTTGGGACAATATATTTGAAACTCATAGTGGTCCTTCTCTTGATTCATCCCCCACTTGTGATAAAGCTAGTTTACAAACTTCAACTTGGATGACCATATTGCAATCTCTCCTATTAGGGTAGATAATATGGACCAAGCAAATGACACCTTAGAGATAAAGGAAAATCACATAGAACCTTCTCCTAATCCTCCCTTTATTGATACTCCCATCATTGATCATTCCCCTACTTGTGATGAAGTCATTTTAGAAGAACCAACCCTCAAGCGTCAAGAACATGTGGTTTGTAGTTCTCCTAAAAAACTATCCTCCTAGGGAGAATATCACAATGCTAGAACATGGAAACAATAGTAATGTGTCTTCCTTATATAAAAAGGTGATTCTAGATTTCCCTTTATTAGAGATACATAAAACCAAAACCATTGAAGTTATGAATGCGCAAGTGTCAATTAGATCTCCCTCGATCAATGAACCTCATACATACCCCGTGGGACATCCTAAGAACCCTCTAATTCTCTACCCACCTTAACACAAACAATAAACTCAAAACCAACCTGAACTCATCCTTTATCCACCATCACATAAACCTCCACCTCCATGTAAACCCAAGTTTACCCTTTACCCACCTAAGCATGATGTTGTTGCTCACACACTTTACACTCAAAACAATATGTGACCACCACAACCCACCCCAATAGCATTACCTATTCCTAATCCCATCTTACCTATTGCTCCTTGATTAACTTCTAGGGAATATGATCTTGTTGAACAACTCAAGAATACTCCTGCAAAGATATCCCTTTGGGACCTTCTTCAAAATTCACCTACCTATCACACTATGCTCCAAATGGCCTTACAAAAAATTCCTATCCCTTCTAATTTTCCACTAAATGACATAGAATCCCTCATTCAAGGATTGAATGCTAACATTGTTTTCCACCAAAGTGAACTCCCCCCTTTGGAAGTGAAAAAAAAAATGATGCTTTCATGATCATAGCTCAATACAATATGATAGGGATAAAGTGAACCCTTGTTGAAAATGGCTCAACCCTTAATGTGTGTAGTGTAAATCTTTTGGATAGGCTTCGTGTGTATAAATAAAAAATTAAACTTGGTTCTTTATCTATTAAGGGCTTTGACAATGAAGAAAAGAAACTGCTTGGTGTGATCACTTTACCTATTACAGTTGGAGAAGTCACATTGAACATATCGATCTATGTCATGCTCCATAATCTTTCATATAATCTTCTTTTAGGAAGACCATGGATTCATGAGATGAATGCAGTGCCTTCAACTCTTCATCATAAAATGAAATATGTTTACAATAACATAGTCTACACAGTTGATGCTAATCATGAGCCTTATAGTGTCTTGCAAATTGAGCAAAACAAATAGAACCCATTGAACACATTAACACTAACCACACAATTAGAACCTATGCAAAAAAAAAACAATGAAAAACACATTAAACAACACATGAAGCTATTAGATGATGATTGGGGTTCCTTAGATTTCACACCAACATTCATGGGTGAGTACCAGATCATAAACAAAGATTCTAATAAGGCACATGAAAAATCAGTCATGTCAACACATGACTCGGAAGACCCTTCAAAAGCATCCACCTCAACCACTTTAGACCAAAACATAACAAATTATACAACCTTTGATGAACACAACAATGAATAGCCACCCAATTCAAAAGCAATGAAAAAGCTTTATGACAAAGGTTATGAACTTATGAAATAGCTTGGATATAGTGGAAAAGGATGTGGTGCTAGATAACAAGGTATCCATGTCCCCATATATCCTAACATGCAAGAAACAACTCATGGTATTGGCTATTGTCATTTGATAGAAATAAAAAAGCCTTCACTCAACATAAAAACTATTACAAAACATCCTTCTACGACAATAGACACTAGTGGTCTTGATGGTTATCCTTTGCAAACAAAGACATCTTCACTTAATATCAATGTCATCTTGCAAAGCACTAATTATTTGAATTCGTTAGATCTTACACCCTCCTGCACATGAGAGAAAAAAATCTCACAATCTAAAGAGTCTTGCATATATATGACATCTTGTTCATCTAAGCAAGAAGTATCTTTCCCAAAAACTACAAAACCACCTTCTACCATTGAGCAAGAGGTTATCTTGTCAAGACTTCTTGAAGATCACTTGATCACCCTTCCTCCAAGAACTCAAAAGAAATTCTATTACAACAATTCATTTTGTGCATATCATAGAGTTCATGGTCATTCCACTAATGAATGTAAGGGTTTGAGTAGTAAAATTCAAAATTTTAAGGATTTTATTGTTCTTCCTTATATCGGGGCATCTAATACTTCTAATTGATACTAATTTTAACTCTAGCATGCATTTCATTAATTATTCCGGCTCACCCTTTTCCTACACTTAGTAAGGGGAAGGGGTTATGTAGCCTTGTCCTCATATGTCACTTGGTGTTGCCTCTTTTGACTAATTGTTAGCCTTTCATGAACATATAAGAGCAAGCTTGGGATGTGGACATTATGCCTTAAGTTGGATTTCATGTGACATACTACCTTTTGAATGACGTAGTTTATCAGAAACATATGACTTGGCATAGGGATTTCTGAGTAAGCTCTCATGTTTTCTTTGTTGGAAAAAGAAGGGCAAACAACTGAGAGGGGGCGGGGGGTGAATCAGTTGTCATAGAATGACAAAATTTTCAAACTTTACTTAAGATATGATGAATAATCAATTAACCATAAAAATTTAACATGTCAGAGAGACAAAGAACACCAAGATTTTTTATGTGGAAACCCTATTAGGGGAAAAACCATGGTGGATGTTAGTCTACAATATTATACTCTGTTAAAAGTATAATGAAATCAATAAAGGGGAATGCACATGCATTTAGGCACACTACCTAGAGCTCACTGCTCAATTACAGAAGGGGCTCACTACCCAACAATACATAATAGGATTAAAATCTAGAGGGTATGAACTAAAAAATTAGCTTCTGCAAAAGCCTGATTATAGTTCCAATTAAGCACAAAAAAAATCCTCTTTTCACTCTTCACACTTCGCTCGATATTCTTCATACTCTGCTCTATAATAGAATGATATTCACACATACACACATAAGATCACATCCAACACGCGAAGCACCTTTTCCACACACTACACTGATGAAATAATCACACATATACATCTGCATCATGAGATTTCATCAACAACTTAGTCGGCTAGGAAAATAAAACATATTTGCAATGTTTATCCAAACTTACAAATAAATTTTTTAATGTGAATCCACCAAGGTTCGTCACAACATAGTGGAGACCCAAATTAACAACTCCAACACAAAAAGACTTCAATTACTTCCTCCTCGAAGATCCAGAACTCACTACCACCAACATGTCAACCAACAACAAGAAAAACTAAACATATGCAAGAAATTTTTTTGACCACGAGCATACCGATCAATGTGGATGTACCACAAAGATAGAGAACAATCTAGAAACATCCACAACAACTGAGATTTCTAGATCACACAAAATTTACTCAGGAACACTAACAAAGACCACAAAAACACTATCAGACCACAACATGATCAAATCTATATGCAGACCTCTGAAACTTCTGGTAGATGATCTAGATACACTCAGTAGAAAACCCTTTAATCCACAATAGCTGAACTTCAATGTACAAAACAAGATGCCTTCATGACCTGCATAGTTCCACTGGGAACCTGAAACACTTTATTTTACAATTTTTTAAATATCCTCAACATATACATCCTCTGATACACCAAATGGTAATAGTTATGACATCAATGACAACCAAATATCAACAACACATCCATAGCATCCAACAATCTCCCCCTTTGGCATTTATGGCAACACATGATGTGAAAAATACCATCAACCCAACACACTTTCTTTCCATTTGGTTTTGACTATTCTCCTAAATTTCTCTTCAACCCTTAAAAGGATTTTTCACATTGCACTTCTCCCCTTTTACATCAATGGAAAAGGTAACCATGCATGCTCTGAACCACATATCTACACATCTAACTACTCTCCCTGAGTAGCAGCCATGGAGACATGAATCCATATCATAATATAGCAATGTAGCTCATAGATTGATACAAGTAAATGCATCTCCTAGTTCTTATTAGGAGGGGTGATTACCCCTAGAATTCCTCTAAGATACTCAAAAGTATCCTTCAACAATGGTTTAGTAAAGATGTGTGCAATCTTCTCTTTGGTAGGAACATACTCCAATCTAACTTCTTTCTCATTCACTTTCTCCCTTAAGAAGTGAAACTTGATTGATATATGTTTAGTCTTAGAGTGAAGTATTGGATTCTTTGAAATATTTATTGCACTTGCATTATCACGGTATATGGAAATATGCTCTTCATATACCACCCTGATATCTTTCAACATTTTTTTCATCCATATTACTTGAGTACAATTGTTTACAACAACAATATATTCTGCTTCTTGCTCAACCAAGATACCAACTTCTTCCCTAGGAAGAAAGCACCACCACTAGTAATTTTCCTATCATCTACATCTCCAGCCCAATCTGCATCAATATATGCACTCAAAGTGAGATCATCATCCTTTGGATACCAAAGTCCAATGTCAACTATTCCTTTTAGATATCTGAAGATTCTCTTGAGAGCAGTCACATGTGATTCTTTTGGATCAGCCTGAAATCTAGCAACCATACATACAACATTCATAATATCTTGTCAAGTCTAGTATAAATAAAGCAATCCACCGATCATTGACCTATATCTAGTTTGATTCACCTTAGGAGAATCATCATTCTGTGTTTGATTCCATATTAAGCGACAAACCATATCTTCCTTGTTAGCTGAAATTCATCTGGTTTTTCAATGTATACTTCTTCTAGTTCTCCATTTAGAAACACTAACTTCACATCCATCTAATAGACTTTATAGTCCTTGTATGCAGCATAAGAAATAGATAATCTAACAACTTCGATTCTGGCAACAGGGGCAAAAGTTTCTTCAAAATCAACACCTTGCATCTAAGAATACCCTTTACATAACAGTCTTTCTTTATTCCAGACCACTTCACCTTGTTCATTTAGCTTGTTCCAAAACACCCATTTAGTACCAATCACATTTTGTCTTTAGGTCTGGGAACCAGTATCCGTGTGTCATTCTTTTCAATTTGTGTTAGCTCATCCATCATAGCTTCCATCTATTGTTCACCTTGGCAGGCTTCAGTGACATTTTTAGGTTCAATCTTGGAAATCAGGCAGTACTCTTCTGCAATCTTCCTTCTAGTTTGTACTCCTTTATTCTTATCTCCTATAATTTGGTTTTCAAAATGATTTAGCTTTACATACCTTGGAGTTTTGGAATTGTTTTGAACTTCTAATTCTTTTGATCTTCCTTCTACACTTGCACTTGTTTGTGCTTCTAGACTTGATTTACCAAAATGAATTGAGGTTGCTTTTTAGGAACATATGGAATAATCTGAAGTAGATTTGGTGTCTAAACATTTTTCCCTTTCTTTGTATTGTCATCATCTGAATCATATCCACAATATCTAAATGATTTAGTAGAATCCTCATCAATTCTAACATTTTCACTTTCAACCATCTTTCTTAGTCTTCTGTTATAGCATTGGTAGGCCTTTCTTTTAGTAGAGTAACCTAAAAAGATTCCTTCATCACTTGTTGCATCAAACTTTCCTATATCATCATCTCTCTTGATATAACATTTGCTTCCAAAGATATTGAAATATTTAACATTAGGCTTGTAACCAAACCATAGCTCGAAAGGGGTCTTACCAGAATTTCCATTACCATTTACCCGGTTTAAAGTGTACACAACAATGCTTATAGCTTCACTCCAATAGGTCTAGGGCACATTTCCTTCTATCATCATTGTTCTAGCAGCATCCAAAAAATTTCTATTCTTTCTTTTTGCAACTCCATTTTGTTGAGGGGTTTGGGGAGCAGATAATTGTCTTCTAATTCCATGTTCTTCACAAAAAGAGTTGAACTCCCTGGAGGTGAACTCACCACCTCTGTCAGATCTTAGACACTTTATTTTCAGACCTTTCTCATTCTCTACCATAGCCTTGAAACTTTTGAACTTTTCCAATGCTTCATATTTTTCTCTTAAGAAGGAAACCCATATTATTCTAGAGTAATCATCAATAATCAACATAAAGTACCTTTCTCCATGAATACTTTTGACTCTGAAGGGACCACAGAGGTCGGTATGTAGCAGCTCTAGCAAATCATTTGAATGAAACTTTTTTCTCTGGAAGGAGACTCTAGTCTGTTTACCCATTTGACACTCCTTACAAATTATGTGAGCAGGCTTCACTAACTTAGGTAGATCTCTTACTGCTTGAGTGGAACTTACTTTGACAATGTTATCAAAATTTACATGAAACAACCTCCTATGCTAGAACCAGCTTTCATCTACTTGAGAAATTGAAAAACTCCCACTAGCAATATTCAGGTGAAAAATATTACCTTTTTTATGTTTTCCTATAGCAATCATATTGCCAGAACTTCCACGTATCTTGCATCTTCCATCTTTTAATTGTAGATCATAGCCTTTTCCCACCATCTGTCCAACACTCAAAAGATTGTGCTTCAAGCCTTCAACATAAAGAACATCATTAGTGTTATCCTTACCACCAAGACAAATAGAACCTCTGCCATGAATCACACCAGCATTGTTGTCTCCAAATCTTGCAACACCACCATCATACTTATCTAGACTTACAAGTTTGTTTTTATCACCAATCATATGATGTGAGCATCCACTACGAATAATCCACTCATCCTTTTCTTCAACTCGAGTTGCAAGAGTTTTCTCATATTTAGTAGATTCAGTAGCCACAAGACTATTTTCAACAGTAGCAATAAAAACCCATTCATTGTCATTTCCATTATCTTTATTAGACTCATCATCAATTAATCCTTATTTAGCAAAGTAGCATTTCTTTTGGAATCTAGACTTGTTAGGCTTAGTTCTAGGAACCCTTTCAGGACATCTTGATGCAAAATGACCTATTTTACTACAAGAAAAACATTTAATAGGTAACACTCCTTCATACTTACCTTTTCCTCTGTTGTCTTTCTTTACAATCAGTGCTTCTAATTTTTCTACTTCTCTTTCTTTATCTTCAAGCCACTTCAATTCTTCATCATACTTAGAAATCTTTCTGGAAAATTGTCTTGGACCATATCTTTGCTTGTTACTTCTGGATACAATAGACTTGAATGTTGATTCAGTCTTTGGAATAGATTCAACAAATTCACTTAATTCAAAAGCAACAAGCTTACCAACCAATGTGTCTCTTGACATATTTTTAATTAATCCGAGCTCCTCAATAGCATGAGCCTTCAGTTTGTAGGAGGGAGGAAAGGATTTGAGTATCTTAGCTACAATTTCACCCTCATCTAGAGAACCACTGACACATATAATACCCATCACTATTTCATTTACTCTTTGCATAAAAGAAGTGATATTTTCATCTTCACCCATCTTCAAATTCTCATGCCTGCCTTTTAAACTCTGTAACTTAGCCATCTTCAATTGAGCATCTCCTTCATACAAAGTTTCTAGCTTAGTCCAAATCTCATGAGCTATTTATAGTCCTACCACATTTTCCATCTCCAAATCTGTTAGAGCATTCACCAAAGCTTCAATAGCCCTGATATTGTTTTCAGTATCTTTGATCTCATTAGGAGTCAAGGGACCATTCTGAGGAATAACATATGTATCTTTTTAATCTTCTAGTAGGCTTCACCAATACACCTTAGGTGACATTGCATTCTAAATTTCCACAGTGAGTAGTTAGTTCCATCAAATCTTGGACTATCCTTCTTGAATGTTGTCATCTCGGATCACCTAGAGGTTTTAGACTTCTTCAGAGGAACCTTCTCTGATACCAATTGTTGGAAAAGCAAGGACAGATAACTGAGAGGGGGGGTGAATCAGTTGTCACAGAATGATAAAATTTTCAAACTTTACTTAATATCTAATGAATAAGCAATTAACCATAAAAATTTCACACATTAGAGAGATAGAGAACACCAAAAATTTTTACATGGAAACCCTGTTAGGGGAAAAAACATGGTGGATGTTAGTCCACAAGACTATACTCTATTAAAAGTATAATGAAATCAATAAAGGGGAATGCACATGCATTCAGGCACACTACCTAGAGCTCACTGCTCAATTATAGAAGGGGCTCACTGCCCAACAATATAGAATAGGATTAAAATTCAAAAGGTATGAACTAAAAAAATAGCTTCTGTACAAGCCTGATTACAATTCCAATTAAGCACAAAAAACTCCTCTTTTCACTCTTCACACTTATCTCAATCTTCTTCACACTCTGCTCTATAATCAATGATATTCACACATACACACATAAGAGCACACCTAGCACATGAAGCACCTTTTCCACACATTACATCGATGAAAAAATAGCACATATATATCCACATCATGAGATTTCATGAAAAACTTAGTCATCTGGGAAAATAAAACATATTTGCAATGTTGGCCCAAATTTACAAATAATTTTTTTAATGTGAATCCACTAAGTTCAGCCACAACATAGTGGAGACCCAAATTAACAACTCCAATAGAAAAAGACTTCAATTACTTCCTCCTCAAAGATCCACAACTCGCTACCACCAACATGTCGGCCAAGAACAAGAAAAACCAAACATACGCAAGAAAAATTTCTGACCACGAGCACACCGATCAATGTGGACATACCACAAAGATAGAGAACAATCTAGAAACATCCAAGAGCACCAAGAAACAAAAAAGAAACATCCACAGCAACTGAGATTTCTAGATCACACAAACTTTACTCAAGAACACTGACAAACACCACAAAAACACTGTCAAACCACAACATGATCAAATCTATACGCAGACCTCTAAAACTTCTGGTAGATGATCTAGATACACTCAATAGAAAACCCTTTAATCCACAACATTTGAACTTCAATGTACAAAACAAGATGCCTTCATGACCTGCACAATTCCACTAGGAACCTAGAACACTTTCTTTTACAAATTTCTCAATATCCTCGACATATACAACATCTGATACACCAAATGCTAATAGTGTTGACATCAATGACAACCACATATTAGCAACACATCCAAAACATCCAACATTCTTCTCCTACTTTAAATTACTTTCTCATAGTAATGGTGTTCATAACTGCTTTAAAGTAGGGGCATACATCAACTCTCATATTTCATTGTGTGATTTCTTTCTTCTTGTGATACGTCCTTTTCTTGGTGGAGTCATTGGGCTTTATTCTCTCCAAGAGTGTGATACTTCTTTGACACATCTTCTCTTGGAAAAATTAGGCACAATGTTCCCTAAGATGAGACCTTGCACGAACTAATCAAAATCCTTTTGAACATTCCTTACACCATTGACAATGTCTATGAGTGTCAAGCATATGAATTTTTGCTTACCTCATAGAGCTCAAAAATAATTTTCATTGCAATTCCTTATTAAAGTTATTAGGAGGTATAACTTTAGTATGGTTGAGTGAGAAGCCCATTCCAAGGCATGACTTTTCCCCATAGCCACCTAGGTGTGTGTGAGTGCATACCAGCCATGAGTGTATGTTTCTCACCCTTTTTGGACTTCTCACCTAGCGGATAGCCAAAAATTTTGTCACCTAAGAGTGAGTATGCAAGAAACCTAGATCTAATCCATAACATGTTGGACAAATGATCGAAGCTTGACCCACCTTTTTATTTTTTCTTTTCTCTTCCTTCTAGTTCTTTCCATTATACGATCATGTATCTTGTCTTGATAAAAATCATTCACCTTATGCATGTACTTTTGTGCTTATGTAAGTTTGAATTAGGATATAAGATCTTGAGGGCTTGACCACTTCCTTCATATTTGTTATCCTAGACCATCCGAATTGGTACAATTGGACCCCTCTTGAATGTTTACTTTAGTGTGAGCTTGAAGCAAGTTCATCCTCTCACTAAAGTGGGGGCTTAATGTGTCACCAAAAAGTGCATATCTTGCTTGATATGTGAATAATTAATGACAAATTAAGCTTAATGAGGCCTTGATTTAGTGTTGTGAGGTGTTTTACACATCCACATTAGGTCGTGGGTCCTTGCAAAATGAATAAAATGCATCTAACAATGTCTTGTAAAGGTGTTGTAAACTGTTGTAAAAGACTTTAACAATTTTCTAGACTAATGGACCTATCTTTCCCCTAATTCAATGATATAAAATGTATTTAATGGCATTCTCACATTAATCTAGAAGGCTTGTGAATTAAACTTAACTCTAATATAGTGTTGTAATGTGTCTTACACATTCACATTGGATGTTGTGCCTTTCTACGCTATGTGGACCTCATTTTAATGATGTAAAATGAATTTAATCACACTTTCACATTGAACTTTGTGTCCCTATCCATAATTACCCTTTACATCATCATTAATAGGCCCCTATGGCCCATATTGTGTATCCCTAGGCATAATTTAATCAAATACCCAATGAAATCAACACAAGAACTAGGATTATTCATTTCCCAACAAGGGTATGTGCAGGATCATCATGCAAAAAATAGGCCCTTAAGTGGCAAAAAATTCAGAAAAATTAGTGTTAGGCAACTTGACGTAAATATTTGAATAAGTTATCTATATTATTTAAAAAATATGTAAGAATAGAATTTGTAGAAAATTGAATGTAGTTTCTAAAATACTAGGTTTATTTAAAAATAAATAAAATTTATTTGGTGAAAATTTGAAATTTCAATGCAAGAGTACTTAAATTTAGGGAAAAATAAGAAGTAGGTGTCCTCTAACCACCCTAACCAATAAAATGATAATATTTTTTGTAAGATTTTATATATAAGTAGAGGACTCATGTCCAGATGTGATGCATATTTTTGTAATTTTTTCTAAGTAAATAATTAATTATGAATTTTTTACAAATTTTAGAAAATATAAAAACTCATCCGTCTCCACCTTAACTTGGTCAAAACTTCATGAAATTTAATTTTTCTTTTTTAATCCTATAGTATGTGAAGCATAGAATGTGACACATGTTTTGGATTCAAAAAATATGATACCGTTTGAAAGTTATAGATGTTTTTCAATCAGCCTATCGATCAGGACTTTAGTCATAATTCTAATAGAAAATGAATAATAATTATTTATTAAATTCAAATTAAATAATAATTTATATTTTTGGAACGCTGAGAATCTCCTCTAAAAACCCTTTTCGTTTCATTCATTTTGGGTGAAAAAAAAGTCGTCAGCCACATACCCTACAAATATTGCCACTTTTTGGCACACCATGATCCTGCACATACCCACAATCTAGCTGACAAAAGGGCCCCTCTGGGACTAAGTCACCCATCTAGGAAAATGAGTCCTTGGCAAGTGGGACTAAGTCACCCAGAGTGGTGAATTAGTCCCATTTGGGTTATTTTTGAGTTTTGAATGGTAAATTTTGGATTTTAAGTTTTATTTTCCTTCATATCGGCCTTGGGGATCAAATTAATGGGAAAATTAGGTGTATTTCCTATAAATACAAGCTTCTAAACCCTAATTCATGACTCATTCATCTTATTCATCATTTATCTTCCAGCTCAAGTCAAGAAAGCTAGGGTTTTAGTATTCAAGGTCATCAAGATAGCATTTTTCAAACATTCAAGGGTAGATTCTTCATCTTTTGTTGCAAAAATCCAAGATCAATCATCATGGAAAGTATCTAACTCCATTGTTTCATGCTTCATTGCATTGTTTCTTCATTTTGGTTTAATTACCTAAAAAGGGGTTTAACTAAGGCAAACCCCTATGCCCTAACATTCACCATTTCTTTCTCTTTCCTTGTGTGTTTGCAGATTTAGGCACTTTGAGGGTTTGAAAATAATTGAAGATTAGGTTGAAGACTTGTTGAATACCTCTCCCTACTAGCAAAGCAAAAATATCCATTAAAGGTCACTTTCAGGCCTAAAAATCAAAGTTTCAAAAGTGGAAACTTGTTAGGAACCGAAGTGCAGACTGAGGGCTTCCATTTCCACTTTCAGATTTTCAAAAATTTAGAAGTGGAATAAGTCATCAAAAGTGGTGACTTAGTCCCACTGAACCTATTTTTCAGAAGTTTCTATAGATTTGGATACCCATTTGGCTGAAACGGGCTTTGGAGCAATTATTCTAGATCTACGACTAAGTCACCCAAATTGGCACAAGTGTCCCAATTGGCTTCTGCATCTAGTTTTTTAGGATTTGAGGCCTACATTCCATCCATTTTCAACCTCTAGGTGCACACCTTCAATTTCATCAATTTATGTTACAACTTACCTTCATTTCTAGGTGTTTTTGCATATCACAATGTGTTTTCAAACATCTTTCATTTCTTAGGTTTTCCATTAATAATCACCTTTCTTTCTTAGTTTATTGCATTTAGACATTATTTTTAGGAATATTGTATCCATCCTTCTATTGATTTTGACTGTAGACATTACACATTTTGTGTCCATTTCTCTCCTTTTAGGTGAAAAACCCTAGAAGTGTAAGAGAACCCTTGGATACCCAAAATTGGTGTCCACAGTAATAATGCCTTGATAGTCTGTACCAAAACACTACTGCCTCTTTCTTTCACTTGTGAAGGACAGCGGGGCCATGAATCTTTTTATTTATCAAACTTACCATTGTATCGTTGTCTTGAGATTTCTCTATCACAGGAGAGTGAGGTGTATACCACTATACCACAAGCTTCCTTATGCTTCATTGTGGGGCAATGAGACTCTTACCACACTATCACTCTTTATTATCTCCTTCCTTGTGGGGTGGTGGTTGTTCCCCACTATACTGCTCTATTCACTTTTCCTTGCCATGGTACTACAATTATTATGTAATTAAGCTCTTTTATATCACCCGAATGCAGCTTTATTATAATACCCCCACGATATTGTGGTGAATACTTTTATGTTGTCTATTATATACCACCAGCCCATTAAGGGTTCAAATTGTTGTTGTAAGATTGTGGTAAAGGAATTTTATGGATGTAAAATAGCTAGACATTTTTTTTATTAAGTATATATGATGATTTTTTGGCTTTGTATAGGTCTTTGAGTGTCAACCAAACCTAAAAGAATTATATGTTTGTTTATAGTGGGGAAGCTCAATAAAAAATAAAAAGGAATATAAGGGTTGAGGCTTAGGTCATGGAGCTCAAGGTTAATTGTGCTGATGGAACTAGGAAATTTTGAAGGTTCTAACACACCTCATGATGAATTAGACTATGTTTTTCCTTCATCCTACTTGTGTTATGTTTTTATGAGTTCTTTTCTTGTGAATATATCCCTAAGAAATTTTTTCTAATACCTATAATTATAAACATTTTATTGGTTTTTGACTACAAATTATTTTTAATCTATAAATTGAATTCTATTTTAAGTTTTCATTTGCAGTTATCAATGGATTAAAAATTTATTAATTATCAACTTATGAACTCAATAAAGTTTTGCTGATTCAAGTTGTTGATTTATACATTATTATTTATTTGGACTTCAAGGAATGAGGAAAAGGACTATAATGCAAAAATTAGATGACAGTGATAGATTATGAGCACTTTCATAGTGAAAAAGTGGCCAAGAATAATGAATATTTATCAAGTCTTGGTTTGACAAATAGGCAAGTTGTAAATCCATTAAGTAGTATATTATTTGTTTAAGTGTTTAATGAAATTTTATAGGCAAAAGCTTTATGTATATAAGACATAATATGATATTTTTTTGTTTTATAGGCAAGAAAAAGAGTGCAAAGGAAATGCAGAGAAAAAAAAAGAAATAAAAGATACAGTTCCACCATCTCATAGAAGACAAGGAATTTGTGATTTAACAAATGAAATTGGTGAAAATAATAGTTGCGATTATGCACATCTTGATATAGTACATGGTGATGTGCAACCTAATATAGAACATGGTGGTGTGTAGCCTGATATAGCACATGGTGATGTGTAGCATGATATAGCACATGGTGATATGCCATTTCGTGATGATCTCTTAGCACAAAGTCTAAGAGAGTTTATTGAACAACATTAGAGCAAAGGAGCAGCAGGTTTGCAAATGACTTATTCATTATTAAAGGATGTGTTTCTAGTGAAATCTATGGAGACTGGTACTAATCTACCTACTCATGAGACACCTAATGTGGCCAAGGAGCATGAAGCTTCGGTTAATGAAATTCATGAAGAGAGACTACTAGTTGCATTTTCTATGCTTCAAAGTGCACTTGTTGCATCTAGAATTTTTTATGGAACTCGTGGATCAACCAAAAATACTAGTAGTGGATTAATAGATGTTTCTCCTTTTGTCAAAAGACAAAGATTGAGTCAATATTTATATAAATCTATAGAGAGGAATGCAAAAGAAAGAAAATTATAAGGAAATAATCCATTCTTGGTTGAGGTATTGAGAGAAGGTGAGCCCATTGGGCTAAATGTTGTAAAGTGGGCCACAGAGTTGGGTGTAAGATGTAGGGCTCATTTGGATATTTGCAAATCAAATTTTGCACAGAAAGATCCACAAAATATAGAAAATGTTACACAAAAAATGGAAAATGCTTTTGATACTACTAGTGGACAAATCTCTAGAAAATATTACAAGAAATAGATGATAATTTTGATGAACAATTTTAGATACAATTGTAGAAAAACAATCATGGAGTGAAAAGAGAGGTTAGACCCCACTCTATCTCCCAAAAAATGGGAGGCATTGAAATCAAGTATGCATTCCAAAGAATATTTGGAAAAGAGTAACTGAGGAAAGAGAACAAGAGATAATGTGAGGGTTGGATATATATTTGGCCAAGGTGTGTTGCATGCAAAAATGGAAAAATTTGTAGTAACTATTTGGCATTTTGGTTCAATTTACATTGTTTTATTTATTTCTATTTTTTATTGAACTAACTATATTTTCAAATTGACATTGTATTTTAGGTGGAAAACAATAATAGAGAATCAGGTGTAGAAGATATTGTCAATTATATGGCAGCACTAGATCCTAGTAAATCTAAGAGTAGGATGAAGTGGAAATCTAGTTCATCAACAGATATTTCAAAGCCATTTGTTCAATTCCCAGTAGGAGCCTCTGTAGATCATGTCAACTCAGATGAACTAGGGTACCAAAAGGTAATGAGTTGCATATTCAGTCTCACTCAACAAGTTTCGTAGTTGGTTGTCTCTATTAACCCTATAGTTTCTGCATGGAATGAGCATAAATCCATGGATTCAAATGATGTAAGAGGATCTATTGATATCATTTCTTCTTGATTAGAACTTGTGTATACAAATGCATCTTAATATCTAGATTATTGAAATCTAAGAGAAGGAGAATCCAACCCAATTTCTTTATTGTTGGAGTGATCTAGAAAATTTTCTTTTGGAAAAATTTATAGCTTGCATTCTTTACTTGACTATTGAATGCTTTGTATATTTTTTTTGCACAATGGTTAAACCACATGCAGAGGAATTTTATCAAAGAAATAGGAAAATAAAAAAGTCCTCATGATGTCAACAGAGCTACTGATATTGATAGTGATCATGATGAAGTGGACAAGAATGTGCAACACAGTCATCTTAAATGTCTTGAAGTTGAGGTAATTAATATAATAGTTGTCAGTTATCTATCCCAATTTTTTTTCATTCCTCATGCTTAAAATGTTCTTTTGGACAAAAAATTATAGCTTTTGCATTCTTTAAGTTGTAAGTTAATCTGTCCCAATGTTTTGTCATTTTTCTTTTGGACAAAAATTTATAGTTTTTGCATTCTTTAAGTTGTAAGTTAATCTACCCCAATGTTTTGTCATTCTTCATGCTTAAAATGTTATTTTGGACAAAAATTTATAGCTTTTGCACTCTTTACTTGACTTATATTAAGTTTTACATGATGATTAAACCTCATGCAAAAAAAATGGCCCTATCAATAGAAATATCTACAAAGTTGTACAACTTCATGTCTGCAATGGCGTTGATAGTGATTATGATTATGAGCTCGATGAGCATGCATATGATATTCATAGTTGTAGTTGTGCTGAATTCAACATGAGCGCTATGAAACCACATTCAAGTAAGTATTATTCAAGTAATGGTTGTTTTATTATGTAAATAAGGGTAATCATTACCTATTTGATAGAATATGGTTAGAATAGTAGTGAAGTGTAATTAGCTAGTATACATAGATTATGGAAATAAGGGATAACATATAAATTACATATCGAATCTTAAAGCTTAGTTGTAATAGAGTGCATACATAGATTTTGGCAGTGCATTAGTGCATTGTGTTCAGGTATTTCATGGTCCTCAATTAGGGGGACTTCATTGCCAATCCATGTCTCTTTCTAGAGTACTCGTATAGTCTAGCACAATTTTAGTCTTTCCCTCCATTTTCTTGTACCTCACAATAGGTTTTTTTTTTTTAAAGTAAAAATTCACTTCTTTGCTATACAATATAATAAAAAAAAAGCACATACAAAAACTAATTTGTTCCAAGAAATAAGACATTACATACAACTATCAAAAACAATATAATGTGTGTTTTATATTTCAAAATATAATGTGTTTTATGAGGTGTTGGATCTATTTGATGGTGCTATTGTGGGCATTAGGCAGATTCACTCACTATATATTGTACATGGAGTCAAATTGAAAGGAACAAGAGATGCAAATGTAAGTATTTGAAAGGTCACAAGTAACATACCCCTTGCTTATGAAGACAAAATAGATGGAGCTTTCCATCCTTTAGATAATGAAGGGACCTTCACATGGTGGCCACTAAAATATTAGAAAAAAGTGACATAATTGATGTTTATCATGTATTACTAGCTATTAGACAGCCTGGACCACTACTTTATGCAATAGTTTGAATGTGTTGTTCAAGGATCTTAGTGTTTTTTCTCTATTTTGGACTTGTATAAGAAAAAAAAGGAATTGTAACTCAATTTTCTCAGTCACAACACTGAGAAACACACTTTGTAATAGTAAATTTTTCAAAGAAAAGACACATATTTCTACCTTGTATCTACAGTAAGAACATATTTTATTAATAAAATTTTAGTATTTTTCCTTCTTAATAGTTGTTTTATTATGTACAAATAAATGATTGATTGAGTTTTTTTGGTGTTTTTATATGTTTAAACCTCAATTAAAGAATTGTCTCATTTCCAACACTTATAGGCAAAAAACATTGAACAAAAACAATTAAATAAACTACCAATTGACTAAATATACTACCAACTAATAGAAATTAGTGAATAAATATGACTAAATATAATGATTATGCAATTAATAAACAATGCATCAATATACTACTAGTTGATAGAAATTAGTGAACAAAAGCAATTAAATAAACTACCAAACTAATCAAAATGATGATTAAAATTAATGACTAAATACACTACCAATGGATATAAATCATTGAATAAAAATGACTAAATAAGTGACCAGTTTACAACAATCAATGACTAAATTAATGAATAAATATATCAATAAATAAAAAATGACTAAATGAGTGACCAAATTATGACAGTCAATGACTAAATCAACGACTAAATAAGTGACTAGTTAAATATATTAGTGAATAAAAAATGACTAAACAATTGACCAGATTACAACAATCAATGACTAAATCAACGACTAAATATATTAGTGAATAAAAAACAACTAAATAAGTGACCAAATTACAACAATCAATGACTAAATCAATGACTAAATATACCACTAAATCAATCAATCAAAACAACCAATAAATGAATAAAAATGGTTTAGTCATCAATCTGGTCAAGTTATAAATGTTTGGCAATAAACTACTAATGGTCACGTGATCATGTTCAGTCATTTATATGCAATTTTTAGTATTTTTAATCACTTTTTTATTTTATGTACTATGACACAAAACCCACCTCTAATTGACGTAGAAAAATTTGAATCCGCAAATCAAAGAAATTGTGAACCTTTTAAGAAATAGAATAAAGGATTCCTTCAATTTAACCCCCCTCAACCAACTCAACATGTAGATACCCAAGTGGCTTTTATAAGGAAGACAAATCCTTTCTCATTTGGGAATCCATCTAGGAAATTCACTCCCTTACCTGATACCTTACATAGCACAATGTCAAAAATTTTAGAACATATAATGATCACCTTGCCTCCCATTAAAACTCCTGATCCTAATAAGCCTTTACCTTCGGATTTTAGATCCAATTCCTATTGCCATTATTACCGACAAAATGGACATGACATGAAACATTGTAAGTGTCTTAAACATCTTGTGCAAGACCTCATTGATTTTGGTCGACTTCAAATTAGATGTGTTAATGATCAAGGAAATAAGTTTTTGCTCCTCCCAACCAAAACTTGCAAATATTTACCAATATTATGCCGAATCATAACATTTCATTTGTCAAAGCTAATGAAACTATGAAGAATGATGTGATGAATGTTGACACAAATGAAGACAACATGAATAATATCAAACAAAGTCCTATTGATAATATCAAACAAACTCTTATGGATACTATTGAACAAGGTCCTATGGATACTATTAAGAAAGGTTTGATTGCATTGATTGAAACTTAACCTCATAAGGGTTGAACTAAAAACCCTCTTGATATTGCTTTCTCATATAAAGATATCATTAGAAATGCACTTGATGGTCCTCTTTACATAGCTAGTTGAATCAATGACAAGCCCACTAATGGGATATTAATTGATCTTATCTATGGAGAGAATGTGATAATAAAAGAATTCTTACTTGTGCATGAACCTTATCAAGAAACATATGATAAACTAAAAGCATGGATACAAAATACATAATGGTCTTTCTTTCCCTATGCTAGGATCAATCACCCTTCCTTTGCAAATAGGACTGAAAATATTAGACTTCTCATTCTCCATCATCTCAATGTCAGACCAATTCTATGTGAAGCTTGGTTATCCATGGCTATGCTCCATGGAAGTCATCCTGTTGGCTATGCATAAATTCTTATAGTTTCCCTTTGACAATGAAATATTTACTACACACCATAGTAGCTTTAATCCTTTGTCTTCCCGAGGGAACCTTTCATTAGATTTCTTTTTGCTTGAGCCTATGGAACCTATTAAACCTTGTGAGATCTACTTTTTCAAATCTTATCAAAAGTTTAAGGTGAAAGGAATACTGAAACTATCCCTTATAAACATGCCTCAACCTATGATTGAGCCTACCATCCTTGATAAAACTGTGATTGAACCTAAAGAAATTCGAAATAACCAAGACCAACCTAAGATTAATCCTTTGCCTATCTCCTATAAAATACCAAGAGATAACAAAAGCAATCCCATCACACCTCCTAAGATAAAAAAAGTTTATAGAGCTAAAGAGAAAGTGGTTGAACAACCTCCTTTGGTTCCTTTTGCTCCTCCCCTTAGGGAAGAAAAGAAACCTATGGTTGATAAACCCACTCCTACACAAATGCAACTTGAAAATCAAACTAAAATAAACTGAAATGCTAGAGAGAATAGGTGCATAGATTGTGCTCTTTCTCAAAGGTTAAATGAAGAGCAAAAAAGAAAATAAAAATCCAAAATTGACTGAAGCAATACACGATGAGTCTCCCTCTTTACCAAAGCAACAAGTTCCTATACCACAATAAGAGCTAAATCCTTCTTTAGAAATGATAATTTGACCTCTCATTGTGATTAACTTAGATGATGATCACGAGCTTGCTAAAATTGATGAATAAGTGCATAATGAATTGAATACATTGTTTTCCTCTTCTATGAGCTTACATGATAATTCTCCTAAGAATAGTGTTGAACATGGTAATGACCCTAGTTCGACATTTTCTATTGTCCCTTTGGCTAGTTGTCCAGCTTCTATATATGATGAACACAATTGGGATGCAAATGACCTACTAATAGGTTGAATCACATGTTCCTTGCTATTATTTTGTATCATTTTTTTTTCATGTTTCTCTATGTGATTCAATGTGCATAATGTGATCGCCCCATATGGTTTTGTTTCATGTCTCTCTCTTTGTGACATTATTCTCTATGTTGTAAATCCTTTTATCTTTTCATTTTTCTTGTCTTTTTCCTTTCGGGGATGATACAAGGCATCAAGAAACTTAGGTCTCTTCCATTTTGACCCGAAATGCATTTCTTTGTTTTCACTCTTTTTGTGTCATTCTTCCTATTCCATGAGTATTTGGGGAATCATGACAGTTCCAAGCTCTCTAAAACATGCATTGTAGCAAAGAAATACTTTTTGTGTGGTCTCACAACATGCCCCAAGACTGTAAATCTTGGGAACCTGAGTCAAAACTAATGCTTTTGGTAGGTGTTGGCTAGTTGAGGAGATCACCAAAAGGTAAAAGCTAATAGAATTTTTTTTAAGTACTTTGTGATTCAAGAGTACCAAGCACTAGGAATTGGGTACTAGGAAGCCAAACGTGTAAAAAATGTTAATGCAAATTTTTGAGCATAATGTTCCAGGTCGAGAGAAAAGGTCTAATAAAATGGAACTTCTGGTAAAATTCAAGGTCTAGAAAAATTTGTTGGTATCAAGTACTAGGTCCCAGGTAATAATGTCAAGTTTAAAGTTGAATGTTTAATGTTGCACGAAGGTTTGAAGGTTTAGTAACCCGACATAAAAATAATAATTACATGAGAATATGATATTTTAAAAGCATGATATTTATGCGTTGGGTGAAAATTATGTAATTCCTATTAACAAATTACAAAACCTTGATTTCAACCATAGTTATGTGAGATAATATATATCCTCTCGGAAAAGGGGAGGTTCCCTTCTTACTACTTATTGAAACTAAGGAAAACTAATTAGATATTTACAATAATGCACACTACACTAACGAGATGGGGGGTGTGTCACATTCATGATTCTATCTTTTTTCAGAGAATATGTTTCACAATTTTAACTTCTTGATGTGCAATACAACTTCAAACTAAAATTAAGTAGTAATTCCAATATTCCTATCTTGTCAAAGAAAATCCTAGAAATACTAGTATGATGATGATAAGTAACAAATAAGAAAAGCTCACAAAGGCACAAAGTCATTCTATAGTTTACAATAATGAATCCTTAAAAATAGTAACCAGTGTTGTAAAGGAAGCACAAAGTATTCTATGTACTCCACGAACAACATGAATAAATATAAGAACAAATTCTTATAGAGAAATCACCAATAGTATCACCAATATCATAATTTCAAGTAATAAGTGTAACTTAAAGTTTATATAGATTTACTCAAAATCCATTTCAATCTCAGTCACTTAATACTATCAATTCAATCAAACCATAAGATAATTTTTCCCAACACAAAGTTTGGTATGCAACTTCACTTCTTTATTGATCAAAATGAGATTCACAAAAATGAACTCAAAGTTTCAATACTTGTTTCACAATTGGGCAACACTTCATTGCAAACGATAAAAGATATGATTACAATAGAATCCTCTCTTATTTATAGATGGGAGAGGAGAGCTAATCTAGGAAAATCCTAACTAACTAATTTTAATTATTCAAAAATCTCATCCATGAATATAGGAAAACATCTAAGTTTTTACATGTAAATACATTTTTCAAAATGACATGTAAAGTGCCAAAGCCTATCTACAAAATGCATAGAAGAAAGCATATAAACTATCTAACATTGGAGATACAAGAAGTTTTGTGGTTCCTTTCTCTTGGCTTGAAAGTCTTATTATTTCTTCTTTATCTCTCGCATGAATGCCTCATATGGACCAGTTGTATAGTCAATAATGGTATGGATCCTTGTGATTGACTTTCTTATAGATGATAAAATTTTATTGCATCTATCTAGATGCATCTTGAGATTGTCGAGAGAAAGTCGTATATCACATATGGTGTGCATTGAAGTCTTCAAAAAGTCTTCATCATCCACCTGCTTCATGATATCTTCTTTAAAGATTTGAGAAATCTCACTGACCAGGAGGAAAGTATGATCATCATCAAGGAGTTTACTTGGTAACTCCTTAATTCCATTCACCATGACAACATGATGTCTTTTGACATATTCTTGTACATGTTGTATGTCCTCAATGAGAGATTTGATTACTTGTATGCAGTTCTTAAGAGATTCTATTATTTCCACATACTTCTCTTTGTCAGGAATTACCCCAACTTCCACTAACTTGCTCAGTTTTGTCTCTTTCATTTGTGACCAAAATGAGAGACATTGTTCCATTTCCTTCTACTCTTTGGAAAGAATGATTTCTTCTTTCTCAAGCTAGAATTTTAACTTGGCCATTTGAGAAGTCTTTTCATCAACAATAACTATGAGTTGTGAACCTTATTCGATCATCTCATCAATGAAGTCATATAACACCTTACCTTTGGAGACAAACTTCTCCACCTTTTGTACTGTTGGTTCCTCAACATTCACCATGGCCATAGGTTGCACATTTTCTGAAAAGCATGCAATCATTCTCAAAACTGATGCATACCACTCAGCTTTATCTTTGTACATATTTCTAGCCTGCTCCATCTTATCAAGTCTTCCTGATAATGCATTCAAGACCACTTGTGCATCTTCTTTTGTAGTTGCATTTGTTACCTTACCAAGCTAAAATATTGTTATGGTGTAATCCTCTATGTTCACATCACCCTATTCATGTGGTGGTAAACCAACATCTACATACTTGTGACTTGATTTGTCTATATGAAGTCTTGAATGAAATTTTTCCTTCTTTTACCCCTTAGCTTTTGGAGGAACTATCTCCTCAAGATCAAGCTCATCCAGACAAATAATTTGTTTCTTGCACTTTGATACTTGTGAGATCAACCAAGGGGGAAGAGATGAAGTATATCCTTCTTGACTTACTGTCAACTATTGTGTAGCAACCACTTCAGTAGGAATGGATGAGATTGTAACAATTGGAGTAGTATCAGTCATGATAGATCTAGTCAACCACAAATGAAGAGGATCTTCCAATGACTCATTCATGAACCTATGAAATTCTTCCTTTGAAGAGATATCAAATGATGGAGATGATAAACTTGGAATGGATGAGGGGGAACTTGAGGAAACATTAAGAGTTTGTAAGAGTGGTGGAAATAATTATTGATACTAGAGGAGGAATGGAAACATTTATTGCATGTAAAATTTATGTAGGAGGAGATGAAGTAGGAAGAGGAGGTGAAGGAGTAGTAGGATTTGAAGGAGTATGAGGGATATTGGTAGTAACAGGTGATGATGTTTGGGGAAGATATTCAACAATATTCTCATGGGGAGATTGTAGTAGTTGATCATCATGCCTTCTTTCTTCCTCATTACCATCTTCTCCTTCTTTTGCAGAACCTTCATTCTTTGTGGATTCTTTTGATTCCTCACTTTCATTTTCTTCCTCTTCTTCAAATGATTTTTCCTTAAAATAAAACTCCTTTCCTTCTGTAGATGGTTGTTCTAATTCCATAGCCTCCTCTTCTTTAGTTGTTTGTGTAGCACTTTTATCGAAAGTAAACTTGATCTCAGGACCTCTCTGAGAGGAAGAGGGAGTAGCCGCATGCTTGTGTTTAGTGCAGATCTCTTGCTGTTGGCTGATTTCTACTCCTGGTGTTTCTCCTTCGGATTCTATCCTAAAAGATTTCATTTAAAACCCATGTCTCTACAACCATTAAGTTGTGTTATGCAAAATAGGAGAAAGCCTTTCTCTGATAGAAACACTTTCCTTTTTATACCAATGCATTGGAGGTAAAGGCTTCCTAGAAATTTCTTCCTCCTCATATGTGAAATCCATGATGTCGCCAAGATCTTTGAAATCCTCTAGAATATTAGCTACACCAAGTTATATGATTTGTTCCACTATCAATCTACAAAAATCCACTCTTCATATTTCTTCCTCATCTCTACAGTCTACCCATATATCCTAAAAGTGGTAGACATGTTAATGATCCTTTTTAAGTTTCCTATTCACATTTTTGTAGTCAATTTCAAATCCATATCTACATGTCCTTATAGTCATAATTTGCATTTTTGTAGCTACTAACTT
Organism: Sequoia sempervirens; assembly: GCA_007258455.2. Lineage (NCBI taxonomy): Eukaryota > Viridiplantae > Streptophyta > Pinopsida > Cupressales > Cupressaceae > Sequoia > Sequoia sempervirens. Next base: position 428,390,486 of record VDFB02000003.1, read on the forward strand.
TAATTTTTGTACACTATGAATAGTATATCTCCCAATAGTAAGTGGAAACTTGAAACTTGGCTTGTGAATTATTTTGTGTTCCTTATGGATTGAGATCAACTATCTACATAGCTCCATTAGTATTCACTTATCTGAAGGATATTTGGGCAACATGTATGGACACCAAGTGTAACAACCTACTCTCAAATATGTGAAAGTTGGAAATTGCAAAAAGATACATCCAACTTCACTAACAACCTTGTAAGCTTCATCTGATACTCTCTTCTTCTTGAGAGTTGGATCAAAAAGTGAAAAGTAGAGGTACAAAGAAGGCATTTGTGACTCTCCTGAAATGTTTAAGACTTTCCCTTAAATTTATTTGATAATAAAAATAATATACATGTACAACATTTTTGTTTCCCTTTGTAGACAACCTTGGAAATTTCCTCATGATTGTAGTAGAATATACCAATTAAGAAGTCATGTAAAATTTCAAGGTGGTTGGAACATTGATCAACTGTTCATGGATTTCATCACTTATCTGAGTTCCCCAATCTATGTGTGCTTTACTTCTTCTGATGATGTAGATATAATCATACATCCAATATTGAAAATAGCTTGAGACAGATAAATCCTTTCACCCTGCTTAGAAGAGTAATCATATCCCAAATGTCTTCTTTGAAATCACTTTGAGGAATCTCTTTGGGCCATCTTGAGATAGTGGGACATGTATTTTTCAACCATTGAGTATTAATCAATGTTTTAGCTTTATTTGGATCCTTTTCATAGACCTCATATGCCTATTTAATAGAGATAGGAGTGTATTTTTCCATGTGTGTCACCTTGAAAATAATATCGAAGAGCTCTGGATCTAGTCTTATCATGATTTGTCCAGAAGAATCTCTCACATTTCTGTCCTCTCGGATATAATGAGATGAAACCTGAAGAACAAACTCTGTACAATGAGCATCAGTTGGGAATGAAGACACTAAGTGCAAATTTCTATGAACGATGGATCACAAATCTTCTTATAATGGTTTCTTCTCAACCCTTTTCACAAAATCTTCCATATCCTGGTGACCAATCATTGTGTCTTTGATTTCATCAACCTTTGAAATCACAAGAGTAGGTGGATAAATATCTTGGTACTTGTACTTCATCTTGTCCTCCTTAGAAGATCATGGAGGCTTTTTTGATGTCATCTAAGAACACTAGAATCCAATGAAAGTCACCTTGAGAGATCACCTTTGAAACAAAATGCAAGAAACAATGGATTAGGAGACATTAGGAGAATATGTGTTATGAGCATGAGTTGGAATGCTTCAAGCAAGAAGGTATTTTGGAATGAGTGAAAATGAACTATGGAGCATGGAAAACAGAGCATTGGTGATGAAACAAAGTTCAGAGAGAAAATGGAATCGATTTTGGAGTGTTTAAGTGAAAAAATACTTTTTGTGTAGGAGTGTTGAAAATCAACACTTCTACATCAAATAGAAATTATTTTGCATGTAACAACACTAAAAATCAGTGCTCCTACATGCCTTATTCATCTGGGTAGAAAATATGTCAGAGCACTGAAAAACAATGATCTGACATCTAGTGGGAAGATTATCTCATGCTTGAGGGCTAAAAATCACCACTCAAGATGACCTTCTTTGATGATGAGTCAAGAGTAAGGATGGGAATTTCTGCCACCTTTGCATTTAAGGGGAAGGTCATTTTGTTTAGGAGCGGTTATTTTCACCGCTCCTACACCTTGAATGATAGAAGAGTTTTGTGGGTGTAGGTGTGGGTTTTTTCACCGCTTAGGAAAACATGGAAGAACAACCATTGTAAGAGCAGAAAAAATGTTTGCTCAAACATCTTTGGAAAATGAGAAGGTTGCGATCCACCATCATTAGTTTCTCAATTGCACTTAGGAATCCTTGACGCATAAAAAATTCATTCCTCAAGGTATGATATCTTAGTTCTCAAGATATCAGATCTCGAGTACCTCTCAACTCATGCCATATCAATTACATACCAAGGACAAATAAATGAGCAAGGAAAAACACAATTATAGTATCAAATATTGATGGTCATATTTTTAATGAGGAAAACTAGGGCAAGCAAAAATCTAAGGATGAAAACTAGGGTGAAAAAGAAAGCAAGAATTTGAAAGAAGACAAACAAGGGTTTGTAAAGGAAAAAGGACATAAAGAAAGAAATAGAGAAACATACCTAGTGAAAGAAAAATGGAAAAAATGCAAAAACCCTAATACACAAATTTCCCGCAAAATCCTCAAACCTGAAGTAATCTGTGATTTGCAGGATGACTAGTGTGAAGGGAGAAGAAGAAAATGAAAAGATATGAATTCAAAATGATTTAAATAAATCAATAAAAATATTCAAAAAAAGGGCCATAAATAAATGCGAGTTACATTTATTGTTGTGCGTGTGAAGTGAGTGAAAATGTAGGAGCGGTGAAAATCACCACTCTTACATTTTCAAAATGGTGAAGATGTAAAAGCAAAAAAAAAGACCACTTCTACACTAGAAGGACTTAAAATAAAGAGACATGTTAGAGCACTCAAACATAATGTTGAAACATGTGACCACTAAGTACAAAGTGTAGGAGCACTGAAAAACAACACTCCAACACCTGGAGGAAAAAACTAACATTGGCTCATGTAGGAATGTTGAAAAACAATGCTCTTACATGAGTGAAAAATATTCTAAATCCCAAAGAATGAGAGTTAATAGAAATATCTATTTCAAAGATTTTTGAAAGAAAAACAAGGAAAAACGCTGAAATGAATGATTTGAGGTTTAGGAGTATGCATAAAGGAAAATCAAAATTTTCCTCATTTTGCATGCTTGAGGTGCACGAAACTATGAAATAGACAAGTTTCATGGGGGGTTATCTCGTGAATCAAGCACAACTAGATTCGAGGATAATAGTTGGCTCTAGCTGGGGAGCTCCTTCAATTATTCTTAGAAATGAATGAAGGGAGAAGAACTCTAGATGCCAAGTGCCTTTATCCATCCATTGGGCATAGATTCATGTGACAAAAATAAAAAATATTCAAAAAGACCCAAAAACAAAAAGATGCAAGGACTATAAAAATATTTACATTGAACATTTGTCACCTCATTGTGTAAAGTGCTTCAAATGTTGCCCACTGTGGGGAAGATAAAATGGTGTCCCATCTTCATACACAAAGAGAAAGTTGTTTTAGCCATGTAACTAATGAATCTTGAATGGACCCGTCCATAGTGAATCAAACTTTCCATGCATACCCTTTGGTTCTCTTCGCTTGTCCCATAAGAGAACGAGATCACCAACTTGAAAGTCATGAGACTTTTCCTTCTTGTTGAAAGCTTCTTAACTTTTTCTTGATGCTTTGTGATATGGTTTGCTACCTAAACTCATTTCTTCTCCAATTCAAAGAGATACATTATTTGCTGAGTTGTCAAAATTCTCATCTTTAATGGCTTTAGCAAACTTGAGGGCGAGAAGTTCTAATGTGATTGGAATTTCAGCATTCGATCCATATAGAAGTTGGAAAGGAGACATTCTTATTTGATCACAAGCAAGGTGGTGATGACCAGTCCAACACAAAAATGATCAAACCCAAACAAGAAACCATCCCTTACAACACTACCCACACAACCTTTCTTAAACACACACCCTAGTTGCTTATAGCCCTCAAATATTCTTTTTCTCAATATATTTTAGACAAGGCCATACAAAGACCATCTAGAAACCTTCTGAGATCCACTACATGACTTAACACAACATACAAAAATATCCCATAAGGTCTTTTTGTAACAATATGGAAAACCAATAGACTGCCCCTATTTTTAAGCCACCAAATAGCCCTCTTTCACAAAGGAGGTACCTCCAAAACAACTAGTTATCACCAAAAATCAATTGAAAGTATTCGGTTGTGTTAGAAAACCTCAAAATTCACCATCATCCATCAGGTCCATGACCTCTAAGACACCGTACTTCAAAACCATCACTTTTCATATAATTGCCAAGGGTTTATTGAAAGTCTTCACTCTCAGGCTTATCAAACCTAACCAATGTCTCCAACACTTCAAAAATACCCTACAAAAACTCAAAAAACCATTGCATAGATAGTTCATTCAACATTTTGTCAAAACCAAACTTCAACACCCCATTTTCACTTGAAAAACAACACATTTCCACCCTAGGGCATCACCTACATCCCAATAACTCTCTTGCTCTGCCCTCTAGACCATGAAACCATCTAACCTATCATGTAAGAAGTCATTCCACTGAGTTATAGACCATGACAGTGGGTGGAATGACTTAGAGCTTCATTTAGACTCCAATCAAACCATTGATTGGCTTTCAACATGCTGTTTTAGAAAATGGAAGAAATCTCACACAAATCACAATGAAAAACTCTCAACTTTACTTCAAATAAAATCTAATTCATGCCACTACAAGTTACAATAAGATTCAAGGAAAGTGCAGACTGTACAGGGTTGTATAGTTCGAGGAAAATGTAAAAATACTAGAGAAAATGCAAAATTAGCATTGTATTTGATATGGGAATTTTAATACAAACTTCATCAACATCTGCAAGAGCCTTTTAGAGGCTTTATATAGCTATTACATTAAAATTATAACCACCCAACATCCATAACTACCTTTTAAAATTCTATGACCCTCCAACTTCCTAAAATTTGCATTTTTCTTTTTTTTTTTGTCTTGACAACTTTTTACATTTTTGCAACTTTTGACACTTAGATATAAACAACTCAAAATTGACCCAACTTACATAGAAAGTGGTCTCAATAGACCTTATTTAATGTAAATAGACCTTATTTAATGCAAAAAATACCCTAACACCTATACCTAGCATATTTACCTCCTATTGTAAACTTCATTTGCTTGGTGCTCCTACACCACTATTGCTCGCTTTGGTGTAATCCTATCTACCCACAAAGCATCATAACAAATTTTTGTGCCAAAAATTTTGATTTTCATCCACAAGCTTGCAGATTATTTTAGCCAAGTTTTTATTGTTAGATTCAGCCTGGCCATTACCTTGCATGTAATAGTCAGATGAATTAGACAATGTTATGCCATGCTCAAAATAGACCTCAGTTATCTTACTTGATGAGAAGGCAGAAGCATTGTCAGCAACAATTTTTTTCAGCACACCGAACCTAGAAATGATATTTTCCTTCAAGAAATTACTCACAACCTTAAAAGTAGCATGCTTAAATAGAATTGCCTCCACCCACTTAGTGAAGTAATTAGTCGTGGTAAGGACATAGGTGTGTCTCACACTTGAAGATGGATTGACCATGCCAATGAAATCAATTCCCCACCACTAGAAGGGCTCTTGTAGGACAACCAATTTCAAGGGTAAAGCTCCTAACTTTGATTTACCTACAAACTATTGAAATAGTTTGTATTTATGCACCCATGAGTATGCATCCTAGAAAAGTGTAGGCCAATAATACTTTTCTCTCAAGAATTTATGAATTGTAATTGGTGCTCAAAAATTTCCTCCACATGCTAAATCATGGTAATATTTCAACAACTTTTCCTATTGTGCTTTATCAACACATCACAAGAAAGTACCATCCAAAGCATGCTTGTACAAACCGTTATCCCACAAGACAAAATTTGTTGATTTCAATTTAATGGTTATTTTCTCCTTTAGAGTTAAGTGATTTGGACATTCTCCATATGTGAGAAAATGAGCAATGTTGGAATACCATTCATCAGTTGTACTAGCAAATAACACCATTGGAAACTCATTTGTACTTACCTCTTTAGATTCTAATATTTCCTTATTAGGATTATTATTAGCAATAAGCTAACACAACCATCGCCCACACACCAACTTGGTAGGATTGATATCCATGTCATATTTTTGAATTTTGGAAATCCAATTGCCCCTTTTTGTACCAAACTCTTGTTGTTTCAAGATAGATTTGGTAGTTGAATCTAGAACCAAGACTTTAACATGGCTATTAAGGATGTAGAACCTAAAATGCTTTACTGACTTAGCCACAAAAAAAGCATGCTTCTCCATTTGGGAATATTTCAGCTCATGATTTTGCAAAGGATAACTCATGAATGCAATTAGGGATTCAAAACCCCCACTATTCTCTTGCACCAGAATTGTTGAAACTGTATGCTCAAAATCATAACTATACATGATAAAATCCTTTGTGTATTTTGGGAAAACTAACACTAGCCCATGAGCAATAGCCTCTTTTATATCATCAAACACAACTTTTCCTTTTTCTATCCAATGAAAAGTGGTGGTACCTTTCATCATGTTAACAATATGACGAGTCTTCTCTGCAAAATCTTGAATGAATCTTCACAGAAAATTTACCTTTCCAAAGAAAGAATGAACAACTTTCTTACTTGATGGAAAAGTAAGAGCTTGAATACTCTTGAATCTTTCAAAATCAATATTTATACCCTCTTTGGACACAACGTGACCAAGAAGCTTACCTTCTGTAACCCCAAAAATTGACTTCTTGGGATTCAAGGAAATACCATGTTGTGAGCATCACTCCAAGATTTTCCTCAAATGATAAAAGTGTTCATGAAGTTTCTTGGAAAAGATTGTAAGATCATCAAGATAAACTAAAATGAACTTACCAAGTACATCACGAAAATTCAAATCCATAGCACACTGGAATGTGGCACCAACATTAATAAGACCAAAAGGCATTCTACGATATGTAAAGGTACCCCATGGCATTGTAAAGGACATCTTGTGCTGATCACTTGGGCTGAATTCTATTTGATTGTAACTGAAGAAACCATCCAGCATAGAAAGCATTTCATATCTAGTCATGGTTTGAAGAACTTGATCCATTATTGGGAGGGGATAGTTTTCCTTGAGTGATAGCTGATTTCGATTTCAAAAATCTACACAAATACAAATCTTACCATTCCTTTTACAAACGGGAACAATATTGGCTATCCATGTTGAATGATGGATAGGAAATATAATTCAAGCATTCAACATCTTTTGAATCTTTGTAAGGATTGTTCTAGAATTATTTGGATTATACTACCTCTTCTTTTGTTTGTAAGGAAATGCACCAACTTTGAGTGGAATTTCATGTTGCACCTCCTTTGGTCAGAAAGATTTTAGATCTTTATATGAATTTGCCAAGATATCCATATACTCTCATAACAACTTAGAAAATTGCTTTCTTTCCTCAACTATGCAACACTTACCAATATTATCCATCTTAAGATCTTCCTCAGTTCCTAAGCTAAAATGATCAAACTCTTTAGGTGAATCAAAATATGAGAGTTGATTTTTAACATAGTGATCATGCTTATCAAAAAGTCTCTCAAGGGATACCAACCCCTTAGCAATTTTATTCCCTTTGAGTTGTAGGAATTCTTCACCTATAACTACATCAACGAAATGAATTCTCTAGGTGGAGAATCACTCCCTTCAAAGTATAACTCATAAAAAAAATTTGCCTTTTCCAAAAAAGCAACAATTTGATGATCATCATTAAAAATCTGCCAATTATCAAAGTTGTCTAGAACACTTGGAAGGAAGACCAACTCAATGGTATAAGTAAAACCTTAAAAATCCTTATGTGGTATTAGGAGAGTAGCTGAAACTACTAGGGAATCAACTGTGTCATTATATTCCCTTGGAACTATAGAAATTTTGAAGGCATCAAATTCTTTGATGAAATCCCAAACAAGATTATGATAATGCTTTAGCCTATCATTTTTTGTTTGATACAAATTCCTTACTTTACAAACTACTAACTCTACATCACCTTGTGCACGAAGATTCTTGATCCCTTTCTTTTGTGCAACTTGTGTTACTAATAACAATGCCTCATATTCAATAGTGTTGTTAGCATTGTCAAACTGTAATTTAAAAGAGAAAGGAAAAACTTTTCTTTTCAATGATATAAAGACAATTTTGGCAGTAGAATCAGTGGAAGAACAAATACCATGAAACTTAATTACCCAAACATCATTTTCATCACCAAGACTAATAGTATCAAAATCTACAACTTCATCATGTGATGAAGCTTCATAATTTGAAATAGATAAATCATCTGATGATGACTCGTTTTGTGGAAAAGAAGAGCCAACACTCTTTGATTCATTACTTGGTGTAGACTCTGCATCCCCATTAGTCTAAAGATAATATGTGCCAACACTTGAAGCCTCATATAAAATTTGAGATCTCGAATCATTAGACTTTTTTACTTAGAATTTTGACTCCCTTTCAAGAACCAACTTCTTCACTACACCTTCACAAGTATCATTGCCTCTGAAATATCCATGTTAAGCTCACTGCCAAAATCCTTATAGAAATTATGTCTAAGAAGAATTCCATAAGATGTTGGCATGTCTGCTACTAAAACTGTCATCTTAATATTCTTTTCAGGATACACAACAAATGTAAACTGTGCATCTTTAATCTTTCGAATCAAAGGTACTTGTTATCCATGGAGAAACAATGGTTAAATTTTTTTGTTAGATTTAAACCCAAGGCAGTAGCTACCTTGGCTAGCATCACATTATCTGATGCACCAGAATCTATGACATAATTGTTTAACTTAATGACATTTACAAGTAAAGAAATAAAGAAAGGATCAATATGTCTAGATGTAGCTGGAGGAACAAAAACAAGATTATTCTATGGATTTTTTAGCTTTGGAGTAGCAAGAATATCTGAAGAGATTTCTCTAGATGGATTAGTTTCTTTATCCTTCACAAACTTGACAAGCCTGTCAAATTGATCAAGATTTTCCTTCAAATATTCGGCTTCGGACATCTAGATTTTTTTCTTTTTAGCATGATCAATGATGTCGAAAGCTTGAAAGGAACTTTGTAAAGATGATGTAGTGACCTCATTTATAGGCTTAAAAATGGGTACACTAGTCTTAGGAACCTGAACATGGGCTTTTGGAATAGTAGGAACTGGGTGAGAAGGATGGGGAGTACTTGTTTATTTGTTGTATCTTTTGGTTTCCAAGGCAAAGGAGATCCTCTTTTTGCAATGGTAACTGGTGGCTTATCCTTCGCTATTGGGGCAATAGCTTGAGCTTTATCAAGCTTATTTTGTTGTGACCACATAAATACAACATATGTATCTATCACTAAGTCCTCATCATCTAATTCATTTTCCATTTGAAAATAGCCAATATTGGAGTCACTAGCTTGTTATGTTTCTTCATTTTGAAAACAATATTTTCTTCCATGGGATAATCTAGTTGTGCATATTCATCTTGTTCAGCCTCATAGTATCCCACTATGGTATTAGTTGGTGAAGCTTCAAGTGCAAGTCTTCCTTGTGGCATAGGAAGATGATTCTAATTTCTATTCCCATAATAGTGAGGAAAATTACTTCTTGGAACATCCTTGTAAGTATTATTGTTTGAAACTTGTTTTTCAAACCCAAGATCTAATTTTCCAACCTTTGAACCATAGGATCAACTAAATTAGAATTAGCATTATAGGTTGAAGAACCTGATTCTTGCACTTTCCTATTTGTACTCATTCTTATTTCTCCAACTAGAATCATATCATCCTCAAGAGTTGTTGCTAACTGTTGAGCTTCTTCAACATTGGCAAGAGCTTCCCTACTCAAATGAAAAATTACTTTGGGAAGTTGTATATTGATGAAGAAACACTTTAAGTTGTGATCTATTGGTTTCGCCATTGTTGGAATTCTTGTCACTAGCTTATTAAACTTAGCCACGAACTCACACATGGGTTCATGGGCCTCTTTTTGTGTGGTTGTAAGCCATGCGAGCAAGGAATGTGCATCTACAGTAGGTTTAAACCTTTCTTCAAACTTGGCATGAAGAGTATTCCAATTAGTAACTAAAGTATTTGGGAGAGTATAGAACCATTCTGAAGCAACTCCTTCTAGAGTTTTAATGAACAATCTTACAACAAAATCTTCATGTTCTACACCAAAAACACCACAAACAATGTAAAAGGAAGCAATGTGCTCATTGCGATGCTTTTTTCCATCACCTTGAAACATCGGGATATGCGTTCTTGAGACATGTGGAAGTTCATGCAAAGGAGAAATCAAACTGAGGGGACCAATTGCATTTCCCTAAGGTCCTACAAGTGGTGCAACCATGATATTTTGCACAACAGGTGCTTGAAATGGAAACCTATGAAGATAGAGGATTCACTTGGAATGGGAGTATTTAGTCTTCATGGAGGATAACTTGTAGTTTGTTGCACTAGTGACCTTGCTCATGGAGGAGAAGGGAGGATGTTATGTCACTGCAACAATTCAAAAAATGGATCCACCACTCTTTGAGCTCTTAAACCTCGTGTATAGATTTTTCCAACTAGAATGTAGACTTAAAACAAGATAGTGATTAATAATAACAATACAAAAGATCACAATAAGATACTGGAGTACTTATTCACTTCAATCAAAAGTGTGAGGCTTTGACTGCATGTTTCATTCCCAAGCGAACCTGCCAAAAAATTGTTGGGTGAATATTATCTAATCCCTTTTAATAGATTACAAAATCTTGATTTCAACCACATTTATGTGAGATAATATCTCTCCTCTTGGAAAGGGAAGGCACCCTTCTTACTACTTATTGAAACTAAGGAAAAATAATTATATGTTTACAATACTGCACACTACACTAATGAGATGGGGGGTGTGTCACATTCATGATTCTCTCTTTTTTCAAAGAACATATTTTACAATGTTTCACAATTTTAAGTTCTTGATGTAATACAACTTCAAACTAAAATTAAGCAATAAATATAATATTCCTATCTTGTCAAAGAAAATCCTATAAATACTAGTATGATGATAATAAGTAACAAATAAGAAAAGCTCGTAGAGGCACAAAGTCGTTTTGTAGTTTCTAGTAATGAATCCTTCAAAATAGTAACTAGTGTTGTAAATGAAGCACAAAGTCTTCTATATACTCCATGATAAATTTCATGAACAATATGAATACATATAAGTATAAATTCTTATAGAGAATTCACCAATAGTATCACCAGTATCACAATTTCAAGTAATAATTGTAACTTGAAGTTTACACAGATTTACTCAAAATACCTTTCAATCTCAATCACTTAATACTACCAATTCAATCAGACCAAAAGATAATTGTTCCCAACATAAATTTTGGTATGCAACTTCACTTCTTTATTGATCAAAATTAGATTCACAAAAATGAACTCAAAGTTTCAATATTTGTATCACAATTGGGAAGCAATTTGTTGCAAAAGATAAAAGATCCAATTACAATAGAATCCTCTCTTATTTATAGATGGGAGAGAAGAGCTAATCAAGGAAAATCCTAACTAACTAGTTTGACTTATTCAAAAAATTCATCCATGAATATAGGAAAACATATTTTTTTTACATGTAATTACATTTTTCAAAATGGCATGTAAAGTGTCGAAGCCTATCTACAAAATACATAGAAGAACGCATATAAACTATCTAACACTAGAGATACAAGAATTTTTATGGTTCTATTCTCTTGGCTCAGAAGTCTTCATATTTCTTATTTATCTCTCACATGAATACCTCATCTGGACCAACTGTATAGTCAATAATAGTATGGATCCTTGTAATTGAATTTATTACAGATGAGCAAATTATTTTGCATCTATCTAGACATGCCATGAGATTGTCGAGAGAAAGCCACATATCACATGGTATGCATTGAAGTCTTTGAAAATCCTTCATCTTCCACCTACTTCATGATAGCTTCTTTAAATATTTCAGCAATCTCACTGACTGGGAGGAAAGTATGATCATCATCAAGGAGTTTACCCGGTAACTCATCAATTCCATTCACCATGACAACACAATGTCCTTCGACATCTTCTTGTACTTGTTGTATGTCCTCGATGAGAAATTTGATTACTTGTATGCAGTTCTTAAGAGATTCTCTTATTTCCACATACTTCTCTTTGTCAGGAATAACCCTAACTCCCACTAACTTGCTCAGTTTCGTCTCTTTGATTTGTGACCAAAATGAGAGACATCATTCCATTTCCTTCTACTCTTTAGAAAGCATAATTTCTTCTTTCTCAAGCTCCAATTTCAACTTGGCTATTTGAGTAGTCTTTTCATCAACAACAACTATGAGTTGTGAACCTTGTTTGATCATCTCATCAATGAAGTCATATAACACCTCACCTTTGGAGACAAACTTCTCCACCTTTGTACTACTAGTTCCTCAACATTCACCATGGACATAGGTTTCACATTTTTTGGAAAGCCTACAATCTTTCTCAAAACTAAAGCATAACACTCAACTTTATCTTTGTACATATTTCTAGCCTGCTCTGTCTTATCAAGTCTTCCTAATAATGCATTCAATACCAATTGTGCGTCTCCTTTTGCACTTGCATTTGTTACCTTACCAAGTTGAACTCTTGTTATGGTGTAATCCTCCATGTTCACATCACCATGTTCATGTGGTGGTGAACCAATATCTACATGCTTTTGACCTGACTTGTCTCTATGAAGTATTGAATTAACTTTTTCCTTCTTTTTCCCCTTAGCTTTTGGAGGATATATCTCCTTAAGATCAATCTCATTTGGATAAATCATTTGTTTCTTGTGCTTTGATACTTGTGAGATCATCCAAGGAGGAAGAGATGAAGTATATCCTTCTTGGCTTACTATTAACTCCTATGTAGCAGCCACTTTAGTAGGAATGGATGAGATTGTAACAATTGGAGTAATATCAATCATCATAGCTCGATTAGACTACAAAACAAGAGGATCTTGCAATGACTCATTCATGAACTTGTGAAAATATTCCTTTGAAGAGATATCAAATGATGGAGATGATAAACTTGGAATGGATGAGGGGGAACTCAAGGAAACATCAATAGTTTGTAAGATAGAACCTAAAGGAGGGGTGGAAATAATTGTTGGTACTGGAGGAGGAATGGAAACATTTATTGCATGTAAAGTTGATGTAGGAGAAGGTGAAGTAGGAAAAGGAGGTGGAGTAGTAGGATTTGAAGGATTATGAGGGATATTGGTAGTAACAAGCGATGATGTTTGGGGAAGATCTTCACCAATATTCTCATGGCGAGATTGTAGTAGTTCATCATCATGCATTCTTTCTTCCTCATTACCTTCTTCTTGTCCTTTTTCTACAGACTCTTCATTCTCTGTAGATTCTTCTAATTTCTTGCTTTCATTTTCTTCCTCTTCTTCAGATGATTTTTCCTCAGAAGCAAACTCCTTTCCTTTTGCAGATGGTTGTTTTGATTCCGTAGCCTCCACTTCTTTAGTTATTTGTGGGGAATTTTTACCAAGAGTAAACTTGATTGTAGGACCTCTTTGAGAGGAAGAGGTACTATCCGCATGCTTGTGTTAAGTGTAGAGTTCTTCCTGTTGGCTGGTTTCTCCTCTTGGTATTTCTCCTTTAGATTCTATCATGAAATATTTCATTTGAAAGCTTTGTCTCTACAACCATTCAGTCATGTTATGCAAAATAGGAGCAAGCCTTTCTCTAATAGAAATGATTTCCTTTCTAGAACATTGCATTTGAGTTAAAGGCTTCCTAGAAATTTCTTCCTCTTCATATGCAGAATTCATGATGTCACTAGGATCTTTGAAATCATCTGGAATATCAACTACACCAAGTTCTTTGATATGTTCCATTGTCAATTTGCAAAAATTCATTCTCTGAATGTCTTCCTCATCTCTATAGTCTATCCATATATCCTTAAACAGTAGACATGTTGATGATTCTTTTTAAGTTTCCTATTCACATTTCTATATTCAAAGTCAAATATGTATCTATATGTCCTTATAGTCATAATTTGCATTTTTGCAGCCATTGACTTTACTTTTTGTACACTATGAATAGTATATCTCTGAATAGTAAGTGGAAACTTGAAACCTGGCTTGTGAATTGTTTGGAATTCCTTATGGACAGAGATCAATTATGTGCATAGCTCCTTTAGTATTCACTTGTCTGAAGGATATATGGCAACATGTATGGAAACCTAGTGTAACAACCTAGTCTCAAATATGTGAAAGTTGGAAACTGCAAAAAGATACATCCAACTTTACTAACAACCTTGTAAGCTTCATCTGATACTTTCTTCTTCCTAAGAGTTGGATCAAAAGTGAAAAGAAGAGGTGCAAAGAAGGCATCTTTCACTCACTTGAAATGCTTAAGAATTTCTCTTAAAGTTATGTGATAATAAAAATCATGTATAGGTACAACATTTTTGTTTCCCTTCATAGACAACCCTATAAATTTCCTCATGATTGCAGCAGCATATACTAATTAAGAAGTCATGTAAAATTTCAAGGTGGTTGGCACATTGATCAACTATTCATGGATTTCATCACTTATATGAGTTCCCCAATCTATGTGTTATTTATTTCTTCTGATGGGGTGGATATAATCATACATCCAATGTTGAAAACAACATGAAATAGGAAATCCTTTCACCATACTTAGAAGAGTAATCATATCCTGAACATCTTCTTTGAAATAATTTCGAGGAAGCCCTTTGGGCCATCTTGAGATAGTGGACCTTGGAGTTTTCAACCATTGAGTATTAATCAATGTTTTAGATTTATTTGGATCCTTGTCATAGACCTTCTATGCCTATTTAATAGAGATAGGAGTGTATTTTTTCATGTGTGGCACCTTGAAAATAATATCGAAGAACTCTGGATCTAGTCTCATCATGATTTTTCCAAAAGAATCTCACACTTCTCTCCTCTCAGATATAATGAGATGAAACCTGAAGAAAAAACTTTGTACAATGAATAGCAGTTGGGAATGAAGCCACTAAGTGCAAGTTGCTATGAATGATGGATCACAAATCTTCTTCTAATGGTTTCTTCTCAATCCTTAACAAAAAATCTTCCATATCCTGGTGACCAATCTTTGTGTCTTTGATTTCATCAACCTTTGAAATCACAATAGTAGGAGGATAAATGCCTTTGTATTTGTACTTCATTTTTCCCTCCTTCTTAGAAGATGATGGAGGCTTTTACAATTTCATCTAAGAACACCAAAATCCAATGAAAGCCACCTTGAGAGATCACCTTTGAAATAAATTGAAAGAAACAATGGATTAGGAGACATTAGAAGAATGTGTGAAGCAAGAAGGTATTTTGGAATGAGTGAAAATGAGCTATGGAGCATGAAAAAAATGAGCACTAGTGATGAAATGGATTTTGGAGAGCAAACGGAATTTATTTTTGAGTGTTTAAGTGAAAAACTACTTTTTTGTGTAGGAGCATTGAAAATCAGTGCTTCTACATCTAATAGAAATTCTTTTGCATGCAATAGTGCTGAAAATCAATGCTCCTACATGAATTATTCATTTGGGTAGAAAATATGTCGAAGCGATGAAAATTAGGGCTCTAACATGTAGTGGGAAGATTATCTCATGCTCGATTGCTTAAAATCACCGCTCGAGCATGACTTTCTTTGATGTTGAGTCAAGTGTAAGGGAAAGCATTTTCATTGCCTTTTCATTTAAGGGGAAGGTCATTTTGTGTAGGAGCAGTGATTTTCACCGCTCCTACACCTTGAATGACAAAAGAGTTTTGTGGGTGTAGGTGCAGTATTTTTCACCGCTCGGGAAAACATGGAAGAACAACCATAGTAAGAGTGGTGAAAATGCCCACTGGAACATCTTAGGAAAATGAGAAGGTTGCAATACACCATCATTAGTTTTCAATCTACACTTAGGAATCCTTGATGCATGAAGAAGCCATTCCTAAAGGTATGATCTCTTAGAAGTGACTTCTCAAGATATCAAATCTGAGAAGTCTTTTCTCAAGATATCAGATCTTGAGTACCTCTCAGCTCATGCCATATTGGTTACATATTGGGGCAATAAATGAGCAGGGAAAAACACAATTACAATATCAAAGATTAACGCTCATATTTTTAATGAGGAAAACTAGGGCAAGAAAAAATATAAGGAAAAAAATGAGGATGGAAAAGAAAGCAAGAATTTGAAAGAAGACAAACAGGAGTTTGTAAAGGAAAAAGGACATTAAGAAAGAAATGCAGAAACATACCTAGCATATGAAAATTGGTGAAAATGCAAAAACCCTAATACATAGTCACCCACGAAACCCTCAAACTTGAAGCCGACTATGATTTGCATGATGACTAGTGTGAAGGGAGAAGAAGAAAATGAAAAGAAATGAATTCAATAAAGAGATTCAAAAAAAGGGCCATAAATGAATGCTACGTACATTTATTGTCACATGTACGAAGTGAGAGGAAAAGTGTAGGAGTAGTGAAAATCACCACTCCTATATTTTTAAAATGGTGAAGATGTAAAAGTGGCAAAAAATACCACTTCTGCACTAGGACTTAAAAGAAAGAGACATGTCAGAGCGTTGAAAAACAACGATCAAACACATGACCAATGAGTGTGAAGTGTAGGAGCACTAAAAAACAACACTCCAACACTTGGAGGAAAAAATAACATTGGCACATGTAGGAGAACTAAAAAATAGTGCTCTTACATGAGGGAAAAATATTCTAACTCCCAAAGAATGAGAGTTAACATAAATATTTTTGAAAGATGAACAAGGAAGAATGCTCAAATGTATGATTTGAGGTTTATGACTATGTGTTAACTCCCAAAGAATGAGAGTTAATAGAAATATTTTTGAAAGATGAACAAGGAAGAACGCTCAAATGTACGATTTGAGGTTCTTGACTATGTGTCAAGGAAAATAAAAAATTTCCTCATTTTGCATGCTTGAATTGCATGGAACTATGAAATAGAAAAGTTTTGTAGGGACTTATCCCATGAATCGAGCACAACTAGATTCAAGGATAACATTATGATAATTGATGATTAATGATTTTGTTTTCATGTGAGATGTTTATGAATTTTTTTAAAATGATTTAATGTGTGGACTTTTCACTTGTAGGAGAATCAGATTGTAATGCAACATTCGAGTATGGACGATTAGGAAAACTAAGGTTGCAACTAGATCCAATAGTTTTACTGGGTTTGGTACTATGCTCTGGAACCTCATGTGAGGACAAAGTTTGTTGCAAAGAAGCACCAGGTGTTAGGAAATTGGAAATATTGGTATTGCACATGTGAAAAGGAGTGTGCTTATTCTAGGATTGACTCATTCTTGGGAATGTTCAATTTGAGTTAGAATCTAGATGTGGGAATATAATGTCCACTTGATCATTCTGAATATATGGGAAATTCCTACATTTTTTTGGAGTGTTTGTTTGGTTCCAAGATGGAACCCTAATAATAAGAAGATAAAAGACTCAAAAGATATCAATGCACTAAGGAAGGTTGACATTTGTTGACTTCGTTAGCAATTCTCTTGCTAGTTGTCCTATTCCACGTGCCTTGTCATGATTCATCCCTTTGATTTCCTCTCATGTATTTTTATTCTCTTCCCTATGTCTTATTCCTATAAAATATTGGAAGATGTTTCATTCTAAGTTAAGTTCAGAATTTATGGATGTCGGAAGAGCCAAAATTTCTTTAAGTTTTGTTCTCTTTTCCTATTTTCTAAATCACTCTAAATTAAAAAATTGTATGCACATAGAACTAGTCAATATCAAAGCTAATTTGAAAGCTACCAACTATTATCTTTTGTAACTGGTTGTTTGTTCAGCTGGACAAGAATCTATGATGCACCATTTAAGGGTCCATACATTTTCTACCTGGTGTCCAAATTAAACCCCCTTATTTAAAATATCGCACCATTTTATGCCTACTTATGAAGCAATTTGGTGAAGTATAGAGTGGTTTACTTTGATTTGGCTAATTCTTGGAGCATGCATGGATAATACAGAAGAGCTCTTGTACTTTTCAAGTATTTTTTACGCTTTGTTTTAGATTAGATGTTTAAATTTTAAAAAATGTACCAAAACTAGATGAATGAATGGAAATTTATTACAAATCTTTCATTTCCATTATATTGCTAGATGCTTAAAGCTAAATCTACCTAATTAATAGCAAATTTGTATGAAATTCATGAAATATTATTGCATATTTTCTGATTTCATGGAATTATCTAATGATCATCCTAATAATATCTTTCATTGAACCTTATGGTTCCTTATAGAACCAAAAATTACCATTTACCCCTCATGATTAACAACATTGTCACAAGGAACCTAATGCAAACCTAGTATGGTCAAGACCTTACTTAAACAAGCCTTGGGATTAAGCTTAGTCAGCCTAATGATTTAGGTTGTCTTGGTTCAGTCTTTCAAGTAAAGATAGGTTCCTACAGTCTGTTTGTGGGGATTTATCTACACTATTGGTGTGTGACTAAAATTGTGATTAACAAGAACTGACACTAGAAGGAGGGCCTTTCATAGCTTTCCTTTTAGTTTTGTTTAGAATCAGTATTAGTTTTGGGTTTGAGAGTTGCTTGTAAGATCATAGTCTATGCAAGCTAGTATTGAGAACATGGAAGTTAAGAAACTTTGAGGAATCCTTAACTAAAGATTGCATCCTTTGAGTCTATCAACCTTTGGTAGGGTCATTGAGTGTAGAATTCATGATACAACTGACCATGGTGAACTTGATTGTGAAATTTTTCCAACTGGGGTAAGTTTGGACATGCATAAAGTAATTCTATTAATGAAAGAGGTTTTGATTTCTAAAAAAAGAATTGTTAATGAGAAGAATTTCAAATTCTGATAAAATGCATAACCCTAGTAAAGTTGAAAAATGTTGAAAACTTAATTGTAAATCAAAACGATTTATTAATTGTAATTGTTATGAAGAGAATCCTAAAGTTTTGTAGGAAAACAGGCAAGAATTCCAAGACTTAGAAATAATGCACTAAAATCAAGGAAACAAAAATGGTGAATTATTCCTGTCACAAATGGAAGATAATCATAGAGTGGAAAAGTGGGAGAATCAAGCGGGAGACATGTGGTTCTTGCTTGAAACTAAAAATTCACAATTTAAAAAGGGAAATTTTCTATTTTGTTCTCTGTGTTAACAAGTTCTGGTTAATTAACACACACACATGAGAGTAAATTGAAATATTATAGAAATACTACATTGTGAAATGAAAAGAAACCAAATCACACATAGTAAATACATGTTTAAGTTCAAAAAGAAAAAAATTCATATATATAGATAGGTATATATTTTGTATATACTTGGAAATACAAAATTTTCTAATTGTAAAAGTGCCAAAAAAGAAAAAAGGAGGGTCCCAAGCTGCAAGAACAAGGTGGTCACTTAGTCAATCTAGGATGCTTCATCTATAAAAGAAAAATATCCTAAGTAAGCATTATCCCAATGGGCATCAAAGTTAGGGATAATGAGATCAGTCAGAAATTGTTGGATAGGAACTATTCTCCTCGTTCCAAAAACTAAGGAATGTCATCAACAGAAGGAATCCCAATGGTTGGGTGCACAACAAACAAAACATAATCCAAGTTCCCCAATAAATCAAGTTGCACTATCATATTTGTAGTAGTACAAACTTCTTCAATAGAGAGCCCTAGATCCAAAAGCAAAGCTATGAACCATGAAGCTAAGCTAGAATTTAGCCAGTAGTATGCTCTAGATTCAATTAAAGTTTCCCTGAGGACCAAGCACATATTTGGTGCATAAAGATGGGATTCTAATTAAAGAAAAAATTACCAAGCCACTCGGTAGTAATGTGACCCATGAAGCCATTATGGTGGTGAACACATGTGAAGCAAATTGGAGTATCCATGGGCTGGAAGAAAGCAAGCACAAGCAAAGCAGAAAAGCTAAATGATAATTGAAAGAAGAAAATGTGAATAATTTGAAAGAGAAGTGTTGAATTTATTGAAAATTGTGAGGAAGTTGTGGTACATAGTTTCCTAGAGAGAAGTCTTGGAAAATGAAAATTGAGGTGGCAATCGGTTGAGCTTCTCTAGAGTGGAATGTTAAATCAAATTAATTCTCACAAAATTAGTGGAAACTTGCTTCGAAGTTTTATAGTACAAATATCATGTATCGAGAAAATTGAAGATTTCAAAATTAATGGTGGTCATTTCATTACATTTTATTGAGCCGTATTAATCATGAAGGTGTCCAGGTGTGCAATGTAGAAAGGAAAATTGAGCTAGTGAAATAGCACACATCAACATCTTGGAATTGTAAAGGAATAATATGTGTGTGTTAAGGCATGTGAATTAACTACAGAGTATTACGATCAGAATTAAGAGTCATGATGACAACTCTAATGTATTAATGTGGTGCAGTGCCATCAAATTAGAATTTCTAGTCGAGTGTTTAGCAATTTCCATAAAATAAAGATGGAAGGGTGGTAAGTGATAGTTCTAAATTTAGATTTAATTTGGCGATTGAATTGTTTGCTATTAAATTTTAACTTATACATATTTTCTAACATATAATGAATTATAATTAGCTAGGATTTGGCATAACGGTGGTAAATTTTAGTTGGAAAATCACACTTACAGAGAATAATTAAATGAGTTTTTGGAAATTGGTGAAATGATGAAGGGATTTGTATTGAATGAAAAATCAAAAGGTAACCTTCGCTACCACTGTAATTCCCAACCTAATAGCAAGCTTCATTTCCTGCAAGTTGAAGTAAATGAGCTTATATTTCAATATAAAAAAAAAAGAGCATCAAAGAAATATCAAAAGAGGAAGAAATTAAACTCTTTAGGCTATCCAAATATCTCTATTGGGGCTATGGATACCTGGCTAGCAGTAGAGCTATGTTTGGGGGAATTACAGAGATAACCTTGTCAGGACTAGGGATGCTTGATTAGCAGCAAGGCTCTATCCATGGTTGGCTTTGGAGGATTACTAAAATATGTAGTTCAATGTCAATGAATGGTGCAAGGGCACCATGAAGGGTTGAATTTGCATGTTTGTGAAGTAAGGTCTTTTGGGTACATTTTGGTTTGTTAAGTTTTAGGATCATTCCAATAAGTTCATTTAGACCATTTTTTTATGTAATGAGTCTTGTCTAGAGGTCTTTAGGTGGTCCAATTTGAAACATTGGAAAATATTGCAAAAATGTAAAAAATTACAAAAATTCAAAAGTTGTCAATGTGAAAAAGTGCAAAATTGTAAACTTGAAGAAGCCTAATGGTCATGGGAATTCAAAGGGTAGTTAGAGACATTGTAGTAGGTTGGTTAAGGTATATATATGTGAAAAACTTGATGAAGGAAGGTTGTTGAAGGTCTTGTCAAAGAATTGATCAATAAAACTTTTGTTCTCATTAAAATTTTATGTTATTTTCATTCTCAGTGTTGTTGCAGAGGTTTTATACAATTTGTATAGAATCCATCTAGCCCAAATTGCATTGAATCTAAGAGAAATATGTATTAACATCCTTTTATCTTTTTTTGGGACTGAAATCCAACAAGTTTTAAGAATTTGGTGTTTGATTTTTTGATTGTGGGTCTGAGATTTTTGTGTTAACGGTTTTGAAGACTTAAAAATGTAATAATTGGCTATTCCACCTATTGTATCTGTAGCTTAGGGAAAAACCTAGGTTATCAAACTAGAGCTTAAAATAAGAACACCCAAATCAAACAATGAAGTACAAAGGAGTAAAAGAATTGAAAACAAATAACAATATTACCAAATGTCTTCAAACTCCATGATGACCTTCATTGCACCTTCTCTATTTATTGAAATATTATGTTTTCCCTTAGATTTGTGATGAGAAAGCTATGATAATGACAATTTCCTAAGAAATTTTTGAAGGATTATATCTAAAATGCAACACAATGCAAGTATGCAACTATAAAGCAACTATGAAGCAAGCCTAAAGTATGCAAATGCTAGGAAGTTAAGATACCAAGATTTCAAGATTGCATAAGATGTATGAAGTGCATAATATGTAGATTGCATGAGTTGTAGATGTAGACAAGATATCAAAATGAGAACAAAAGTTCCATTCTATATAAAAGTCAATTTTGGGTGAATGGCCAAGATTGAAGATTGACTAATGCCCTAAAATCAATGGACAATATTTAATGTGACAACCCATACATTAGGGTAAGTTTGAAATGAATGGTCAAGATTTGTTCCAATCAAGGGAAAAGATTGCATGTGACAAGGAGATAAGAATGGCACAGGAAAAGAGAGAGCTAGGAAATTAAATAATATTAGAGTTTATTTGATTTATGGAGGAAAGTTGCTATTTTGAATTAAAAATTAATATAATTCAAAAGGTGGGACCATGTGAGACAATTTTAAATAATTTCATTATTTAAAATTAGGAGAATGCCAAGGTGGACAATAATTAAATAAATTAAAGAATTTATTTAATTATGAGAGGATGTTAGAAATTAATGACAATTTTAAATAAATAAATAAAGTTTATTTTTAAAAATAATCAGGAGGAAATAATGGACAAGAGATAATTAAATAAAATTTAAGAATTTATTTAATCATAGAGAGACATAGGTCATTAATGATGTATTTAAATAAATAAATACAATTTATTTATTTAAATAATCAAGAGGAATAAAAGACATGAATTAATTAAAAATGATTATGAATTATTTAATTAATAGTTGAAATGGACCTATTACCCATTTTTCACCTACGGGCTCAATTAGGTAGGGTAACCTGTACTTTCAGGTGTCCTCGAAGACCAAATGGAGGAACATTTGTATCAAGGTTACATATTTTCTAACTTGTTTGCTTCTTGTGCAGTTGCAAGGGAAAATGATGTTTTTTTTAATTCAACACATGGATTAAATGTGGTTCCTAAGAGGGTTGAGCCCAGCGTGCAGGTGTTCAGTTTTGGGTGGGTCTTCATCTTGTGTCCTTTCCTTGTTTTTCCCCTCTTCTGTTTAGTTTCCTTCATGCCTTTTTCCCTTTGTTCTGTCGGGGGCAGAAATAGAACTGAGACTAAACTCTGAAACTTTTCTAAAATTCCCAGTTCTGGTCCCATCCTAGTTCTGGTTCTTTTGAGTTTTGTTATGTCTGGCCATTTTTTCTTTTATTCTAGCAGACCCGAAATCGGAACTAAAACCAAACTTGGAACTTTTCCAAAAGTTTTAGTTTCGTTTCCATTCTGGTTCTGATCCCGGTTCCGCCCTTCTTTTCCATGTTTTTC
Organism: Sequoia sempervirens; assembly: GCA_007258455.2. Classification (NCBI taxonomy): domain Eukaryota; kingdom Viridiplantae; phylum Streptophyta; class Pinopsida; order Cupressales; family Cupressaceae; genus Sequoia; species Sequoia sempervirens. The sequence continues at coordinate 428,413,541 of VDFB02000003.1, forward strand.
ACTGTTGGTGGTCGGGGGATGTCTCCTCTTTATTCTCCCATTCGTATTTCTTCCTTCTCTTCCTTTCCTTCATCTTCTTTTGGGTGTTGCTAGGGGCGGGATCGAAACGGAATCCAAACTTGAAACTTGAAGAAAGTTTCAGGTCCGGATTTGGTTCCGGTTTTGGTTCTTCTGACTCTTTTGTGTTGCCCTGATCCCATTTTGAGTTCTGCCTCTTTTGTTTTGCCTTACACATCTTTGGTTTTGTTCCGGCGGACCTAGAATCAGAACTCGAACCGCACTCTGAAACTTTTGGGAAGTTCCAAGTTTTGGTTCCTTCTCGGTCCCAGTTCCGTCGGTCTTGCTTTTTTCCCTTTGTTTTTTGAGTTTTGTCCAGGGGGTGCTTTCTCCCATTCATCTTTCTTCCTTCTTTTCCTTTCCTTCATCTTCTTTTGGGTTTTGTCGGGGGCGGGACTGGGTCAGAATCTGAACCTGAAACTTGAAGAAAGTTTCAAAGGCAGTTTTGGTCCCAATCCCAGTTCTGTCGGGTTTTGTCTGTTTGCTTCCTCCCCATTCTGACTCCTGTCCTATTTTGATTCTCATCCCGACTCTGACTCCACCGAAGGATCCAAGCTCCAAAAACTTGAAGGAGTCGCTATGAAGTCTCCCCGACCCGATGGTGTTTGGGTGACTAATGAAAGTCTCGGCAAAAGTTGTGTCATCGCTATGATGTCTCTCCCACTTGTAAAAGTCTCCCCGACAATAAGACGAGTTCGCCAAGGGATATTTCCTTCGGCATAAGGTCTTCCCAACTACAGGGGAGTCTTGCTGAAATGAAAGTAGGATGATCTAGGGGAAAAGGGAAATAAAGTCGATGTGATGTCTCGGCGAAAATAGGAGGTCCTACCGAAGAATGAAGGGTCTCGATATAGTGTTTTTCCTTTAGCAGAAGGTCTCACCGACATGCGAGTGTCTCGCCAACAAAGGAGCACATTGGGATAATGATAAGGGCTTTGGCATAAGGTCTTCTTAAATGTGAAGGTTCTTGCCGATGGTCTGGGTGGTTGCCACTATGAATGTCGATATGACTTTTGGGCTCGCTATGAACTCTTGCCAATAGTAGTGATCTATACCGATAACTGCTGAAGGGCATGATTGCATTCGGGAGACATAGTCAGTGTCTCACAGACAAACAATTCAATCTAGATGACCTTTGAACATTTGGCACCCCCATAAAGCATTTGTTCAACCAATCAGAGTGAGCCATAGGAAGAGTTGTGGCAATTTGATTGATGAGAGGAGGATCAACAGAATGCACGATGTGGATCTACTCTGAGCTCAAGAGCATTCAAAGTAGCTCGACAGGGAGGTTAGAAGATAGACACGAGACCAGAAGTTAATATGGGCATTGCAAAAGATCAAGGAGGCCATTCCTGGGATGATCTTTCACACTGACATAGACAACAAGGATGCAACTGAAAACAACATTAACTACAAAAAAATCTAAGGGCAGATCTTTCGACTGACTGATATTTTTGTAAAACCCTAGGGCGGGGGCCGACTCATCTTTTTGTATATAAGGAATTTTTACCTCTATGTAAAGGAGTTCCCCTTATGCTTTTCAAAATTCTGTGACTTTTACAGTCCTCTCTTAGATTAGCAAAATTTTGTAACTCATTTTGAAGCATGATATATAAAGTTTTCCTTGGTGACTATTAATGTTCAGATTTCCATCTTGTTCTGCAAAGTGTTGTGCATTTTGGGTTCGTAATCAAGATATTTTGTGAATTTATTTTATTCCTTCATGAATTTATCTAGTGTTTTCATGCCTTCCTTTGCATAAGCAGCATTATACAAATCACAAATTGTGTTTACATAATCGCATATGGATTCTAATCTATAAAAAATATTTTTCTCTCTAGAAAATGTGTGTGAATCAAACTTGTTGTGACATATTAATGCATAGCTTATACAGATTTGATGTGTAATCTTATGTTCATCATCAATATTCAAGTGCAATCAAAGTATCTCATTGTTCTTATCAATTCGGTGTATCACCATAGGGTTTAGTTTTATTTTTATGCACTCCTTCTCCCTTTCCCTTTACAGAATCAGTAGTTTAGGTGATACCAAAGGAAGCCAGCCTTCTCCAGAGGTTGACCTCTATTTATAATTGACCCACAACTTTGGAGGTCTTCCCATGTTACACTAAGGTGTTGGACATCAAGTTCAACAAGGGTGCAATTTCAGGTGATAACAGGACCATATGACACAATTAGATAATTTAATTATGTTGAGAAGAAATATGGAGAGAGTAGAACTTGCAGGCCTAGGTCATTTTTATGTGTCTATAGTATCTATTGTGGCTCATTGGAATGGGCCTAATTAGGTATGATTAGGTCTTTAAATTTTTCTTATGAGCAGGGGAGGTCAAATGGGGTTTTGGGTATGATGCCCTAGTTGCCAAATCAAAGAGTTTGGGGTGAAATTGAGTGGTTTGAGAGTGGAAATGGTTGAAATAATTTGGGTAAGAAATTTGTGAGGGATTTTTAAGCATGTGTAGGCTTGTTTTGGTGAGTTACAAGCACTAGAAAAGAGAGAAAAGGTTTGGAGTGGTGTTTTTCAATAAACCCTCCTTGGAAAGGCTTGAATTGAGGGTTTTGTGATTAGTGATGTTAGAGGGATTTTCATTGGCAAAGAGTGGTGGATTGTGATTGTTTGTAGGTTGGTTTAAGATTGTCCAAGGTGTTTTGGGTCTGGAAGTGATTTTAGAATAGGGATGCTTTGTAAAAGTGGGCTAATTGGAGCCCTGAATAGCATACTAGTCCATTTTAGGGGCTATTGTTTTAAAATAAGTGCATGATATTTTGAAGTATGTTAAAGTGGAGGAAAATGGGTATTTGAATAGCCAATTGAGAAGTGGGTTTGTTGAGTAATTGGGTAGTTGTGTTCAAAAAACCCTTGTTCCGGACCTACAAAGGAATAGGAAGAGTTGTTTGAGAAAATACCCTAGTTAGGGTTTTGGAGAACAAAGTCCTATTGAAACTAGTTGAATTTTTGTTTTTTGATTGATTGCTTCCCTACTCTACATCAATGTACTAGTTTTTTTCACCAATTTCTAGAAATTGAAATTAATCAAAGCACACACTAATATTTTTTAGAGAAATTTTATTCTTTATGTCAAAATCTAGGTAAAGGTGGCATGTTTTTGTTTTAAAATATGTATAAGAATATTTTTAGTAGGTGATTTAATCTTGAATTTATTTTAAATTTGGTTTTATTGGTTGCAAGTTTTTGTTTTGTCTCACAACATGCCCCAATACTATGAAGCTAAGGGACCACATGCCCCAAGACTATAAAGCTCAGGGACCCAAGTGAAAACTAATGCTTATAGTAGGTGTTGGCTAGTTGAGGAGATCATCAGAAGGTAAAAGCTAAAAGATTTTTTCTTGTAAGTACTTTGTGATTCAAGAGTATTGAGTACTAGGAATCAGGTATCGAGAAGCCAAAAGTGTAAAAATGTTAGTGCAATGTTTTGAGCATAATGTTCCAATCTAGGAGCAATGGTCAGATAAAATGGAGGTTCTAGTAAAATTCGAGGTCATAGAATTTATTTTGGTATCAAGTACCCGGTGTCTAGTAACAATGTTAAGTTTAAAGTTGAATGTTTAATGTTTCCCAAAGGTTTGAAGGTCTGGTACCCCCACTTAAATAGAATAATTATGCAAGAATATGATATTTTAAAAGCATGATATTTATGATAATTAATGATTAATGATTTTATTTTCATGAGAATTATATGAATGTTTTAAAAGGAATTTAATATGTGGAATTTTCACTTGCAAGAGAAGTAGATTATAATGTAACATTCAGGTAGGGATGGTTAGTAAAACTAAGGTTACAAATAGATTCAATGGTGTTACCAAGTTTGGTAGTATGATCTAGAAGCTCATACGAGAACAATTTTTTTTGCAAAAAAGCACTAGGTGTTGGGAAACTGGAAACCTTGGTATTGTGCATGTGACAAAGGAATGTGCTTATTCTAGGATTGACTCATTCCTTGGAATGTTCAATCCAAGTCTAAATCTAGATGTATAAATGAAATGTCCACTTGATCATTATGAATATATGGGAAGTTCCTACATTTTATTTAGTGGGTTTGTTTGGTTCCAAGATGGGACCCTAATAATAAGAAGATAAAAGACTTGAAAGATATCAACACGCTAAGGAAGGTTGACATCTATTAACTTCATTAGCAATTCTCTTGCCAATTTTCCTATTCCACATGCCTTGTCCTGATTTGTCCCTTGGATTTCCTCTCATGTATTTGTATTATCTTCCATGTGTCTTGTTCCTATAAAATACTGAAAGATGTTTCATTCTAAGTTAAGTTCAAATTTCTGGATGTTGTAAGATCCAAAACTTCTTTACCTTTTGTTATTTTTTCCCATTTTATGAATCATTCTATATTAAAAACTTGTATGCACATAGAACCGATCAATATTGAATCTAATTTGAAAGCTACTAACTGTTATCTTTTTGTAGTTGGTTGTTTTTTCAGCTAGACAATATTGTATGTTGTGTCATTTAAGGGTTCATATAGAACCTACTTGGTGTCCAAATTAAACCCCCTTCTTTAAAATCTCGTGCCATTATATGCCTAGCTATGAAGCATTATGGTGAAGTATAGAGTGGTTTTCTTTGATTTGGTTAATTCTTGGGGCATGCGTGGATAACACCCAGGAGCTCTTTTACTTTTCAAGTATTTTTAATGCTTTTTTTTAGATTAAATGTTTAAATTTTAGAAAATGTACCAAAAAATAGATGAATGAATGGAAATTTATTGAAAATATTTCGTTTCCATTGTATTGTTAGATTATTAAAGCTAAATCTACTTAACTGATAGCAAAGTTGTTTGAAATTCATGAAATATTATTGCATATTTTCCAATTTAATGGAATTATCATATGATCATCCCGAGAATATATTTCACCAAACCTTATGATTACTTATAGAACCAAAAATTACTGTTTACCCCTCATGATTAATAGCATTGTCACAATGAACCCTAATGTGAACCTAGTATGGTCAAGACTTGACTTAAACGAGACTTGGGATTAAGCTGAGTCAGCTTGAAGATTTAGGCTTTCTTGGTTCAATCTTACTAGTAAAGATAGGTTCCCATAGTTTGTTTGTGAGGATTTATCTACACTGTTGGTGTGTGACTAAAATCGTGATCAACAATACTAACCCCGAATCCATGGATCCCTTATGTGATTTTGGGATTTCATTTTGGGGTAACCCCTCCCCTTTTCATGACTTAGCTTTATTTGAAAACATATGTATTTTCATAGGGCTTTCCAAATAATCTCCCATGTCCTCTTTATTGTTAGCATTTATCATTTGCTACTTTAAAGTAATTGCTCACAACATAGTGTTTAGCAATTTCTTTAAAGTGACGGAATACATTGGCATTATTCTTTTGCATTTCATTTTTTATTATGTAGTCTTGTTACTTCATGTGATGTTTCTTTCTCTTTTTGGTGGCATTGGGTGTGATGTCCTTCAAGGGTGTAATCTCTCTTAGCATATTATATTCATCTTAGTGGCTTGATGTGAAACACTACATCCCCTAAGTTGTGAATCTTCTATTCTTCAATTGGTCCTCTCTTGGAGACGTTAGGAATGATGTCCCATAAGTTAATACCTTACATGAACTAAGAAAAACTCCTTTGAATGTACCTTACACTCTTTTGTAATTTTGGTTTATATGGCCACCTTGAATAGCACACTTTTCTTGTCTGTGGGGCCTTGTTTATTCATGAATTACTAGAATACAAAGCTTCCTTGCTTCATGAAGCTCAAAGTTCATTGTTGTGTGGTACCTTATCAAAGTTATCAGGAAGTATAACTTCAGTATGGTTGTGTGTATGGGATCAAAACTTACGTGTGACTCTCCCATAACCACTTTCTTATGAGTACATACTAGCCGTGTACATATGTGTCTCACCCTTTTAGATACTGTGTCATAGAAAAATGGCACCTTGTCATTTTCATGGCCTTTTAGGTCTTGTTTCATGGTGTTAAAACTATTTTTCTTTGATTTTATGTCATAACATGGCTTGAACATGCTTATTTAGGTACTAAAACTCAAAGAGTGATGTCTTGTGAAGGTGTTGTGTAGTGTTGAAAGACATTTCTACATTCTTGTAGACTCTATTTATTTCCATTCACCTAAAAATCACCTTTTTATTTATCAACAAGTCCTATTTTGAAGTGTTGTAAAGTTTTGTAACAAGCTTTCATGCTTTTCTAGACACATCTTCACTATTTACCCCTTTTTCATGCTTTATTTGACCCCTTTATGCTCTCATATGCTTAATTAAGTCTATTTTTGAGTATTATCCCGACAAATAACATTAAATACAAGATATTTCCTGACACACATTTTCAAGTCCTAGGTAGGACCCATTCACCATGGGTGGCAAATGAGTCCCCCTTGGCCACAAATTCAAAATATTTTAAATTTCCTTTCAGGATTTTATTCAAAAACACTTGATGTCGGCCTATTATGAGGTATGAATGGGTAACTAAGGCACAATTGTGTATAAATAAATTATTTTCACCTCATTTTACATATCCTATGATTCTCCTATAATTCTCCAACATTCACGCATCACATTCAAGCATTCAAGCATTTTACATCTTTTCAAGCACTATTCAAGCACTTTGAACCAACCATTGAAATTACTTTAGACTTGCATCATCAAGGGTTTGGTAAGTTGATATAAATTTCATGTTGTTAGTTTATCATTCCTTTGCATTTCATTATTTTATGAAAGGTTTGATTACCAAAAATGGGGTTTGATCAAAGCAAACCCCTATTCACTAACCTTAAACCATTTTCCCCCTATTGAATGTTTGTTTGTAGACCAGGTATGTAGATTTGAAAAGATTTTTAGTGTTAAAGATTGGTTTACAAATCAACTAGGTGTTTCAAGTCAACTTGAGTCTATTTCAAGCTTGGAGAAGGTTTTATGTCTATTTCCTTCATAATTGACTTTGACAACCTGATAAGAAGTGATTTCTAGATCCGGCGTTGCTGAGTTGTCTCCTAATTTTTTAGAAATTTGGGAGAGGAATGATTCACACCTGTGGTGAATGAGTCCCACCTTAGGACTAAAAATTTGAATTTTGTTAGATTCCAAATCCTGACAGACAAAAACTTGCTTTTGATAGTTTTTCACTAGGAAGATGACTAATTCGCCACCTTGGGCAAATGAGTCACACTATGAAAAATCAATGACTTCATCCAACATTCACAAAATTCCAGATTCATCATACTTTTCCCAAGTGCACTTTGATTTGACTCATCTCTTTTTGTTCTACATATTTTGTTCATTTACTTCATTGTTTGCATATCACAATGTGTTTTCAAACATAGCTTTAATTTCACTTTTGCATTTGTTTTAATTCATTTAGATTAGTCAATTGTATTTTTTTTACTTCGTTTAAGTTAGACAACATCACATATAACATTATTTGAATGAAAGGGAATTGTATTTTTGCTTCTATCTCTCTCCTTTTAGGTGAAAACCCCTAGAAGAGCAAGAGTTGTCCATAGGAGCCAAAAATCAACGGTTTAGATACTCACCCAGTGGATAGCCTAAAGTTTTGTTGCCTCAGAGTGAGCATGCATTTTTGCACAAATAGCCTAGATGTAATCGACAACATGCGGGAAAAATGGTCCAAGCTTGATCCACCCCTCTATTGCTTTTGTTTTTTTCTTTCTCTTTTGTATTTGGTAGTGTATGCTTGTGCCTTGTTGCTCCTTATATCATTTTCATGTGGGTTATTTTGCACCTATGTTTGTTTTCCATAAGATCTTGATCCTAGGGGCTTGTGCAACCCTCTTGGTCATTGTTGTCCTATATCACTATCATTGGTACACTTGGACCCCTCTTGATGTGAGTTTTTCTACTTTAGTGTGAGTTTGAAGCAAGTTCCTCCTCTCACTAAAGTGGGGGCTAAATGTAGTGTAGAAAAATGTATACCTTTACATTTTCACACTTTTTTGGGCCCTTGTGAACTAAATTGACTTAATTGTGCCTTATTTAGGGTGTTATAAAGTGTTTTCTTACACTTTCACACCAATCTATGGTTTTATTAATTAATTGGGCTTCTTGATACTTTAATTGGTCTTATTTTGCATTCACGAGCCTTAATTAATGCATCCTTCTAAGGATAATCCCAAGATATATCAAGTGACCAATCGTAAACTAATGATTTTGGATTGTATTGTCCAGATTTAGTGATCTAGGACTCATATGCCACCTTGGGCATATGGGTCCAACCTAAGTTTTGGGACCTTAATCTAGATTTGACACTAAACTAAGCATTTCTTGAAAAATGTGTCCCAAGCTTAGCCTAATGGGAGTCATACACACAAAATATCCTATGAGTCCTTCTTAGCTTATACTGAATTTAAATTAAAATTCTTGTTAGGATTTTATTCTCCTAGATCTGATGTCGACTTGTAGTGTTGTAATTTCAGGAAATTTGGCATAAACAAGTATAAATACATGGTTATATCACTCATTTTCACCTAGAAAGTTCACAATTCATCTAGCACCTTTTGAGATAAAAAATTATAGCAAGTTTATGACTACAAGAGCATTCAAGAGTTGATTATCAAGCATTTTGGAGCATCATTCAAGAATCAAACACTATGTCAAAGTCATCATGCATCATGTTTATTTTTGAGCTAACATTTGTGATGTAGGGTTTTATGATTCAAGCAAGCATTCAAATCAAGATCCATATCATACAAGCAAGAGTCAAGATCCACATTCATGCTAGCCATCACTTACAAGATTGTAGCCTTTTTTTCAAGGGTTTGGTGAGTTACAAAATTGCATATTTGTTCATTCATTAATCCTCCATTCTATTTCATTTTATTTCAAGGTTTGATTACCAAAATGGTGTTTGACCAAGGAAAACTCCTATCCACTAACAATTTTTTTTTCCCTCTCTTTGATGTGTCATTTGAAAATATAGGTTGAAGATTCATTGAAGAGAAAGATTGGAGAAAAGTTGTCAAAGTTGTCACCTTACTTGCAAGATCACAAAAATTCACTTATAGAGCATAATTCAGTATTTTAGAATCATAGTTTTAGTAGGAGGGAAGCTACAGGAATTCATCAGAGGATATCATATTTTTAGAATAACCTTGATACTAGGATTAAATCACCACTTATAGCATATGAGTCCCAATATACCTATTTTCATACATTTTCTGTTGATCTTGATTTAGTAGTTCTAGATTTTAGTTTCAGCCTAAAACCCTAAACTTGGACTAAATCATCCCTATTGGAATATGACTCCTAGTGTGCTTCAAAATTCAATATTTTATGATTTCATGTCTTCATTCAAGCTTCTTTAGTTTCAAGGTGCACCTCTATACTTTCTTAGTCTTTTATTTTGCATTTCAGTTTTATAATCTAGGTCATATAGTTAGGTTTTTTATATCTTTTACACTTCTTGTCTTTCCAAGCCCTAGCTTGGTGGTGAACCCCTCTTTAGTCTTTGATCACACCCTTGGATTTCCTTTAGTATATCTCTTTCCCTTATTCCATCCTTGGATTGATATCTCTAGGGTTTCCTTGGGTGAAACTAAGTGAAATTGGAGGGCCTTATCCCTAGTTCCATCTCCTAAAAGGTGGAACCCTATTTCCTAGGTTTCACAATCAAATGAATAAAGGTCCTATTGTTCCATTAAAACCACAATACCAAATGGAACCTTCATCATCCTTACCCTTTCTCCCTCACCTCATACAAAATGAAATGGGACCTCAAACTTACATTCCTCCATCCCAATCCACTATTTTACAAGGAATGTTAAACCAAGCCAACCCCCAACCTGTCATCAGTAACCCACAACCCACTCAAACCATAGACACCCAAAACCCATTGTAGATGTTCCAAAAACAAAACGATCCTACATTACAAGAAAATTCTCTAGATTTTCAACAAGCAAAATAAGCTTATCAACAAGCCTTACAACAACAATCCCAACAAGCAGCCTTAGCTGCACAACAAAAAAAAAAAAATCCCAACAAGCATCCTTAGTCCCTCAACAAGCCCTAGTGTCCCAACAACAACATAAAGCTCAACAAAAGATACAAGCCCAAAAACAAGCCTTTCTAGCCCAATAATATTCCCAACAAAAACAAGTGATTGTGCAACAACAACAACAGTAACAACCAAGTTTATACTATAATCATAAAAACATCATCAATACAAACATGTTAGGAGCATATACATCTCTACCACCATCACCTTCATAGTATCAAACTCCACCCTACACACCATACAACACCTCACCATATAAAAATCCCACTTACAATTCACCTGCCATCCTGCAATACACATATTATGCTCCTCCACCAAACTCACAAGATGATATGGAATCACAACTCAAGGCACTAATGAAATAGATGTAGGATATTCAAATGGGAAACATGAAGAAATCCCATATACAACACAACTTGTGTCCATACCCATTCGATATAAACATCACAATGGTACCTTTCCCTCCCAGTTTTGAGGTCCCTACATTTGATAAATACAAAAGGACAGGAAATCCTATGGGTCACATCAAAGAATTCAATTTTATGTGTATGGAGGTTTCCTTCAATGATTCCTACTTGATGCGCCTCTTTCCACGAAGCTTGACGGGGCCCGCCATCGCTTGGTTTTCACAGTTGCCTCCAAGTATCAAAACCTTCGAAGAAATCATTGATAAATTTATAGATCACTTCTCCTTCAATCTTGACATGGATGTAAGCTTAGAGGATTTATACACACATTAAAAACAAAGTATAATCCTTCACTAATTTCTTGCAAATATGGAGACAAAGAGCTAGTATGAGCAAGTGGCCCATTCTTGACGACCAACAAGTGGGGATTATCATAGAAAATATTGATATAGATCTATCCTTCCACTTAAATATGCAATGTATCACCACTTATGATGAGCTTTTCCCTATGGCTCTGAACATTGAGAGAGCCCTAATCTCATAGGGAAATTTGCAAGCGTATAGAGACAACTACCCATCAAGCAGTTCAAATGAAAAGCCCCACATCTAGGCTGAGAACAAAAATATGAAAAATGATGGAATTGTGGATACTAAAGTGGTCATAAGTTATCCTAGGCCAAACACCAACCAACCAACCATCACAAAAATTCTACAATAAACACCATCACCACCATAGAATTATCAAGTCAATAAGATTGAAACTTAACAAAGATGAACTGCTACTAGGAATAACTCTCCAAGACACAAATACACACCATTGGAAGAACCTATTGAAGTTATCATGTAGAAATTGGTAGAGTTAAACTTGATTACACTTCCCAATTTCCAAAAATACCAAGAACCACAAGATAAACCACTTTGGTATAAAGAAAAGGATCTTTGTGACTTTCACAAAATCAAAGGACACAAAACATCAAACTGTATGAAACTAAAGAATGTTATCCAAGATCTTATCAAGAATGGAAACATATCTATTAAGGTACTAGCCGGTAACCAAGACCTCATGATATACAAGGACCCTATGCTAGATCACAACAAAGGGAATGACAATAGAAAAGGGAAGACTTACAATAACATGCAGCATGTTTATTCCAATGTAGTCACCTCTTGTGACAATGTTGTAACAGTTGTTACCATCGAAGGACCTAGTGCAAAGTGTGGAGTCACCACGTGATGTGGTAAGGTCACCATCCAAGTAGCTTCATCTCAACCTAGAGAATAACCTATGTTTCCAACGGCTAACCTTAGTAACTATAGTCTCCTAGATTAGCTAGAGAAAACCTCTGCATGAAACTCTATCTTGGAACTATTAAGGTTATCCCCTACACATAGGGAGATCTTAGAAAAGGTGTTATTTGCATCCTTAATCCCTGAGAATATTAATACAAAGAATTTTTAAGCTATGGTAGGCATATCACTACCCCTCATAGTCTTACCTTCTCAGAACAAGACCTACGCACGCAACCATCTCACAATCACATCTTACATTTTTTAGGTCATTTTTCATAAGAATAAGGTTAAAAGGGTCTTAGTAGATGGAGGTTTTGGTCTACACATTTGTGCCCTTCAATTGGTCAATAACTTGGTATTTTTAGAGGATTCTATTGAGAAAATAAAGAGTACAACCATGAGGGCATATGGCAATCAAGAAAGAGTGTCGCGAGGCATCATCATTGTACCTATCCAAGTGGGACCTATCATTGCTAAGAATACATGCCAGGTACTAGACCTTGATCTACCTACAATATCCTACTTAGTCGATCATTTATTCATGCCATGAAAGTAGTAGCTTCCACATATCACTAGTGCATCAAGTTTCCCTCTGAAGACAAGGAAGTTACTATCTATGGAGATCCTGAGCCTTTCTACTATTGCAAGAACCTTAAGGCTAAGTTCTACAAGATCCCATAGATACCAAAGAATGATGAAGGCCCTACATCCTCATTCTCATTTATTGACCCATCTTCTCTTGCATCCACCTTAGAATATAAAATGCCCATTGTGTAGACTATACCTGATATCAAAGCAGTTATCAAGGAAAATGGTTGTGGAGATTACAATCTGAAGAAGGAAAATTTTGTGTTGGATGAATTACCTCTTTCCCCTAAATATCATGGTAAACCTATATCTATCAATAAAGTAAATAAAATTTTAAAGCTTGCATCTACCACCTTCACAAAATGGGGGGATTTGAACAAAGAAGATGTCAATGAGGAAGATGTATCTAAATTTCTCTATCAAGACAACTGACCCATGCTTGTTCTTCCCATGGAAGATGAAAATAAAGGTTTATAGCTAATTAAGGGATGTGGATACAATAAGAATGAAAATATAGGACAAAATGATAATGGTTTGCTAGAACCGATCATTCCTGAGAGAACTCTAAAGAATCTTGGATTAGGATGTACTACTAGCAAGCTTACCCTTATTATCAAAGGTACTTATGCTAAATGGATTGATACTTCCTCTTGGTTACCAATATCACGTGATACTACCCTAGATGACTTCCCCCTCGACATTGTTGACCTATTTTAGAATAACTCTCTTTATCATATTCACAACATATTTCACCCCAAATGGCCAAAATAGTGAATTAAGTCTAGCATACCCTCAAATCATTGACTGGGACAAATGAGGACCACCAAGTCTAGATTTATTCAAAAACTATGAAACAATCTCAAAATTCATGGGACTCTATGACAACTTACCATGTGGGGATCACAAATTAGGATTTGATATAGATCTAGACACATAGGCATACTATGGGGAGAAGATTGAACCCTTCAGTCACAAAATTGACATGAGAATCACATACAAATATTTAAGTGAAAACCACACCATGGCACTTTCCAATACTAAAATAGTAAAAACAAAGGATGCATCCGAAGGTTAAAACCTCTCTTAGGTGCCCAAGGATGAGGGATTCAATCTCCCCCTTAGTGCTATGCATCTAAAAAAATCAGTAGTACTAGCAGAGAAGGCTACCCCAGTGAATGTAGGAACAAAAGAAGCATCCAAGATAACTTTATATGTTGAATCCTTGTTGGATGAAGAACATAAAAACCTAGTAGTGTTCCTAAAAGAAAGAAAATAAAATTTTGCATGGTCATACATAGATATGTCGGGGCTTGATCCTGAAGTGGTGGTACATCCCTTAGTAGTCTATCCTACAATCAAACTATTGAAACATAAATTGACAAAGATGCACCCTTAGATTGCACTTTTGGTTAAACTAGAGGTAAAAAAGATTCTTGACATCAGATTTATCTGACCAATTTACTATCTTGAGTGGGTTTCCAACCTTGTACCAGTCTCCAAACCCACTAGGTGCAACAAAATATGCACAAATTTGAGGGATTTAAATAAAGCATGTCCAAAGGATGATTTCCCTCTTCCCAACATCGACATCATTATCAATTTAACAATAGATCATGAAATTTTATTGCTCATAGATGTATTTTTTGGCTATAACCAAATCATGATCACCAAGGAGGATCAACATAAAACTCCATTCACTTGTCCATGGGGTACATATTGTTGCAACATGATGTCATTTAGGTTAAAGAATATTAGAGCAACCTATCAAAGGGTGATGACCATAATATTTTATGATATGATCAATAAAATAGTTGAAGATTATGTGGATGATATTTTAGCCAAATCAAAAACAAGGAAGGATGACATAGATGTATTGGGACCTATCTTTGATAGGCTTAAAGAGTAAAAAGTACGAATGAACCCAAAAAAGTGTCTTCAAAGTTACATCAAGGAAGCTTCTTGGCTATACTGTGTCACAAATAGGGATAGAGATAGATCGAACAAAAGTGAAATCCATCCTAGACATGGAACCACCAAAAAAATTGAAGTAGATGAGAGTTTTACAAGGAAGGTTACAATCCATTAGAAGGTTCATAGCACAATTATTAGACAAAATCCACTATTTCTCGTGTCTTCTCCATAAAGGAATAACTTATAAGTGGGGCGAGAAATGTGATAAGTCCTTTGAATAGATCAAGGACTACCTATTTCCACCTCCAATTCTTATGCTACCAGTACCAAACAAGCCATTTTTCTTATACATTTCAGGTACATCAACAACACTAGGTGCTCTCCTATCCCAACAAGATGAAATAAGAAAAGAAAGAGCTATCTATTACATCAATAGGACCTTAGTAGGGTATGAAATGAATTACTCATCCCTTGATAAGGCATGCTTAGCAGTATTCTTTGCCTCTCAAAAATTTAGACATTGCATGCTTGCACATCAAATCAAGCTTATTCCCAAGATTGACCCATTGAATTATCTCTTGTCTAAAGCAACTCACTATGAGAATGGCCAAATGGGTAATGATATTGAGTTAATTTGACATAGAGTATGTGGAGCACAAGGCTATCAAAGGACAAGTTATTGCAAACCAACTAGCTAAAGCACCTATATATGCCAAGAATCCTTTCGTATATGAGTTTCCTGATGAATCAGTCTTTCTTCTCGACATAGCAAATCAATGGAAATTATACTTCGATGGATCATATACCCAACATAGATCAAGGGAATGTATCCTCCTTATCACCACTCAAGGTGATTGTATTCCAAAGTCATGTCGGCTATCATTCCCTTGTACTAACAATATAGTTGAGTATGAAGCTATAATAATAGGTCTAAGAATAGTAGTTCAATGATAGATCTAAGAGTTAAAAGTCTATGGGGACTCACAGTTGATTGTTAACCAAGTCAATGATCATTACCAAACCAAGGATGATAAAATCACTCCTAATAATAATATGTTAGAAAGTCTTAAGGAACTTTTCATTGATATAAACTTTGAGCAGATACCTTGTGTGAACAATCAAGCAGTAGATGCCATGGCAATAATTGGATCATTGTTAGACATGCCACACAATGTCCTTCAATGTGAATTCTTGGTAGAACAACTTCTCGTACTAGATTTTGAAATTATTGAATCTAAATTTTTGTGTGTAATCATTGGTCTTGGTTCCCATGGTATCATGATATATTCACCTATCTTAGTAGAGGAACCCTCCCATCCGATATCACCTCTAATCTTAAGAAGACCTTCATTAAAAAAGTATCTTGATTCATCATATTAGGTGATACCTTATACTATAGAAGCATCGAAGGGACATTAATACAATCTATCAACCAAGAGGAAGCCTTAACCATCTTAATAGAAGCACATGAAGGAATTTGTAGTTCCCATTCTAGTGGAATAACCTTATCCAAGAAACTATTGAGGATGGGGTATTACTGGCCAACCATGGAAAGAGAATCCCATCAGTATGTGTAGAAGCGTTTCCAGTGTCAACAACATGGATATCTTATCCATTCTCTAGCTCGAGAGCTACAACCAATAGTCAGGCCTTGGCCTTTCTCAGAGTGGGGTCTTGACCTCATATAAAAGATCACTCCCACCTCATCTAATGGCAAAAAATTCATCATAATGGCAATCGAATACTTTACTAAGTAGGTCAAAGCCATTCCTATGACTTACATAATAGGTGAGTGAATCTCCAAGCTTATCCTAAATTAACTTATCTAGCACTATGGTGTTTTGCAACCCCTCATCTCAAATAATAGAACACCCTTCAAGAATCAAGATGTAAGAGAGTTATGCCAATGATTTAACATTCAACATCAATTATCTACCCTATATTATCCCCAGGGTAATAGTCAAGTTGAGGCTACAAACAAGACCATTCTAAAAATCCTAAATAAAATGGTTAATGAAGCTATTTGTGACTGGCATCTGTTAGAAACTAAGATCAGACATGCAAACCAAAAAACCTTCCACATAAGAGAAAATCAGAAAAAGAAAAGCTATTGCAAGAAGATGTGCAAAATATTATTATTCAAGAATTCAATAATTACATGAGATGAGGCTTATAAAAGCAAGCATGCACAACCCTAATCTTATCTTGAGCAACAAGATAGCTCAACAAGATAAGGATGACAACAATAAACCTAGGAATTAAAATATTACCTAAGTAAACTTATGCAAGTGTAATTAAATATTAATTACACCAACACCCCCCCATAAGTGCAACGTAGGGAGACTAAAAAGAATGCACCTAAAACTAAGATGAATGCAAGAAAGCATGAATGGGTCCCCCCAACAAGGCTTGATTAGGTACCCATGTACAAATGCAATAATGAGGTAGAGAAGGAAAACCCAATGGGAAAAAACCCCCCCTACAATGAGATGACTGCTACAAAGAAGTACTGGAAGAACATTATGGAGTAACATTGGAACCGCAATCTGAAAATAAAGGAAAGATACTTTTGTTTACAAGAAACCAAAGCAGAATCATAATAATGCAATAGTAGACTCAATGCCACAGAACACTAGAAAACTCATAAACTGGAACAACCCTAGAATCTATGAAGAAACAGTAGATAAAATGATGGTAGAATCTGGAAGCCATGTATCTCAATGTCAATGCCAAACTAAGACTAAAAATCTTCCATGGGAACAAGTACCATAAGGACTCTGGAACATTTACCATAAAAACATGGCCCTCAAACTGAGATGGATCTGAACCAATGCAGATCAATAACCATAGGCTCCCAATCTGAAGGGTGAACCAATGTGAATCTTATATGTGTCAAGCCAGAGCAAGATGTGGCCAAAAGAAACTAAGAAACTAGGTACAACCCATGTGAGTTGTCATCAAAAATCAAGATAGAGATCAAAGTGAAAATACACTCTAACTAGATTATTATGCAAGAAACCCCCCTGATGGAACTTTATCTTAGTTCATTTATTACAATAACCCAATGATTGTAAAAGGAGAGAATGTTAAAAATACATAAATAGAAAATAAAAATAGACCTCGGATCTAAGTAGAGGACTAAACCAGCTTTCCAATACTGCAAGAATGGCGAAAAAAGGATCACCGAGTCAAAAGATATGCCCTCCAAAGAAAAAATAAATTTCATTTGAGTTCAAGGACCTGCAAAATAAATTTGGAGCAAAAAAATATATATATACCTTCACCACTGGATCAACGTTAGTATCAAATTTCCAATAGTATCTCGTTTGTGAAAAAATGATAATGTTTCACAAAAGTTATGCCCAATTTTTTAAAAAATCTCCAAAATGGCCAATTGGCCTACAGGGCCCCTAGGGGGCTAACAAAAATTTGGCCCTTGGTCCTGTGCATGACCAAGGGATGGCGGGTTGGGGGTTGGTGTAGAGCCACTAGTCATCCATATGACCGCGGTGATTGTAGAGGGGCTAGCTAGGGGCTGGCTGCATAGCGCCTAGTCCCCCATAGGACAGGTGGTTGGTTGGAGGGGCCCAACAAGGGTTGAGCACTGGGTGGCTACCGAGTGGTGGAGGCCAGTGGTGGTGCTAGACCGATGGCCGCTTGGTAATGGATTTTTTTAATACTACGAGCATCAGCATGAAACCCAAAAACATGCCTTTTTAATTTTTTTATTTTTGTGCCTCGAACTGCATGCTGGGGAGGCTGTACGGCCTCCTTGGCAAAAATTTTTTTCCTTCTGAACCAACTTCTCCAAAATTGACAAAATGAAGGGCGATCTTAGGGTTTTTGGCTACTACGAATGTGATGGTGACCTCCATTTGTGCCCAAAATGCTCCAAAAATTTGGCTACCTCTAGATCTTGCAAAAAATCATCGAGCCTGAAACCCTCACAAATCTGGCAAATGATGACCAAAATCTGCAAAATAAAGCCAATCCTAATTTTTTCTAGGGCTCTAAATCCAATGGTGAAGCCCGATCTACTCCAAAACATTGTATAGATGAACTAAAGGCATGAAAGCCTCGAGGAATCCTGAATGAACTATGCACTGATTTTCTCAAAAAATTGAGAAGGGGCTGCAAATCAAGGCTTTGATACCATGTTAGAAACCAAGATCAGACATGCAAACCAAAAAAACCTTCCACAAAAGAGAAAATCAGAAAAAGTAAAGCTATTGTAAGAAGATGTGCAAATAATATTATTCAGGAATTCAATAATTACATGAGATGAGGCTTGCTTATAAAAGCAAGCATGCACAACCCTAATCTTATCTTGAGTGACAAGATAGCTCAACAAGATAAGGATGATAACAATAAACCTAGGAATTAAAATATTACCTAAGTAAACTTATGTAAGTGTAATTAAATATTGATTACACCAACAACATCTGCAGTTAAATCTCACCCTCTAGGCTTATCAAACTAGTAATTGCATGCCTACAGGTGCAACTCATTCCTCCCTGGTCTATAGATCAGAAGCCATCCTGCCTATTGAAGTCAAGATTCCTTCATTGTGAGTGTCACTATATAATCTGGTCACTAATGAAGAGTATAGGATACCTTGGCTAAATGAGTTAAAATTCTTGGATGAGTGTCTTCTTGATGTCCTAAATCACTTACAAGCATACCAAAGCTAATTGAAATAAAGCTATAACAAGAAGGTCAAGAGTTGGTCTTTCCAGGTAGGGGATCTTATCCTAAAAAAAAATTAGAAGAATGTTCTAGATAAAGATAGTAAAGGAAATTTTGAGCATAATTGATTAGGCCCATTTGTTGTCACAACAAGCTATGGATTAGGAGTGTACCAACTATCAACACCTGAAGGTGAACCCTTTCAAAATCTAATCAATAGTCTACATCTCAGAAAAAATTATGCCTAGGCTTGAAGGGTGTAAATCCAAAAAAATAAATAAAAAAACAGCAAAAATCCAAAAAAATGAGAAAAAGGATTAAAAATAGTAAAGAGAAAAAAATCATCCTCTAGTGAAAACCACTTCGGTGGCACTTTGGGCAAGTACTTTGGTGAAAACTGGGCAAATAGGTACCTTGTGTAAATAAAGCACCTCCATCTATCTTTGGCTCTTTAGCTTATCATGCTTTGCATCATATCCATCCATCACATCACATCATTCACCCTATTTATTACATCACCCATCCACGTCTGTATCATAGCTTGATATTGTAAAGTATCATATTCCCATTTAGTACTACCTAGCATATTGCAAAGGTCAGTTTTTCCTACCTATATCAAGGCAGTCTTTCACATCACACTGGGGGAAATTTGTTATGCTTGTATCAGATTGGGTTATTGTATATCTTAAGGTTATTGGAAATCTCATAAAAAATCCCAAAAAAAATCATAAAACATTCATCAAAAATCCAAAAACATCAAAATCTTGTATAGCTAAAATCTAAAAATATTTGAAAATTGTAAAGTCAAAATCCAAAACATCCAAAACACATCAAAATCCCTAAAAAGGTCAAAACATTGAAAATCCAAAAATAGAACCATGTCAAACTATGAGTCTCTGAGCTTGAACATATTCAAGGCCAACATTGATGTGCCCCTGAGACACCCTAGGTCAGTCCTTTAGTGGTCCATCATAATAAACTAACAATCCATCAACTGTTCAACTCTCATCAATAATAAGTCAAATGTCAATCAAACTATGTGGTCTCTATGTGTATAACATAGGAAACACTCATATTTAATAGGCCCCTGATGCCCCTATGATAGTCTTTTAGGTTAGGTTCTTTTTCAAAACTTAGAAAACCCTAAAAAATTTGAAAATTTTGAAAAATACAAAAACATTTGAAATTTGAAAACCTTGGAAAACCCTAAACGACCTCAAATAATCGAAAACCAAAATATTTGCATAAAATTTTAAAAAGACCAAAATAGCCTCAAAACATTTTCAAAATACTAAAAACATTGAAATGTTCTAGAAAATCCAAAACCATCCATGTCATCCCACTCTCACCTGAAATAAACTTTACTCATAATAAATCAATTGTCATCTTAAAACTTTGGTAAAACAAGTGTTGCAAGATGTGAAGTGTGAACCTAAGTGTCAAAGTCTAAAGTCTAGATCATAGGTGAATGAGTTAGTGGCATTTGTATCAATGGCCTATTACACACTTATTCTTAGTCAAAACATTTGATAAACATGTCCTAAGATGCATGCTTCATACAATGGCCATCAACATCAAAAATCACCTTAGCTATGTTACGTTGGCAAGAGATATAGATAACATTGACTATTTATTGTTGATCTTTTCTTCTGATTTATCTTGTTGGTCCATCTTGAGGACCTATCGATTATGTCTAAACAATTTAGAGAGAAATGAATGGTGCATCGATCATTATCTTTCATTTTTTGTGCTTGTGGGTATTCTTGTAAAATAATCTTGGTGCATACTTGCTTAGTTGTGTGTAGGGAGGTCATTTGGAGTAGATTGTTGACTATTGCATGTGCTTTGGTCTGGTATATTCCAACCTTCTAAACTGCATTCCGATGAGGTTTTTGTATGTAAAGGTGTGAAAAAGAACTATCCTATCTATTTGCATAGTCAAGGTCTGTTATACTAGATACAACTCCATTCTAGTTATCAATACCTTGATGCATTGTGCTCTATGTGTTATATCAAACAATAAGGAATGACGGAAAGTCCCAATCCTAAATACGAGAAAAATCATCCATCTCATCACCATAATCTAATAAATTCTTGTTGCATCATGGAATTTTTGTACTTTTGCATCAATCTCAAAATCAATGATCTATTCATTCATCTAATTCAGATTCTATCTCCTTTTCGCACTAACTAGGTATCATGAAAATCAACAAAACTATCATAATGCATCCATTTCACATCCACAAATCATCAGCATTCACACATCTCACATCATCATAGCATATCATCATAATAAGAAACATAATCCACTACATCTTTATCTTTTAAGTTATTTAGAATAATATAGATTTTTTATTACTAAGCATTTTAATCTATTACATAATCATCCATCACATTCATATCATAAGAAAGAATAAAGGAATTATCGATATACATCCATATAGATACATGCATCATGATGTCATCATATCACATGGGAAAATACACAAAAAAGAAATGCATCCATCCATACATCCATACATCCTGCATAAGCATATCATATCATCTACATATCATAATATGTTTGAATATCCATCTCATAGCTTGTTATAAAAAGATACTAAAAAAGAAGGTAACAAATCCATTGCATTGCATATACATCACATCATAGATCATCTAATATTACATAAACATAAATCAAGAAGTGCATCCATAACATGAACATTTGAATTCATTGCATCCATACATAATCATAACATAAAATAAATGACAACTTCACATAGAATATCGATGCATCACATCATAAATCTTCATTAGGCTATATCGTATATATATCAAAAAATGAATGTCATGATACAATATCCAAATCAATGTAACTATCACAAAATGTATAATATACAAGAGGCTATACAAAATGAGCCTATGAATGTGTATTTGTATAAATAAATCAGGCTATACATCAAAAAATTATCTGTATGTGGAGGCTAGCCTCAGTTTCTTGACTCCTCAAGTTTTCTAACTGAGGTTTGTCCATTAGAAGCCCTTGATGCTACCCCACTCCTCTGGGAGTAATCTAGTTGTCTCATGTCTTGGGGAACATCTTTGTGATAATGCATCCTATAATAAGTGGCCTCTATCACTACCTCCTTGTATAACCAAGTGGACACCACAACTGAACCTCTCTATCCCACTCAGTTGTCATCACTTGATGTTGCTAACGCAGCTGGTCTCTCTCTACTGTGAGGGAAAGAATCTTCTCATCCCTTGAATCTAGCTATTGTGGTTGTTGTGGCTATTGGGGCTAGTCGGGCTATTGAGGCTAGTTAGCCTACTGATGCCTTGGTTCTTGATGACCTTGATCCTGCTATACCTACTCTCCTTGCTCTGGGACCTATACCCTTTGCTACTTAGGTTGTTGGTCAGGCTATTGTCAACCTCTGCCCCCACCTCTACCACAACCCCTGCCTCTCCCCTGGGGGTATCCCCTCACTAAATCTGTCAACTGAGTAGGTGGTCTCTACCATGCATCATATCCTGGGGTGGTGCTTGCATTTGGTAATCCCTGATCATAGGCCCATGGGTAGGAAACTAGCTATATAAAATAATTAATTGCCACTATGGGATCAATCTGATTTCACCACTCAACCTCTCTTTGTGACCTAAAAAATACTGATGTGTGGTCATCCAGGGGCACATCTTGGGTCTCCTCAAACTATCAAACCACTCAGTTAGGTAGGTAGCGCTTAATTATCATATGCTCCCACCCCTAGATGTAGCAGGTCTTCCTAGAAAAAAGATTTTTTGGTGGTCATCATACCAAGCAGGAACCTACAACCATGGCCTCCACCTAAAATGGTCATATCATCTATGACCTTGCGCTAGTATAAAATCCATTTAGGCCTAGTGTGCTACAAAGTCATGGTCACTCTATATCGATAAATAATGGGCACATCCTCATGTACATCAACCAAAACAACAAGGGGTCTCCAAAATACTGTGTTGATATGCCCAAATGTAGAGAAGTGTGACGCTGGCATTGATGCTCCTCCTCTGGCAGTATACTACTTGATGCACATTGTGATATATCGAGGCCAACATGACTGACCCCCATACATACATAATCATCCTATGAATCATACCCTACCATGCAAGCCCCAAAACCAGAATGAAACTTCTACCCCGTTGGTCTAGGGAAATCACACCAGATATCAATGCAACCACAACTAATCAAAAAATGGGCACTCATCCTTGATACAGATCCAAGTCGATCTACGAGCTCACTAGAATATTTCATTTGAGTATAGTATATCAAAACATGCATCCCTCTTGGAATCTGTATCATAAATCACATGATCCCCATGAATGGGAAGCCAAAGGATCTACTAGACATCCTCAACTATCATTGTGGCCTCACCAGTCAAAAACTGGAATGAGGATGTCTCGTTGTGCCATCTCTTGATCAGCTTTGTCATCATCGCTAGGTGGATACATACCTTTGACATGAAGGCAATGAATGCTAGTCTAAGAGATCCTAGGTTCTCTATCTCTAGATCATCAAAGTCATGTACTATTCATAGAAGCTCATATTGATGCTCCCGAGACATCAAGAGCTAAATATCCTACTGCATGCACCCAACACACAACATCAATTTTCCTTAAATTTGGAAATTGATCAAAATTTACGCGTCTTAATTTAGAAAATCAATAGTGTCACTATTTTTAGGGTGTGTCACTATATTATTTTGGGTTCTGCATCGCTATATAGTGATGTACGTCTCTATACTCGATAGCGTATCGATATTTGCATGCATTGCTTTACCAAAATTAAGTGGTGCATCACTCTTTAGTTGTTGTGTCATCATATATCCATGGCATCGCTGAACTTGAAACTATGACATATAGCTAATTCAAGCTAACATCGCCCAACCCCAAGTGTGTAGCCAAACCAAAATATCCTAGTACACCTCTAAATACTAGGTGTGTCGCTAAAATATCAATAGTGATGCTGAAAAGATCCTGGTACATCACAATACAACGATGCCCCAAAAAAAAGTAGTTTTAAAATCCTAATAAATGCACCAAAACATGTAAAATGAGAAATTTTTTGAGTCACATACTTATCATCCTATGTCTGCTTAGTGTTGGTACTCTCAAACTTTATTGGAAAGGTGAACTAGAAGCACACATTGTGCCATCTCACCACGGTGTTAGAGCTCAAAATGCACAATTTCTCTATAGTGTGAATGCACAAATGAATTGAAAATTACCCTTTATCACATATTTAAGCCTAAAAATTAGGGTTTTTTCCCTAATTTGAGAGTGCAGCTAGGATTTTAGCATGTTTTACCAATTTTTGAGCTATACTACTCATTTTGATATTTTTTTACATTTTCGGACTTATTTTCACGTCTCAGGGCATGTTTTTGCACTTGAATCAATGTTTCATCTTTGTTGAGAGATCAACCCAAAATTCAATATTTTCACTCGATCTCTCAAGGGGGCAAGGTACCAGCTTATTTTCCTTCTACTGGGGCAACATTGGGGCATCCAAAAATTAGAATTTTTGTAATTTTTGATCTAAACAGTAGTTTTAATCCAAAAAACGTAAGTCTTTGAATGAACATAACAAGTACCTCGCTTCAAAGAGGGGAAAATTGTAGACACTTAAAAATGTCTTGAATGATATTAAACACTTGAATCTGATATATTAACATCGTTTCATCCTAAAACCCATCTTCTCTTTGATTATTTGATTAAAGTAACCTAGTTATTTAATTAAATGTATCATTTTCATCTATTAATCTAATTGACCTAATTGGGTTAATTCACTAGCTCCCACACTAACATTTCACCCTATTTAATTAAATAATGCAAATTATTTAATTTAAACCCTAAAGTCCTCTTCTTTATATAAATAACCCTAAGTTGTTTAATTAAATATCATATTGCATCCTTCTTTTCATTAAATCAATTATTTAATGAATATCATATTATTCCTCATCTTGCACATTCAAATTTAGTTTTAATTAACAATTGCTAATTTCCCTCCATCCACTTGCATAGGGAAAGGAATATTCTCCTATTTGGCTCTAAAAGGGAAATGATTCTTTTCAAACAAAATTTGTAACAAAATTTCATAGTTGTTACAAAGTGTTCTTGTTGAAATCATTCTCAACCCTTGATATTTTCTTGATCCATGTGATCTTTGATTCTCATCCATTGATGAGAATCATTGATCCATGTTTCATCCTTCTTTCATTATCAACCATTGATTGATCAAATTGATTTGAGCCCTTGATTTTTCATTTCCTCTCTTATAAATAGATCACCATTTGGAGAGAAATTGATCCATATTTTGATAGCCAAACTTATGTTGTTAAAGTTCATACTCATTTTCATCGATATTTGATATTTTATAGCATCTTAGTATAATATTCATCCATTTAGCTTAAGCATCCATTAATGGCTTTGATGGTAACTTAGTTTTCATACATTTTAGCATAGTTTTCTTTAAATGGATTTGATCTTTGATCTTTTTTTACATTTAGCATAGATCACATTAATTTTAACAAGCATCTTAGCATTTATAGTTCATCTTCATCATGTTAAACTAGTTTTACATAATGTTTTACACATATTTCGTCAGGAATCAATTGGAACAAGCTCATTATCCAAGGGATTGAGAAAGGGTCACCATTCCATATCAATGTGACACCACTCCCCCAATAGGATAAGATTTGAGGTCTTAGAATAGATTTCTATTACATTTTCATGTTTATATCATGTTATTTTAATGGTTTCTTGTTCCTTTCATAAATATGCTTTAAATTCATTTGGATCTAGCATATTTAGTTTACACTATGACTTTGGTCACATAACCAAAAATTTGTCAAGTTATGACCAAGATTGTGGCCAAAAGAAACTACAAAATCTAGATACAACTCATGTGTGTTGTCATCAATATGAAGATGGGATCAAAGTGCATGCCATGTGACTACACTCTAATAAAATTTTAATGCAAGAATCCCCCTTGATGGAACTTTATTCAAGTTCATTTATTACAATACCCCAAGATTGTAAAAGGAGAACATGTAAAACATATAGAAATCAAAGAAAAATGAAAACATAAAGCATGCAAAAAGGAAATATTGCATGCAAGGATTAATGTTCACATCTATCACCATGAAAAAATTAACCTCAGATTTGCGTAGAGGATGAAATCAACTTTGTGATGATATAAAGTTTTTGAAAATTGGACACTATATGCTCAAGTTATGAATTTTTGAAAAAAGGGGTAGATTTTTCTAGTTGGCAATGCAGACATGACCTTTTTTATTTTATTTCTAAAAAAATTACTTCTTGCATTCAAAAGATAATAGATGCCTAGATAATATTTTGGTGTTGCTAGCAAAACCCAAAAAGTGTTTTTTTGAACTGAAAAAGAAGAACATACAATTTGGTAAAAATCAAAAACTTCACCTGCAAGAAAAAAAACCGTGATTTTGATAGTCGTTTCTGCAAGTTCTGCTCACTATCTTCAAAATCTAGTAGATACCTAGATGGAATTTCATGATTTTAAACAACACTCAAAAATTCTCTCAAGAATACACAAAGAAAAAGATATTGGCCATTTTTATCCAAAATGCACCAAAAATTTGCTCAAGGTTGATCCCTTGAGGGTCCCAAAAAAAAACTCTTTGATTGAATTTCTCCCAGATTTGAGAAGGGGCTTGTCGATTAGTGCTATGATACCATGTGAGAGTTTCCAATAAACTCTATAAAACCAAGATCACCTGCAAAACTTGGACGGCATACAAGGAGAAAAAAATAAGATGCAAGAGAAATTTTCAAAATATGTGCAAATAATATTATTAAGAATAATGAATTACATGTGATGACTATTAAATTGTGCAGGGCAACTGAGGGGGGGTGAATCAGTTGTCACCAAATTCAAACACAAAATTTCAAATACTTATCAACTTCACAACCACACTATTCTGTTATTAAGTATGAACATGAAATATAGATAACATAAAGCAAAATCAACACAATGAACACGATATTTTATGTGGAAAACCCAATAAGGGAAAAACCATGGTGAGGATTAACTCACAATATAAAGTAATAGAAAAATCAAATACAAGAGGCTCACTGCCAAGGGCTTACATCCCAAATACAAAAGCTCACTACCTACAAAAATGACTCACTTTCCAATAGGGAGGCTCACTACCTACAGATACAAAAGATAATAGAAAGATCCACTACAACAATTTACACACATCCGTAGCCTTGATTAGAAGATTGCAAAAACCTTCAGCTCACTGCTTTCAAGAATCTAACACAATGGAGTACTACTACCTCAACTTACTTTCACACAACTCTATTCTTCACTTGTGGCTTACTTAGATACTTTGTATATATTAATCCTTTGCAACTCGACTTGCATTTATACCATCTTCAACCTTAGAAACTTTCTCCAAGGTTGGCCACATATGCTTCATTTCATAAATTCAAATTAGTTTGGAAACTCAACATTCTTGTAGTGGAAAAGAATGAGAGTGGAAAAATTAAACACTTAACCAAGACTAAAAGCAATATCTTAGATTAACCACATGCTTCCTTAATTAAATTTTAATACTTCATATGAAGTGTAAACACCAGGTCGGCCAAACCTAATGAAAACACAAATAAACATTGGAGTACACGCTTTCCAGCAAGAAGATAACACATGGAAAATGTAACATGATTTATTATGCACAAGAACACATCTTAGATACCTTTAGATACATCTGCAACAAGTGCAACAAACTTCAAACATATAACACCTTCCATCAGTCCATCTAGACTATGCAAATACATACAACTCTAAAAATCAACTTCCAGAGTACCAAACCACAAAAATATCTCCCAAAACCCAGAGAACACCATCACACGACATAATCCAAATCCACAAGGCCTGAAAGAAAAAAATGGAGGACTACAGAGTAGAAAAATTTCTCCCAGTCCACAAACAAGCAACTCTATCAAACCAGTTCACATACCGGTTAACACAACTTTCACACTCCAACAAACCATAAGCTACAAATTAGGAGATGACACCAACATATCTCCAAAAATAACCCTTTAGATCTGCACAAACATAGGATCAACACAAAAGAAATGCACAGTAGACACTAAAGCACATTATGAACACATACATACTTCTGACTTCACTCTTTATTAATTTTCTCAAAAGCACTTGGTAAATCATCATTTTAGAACATCTACAACATCATAAGGATAGGTCCATGTACTCACAACATTTCAACAACATCTCAACTATACATGCACAATCTTCAACATTCTAAAGTGTGTTGACATCAATGAGAACATTAATGACAACACCGCCAAACTTGCTCATACTTGCAACAATCTCCCCCTTTGTCATTCATGGCAACACATTATGTGAAAAACCATCAAATACAACTCTCTCCTTCTCTTCCTCTTATATTGTTTTTCACATGAATCTCTCTCCCCCTTTGACATCAATTTCTAGGATCTAAAACTATGATCACTCCCCCTCAAGAGTGCACCCATGCAACTCATATTGCAACAATATAAACTTTCTACTCCCCCTATGGAGTAGACCCATTCATCAGTCCAAATAAATGAAGAATCTTTGGATCCACTAGAATGATGCACCTCCATGTACACCTAGTTCAGAAGGCCATTGACCCCCAACCTCTCCCTGAGATACTCAAAAGTATCCTTCAAAAGAGCCTTAGTGAATATATCTACAAGTTGTTCCTTTGTAGACGCATACTCCAACTTGAATTTATTCTCCAACACCTTTTCTCTTAGGAAATGATATCGGATAGATATATGTTTTGTTCTTGAATACATTACTGGATTCTTTGAAATTTTTATAACACTTGTATTGTGATAGAAGATAGGAATAGGCTCATCACATGTCACTCCAATATCCTTCAGTGTTTGCTTCATCCACAAAACCTATGTGTAACAAGATGTTGTAACAAAATACTCTACTTTTGTAATGGATAAAGAAACTAAGTCATGTTTCTTACTTAACCATGAAACCAATCTTCCACCAAGAAAGAAATAATCTCCACTAGTACTCTTCTGGTCATCCACACAACTAGCCCAATCTACATCAGTATAAGCACTTAAGTGAAATCAATATCCTTAGGATACCATAAGCCATAATTTGGTGTACCTTCAAGATATCTGAATATCCTCTTTATAGCTATAACATGTGATTCTTGAGGATCTACTTGGAATCTGGAAACTAAACATACTGCATGCATGATATTTGGTCTTGTAGCAGTAAGATATAGCAGTCCACCAATCATAGATCTATATTTTTCTGATCAGCTTTAATAGATTCATCATCTTTACTCATCTTACATTTGGTCACCATAGGAGAACTAACTGGTTTGGATTCAACCATTCCAAACTTCTTTAATAACTCTTTCACATATTTTGATTGAGAGATAAATATCCCCTTATCAATTTGATTTACTTGAAGACCAAGAAAGAAATTCAACTCACCAATCATGGACATTTCAAATTATTTTTGCATTTCCTCTACAAATCTCTTACACATTCCTTCATTTCCTCCAAAAATGATATCAACATATACTACTACTATCAACATTTTGTCACCTTGCACTTTGAAGTAGAGATTGTTGTCAGTTGAGCCTTTGTTGAATCCTTGATGTGTTAGGTATCTATCCGATCTTGTGTACCATGCTCTAGGGGCTTGTTTTAATCCATACAATGCCTTATTCAATTTACAAACAATATCTAGTTTGTTTGATAACTAAAATCCTCCAGGTTGTTCCATGCATACTTCTTCTTCTAGTTTACCATTCAGAAATGTACACTTGACATCCATCTGATATACTTTGAAGTCCTTGTGAGCAAAAAATGCCAAAAACATCCCGATAGCTTCCATTCTTGCCACCAGGGAAAATGTCTCTTCAAAATCTTTTCCTTTGACTTGTGACTATCCCTTGCATACAAGTATTTCTTTGTTTCTTATAACTTTTCCATTTTCTTTCAACTTATTCCTAAACACCCACTTTTAACTAATTGCATTCTTATTCATAGTTCTACGAACCAATTCCCATGTCTTATTATTTTCTATTTGCTGCAACTCTTCTTTCATAGCTCTAACCCATCTTTCATCTTCACATGCTTCACACATAGACTTAGGTTCTATTTTAGAAAGAAAACACATATTTACCTTAGTTGCTACTTTACTTCTTGTCTTCACACCTTCACTCTTATCTCCAATTATTTGTTCCTTTGGATGATTCTTTTGGACATACTTTTGGACATACTTAGGAGTCTTAGGAACAAGTTCTGGTTCATTTTCTTCTTCTTCAATCTATTCTTATTCCTCTTCCTTATTTTCTTTAGGTACTGGTGCACCAATAGGATCATTAGGTTCAACTTCACTTATCTCAATAGGTTTTTGCATATCCTCATCAACTTTCACATTAGTACTCTCAAGAATCTTCCTCAATCTTTTATTAAAGCATCTATATGCTTTATTGGTAGTTGAATATCCAAGAAAAATCCCTTCATCACATCGAACATAAAAATTCCTAAGATTCTCATCATCTCTTTTAATGTAACATCTACTTCCAAACACCTTAAAGTATTTCACAGTAGGAGCCTTACCAGTCCATAACTCATACAGAGTCTTTGTGATGTTGCCTCTAATCTAAACTATGTTAATAACATAAATAGTAGTGTGTATTTCCTCTCTCTAGTACACATTAGGTACATTTGCTTCTTTCATCATAGTTCTTGCAGCTTCATGTATAGTCCGGTTCTTTCTTTCAACCACTCCATTCTGGTGAGGGGTTCTAGGAGCATAAAAGTATCTCTTTATGCCATGTTCTTCACAAAATGCATTAAACTCACTAGAAGTGAATTCTCCACCTCTATTAAATCTCAAACATTTGATTCTTAGGTTCACTTCATTTTCTAATCTTGCTTTGAACACTTTAATCCTATTCAGAGCCTAGGTCTTTTCTCTAAGAAAAGTAACCCATGTCATTTGAGAATAATCATCAATAAGGAGAATGAAATACCTATCACCATTTAGGATTCCTATTATTGTAGGACCACAGAGGTTTGTATGAATTAATTCTAGCATTTTGGTAGTACTTTCACTAATACATTTGAGTCCAAATTTCAATGAAAGTTCATCAGAATTTTGATAAACTTTCGTCAGAATTATTTAGTCAGAATTTTGACGAACTTTGAAATGTCAAAATTCTGATGAAGCATCGTCAGCTTTGTCAAAAATTTTGACATTTCAAATTTTGTCAAAATTTTGACATTTCAAATTTCATCAAAATTTTGACGAAATAATTCCCACGAAAGTTTGTCAAAATTCTGACGAACTTTCATCGAAATTTGGACTCAAATGTATCAGTGTTTTCTCTTTTCCTGTGAAACTACATCTTCTTTGTTTCCCTAACTGAAAACTTAGGTATACCTCAAACAACATCTCTTGAACTAATCTTGACTGGATTATCAAAGTTTACATGTCCCATTCTCTGACGCCATAGCCAACTTTCATTAACTTGAGATACAAGGAACTGACCATCAACATCCTTAAGATGGTAGATGTTTCCATGAGTTCTCCTTTCTGCAACAACCATAACTCTGGATCTTTTTATGATCTCATAGGTATTATCCTGAAACACAAGTTTGAAACCTTTGCTAAACATTTTTCCAACACTCAAAAGGTTATGCCTTAGGCCCTTTACATAATTTACATCATCAGTGTTGTGATTTCCATCAAAACTAATTGTACCTTCCCCAACAATCTTTTCTCCAAAATCATCACCAAACATGACCAAACCACCTTCATACATTTCAAGTTTAGTGAACTTACTTTTATCACTAGTCATGTGATTAGAACATCCACTGTCAATCACCCAATAGTCTTCATCATGTCTAGCATGAAATACAATGACCAAAGTACCTTCCATCTCATCCTTCTTGTTCTTTGAATCACTTTTTCTTGCACCTTTTCTAGAGTTATTAGTAATAGATTTACTCTCCAAAGCTAACAATAAGCATTCACTATCATCACCCTCATAATCAAATTCATCAATAGAGATTCCATCTTCTTCTCTAACATAGTACAATTTTTTGTATTTCTTATCCTTTCTATCTTTATGATCTATGTTCTTCTTATGTATAGCTCTATTCAGACATCTTGAAGCATAATGACCAATATTACCACAATTGAAACATTTAAAAGGCAACATACCTTTATACTTACTGGTACCTTTCTTCAACTTCCTTGTAAAGTTCGCTTCCAATTCATCTAAATCATCACTATCTGAATCATCTTCAATCTTTGTTGCTTTAAATGTTGTTTCTATATTTTCCTCCTTTCCAAACTTTATCATCTCAAATACAGTCAAGGTGTGAAATAGCTCTTCTTTAGTAGATTTCTTAGGATCATATGTTTCCTCAATAACTGAAACCTTGTCACTTTAACACTGTGGTAGGGTCATTATAGTCTTCTCAATTATATCTTCATTAGTCAAAGTACCCTCTTGATTTCTAACTTCATTTTCTGCTAGATCAATCCTCTGAAAATAGCTTACAATATCTTCTCCATCTTCCATTTTCATATTCTCATATCTACATTTTGTCATCAGCTTCTTTGTCGATTTCACTCTATCATTTCCTTCATAAATATCTTCCAACTTCTTCCAAACTTCATAAGCAATTCCCAAAGAAATAACTTTTGTTTTCTTAGTCTTGGATAAAGCACTATAAGTACCATACCTCACTTTTACATTCTCCTCATAAGTAGAAACCTCATTTGTAATAGTAGGACCACACACTGGTGCAACATACTTCATCTAAATAACATTCTAGGTCTTGTAACCAAGAGAGGTAATATATTCTCTCATCTGCACTTTCCAGTCATTGTAATTAGATCCATCAAACATAGGGATTTCTAAATTATGTGCCATCAGATCTTCCTTGAGCAGTTAAGCTCTACACCAATGAACCAAAGCTCTGATATCAATTGTTAAATGGCACATGACAACTGAGAGGGGGGATGAATCAATTGTCACTAAATTCAAACACAAAACTTGAAATACTTATCAACTTCAAAACTACACTATTCTGATATTAAGTATGAACATGAAATGTAGATAAAAGAAAGAAAAATCAACACAATGAACACCATATTTTATGTAGAAAACCCAATAAGGGAAAAACCACGGTGAGGATTAACTCACAATATAAAGTAAAAGAAAAAATGAATACAAGAGGCTCACTGCCAAGAGCTCATTTCCCAAATGCAAAGGCTCGCTACCTACAAAAAGGACTCACTGTCCAATAGGGAGGCTCACTACCTACATATACAAATGATAACAGAAAGATCCACCACAGTAATTTGCACACATCTGTAGCCTTGATTAGAAGATTGCAGAAACCTTCAGCTCACTGCTTTCAAGAAGCTAGCACAATGAAGTATTGTTGCCTCAACTTACTTTCACACAACTCTACTCTTTACTTTTGGCTTACTTTGTTACTTTGTATATCTTAATCCTTTACAACTCGAATTGCATTTATACCATCTTCAACCTTAGAAACTTTATCCAAGGTTAGCCACATATGCTTCATTTCATAAATTCAAATTAGGTTGGAAACTCAACATTCCCACAGTGGAAAATAATGAGAGTGGACCAATTAAACACTTAACCAAGACCAAAATCAATGTCTCAGATCAACCACATGATTCCTTAATCAAATTTTAATTCTTCATATGAATTGTAAACACCAGGTTGGCCAAACTTGATGAAAACACAAATAAACATTGGAGTACACACTTTCTAGCAAGAAGATAACATATGGACAACGTAACATGCTTTATTATGCACGAGAACACATCTTAGATACATCTGCAACAAGTGCAACAACCTTCGAACACAAAATACCTTCCACCAGTCCATCAGGTTTGTGTAAATACATACAACTCTGAAACTCAACTTCTAGAGTACCAAACCACAAAGATCTCTACTAGAACTCGGAGAACGCCATTACAAGACATAATCTAGATCCGCAAGACCTAAAAAATAATAGTAAAGGACTACGAAGAAAAAACATTTCTTCCAGTCCACATATAAGAAACTCTATCAAACCAGTTCACATACCAGTGAACACAACTTTCACACTCCAACAAACTAGAAGCTACAAATCAAAAGATGACACCAAAAAATCTCCAACAACAACCCTTCAAATCTACACAAGAATATCATAAACACAAAAGAAACGTGGAGCACATACCGGAGCACATTCTAAACACATACATATTTCTAACTTCACTCTTTATTAATTTTCTCAAAATCACTTGGTAACTCATCATTTCAGCACATTTGCAACATCATAAGGATAGCTCCATGTATTCACAATATTTCAATAGCATCTCAACTATACATGCACAATTTGCAACATTCTGAATTGGTTTGACATCAATGACAACACCACCAAACTTGCTCATACTTGTAACAATGACTTGCTTTTATAAAATAATATGCAAAACCCTAAAGGTAAAACCTAATTAGGACCTAAGGGAACTTAATAAAGTATAATTAAATATTTAATTACACCAACAACTTCTTCAACTTTTCCTTAACATACTTAGATTGTGATATGGTTATACCTTTCTTTGATTGACTAGTTTGCAAACCAAGGGAGAAATTCATCTCCCCACACATTGGCATCTCAAATTATTTCTACATTTCCTCTATAAACCTTTTGCACATACCTTCATTTCCTCTGAAGATTATGTCATCAACATAAACTTACATAGTTAATATTTGTTCTCCTTCAACTTTGAAATACAAATTGCAATCTACAGTACCTTTCCTAAATTATTGTTGCAACAAGTACTTATCTAATCTTGCATACCAAGCTATAGGAGATTTCTTCAATCCATACACTGCTTTCTTCAATATACAAACCATACTAGCATCTTCTAAAAACTAAAAACCTTCTGGTTGTTCAATGTATACTTCTACCAATTCACCTTTCAAGAATGTATACTTCACATCCATCTGATATATACTTTGAATTCTTTATGCGCTGCAAAAACTAATAACATCCTAATAGCTTCCGTTCTTGCAACCAAAGCAAAAGTTTTCTAAAAATCTATACCTTCAACCTATGAGTAACCTTTGCACACAAGTATAGCCTTATTCCTAAGAAATTTTCCATCTTCATTCATCTTGTTCTGAAATACGCACTTCATACCAATCACATTCTTATTTTCTGGTCTTGGGCCAATTCCTAAGTCATATTCTTCTTTATTTGTTCTAACTCTTCCTTCATTTCTTTGATCCAATTCTCATATTTGCATGCCACAATCACTATTTTTAGTTTTACCTCATAAAGTAAATAGAAATTTACTTGTTCCTCTATCATAGTAGCTTTTCTCTTTGTGAGCATACCTTTTCTCTTATCTCTAATGATCTAATCTTTTGAATGATTCTTCTACGCATACTTAGGAGTCTTAGGATTACTTTCTAGAGCTTCTTCCTCTTCAATTGTCAAATTTTTTTCTTTGTCTTCAACCTTTTCTTCTTCACTACAAGGGGATTCATCAAATTCATATTCCTCTATCAATATTGAAATTTGATGTCGTTCTTCATCTACTTTGACACTTGCACTCTCAACAATCTTCTTCAATGTTTTGTTGTAGCATTGGTAGGCCTTGCTTCTTGTAGAGTATCCAAGGAAGATTACTTCATTAG
Organism: Sequoia sempervirens; assembly: GCA_007258455.2. Classification (NCBI taxonomy): domain Eukaryota; kingdom Viridiplantae; phylum Streptophyta; class Pinopsida; order Cupressales; family Cupressaceae; genus Sequoia; species Sequoia sempervirens. The sequence goes on from VDFB02000003.1 coordinate 428,449,314, forward strand.
ATATTGTACTGCGACATTAATATTAGTGTACATCGAGTTATGAATAGTCGGCTTGTGGCTATCTTAACTCTCTAGGTGGTCTAAGTTGGCCTAGGTGATATCTTAGGCATAAATAGGTATATATAGGAGGTTGTGAGTCTTGTTTCATCATCAAGTGGTGAAGTGTGTTCTCATTAGAGATATTTGGAGGTTTTCCCCCTCAAAGTGGCTTGTTATTCTCAGTAATTATCAAGTATTTGCAGCATATTTCATACTGTATTCTTCTATTGTGCAAGTTATTTCATAACATCTTGCATCAAACTTTCCTAAGTTTTATCCATCTATTTTGATATAACATTTAATTCCAAAAACTTTGAAATATTTTATAGTAGAAGGTTTTTCTATACCATAACTCATAGGGAGTATTTGAACTATTCACTCTTGCTTGACATTTGTTAAGAATGTAGACTATAGTATGAATTGCTTCTCTCCAATAGACATCTCAAAGATTATCTTCCTTCATCATTGTCCTAGCTACTTCTTGAACTATTTTGTTTTTCCTTTCCACAACTTCATTCTACTGAGGAGTTCTAGGGGCTGATAAATTCCTTCTTATTCCATGATCTTCACAAAAACTCTTAAACTCATTTGAAGGAAACTCACCACCTCTATCAAAAATCAAACATTTGATTTTTCAGATTCATTTCATTCTCAACCATAGCCTTAAATTCTTTAAACTTGTATAGAGCTTCTAATTTTTCTTTGAGAAATGTAACCCAAGACATTCTACAATAATCATCAATTAATAACATGAAATACCTGTCACCACATGAGCTTCTAACTTTGATAGGTCCACATAGATTTGTATGCACTAACTCTAAGGGGCATATGGTAGAGTATTCTTTTGTCTTGAATCTTGTCTTTTTTTTAATTTCCAACTTGACATTCTTTGTAGATTGCATTGATATGCTTTGTAATATTTAGAAAATATCTCATAGCATCAATAGAAATTATCCACAACTAAGCTATCAAAATTAATGTGACCCATTCTTTAATGCCATAGCCAACTTTCATTAGTCTGAGACATAAAGCACTTTGCATCACTACCTTTGAGTTGATAGAAATTACCTCTTTTCCTTGTTCCAACAACAATCAAAGTATTGGGGCTTCCTTTTCTTATTTCATAACCACCATTTTAAAATATAAGATTATATCCTTTGCTACACATCTATCCTACACTTATAAGATTATTTCAGAGACCCTTGATATAAATAACACTATCTTTTTTATGCTTTCCATCAAAACTAATTGAACCTTTTCCACAGATCTTAGCAGATGTATCATCACCAAACTTAACAAGAACACCATAATAATTTTCAGGCTTAACAAACTTACTCTTATCACCTGTCATATGATTTGAGCATCTACTGTCAATGATCCATTATTTCTTTTCTTCTCTAGCATGAAAAGTAGTAAACATAGTTCCTTCAATGTTATGACCTATTTCTGCAACACTTTCCTTCACACATCCTTCAAGATTAATAAAATTAGTTCTATCATTTAAAGCCATGAACAAGCATGCATCACTTCCTTCATTTGAATAATCTATATCTTCATCATCAGATACACCATTATCCTTTTCAACATAATAACTCTTCTTGAAAAACTTACCCTTATGATCCTTTTGTTTATCATTAGTAACTTTGATTGGACATTTAGATGTATAATTACCTATCTTTCCACAATTGAAAAATTTGAAAGGTAGCTCTTAACTCTGCATTTTACAGTACCCTTTTTCAATATCCTCACAAAGTTTTCTTCCACCTCATCAAGATCATTTGTATTTGATACATCATCCTTTTCCACTTTACAAAATTTCAATGTAGTTTCTTTATATATATCATCTTGACCAAAATCTCTCATTTTAAAATAAGTTAAAGCACCAAACATTTGATCTCTAGAATACTTATCCAAATTTTTAGCTTCCTCAATAGCAGAAACTTTAGAACTATAAGCTTTAGGTAATCACAACTTCTCTTTCATCTGGCTTTCCACCAATACCATTGATGGCATTGACTTCATCAAATCTAATGATGTAGGTAGTAATATCTTCATCTTCAAACATTCTTGGGGTTTCAGATATGGATTTCTAGTTTTGCATCTTCACTTGTTTGGCCTTGTCATCTCTTCCATAGATTCCTTCCAACTTTGTCTAGATATCTTTATCAGACTTCAAACTTATCACCTTTCCAAGTTTAGAATCACAAAGACCACTTGGGATTACATTCCTTGCTTTGTCATTGTTTTCATAATTATTGATCTCATCATCACTTTCCAAACCATTTGCATGCATAGAATAACCTTTTTCAATAGACTACCAAACACCAAATCCAAGATAAACCATAAAGGACTCAATCCTAGCTTTCCAATTGGTAAAATTTGTTCCATTGAATAAAGGAGCTTTGACACCTTTCCTGTGTGCCATTCAAATCTACCTCAACCAATTAAGATTCTTCTTGGGAACCAAAGTTTTGATACCAAATGTTAGATGTTATAATGAAGAAAAATAAGGTGGATGAAAATAGGGATATGAACCACTTAAGGACCTTTTCTTCTTCAATTCATTAGTAAATGAGATCCCCACAATGAAATGAGTATCAAACCTTAGGTGAGCCAAGTCAAAGAGTGAATCTATAGATTTCCTTTTTTGCAAAGGAGGGGGTCCTAATCAAACAACACTTTGGGGAAAAACTAAAAATAACAAACTAACTCCAAAATGCAATCTACAACTAGTGCAGAGCACCTTGTTGCTCCATTTGATGAGCTTGGTCTAGTTTTAGATTTTTGAGTCTTTTTGTGGTCAAATAAGGCTATGGTAGGACATTTTTTTATGTTTTTTTTAGTTTTTGAGTCTAGGTGAGGTCATTAGGAAAAATGTTGCAAAATTGCTAAATGTTGTCATATCAAATATTGTAAAAAGTGCAATTTTGAAAGTTAGTGGGAAACCCAACTGTCATGGGAAGTTGTAAGGTATTTCTAGGCATTATTATATGTTTTATGAGTTAAAAATATGTTATAAACTTGAAGTTACTAGTTGTGGAAGGATTTGAAAGTGAATACCAATCAAATATGTTTGTTTTCAATCATTTTTTGTGTAATTTATTCATTTCCAACCTGTGTACGGGTCCGTATAGTAGTATTTTGCTTGAAAATGATTTGAATCTATTGTAGGATGGTTTTATTTTTGATTTTTATCCACTCTTGAGGAATTCTATTAAGGTTTAAGCAATTTAGATGTAGATTTCTAAAAGCTGGTCTAAACTTGCACATACAAGGGTTTGAAGGTTAAAATGTGTTAAGGAGGCCATTCCACCTTTTGTACTTATTGTATCTCAATGGAATGGGTCTGGTTAGTCTATTAATATGTTTAGGAGTGAGTATTTAGGTGTGATAAATATATTTGAATAGGTTACTAATGCTGCCCCTATTGAAAGTTTAGAATTTAGGCCTTAAGAACAAGGCTAGAGTTGGTGAATTGAAGAAATTGTTTGAGAACTAGACAGAACCTAATGGAATTAGTGTGACTATGTGTATTTTCACATGTTTTGAAGGTATTCAAGGATAGGAGGGGTCAAATATGAGATATGGAGTGAAGCCCTAGATGAACAAAGCATGAAAAAGGGTGAAGTTGAGAGGTTTTATGAAGGAAGTGTGATACTTCTTTGTGGGTAGCATAATTTTAGGGTGAATTAACTTTTTATAGGTAGAATAAGTTATTATAGAAGTTGTTTCAAGTTTGTGAGAGGTCTAGGTATGTGGTTTTCAATAAACCCTAGTCTATTATGAGAAAAGTGATGGTTTTGTGAAAGAGGGTCGTAGAAGGTGAGTTTTGACTCAAGGATTGGAAAATATGAAGTTTTATAGGTAGTTTGAAGAGTGATTGGTGGAATTTAGGGTTGGAAACATATTTTAAGGGGTGTTCCTTTGGAAAAATGAGCTAATTGGAGCCCTTTTGAGCGCTAAAGGCTAGTTTTTGTGTTGATGGTCCAAAGAGACCTATTAAGATTTTGAGGTATGTTTTGTGATGGATTAATGGGTCCTTGAAAATATGACTGGTTAGTGGATTTTTTGGAGTGTTTGAGTGACAAGACCTGAAAACAAGGTTTGGTTGCCTATAAGGCAAGTAGGTTTGTTGCTAAGAAGTTAACCCTAGAGAGGGTCTTGAAGATTGTAAAAGTGATTAAGAAAACTCAAATTGTGTTGGTTATGTTAAAGACCTCCTTGTCATTGCATTAGTTGGTATTAGAGTGCAGTACTGAGCTGAGGAAGGAGGAACTGCATTGGAGGAAGGACAAGATGAATGCCTCTATTAGAGAAAGGACTAAAGAAAAGGAGATGTTGCAAAGAAAGGCACTTTTCAAAACCACCTGCAAGTGTCAAGGCAAGGTATGTATTGTAATGGTATATTCTAGTAGCCTAGATAATATGGTATCTGAAGAAATGGTTGATAAGTTGCAATTAGTATGGATTCCTCATGGATCACCCTATTAGGTTTCCTTGTTGAATGGTGAACATACTCTTTTGGTCAAGGAGCAATCTTGAGTTGAATTCCAAATAGGTGGTTATAAAGATAGGATCTTGTGTGATGTTGTACCTATGAGTATATGCCATTTGATGTTTGGGATACCATGGCTATATGAGAAATTTTCTTTGTATGATGGAAAGCATAATAGTTATCATATTGTGAAAGATGGGGTTACTTTTACTTTGATTCCATTGGTGGAAAAGGATCACAAACAAGGAAAGAAAGCAAGGGTACCAATGCAGAGAAAAAAGGACTTTATAAGGCTTTAGGAAGGCAATTATAGTGAGAGTGTAGCCACTACAAAGGAGAAAATGGTTGAGACAACAAGTATTGACAAGGTTGCAATGTTGAAAAGAAAAGAGGATGGTGAGTTGGTGATGAGATCTGAGAGAGAAAAGAAAGTGTTGACAAGTTTGTAAAGTATGGTAAAGACAAGAGAGGGACTGCATTTAGCCAAGTGAAGGAAAAAGAAGGTGCAGGATAGTCAAATATTGTCAAATTAGAGGTATGCAAATCTAATAGAAAGGTTTGTGAAAGAAATTTAGGGGGCAAAAACCTTGATAAGAGGAAAAGAAAAGTTGAGGGAAAATGAGATGCCTAAGGAAACGAAAGAAGAGCCTAGTAAGGTCACCATGCAGGAAGAGTATTGTCCATTGATTAGACCATAGCATAAAGAGCAGCAAATGTCTAATAGAAATGAAGGTGGAAGACCTAATGACAAAAAGGTCTTAAAGGCAGAAAGAATGATGGCATAGATAAAAGGTCAAAGAAAAGAGAGTAGATGGATTGAGGTAAGCCAATATGGGCTTGAAAAGAGTGAAAAAATCATGGTCGGGAAATATTGTGTCCCTTGAAGGTAACTAAAAGTAATGGGCAGTCAAGCACTGCAAAAATCAAGTTTTGTATGTCTAAAAATATAGAGATAAAAGAGGAAAAAAGTTTGAGAATAAAAGGTGAAAAGATCCAAAGAAAATGGCAAGTGAAAGAGTTTAAGATGGTTGAGGTGAAGCAAAGTAAGAGCATGGTGTTTAGAGAAGATGGTGGATAGTCATATTTTGTTCCTAAACTTGATAGGAAAGGGGTCCTTGGGATAGAATATCAAATGCAAAGTGAGGATAATCAAGAAAAGGAGATGGAAGGCAAGGTACATTGTCCATTGATGGGACAAGAAGTTAATGAATCTGAGAATATAGGGATGAAAAAGGTAGAGATTCCAATGAAAGACAAGAAAGTAGATAATATAGTGAGCCAAGGAGAATGGTAGAGATTAGTGAAAGGAACGGTAAAGATTGAAGAGAAAAGAGAAGTTGTAGTCACCCCAAGAGTGAAAATGTGAAAGTAAAGGGTTTGAGCAAGGTCTCAATGGTGGAAGGGACTAAGGAAATTATTTTCCAAGAGAAGGCTAAAGATAATTTTTTTGTGGAGTCTCCAATTGAAGTGGACAAGAGTGGTGTTGTTGTAGTAAGAATAGAGAGTTGTCCTTGGGTGACAAAAATTATTGGTAGGCAGTTGTATTCTGCCATGACAGAGTTTCTGAGAATGGAGAGACAAAAAATGATTGTGAAGAGAAAGGGTAAGAGCCAGAGAGTGAAGGAGGTCCTATGTTACTTCCTTGTTTTTATGATAGTTTTGGTGAGAGTCAAACCAAAGGTTAAGATGAAATAAGAGGGACAAGGTGAGAGATATTTTGCAGTAAATGAAGCACAAGGACAAAGTGGAAGTAGTTGGATGCATCAGATGAATACAAATACAAGCATTAAAATGTAGGTACAAGATGACAACACAAGTAGAGGATTAATATGCATGGACAAATCCAAGCCAAAGGTGAAGATGAAAGTAAATGGAGAAATTTCAAGAAAAAGGAGCATCAAAAGAGTTGAATATCAAAGAGTTAATGTAGGTTCAAGTGTTGAAGACTTCCAAGGGACTTGGAAAGATTTCATGGTCGGGTGAATGGTGCAGAGCACCTTGTTGCTCCATTTGATGAGCTAGGTCTAGTTTCAATTGTTTGAATCTTGTTGTGGTCAAATAGGGCCATGGTAGGCCATTTTGTAATTTTTTTTTAGTTTTTGAGTCTAGGTGAGGTCATTAGGTAAAATATTGCAAAATTACAAAATGTTGTCATATCAACTATTGTAAAAAGTGAAAATTTGAAATTTAGCAGAAAGCTCAATGGTCATGGGTAGTTGTAAGGTAGTTATAGGAATTATGAGGGGTTGGATGAGTTATAAATATGTTAGAAACTTGAAGTTACTAGTTGTTGAAAGATTTGAAAGTGAATACCAATCAAATATCTCAGTTTTCAACCATTTTTTGTGTAATTTCTTCATTTCCAGCTTGTGTACTAGTCCACACAGCAAGGGTTTGCTTGAAAATGATCTAAATCTATTTTAGGATGGTATTAGCTTTGATTTTTATCCAATATTGACAAATTCTATTAAGGTTTAATCAATTTAGATGTAGATTTCTAAAAGCTGGTTTGAACTTGCACATACAAGGGTTTGAGGGTTAAAATGTGCTAAGGATGCCATTCCACCTTCTGCACCTACTGTATCTCGGTGGAATGGGCCTAGTTAGTATAAGAATAGGTGTAGGAGTGAGTATTTAGGTGTGATAAATATATTTGAAGAGGTTACTAATGCTGCCCCTGTTGAAAGTTTAGAATTTAGGCCTTAAGAACAAGGCTAGAGTTGGTGAATTGAAGTAATTTTTTGATAAGAGATAGAACCTGATGAGATTAGTGTGAGTAGGTATATTTTGACATGTTTTTAAGGTTTTAAAGGATAGGAGGGGTCAAATATGAGATATGGAATGAAGCCCTAGTTGAACAAAGCATGAAAAAGGGTGAAGTTGAGAGGTTTTATGAAGGAAGTGTGAGAGTTATTTGGGGGAAGCATAATTTGAGGGTGAATTAAGTTTGTGTAGGTAGAATAAGGTATGTTATAAGTGGTTTCAAGGTTGTGAGAGGTCCTGGTATATGGTTTTCAATAAACCCTGGTTTATTATGAGAAAAGTGAGGGTTTTATGAAATAGGGTCATAGAAGGTGAGTTTTGACTCAAGGATTGGAAAATATGAAGTTTTACAAGTATTTGAAGACTCTTTGGTGGAATTTATGGTTGGAAATAGATTTGAATGGGTGTTCCTTTGGAAAAATGGGCTAATTGGAGCCCTTTTCAATGCTAAAGGCTAGCTTTTGTGATGATGGTCCAAAGATACCTATTAAGATTTTGAGGTATGTTTTATGAGGGGTTAATGGGTTCCTAAAAATATGAGTGGTTAGTGGATTTTTTGGAGTGTTTGAGTGATAAGACCTAAAAACAAGGTTTGGTTGCCTACAAGGCAAGTAGGTTGGTTGCTAAGAAGTTAACCCTAGAGAGGGTCTTGAAGATTGTAAAAGTGATTGAGAAAACTCAAATTGTGTTGGTTATGCTAAAGACCTCCCTATCATTGCATCAACAACTTGGAATGACTAGATGAAACTTAAACTAAGAAAAACCAGAAATTAGGTCACAGATCAAAGTAGGGAAGGATGATGTTTACCAGTCACCAAAAGTCAGTTATTGAAGCTGATCTAGAACTCATTCACCTAGGGGTGAATGGGTCCTCAATTAGTTTTTTTCTACAACTTTCAAGATCCTCTACTATAAATTTGAATCCTTCAATTTTCCCAGGTTTCAAGTTCGAAAAGTTGGAAATAAATTTTGCAAGTGATTTTTTGTGAGATGACAACTTTTGTAACTTTGAAAAGTTCTCCAAATTTTCTCTTCAAGAGATCTTCGAGATTTATTCCACCTATATTTGCAAACACAAATCAAGAGGGAATTTTTTTATTTTTGGTGAATTTGGGTTTACCTTGGTAAAACCCCATTTTGGTAATCAAACCTTGAAATGAAACAAAATTGCATGAAAGGAATGATGAATGAACAACTCAATATCACAACTCACCAAACCCTTGAATAAACCTTAGAATGTAAATTTGCAACTTGCATGAAATGACTTCAACAGAATTGGATCTTGAACCTTGAATCTTGAATTGAAATAATTCTTTGAATTCTTCAATGGATCATGAAACCTACATCATCATATTAATTTGAAAAGAATGCATGATGCAAGAAGAATTTGATATGATAATTGGATCTTGATTGCTGCAATAAATCTTCAATAAATATGCTCATAAATGCCTTGAATTACTCTTGAAATGCTCATAAATTTGCTAGGTTCTTGAATTTCTTCTCTAGATCATGAAAATTCCAGCTTAAAAATCTTAAATGAAACTTAGTGAAATAACCTTATATTTTTAGATATGTAACCTTACTTTCCCAAAATTCAAATATCACAAGCTGACATCTGAATATAGATTTGATTATGTTAAAATACCACAAAAAACATAATTTAAATTTAGGTCCTATGTCTAAGGGAGGACCCATTCACCCATGGGCGAATGGATCCTAGATCCCTAACCCTAGGACACACATTGCTCATTGATAAGTGTTATGTTAAGGCATTAATGAATGTCGGGTTTCTCTTCAGAAAATTCAATTGGACAGGCTTGGATTTGAATTAAAGGGGCCAATTAAGGAAAATCAGAAAATTCAATTAGACAGGCTTGGATTTGAATTAAAAGGGCCAATTAAGGAAAATTAAGCTCAATTAATTAAAGGATCCCTAAACAAGTGTGAAAGTATAAAGAGATACACTTTACAACACCAAAATAAGGCACAATTAAGTCCATTTTAATATTAATTCAAAATTAAGTGTGAAAATGTAAAAGGGATACATTTTTCTACACTACATTTAGCCCCCACTTTAGTGAGAGGATAAGAACAAGCACAAACTCACACTGAATTAGACATTCAAAACATATGTATGTAGCAATGACAAGATTACTCAATCATACAACATCAAAAACTAAAATAAAATGTAAAAGCAAAAAAGGAGGATCAAGCCTTGACTTTCCAACATGATGTGGAACACGCCTTAGCTTTTTTTCCAAAAGAAAAGGGTGGATCAAGCCTTAACTATCCAACATGATTTGGAACACATCTTGGTTGTTTGTCCACAAAAATTCACAAGAGGAACGTGATGTCCACTATGAAAACAACAATGCACACTCACTTTGGGCTACTGGAACCTTAGGCTGTCCACTAGGTGAGCCCCAAAAAAAGTGGCTTAGTGAGAAATTCATGCTAGGTCTATAGGCTCTCCTTGTACTAACCATACTAAATCTATCCCTTTGATAACTCTAATAGGGCACCACAAAAAAAGAATGAGCTTCACATGGTTAACAAGTTGTATTATGTTAAACACTTATGAACAAAAATGCAAATAAACATGTTCAAAGGGATCTTGCTTAGTTCATGTAAGGTCTCTTCTTAGTGAACATCATGCCTAATGTCTCCAAGAGAGGATAAGTCAAGGATAAAATAAATATCATGCTCTTAGAGGACATCAAACCCAATGAAACCACCAAGAAAAAGATGCATCACAAGAAGAAAGAAAATCACAAAATGAAATATAAGGAATTTCAAAAATTTCAAAAATAATAATGCCAAAGTATGCCCCCACTTTAAAGAAATAGCTAGCACCATTGCTTTGAGAAATGTACTTTAAAGTAGCCAATAATCAATGCTAAACAATAAAGAAGACATGAGATCTTATTCGAGAATCCCTATGCCAAGTCATATGTTTCCAAATGAAGCTATGTCATGAAAAAGAGAGGAAGGGGTTGCCTCCAAAATGAAATCCCAAAACACATAAGGGATCCATGGATTTAGGGTCAATATATCTTTGCTACAATGTGATTATAAAGCTCAGAAATGTCATCATTCCCCAAATACTCACAGAATAAGAAGAATGACACATAGAGAGTGAAAACAAAGAAAAATATTTTGGGTCAACATGAAAGAGACCTAAGTGTCTCAATGCCTTGCAACATCCCCAAAAGGAAAACACAAGACAAATGAAAAGATAAATGTTTACGACATATAGAAGAATGTATGTACAAATAGATGAATGCACATGAAGAGAGAGAGATACATCAAACATAAAAATATGTGGAGATCACATTAGGCACATGCAATCACACAAAAAACATGAAAAAAAAAACAAAACAAAAGACTATTAAGGCCCATGTGAGTCAACCTATAGCAGGTCATCCACATCTAAATCTTGATTAGTATATGCAAAAGGAAAATAACTAGCCAAAGGGACAACATCAAGTTCAAAACTAGGAAAATCACAAAGTTCATCACTCTTAATAGTAGGATCATTGTTTAAGCTCATAGAAGATGAAAACAATGAATTCAACTCATTATGCACTTGTTCATCAATCCTTGCAATTTCATTATTATCATCCAAGTTAATCACAATAGGAGGTCTAATGACAATATCTATAGAAGTTTGTTTATGTTACGGAAAGGGTGGAGAGGCATCATCCATTGCTTGAGACAAGTTTGGATTTTTATTTTTTTATATGTTGTTCTTTTTTTCTATTTCTTGTAACGAACAAGTAATAGTATGATGTCTATGCCTATGCTCTCTAGAATTTTTGTTTCTTTTATGTAGTTTTCAATTTGTGATTATGTAGGAGCAAGTTTTTCAACCATAGCTTTCTTTTCTTACCTTAAGGGAGAAATGGAAGGAACCATGGGAGGTTGTTCAACCACTTTTTCTTTACCTTTGTAAACTTTTTTGACTTTAGGAGGCACAATAGGATTTGTTTGATTATCTCATGGTATATGAAATAGGGGGGGATTTTTCATAGGTTGTTCTTGGTTACTTGGGGTTCAATTATTGTTTCATCAAGGACAAGAGGATCAATCATGGGTTGAGGCATATTACTGAGGGATAATTCTACTATGTTCTTTGCTTTAAACTTTTGATAGGATTTGAAAGAGAAGTCTTCATGGGGCTAATAGGTTCAATAGGCTCAAGCCAAAGGAGATCTAATGAAAAGTTCCCATGGGAAGACATGGGATTAAAGCACTATGATGCACAATAAAGAACTCATTACCAAACAGAAAGTTTAAACATTTATGCACAACCGACGAGATGACATTCATGGAACAAAGCCATGGGTAGCCTAACTTCACCTGAAATTGGTCTGAAGTTAGGATGATGGTGAACGTGACATTTAATTCTTTTGGTCCAACTTTTAGAGGGAGATTTATTTAACCAATCATAGGACAAGCAAAACCATTATGCATTTTAATCCATACTTTCAGTCTTTCATATGTATCTTGATAAAGCTCATGCAAAAATAGAAATTCTTTAGTGATCACATTCTCTACATAGACAAGATCAATTAATATCCCATTAGCAGGTTTATCATTTGTTCTTCTAGCTATGTAAAGAGGACCATAAGATGCATGTTTAAGTATATATTTTTGTGAGAAAGCAATTTCAAGCAGCATCTTAGTTAGGCCCTTATGAGTTTTAGCATCAATAAATCCAACCAAACCATCCATAAGATTGTTCTCATTATTTTTCATGTTTTGATCATCTTTTCAGCATTCATCATATCATTCTTTGTTTCACTAGCTTTGACAAAGGAGATATTATGATTAGGCATAGGATTGGTAAATATTTGCAATTTCTTATTAGGAGCTACACATTTATTACCTTGATCATTAACACCTCCAATTAGGATATGATTAGTGTATCTATGGGTAAACTTCCTAAGGTTAGATTAGATGTTAGCAAATCAGTAAAGACTAATAAACCCAAAGAACTATGAAGTACAAAGGAAATTAAAAGCAAGAACGATTATACCTGTCGTTCCTCGAATCTTCCATGATTACCTCCATAGCACCTCCTAGCTTGCAGCATATGATTGATGCCCTCAAATTGAGTGTGTGAGCATTTCGACTATGACATTGGGGTAAGTGCACAAAGTTGAGTCCACGAAACGTGGAAGTTTTTGCCTTAGGCAAAAAAATGAATTTGGCTTGCAAAAAATGGGATCCCGCTTTTTAATAAATGGGATCCCATTTTTAGAAAGCGAGATCTCGAGCCTAAGTTTAAAAAACGAGATCCCGTTTTCAGAATTTTCCATTTTTGGAAAATTTTCAAAACGGGATCCCATTTTAAACTTTCCATTTTTGGAAATTTTGTTTTTGGAAGAATTTCAAAATGGGATCTCATTTCATAGAACCATAAAAATGACTTTTTTATGAAACGGGATCCCGTTTTTTAAATTATGAATTTTTGAGCGGGTTTTTTGGCTTGTTTTTTGGTTCGGGAAATGGCTTGGGGACCTGAACCTAAACTTTGGACCTAGTTTGACCTGCAACTTGAAGGTCCTATTAATGTCACAGGAAAATAATGACTTTGGACATATGTTTGAAGACCTATTTTGCAGAATTTTTTTACGAAATTAAAACCCATTATAGATGAGACAATGCAGATTCCAAATATGTAATTTTTTTAATAATTTGATTATTTTTTCTATTTTTCAATTAATTTCTAATGAAACTAGTCCATAAACTTGAATTATCAGGTTTTTTTAGTATTTTAATAACTTTTGATCAACATAACATTTTGACGAACGGATTGCAAAAGAGCAAACTTCAGACAATTCTTTTCAGTTTAAAAAAAAAAAAAATCAAAAAATGATAAGTTTAGGTCATCTTATGCATGTCGTACACGACGATTTTTCAAAATGACAAATATGCCTAATAAATATTTAATAAAAAAAAATCAATAAAAAATTATAAAAAATATTAAAAGCAAGCTTTAGTGAGTCACAAATCTTTTCCCAAAAGGATTTAGAAAAATATGATAATTTAGGTCAAAATATGGATGTCGTACACGTGCATGGTATGGTATAAAAAAGTGACTTTTAAATAGTGGTTTTAGAAATGCCTATTGAAACTCAATTTTTACAATCTGGGTATTGAAATAAATTACATATTTGGAAACTAGACTCCAAATACTACATTTTATGATTAGTGACTTTTTTGAAGATTCCATCTCTAAGTGCTTCAAATTTTAAGGTCAAATGTGTCAAATTCTGAAAATCAGGGAAAACACTCCCACTTTTTGGACTCAACTTCTTGCACACACCCATTGTCCTATGCAAGTTTTGAAGGATTTATATAAAACTATGCCTATGCCTATGACAATATGACTCTAAAATGTAAAATAACTCTGCATAAATGTGTCATAAAAAACCAAATCTATGTAAGTAATCCAAAAATGTGAATAAAATAGCATTTTATAGAAAATGCAATTTTGATTGGACGGACGAGATTGACTTTTGACAAAAGCCTAAAATCAGAGGACGAGATTAAATCTGATAATCCCTAATCAGGGTTAGGGAAAAATCTTTAAACGAGTGGTCGAGATGCCATCTAAGAAGATCAAATCGGCGGTGGAGAATAAATGAGATAATTAATTAGAAAAATAAAGATTTTTGAAAATCAAGAAGATAAAGACTGCCTGATTTGTGAGATTCAAAAAATCAAGAAGATAAGAGTTGAATTGAAGATTAGATTTGAAAAATCAAGAATTGCCCGATTACTTGTTTTTTAGAGGAATATTACCATTTTGTATTAAATTAATTCAAAATATAGATTTTGTGAAATAATAAATAATCGATTTTCAGATTATTTACTAAAATGAACTGTCAGTTAAGAATGTGGTATCAATAAATAATTTCATTTATTTAAAATGAGAGAAATGTTAAATTAGGTAATTAAGATAATTATTTAATTGAGAGGATATGATTAGTAATTAAATAAATTAATAAATTTATTTAATTATGAGAATTAGTGACATTAAATAAATGAATGAAATTCATTTATTTAATAATAGGAAGAATTAATGAATAAAGATAATTAAACAAATTTAGAAATTTATTTAATTAGAGGACTTAGACAATTAATGACGTATTTAATAATCATGAAGAATAAAAGGACATGAATTAATTAAATAATTATGAATTATTTAATCATTAGTCAAATGTGGACCACAGACATAATTAAATGTCACAATTATGCTAGGACGAAAGTGGTAAAAATAGAGCTTGCAAGCCTAGATCATTTTTAAGTGTCTACATTTTGCCCCTCTTTGTCATAATGTAGCATGTCGCATTGTGACAATAAAATAAGTCAAAGCCATCCCCCAGTGAAGCTCTAGAGTATCAATGCCCCCTCGGGAAATTTTTCCAATTTTGGGTCGGCGGTGGAAAAATTTGGAAAGGGTCCCGATAAGTCAATTTGATGACCAGAAAGATAGTGACGCAAACGGTTTCGGATTTTGACATGCTTAAGGCCTCCAAAAGGATAGTCAAAGTTAAACAAAATACCTTCCAGTAATAACCTAGTTGACAAATGCCATTTTGACTTTATAAATCAGTTGACAAAGGGGTAAAAGTCAATTCATTTTCATTATTCACATTGCAATTTCGAAAGCTCAAAGTGAAGAGGACCTCAGCGAAGATGGTGATTCTAGTGACAAAGCACCATCGCGAGATCGTGTGGACCTACAGGCAGCTAGAGGGCTCAGAGCCAGTGGTATGTACCCCTAACCCCCTTTGTAATTTTCTCGTTTTGCATGTCAAAGTTAGGTTTTTAGGGCCAACAACTAATGCACCACGATGCATATGCATGCACATAAGCTGTATTTGACTTCGCATTCGACACATTTGATGCGTCATGATGCAAGTGCAAGGGTAGTTTAGGGAAGTCCAAGGGTTTGTGATGCATTTTCCAAAAAAGTGACACATTCACCTTTTTGAGCCCCATTCGAAAGTTAAAATGCCGCAATCGTCATTTTGTGACATAATCGCCTGCTTGAGCGATGCATTCGAATGAATGCAACACAAGTGTCATATATCGTGATGCAAGTGCTTTGATGCAAGACATTTGAGCAACCATACAATGCAATTGACATGTCGCGATGCATTTGAAGTATGAAATGACGCATTTGAATTGTTTTGCGATGCAATTGTAGTCAACATGATGCAATTGTATTCAACATGACGCATTTGACGTTGACTTTGACTAAGGCTGATTCTGATGCTTTGAAATTTGAAATGCTTTTGATGATACTGACAATTGTCTAGAAGGTACTGATGCATTGTTTGGCTCTTTGCAGAGACAGCTAGCCCCTATATACATGCGAGAGAGCAGATCGATGACCTTCTGGTTTGCTGATCAGCTGACTTCGTGGGAGCAACGATGATTGATGCGGTCAGGTCTGTTTTATGCTGCCTATATGCCTGCTATTTGGGAAAATAGGGGACTATTGACTATGCTATGTGAGTGGTGGCATTCAGAAACATACTCCTTCCACCTACCGATGGGAGGGGCGACCATTACACTTGAGGATGTGTACTGCATTCTATGCATGCCGATCTGAGGAGAGTGGATCGTCTATGACCCTCGCCATGGCCATCAAAATTTTATAGCATACTATCGGGATGAGGGCACAAGACTCGACATCCAGGATTATGAGATCCACTGGGAGTTTATGGCGGAGCATTATGCTCGTTTCGATGCATTCCTAGTGACATTGATTGGCGGGATATTGATTCCTAACCATTGCAGACATGGGTTCCCTATTGGCTAGGGAGACATCTTAGTGGGGATGAGGTAGGATAGGACAGTATATGTCTAAGGCCCTTGTTTATTGGGCACACTCTACCACCAGCTACACGAGGTTGTCTATAGGAGAGTAAAGAGTATCTCATGTGGTACCACACTAATGATGATTTGGGCTTGGGAGCACATAACAATATTTCATCCACCTATTCAGTGACCACAGCTGGCCGAGGGGATGCCCTATGCATATTACTATGTCGGTGCTCTTTAGCAAACATGGATAGGTAAGACAGGTTGGTGGGGGAATCAGATTGATATGATGGTGTCATTCATCTAGAGGTCGTATAAAGACTGTCAATAGTGGGACGATGAGGATGACCACCTGAGCTTCTGGAGATAGTATCTCTACTTGATTGGGAGGACCATGCAGAGCCAGTTGATCATAGAGATGTATCTACCACAGCGTGTCCTCAGATAGTTCAGAGAGCAGTAGGGTGTACCTACAGGCACAACCAAGTATACTCGGTCCTCTAGAGAGGCAGCTTGTTGGCCTGCAATTCCAGTAGCATTCACTGAGTAGCAGATCGATGGGATAGGAACCTAGCAGTGGGGATGGAGAGGTGGGATTGTAGATCTTGGGATCACAACCGACTATGACCTATGGTGGCAGGCATATAGACCAGTGCCACTGACAGATCTAGATGGGCCAACACCTATGCATAGGAGGTCAGTTATACCTCGTGTGCCAAGAGTTAGGCAAGGGGACAGAGATGGTGATAGAGGCAAAGGCTGGGGGAAGGATGGAGGCAGGGATGGAGGCAAGGGGATGGAGGGAGGGGGAAGGGATGGAGGTAGGGGGAGGGATGGAGGTAGGGATAGAGGTCAGGGTGGAGATGATGGGGATGATGGAGGAGATGGTCAGAGATGGAGGAGAGATGGCCAGAGGCAAGGAAGGAGGGTGTGATCACATGTGGCCAGAGTGACCTTGGATGCCATCCTAGAGGTGGTCGAGGATGGGGAGAGAGAGGAGGAGGAGCAACCGAGGTAAGAGGGAGAGGAGGAGAGACAGGAGGAGGAGCATCCGAGGTAGGAGGGGGAGGAGGAGAGATAAGAGGAGGGGAGATAGGAGGGGTTTGTGGTGGAGGAGGAGGCCAGATAGGAGGAGGATGTGGATGTGGACGTGGATGTGCCTCAGGATGAGGCATTCAGTGGAGAGGATGTTGTAGTGGATGATGATGATGATGATGCCATAGACGAGGCTGAGAGACTGCTGAGATTTAGGATGGTGGAGGGAAATGAGGAGATACCATCTAGCTCGATGTTGCCCCATGATGCTAAGAAACACCAAAGGGTGGCAGACCTTTAGAGGAGACTAGATGAGAGTGTGGTAGAGGTCAAGGCATTGCAGGAAAAGCTAGAGGTGGCTTAGGTAGAGCAGGATCAGGCAGTGATCCGTCAATAGGATTTAGCTTAGTGGTGTGTAGAGTTTGCATCACTATGTTCAGGGCCTTCTGGGGATATTGCTCGTGAGCTTTCCAGGGTGAGCACTAGATATGGGTAGTACAAGACTCTATATGAGCAAGCAGTGCCTCTCGAGTGATAGGATCCTACACCATCATGCTCACACACAAGGACATGCAGTGGTCATAGATCAGGGAGTGGGAGAAACAACATGAGCCATACCAATGTAGGAGGATCCACCTCCTCAGGGCACACATTAGGGCACGAGTCCCACCATTCACACAAGCACGCCTTGAGTCATCATTTGAGCCACAATCATGGGTCCACTAGTTCAGGGTAGAGATCAGTACAGAGGCAACCGCCAGTGGCAGATCCTTCAGTCTTTTAGAGTCAGGCCACAGTGTCATCATAGGTGTCTATTACCATGGAGATGATGCCATAAGTGTCAGTTCCATTGGTTGCACAAACAGAGGCTGCTATAGGTCCACCCATTATCTCAGCGCTAGTCACAAATCCTCCGCAACCATAGTCTTCGCCACGAGGGGATGATGAGAGCCTCCCCTAGGGGCATGTTTTCTATATTTGTTTTTATGTTATGAAAGAGTATGTATAGACCACTGAGCCTACAAGCTCCATTTTTGGGATATTTGTTGACTCTATCACGTGACAATCTATATTTTTAAGATGATATTATATGATGATGCAATCTTGATGTGGCCTACATGTGTATTATGCGATGTTATTTGATTTATGCATTATGATATATGTGATGTGATTCCTTATGTATGATTTTGATTTATGATGGATGGTGGTATTATTTATATGTTTTGTCATGTATATCCTATGATGCTTACTTATGAGATGATACTATGATGATGCAATGCTTATTTATATGTTATGTTGATTTTATGGTGATGGCGATAATTATATGCATAACGTATTTATTTGAATGGATGCCATGTTTATGATAATGTGAATGCAATATGTAATGAAATGTGTATGATTTAATGCTATGGATGATGTATGTATGGACCTAACGCAATGTTTATATGATCATGTATGCACTTATGTTTTTTTATGTCACAGGATATCGTCATGAGATGGACAAGAGAAAGATGACCAGACCGAAGGAGATGCATGTTAGTTCCTAGACCAAATCCTTCAAAACTTTACCATAAGACTTTAATATTTATTGCTCTTAATCATCATTGGGAAGACTATTGTAATGGCCAACAAACACCATGATATGACATAGATCAAGGTGTGCACGGTCATACCATCACATAAGACAAGCAGTCACAGACAAGGATGATCACGACTCATACTAAGAGCACAATTACCCCAGTCTGTTTGTCATAATCAACCACAAGTAGAAAAAGACAAGAAATAAAATTCATGAAATGTCATTGCTTCTCTAAATCTTGTTTCCAGGACATTCTTGAGAAATTAGCAGCATGATTTCCAAAATATAAAATAGAGCCCTTATCATGATACGTCATTGTTTTCCTAAATCCCAGAATTAGGACCTCGCTGTGAAACTAGTAATCATGTGTGTCAATCGTCATAATATGTCGCTGCTTCTCTAAATCCTGTTATTTGGATCTCGCTAAAAAACTAATAACATGATAAAAATCCAAAATACAAGTGCCAAGTATTTTCCAAGTGCATATGGATACCCATTGTTCTAATGTCAAGATGTCAGGTTTGATGATAATGAGATGTTGGGGTGTTAAAGTTTTGATGATGCCAAGATGACAAGTGTCGAAGATTGCCAAATTCATGAAGGACACATCCTAAATAATGTTGACATTGAGAGGATTGATCCCTAAATTTCAAAAGGGATCCCTCGAAATGATGACAATGCCTAGGAAGGACACATCCTAAGGCATAAATGAAAGAGTTTGTTCTTCAGAAGGACACATCTAAAGAATACTAATGTCAAGAGTGATCCTTAGATGTCTAGAGGATCCCTCAAAATTTTGAATGACAGTGATGATACCTAGGAAGGACACATCCTAAGGCATGAATGAGAGAGATTGTTCTTTAGAAGGACACGTCTGAAGAATACTGATGTCAAGAGGAGTAATCCTTAAATGTCAAGAGGATCCCTCAAAAATGTCGGCTGACAATGATGATGCCTAGGAAGGACACATCCTAAGGCATAAATGACAGAGGCTATTCTTTAGAAAGACACATCTGAAAGATAATCAAGAGTTGACAGTTTGACTGGTTATGATAATGTAACTTTTCTTGACCAAGTTTGACTGAAGTTTGGTTGAGTTTGACTTGTGTTGACTATATGTTGATATTGTCATGATGATATGATTGTCATGTTGATGAGATTGTAATATTGAAATAAATGACTGTCATAATTCATTTTAGGATTTTATCCATTTGGGAATGATTTTCTTTGACTTGAAGAAATTTTGACGTGTGTGCTAGTGTAATCCCATGGACCCTCATGGACTGACCTAGTGCGGCTTTGGGGGCTCATTGATAGATGGCCTTACCTACGTCATACACTCAGAGACCTCATAGTTTGACATGACCAATGACTTTGTCTTGATGACCAAAGATTGTGCCATGATTTTATTTTGACCAACCTAAAAGTACTAACCTAATGTTTTGCCTATGTAGCAAATGCACAGAGACAATGTAGTTCAGATAGATGACAAAGACTTGATTGATTGACATGATAGACTTGACAAGGAATGACTCTATTTTTGTGTTTTCAAGTAGTTTGACATCTTGTTGTGGTTTTCTTCAGGATGTTTTTAGTTTTTTAAGGTCTTTCTTCATGACATTTTGCGATGCTTTTGTCTTTTTTAAGGGCATTTTGTGATTTTTAGTTCTTTCTTCAGGACATTTTAGCAATTGTTGAAGCCATGCATGACATCCACTGCAGTTACATGATAAATTTTTTTTCCCTCAATCAGGTCCAAGACAGCCAATTTTAAAGGATGTGAAAGGGATGTGCCTGGGGTGTCAGATGGATAGTATTCAGGACTTAACATCAACCTGTTATCAACCATGAAAGGAAGGGTATGAGGTGGTGGTGACGGAAAATGTATTTCATCCTAGGCCATGACAGACAAAGTAACAGTAGATGGTAGAGCAATGATTGATTACACATGGCCCCTGTTTCTAGGTTTTCACCATGGTACTTATCCAAAGCACCTATTGGCCAGGTTTTCACTGTTGGACGAATCATTTATGTTTACTATTTTTTATCATTTTTCTTACTTTTTTGGTGCTTCCAAGACGCTTGTTTGCCAAGTTTTCATCAAGGCAACGATTTTTTACCATTTTTCATTTTTTTTGTATTTTATGGTTTTCCTCGATCTCCTGATGCTATAGTAGAACTTTTAGAGATGTAAACTATTAATAGGCTCTATCAGTTGTTCTCCATATAAATTTTCCAGTTGATAGGTTCTAGAACCAAAAGAAGATACGATGATATTAGGACCCAACTAGTTTGGTTCAAACTTACCCGGCTTTTCTCTGTCATCCTAGTTCTTAGGGTTTTGCATGAGGACTAAGTCACCAATGTCAAACTTCCTGACCATAACCTTCTTGTTGTAACTGTGAAAAGATGGTTCTGATACGCTTGTAGATGGTTTAGGGAATTTTTCCTTCTTTCCTCTAGCATCTCCAACTCGTGTAGGTGCGACTGTCTATACTCCTCATCATCAGTTAAACCTTTCAGGGAGACTCATAGGGAAGGAATCTCAACCTCGATGGGAAAGATGGCCTCAGCTCCAAAGACCAGGGAAAAAGGAGTGGTCACTGTAGGCGTACGAATGCTAGTGTGGTAAGCCCACATAGAAGAGTTGATTTGTATATGCCAATCACGACCAGCGTCATTGACAGTCTTTTTGAGGATTTTAACAATGGTTTTATTTGACACCTCAGCTTGACCGTTTCC
This sequence comes from Sequoia sempervirens, assembly GCA_007258455.2. NCBI lineage: Eukaryota > Viridiplantae > Streptophyta > Pinopsida > Cupressales > Cupressaceae > Sequoia > Sequoia sempervirens. Next base: position 428,470,808 of record VDFB02000003.1, read on the forward strand.
TTGCAGGTAATATGAAGATGAAAAATGATGTTGGATGTGAAATTCTCACATAACTCATGAATGTCTTGGTTTTTAAATGAACATCCATTTTAAGTGATGATGGATTTGGAAGGCCATATCGACAAATGATGTAGTTAAGAATGAATTTGGATATTTGTTTGTCGGTTATGTATGTCTGAGGGATGGCTTTGATTGACTTCATAAAATACTTAGTGGGATGATGATGAATTTGTCGCCATTGGACGAGATAGGATGGATCTTACCCATGAGGTCGAGTCCATTGAGTGAAGCACCAAGGAGAAGTGATCGGGTGAAGTTCCTGTGCTGGAGCGTGGATCAAATCACTATGAATCTGGAATTGGTGACAAATCCTAACATATTCTATTGCATCCTTTTCAATGGTCAGCCAATAGTACCCAAGTCTCGTTACTTTCTTGGCTAGAGTAGGACCACTCGAATGAGACCTGCATATACCATCATGTACTTCGCGTAAGGTTGTACGTGCTTCATTGGTGTCAAGACATCTAAGGAGGGTATCATCAAAGCTACAGCAATAAAGGGTGTCACTGACGATGGCATATCTTGTGGCTTTTCAGATAAGGGACTTCCTTTGGTTATTGGATAGGTTAGGTGGAAGGGTTTGAGACTTAAGGTAGTCATAAATATCCTGGTACTAGGGAGAGTCAGGACCAACAAGTTTGCAGACCGTCTCTGACTCTAGAATGTCATAGGCAAGGACCAACAATTGTTCTATTAGGAATTCCAGCTGAGGCATATTGCTTAGAATGTCGAGGAGAGAGCCTATTGTAGCCATTGCATTTGCTGCTTTGTTCTATGCTTTGAGAACTTGTTCAAAAGTTACCATATGAAAGTACTTTTGGAAATTGTCAACCATCCGTTTATAGGGCATCAGCTTCTCATCTTTTGTGTCATAGTCATCATTAACCTGGTTGATGACGAGCTGAGAATCCCCATAGACATGTAGTGCTACGATTTTCCATTTTATTGCCATTCTAAGTCTTGTAACTAGTGCCTTGTATTCTGCCACATTGTTTGTGCATGGGAAAGCTATGCGGAAAGACTTAGGGATGGAGTCTCCATGAGGGGTGATGAATAGGATCCCTACCCCTAAGCCATGATTTGTGTGTGATCTGTCAAAGTAGAGTCGCCAAGGTGACTTAGGTTCTGTATGGAATATCAACTCATCTGGAAAATCTGCCACTAATAGGTGATCACTTTGTAAAGGTGCGTCTGCCAGCTGGTCTGCTATGACTTGTCCTTTTATTTCCTTTCTTTCTACATATTGAATGTCATATTCACTCAGAATCATGAACCATTTTTCCAGATGTCCTGTTAATGCTCCCGACTTAACAAATATTTGAGGGGGTCGATCTTTGCTACTAGTTGTGTTTGATGGCTTAACATATAATGTCTTAGCTTCTGTGCTGCAAAGACCATGGCTAGACAAGCTCATTCAAATGATGTGCAGTTTAGTTTATACCTGACCAATGTCCAACTAATATAATATACAACATTTTCTTTTTCCTCTTGGTCGTTATGCATTAGTAATGCCCCCAGTGCTGAATTAGTGGCAGAGATATATAGGATCAATGGTTTTCCGTGAATGGGAGGCATGAGGACTGGCGATGATAGTAAGTAATCTTTAATTTGTTGAAAGGATTCTTTGCATTTATCTATCCATACAAAGGGGATACCCTTGCACAACAAATATTGGAATGGGTGACACTTGTTAGCCAATTATATTATGCAGCGCTGAATAGATTATACCCTGCCTTGTAGGGTTCTAAGTTCATTGATACCTCTGGGAGGAGGCATGTCTATGATGGATTTTACTTTTTCGGGATCGACTTCAATGCCTCTTCGAGAAACTATGCATCCCAAGAGTTTACCTGATGTTACACCGAAGACACATTTCTTAGGATTCAGTCAAACTTTGTATTATTCTAGTCTCTTGAAAATTGCGTCTAATACCTTCAGATGATCCTATCTTGTTACTGATTTAGAAAAAATTTTGTCTACGTAATCTTTCATTATTTTATGCATCATGTCATGAAAGATTGTGGTCATAGCCCTCTGATATGTGGCACCTACATTTTAAAGACCAAATGACATGACATTCCAAAAGTATGTACCCCAAGGGCAAGTGAATTCTATTTTATGTTGGTCTTCTGGGGCAATACGAATCTGATTATAGCCAAAGAAACCGTCCATGAGGGATAGCATCTCATATCCTATTGTGAGGTCAACTATGATATCAATATTTGTTAAAGGAAAGTCATCTTTTTGGCATGCCTTATTTATGTCTCTAAAATATGTGCAGACGTGGATCATCCCATTTGGCTTTGTTACTGGTACCAGGTTAGATATCCATTCAGCATAATCAATAGACCATATGAACCTAGCGTCTAGAAGTTTCTTCAGCTCAGCCTTGACCAATAGAGTGACCTGAGGATGCATTTTGTGTAACTTCTATTTAATTGGTTTGGCATTAGGCAATAGTGGCAGATGGTGCAGAACCAGTTTTGGGACTAATCCTGGCATGTCATCATAGGACCATGCGAAGTTGACTTTACGTTCTGCAAAGAATTTGTGAAATTTTGGTCTCTCTTCTTTAGTCAAGGATGCAACAAAGAGGACCATTTTGGGATCTTTAGTTGTTGATATGTTGTCTTCTATGGTGTCCTCTATGAGCATAGTTGATTTCTCTTGTGTTACAAGAAGAAAGTCAAGTCCTCCATCTTTGGGTGCCTCAGATAGGTTTTCACCCACAGATACGTCCTTTGTTTTTTACTTTTTTGTCATCAGAAGGTGCCTTTCAGTTTTCACCTAAAGATGTTTCATTTTTTTTATTTTTTTATTTTTAATTTTGTGACTAGAGGATGGAGCAGTCTCGCCGAAGTAGGCTGCACAATATAGATCAATGGTGAATCCCACCTTGTGATCACCACTGGGTATGCCCTCATGTAATCCCATAAACTTTTCAATTACCTCATCATTTTGAAAGGTGTCCAGGACTGGCGGGCCTTGTTGGTCCCAATCGACTAGTTGAGGATAAACTAGGTAAATGCCATCGTCAGTGTTGGTGAATTGAGGGGAGGATTCAGAAAGCATACAAATGGATTTAGTGATATTGTAGATGAGATTATCATCATCCAACTCCACATCAAACTCTATCCAATATTCCCTTTCACTAGTCTCATATTCGTTGTCAAAATAAGGGGTGAAGGACTTAGAGTCATGATTGTCAGTGTCATCTGGTACTTCAGATGGATTGGACTGAAGGGATTCAGGTGGTGGGGTTTGTATTTCATGGGGAAGGGAAACATAATTATGAATATTTGGTGCTTGATCAATTTTAGATGTTTTCCAAAAAATTTGTTCAGAGGTCAGTTCCCCCATTTCAACAAACAAATCATCGAGGCAATAGTCACTTAAGGATCGTTCAGAGCCAAATTCCCCCTCTTGGGAGTCAGTTTCGGTGAAGGTTTCCTTAGTGGTCTCGACACTTTCCAAAGCATGCACTCGCTTATTCAAAATTCCATTAGTGCGTCGATCATCATTGTTGGGCGATCCAAACCCTAATCCCAGATACTTTGGTATTTTGAAAGGTTCTATGGGCTCTCTTCATCTAGTTTTATTCCTTCCTATCCCACTACTGCCATCGTAGCCCTTAGCCTTCATTATGTCATATCGCTTGCCATATTTCTTAACTGGTAATGGGGGTAGGTCTACCATTTCTTTATAGAGCCATCTTGTAATATCGGCCAAGTCCTCATTACTTATGTCTCCCCATTCGATGAAAACTATTTTTGGTGGAACTTTGAAGATTTCTTTGGGTTCCATTCTAAAACATGGTCGACCATAGACCTTCAGAGACTTGGGTATTATTGTTATGCTATATGATGTATATAATTTGAATTCTCCATAGCCTAGGTCTTGTTTCTTGATAGTGGTCTCAGCCTTAGGGTTTGTGGAAGATGGTGTTGTGGTGGAGGGCGTGGATGGAGTGGACATTGAAAATGATGCGAGTGTGGATGGGTCAATTTATTTGGAAGAAGAGGAGCTAGGTGGTTCTCGGTTAATAGGCACTCGGTTTGCATAAATACCCCTTAGGTTGGTACAATATTGAAAAGGGTCGGTGTCTCCATATATAGTGATTTTTGTGTCGTCAAATGGGAATTTTAAGCATTGGTGATATGTGGATGGAACAACTTTTAAGGCATGAATCCATGGGTGACTGAGCAAGATGTTGTAAGGTAATTCTAGATCCAGGACCTGCCAAGTTGTATCCACAATGACTGGTCCCACTCTGATAGGAAGAGAAATAGTGCCTTGTGAAGAGCATTCTTCATCATCATATGCTTTTATCACTATACTCTTTGTAGGGTCCATGCATGGATCAGAAAATCCTAGAGCCTTAACCAATTTCAAGGAGCATATGTTCAATCCTACTCTGCCATTTACTAAAACTCTTCTGACCTTGTGCTTATGGACAAAAGTTTCAATGTGTAGTGCATTGTTATGCTTAGTCTTAGGTGACAAGTAATCTTGATCAGAAAAGGTGACATGGTGAGGCATAGTGAGATATCCCACCATGGTCACAAATTGGTTCACATAAATATCCTTAGGGACTGACGACTCTTGCAAGGTTTTATCTAGTATAGCCTTATGCATGGGAGAGATGCAAAGCAACTCGAGAATAGAAATTTGAGTGGGATTTTTTCCAAGCTGGTCGATAAGGTTGAACTGACTCTTGGGTTGCCATTGCTTTGTGGTCGAGGGGTGTTGTGACTACTTAGGAGATGGACCAGGTATGGTAAGATTAGGTTGCCTAGCAGGGGACAGGCCAGCTATGGTGACCTTTCCACTTTGAGTAGTAGCATTGCATTGGGGTGCTCTCTTAACTGTGATGGTGTTGATGTATTCATCGTTAGTTTAGACATTGTGTATAGTTGTTCTGCTAGAATAGTCATACTTGGCTCGGGTGAAATTGGATTGATTATTGTTTATCTGTGGACCTAATGTGGAACCATTATTAGAACCATGGTCCTGCAGTGGGTTCTTATGAATGGTATGATGGGAATTAGAGGAAAATTGTTGTCCACCTACCTCAATGATACAACTCTCGATAAGGTCTTGTACGAGGTATTTCAGTTGTCGACAGGTAGAAGTTTTATGTCTTTTTGCCCAATGATAATTGAAAAATGCATTATCATCCCACCATGCTAGTTTGAATTGTCCTCAGTCATATGGTTTTGGTTCTTGAAGTGTGATGACACCATTTTGAAGGAATTTCTTGAGGACTTCTTCAATGGGCTCACCCAAGGGAGTGTATGTGTGATCCCTGGGGAATTGTCTCATCTAACGATATTGTCCTTGATTATTTTGGCCACTTTGGTTGTTTGAAAGGACATTGGTAGGGGGTGTCAATATCGTTGTTGGTTTGTTTTGCAGTTGAACCCCTTTTAGAGCCAGTATAGGACCCATAGTGTTTACAGCCTTAGCATCAACAACACCGTCACTTGTTACATGTTTATTTTTGACCCAGTACTTTTTTTTTCAGTGGGAGGATTTGCATTTGTGTTTTTAGGGCCATATCTTAGCTCTCCCTTTGCGATAAGGGCTTTCTCAATCTGGACACCTTTTTCGACTAGGTCCGCGAAGGTTGTGCAAAAATGCACTTGCAATGCATATTTTAAGGGTCCTAGAAGTGTTTGAATGAACATGTCCACCTTTTCCTTTTCGGGTATGTCGATGTGACACCGACTAGCTAGACTTCTCCTTTTTGGAAAGAATGGGATGAATGTCTCACCAGCATCCTCTTGTGTGAGATTACATAAGCTAGTAATAGAGGTGTCCATGTCAATGTTGTACACATAATTTTTTATGAATTTTTGTTTAAGCTCATCCAATGTTTGGATATCCTTTTGGGTGGAAAACCATTCAAGGGCAGGACCTACAACACTTTTAGAAAAAAGTATCATCAAGTATATTTTTTCATAAGCGACGTCCATACAATTGGTTGCAAATTCGCGGACATGTTCAATGGGGTTTGTCTTTCCTCTGTACTTGGTAAAATTAGGTGACACATATCCTGGAGGAAAGGGTGGCATGTATAAGTTCATGTCGAAGGGATATACATTTAGATCATATGACACTTCTGATTTTTTGCCAGATATTTGTATGTTTTCTATATGCATCTTTATCTTTTCTTGCTAAAGAAGTCAAAAAGTAATCTATTGCTCCTCTCCGTAGCTCCACCGATGTATACTAATTATTTAATAGTGTTTGTAACACATCAAACAAGCAGTCTCCTACATTGTACTTAAATGTACCTACTCTACCTAGTCCATTTTCTTTTAGTACATTGTCTATATTACAAACTTGTGAGCACTTTGCATATTCATATCTATCAATGTCTATTGTTTCCATACTTTGATATCGTGTTTCTATTCAGAAAGCATAAAATACTAGATTGTTGGAAATGCCAGTAAGCCTTAATATGCATATATGTTGAACCTTATGTAGTATGCATGTCAACAAAGGAAAATAAATTTGTTCTTTTGTATAAACGTTAATTTTTGCACTACAAACAAAGAAGCAACAGTGTTATGAGATGTTGACCTTATATTCCCTTTAACAATCAATTGTAATTGCAACAATGCAGAGTTTTGTCTCATGCTCAAATTGTAAGCAACGAGTCTTGTTAGACGAAAAAATGAGACAAATGAGCATACTCGATGATATGTTATATGCAACCAATAAACATAAATCAATTAATGCTCAATCAATACTATAATTAATAAGAACTATATTGTAAGAGTGAACATTATATTTAATAACAGATAACAAAGTCTTTCTAGGTTTTAACAATTGATTGGAAAAATCTTGTTTATTGGATTTGAAGAGTCAAAGAAAACCTAATCAACTATGAATTGAATCTTTCATGTTTGAATTGTATCATTAATTTATTTTTCTATTGCTTAAAGTACATGTGCTACTCTTCTTTGTGCAAGCAAATGACTGAAATTCTAATCTGTTTACAGTATTCAAAAGTATGAACAAAAAGAAATTAATTCTCAATCAATATTGTAATTAATAAGAACTGTATTGTAAGAGTGAACAATATATTTAATAACATTAATAGAGTCTTTCTAGGTTTTAACAATTGATTGGAAAAATATTGTTTATTGGATTTGAAGAGTCAAAGAAAACCTAATCAACTATGAACTGAATCTTTCATGTCTGAATTGTATCATTGATTTCTTTTTCTATTGCTTAAAGTACATGTGCTACTCTTCTTTGTGCAAGAAAATGACTGAAATTCTAATATGTTTATAGTATTCAAAAGTACAAACAAAACAATAAACTCAACCTAGTGGTATGTATCAATCTCAATACCATGTAATCTGTTAATAGTAAACAGGTGTATACATAAATGCTTCCCCATATCTTGCTTAACTAAGTACATAAATAATGAGAATGGAAAAAAGTATTACATGTGAATGCATGGCATCATAGAGTGGAGACAAATTTGTCATTTGATTAATGCCCAAGAATATGATCTACAAATTCTATTGAAGCAGACACAAATGTT
>VDFB02000003.1:428478525-428503557 GCA_007258455.2 Sequoia sempervirens
ATGGGAATATGATACTTTACAATATCAAGCTATGATACAGACGTGGATGGGTGATGGAATAAATAGGGTGAATGATGTGATGCGATGGATGGATATGATGCAAAGCATGATAAGCTAAAGAGCCAAAGATAAATGGAGGTGCTTTATTTACACAAGCTACCTATTTGCCTAGTTTTCACCAAGGTACTTGCCCAAAGTGCCACCAAAGTGGTTTTCACTAGAGGATGATTTTTTTCTCTTTACTATTTTTAATCCTTTTTCTCATTTTTTTGGATTTTTGCTATTTTTTTATTTTTTTTTTATTTACACCCTTCAAGCCTAGGCATAATTTTTTTTGAGATGTAGACTATTGATTGGATTTTGAAAGGGTTCACCTTCAGGTGTTGATAGTTGGTACACTCCTAATCCATAGCTTGTTGTGACAACAAATGGGCCTAATCAATTATGCTCAAAATTTCCTTTACTATCTTTATCTAGAACATTCTTCTAATTTTGTTTTAGGATAAGATCCCCTACCTGGAAAGACCAACTCTTGATCTTCTTGTTATAGCTTTATTTCAGTTAGCTTTGGTATGCTTGTAAGTGATTTAGGACATCAAGAAGACACTCATCCAAGAATTTTAACTCATTTAGCCAAGGTATCCTATACTCTTCATTAGTAACCAGATTATATAGTGACACTCACAATGAATGAATCTTGACTTCAATATGTAGGATGGCTTCTGATCTATAGACCAGGGAGGAATGGGTTGCACCTGTAGGCATGCAATTACTAGTTCGATAAGCCTAGAGGGTGAGATTTAATTGTAGATGTTGTTGGTGTAATCAATATTTAATTACACTTACATAAGTTTACTTAGGTAATATTTTAATTCCTAGGTTTATTGTTGTCATCCTTATCTTGTTGAGCTATCTTGTCGCTCAAGATAAGATTAGGGTTGTGCATGCTTGCTTTTATAAGCAAGCCTCATCTCATGTAATTATTGAATTCTTGAATAATATTATTTGCACATCTTCTTACAATAGCTTTACTTTTTATGATTTTCTCTTTTGTGGAAGGTTTTTTTGGTTTGCATGTCTGATCTTGGTTTCTAACATGGTATCAAAGCCTTGATTTGCAGCCCCTTCTCAATTTTTTGAGAAAATCAGTGCATAGTTCGTTCAGGATTCCTTGAGGCTTTCATGCCTTTAGTTCATCTATACAATGTTTTGGAGTAGATCGGGCTTCACCATTGGATTTAGAGCCCTAGAAAAAATCAGGATTGGCTTTATTTTGCAGATTTTGGTCATCATTTGCCAGATTTGTGAGGGTTTCAGGCTCGGTGATTTTTTGCAAGTTCTAGAGGTAGCCAAATTTTTGGAGCATTTTGGGCACAAATGGAGGTCACCGTCACATTCGTAGTAGCCAAAAACCCTAAGATTGCCCTTCATTTCGTCAATTTTGGAGAAGTTGGTCCAGAAGGCAATTTTTTTTGCCAAGGAGGCCGTACGGCCTCCCCAGCATGCAGTTTGAGGCACAAAAATTAAAAAAAATTAAAAAGGCATGTTTTTGGGTTTCATGCCGATGCTTGTAGTATTAAAAAAATTCATTACCCAGTGGCCGTCGGTCTGGCACCGCTGCTAGCCTCCAACACTTGGTAGCTGCCCAATGCTCAACCCTTGTTGGGCCCCTCCAACGAACCACCTATCCTATGGGGGACTAGGTGCTATGCAGCCAGCCCCTAGCTAGCCCCTCTACAATCACCGCGGTCATATGGATGACTAGTGGCTCTACACCAACCCGCAACTCACCATCCCTTGGTCATGCACAGGACCAAGGGCCGAATTTTTGTTAGCCCCCTAGGGGCCCTGTAGGCCAAATTGGCCAGTTTGGAGCTTTTTTAAAAAATTAGGCATAACTTTTGTGAAACATTATCATTTTTTCACAAACGAGACACTGTTGGAAATTTGATACTAACGTTGATCCAGTGGTGAAGGTATATTTTTTTGTTTTTGCTCCAAATTTATTTTGCAGGTCCTTGAACTCAAATGAAATTTATTTTTGCTTTGGAGGGCATATCTTTTGACTCGGTGATCCTTTTTTCGCCATTCTTGCAGTATTGGAAAGCTGGTTTAGTCCTCTACATAGATCTGAGGTCTATTTTTATTTTCTATTTATGTATTTTTAACATTCTCTCCTTTTACAATCATTGGGTTATTGTAATAAATAAACTAAGATAAAGTTCCATCAGGGGGGTTTCTTGCATAATAATCTGGTTAGAGTGTATTTTCACTTTGATCTCTATCTTGATTTTTGATGACAACTCACATGGGTTGTATCTAGTTTCTTAGTTTCTTTTGGCCACATCTTGCTCTGGCTTGACACATATAAGATTCACATTGGTTCACACTTCAGATTGGGAGCCTATGGTTATTGATCTGCATTGGTTCAGATCCATCTTAGTTTGAGGGCCATGTTTTTATGGTAAATGTTCCAGAGTCCTTATGGTACTTGTTCCCATGGAAGAGTTTTAGTCTCAGTTTGGCATTGACATTGAGATACATGGCTTCCAGATTCTACCATCATTTTATCTACTGTTTCTTCATAGATTCTAGGGTTGTTCCAGTTTATGAGTTTTCTAGTGTTCTATGGCATTGAGTCTGCTATTGCATTATTATGATTATGCTTTGGTTTCTTGTAAACAAAAGTATCTTTCCTTTCATTTTAGATTGCGGTTCCAATGTTACTCCACAATGTTCTTCCAGTACTTCTTTGCAGCAGTCATCTCATTGTAGGGGGGGTTTTTTCCCACTGGGTTTTCCTTCTCTACCTCATTATTGCATTTGTACATGGGTACCTAATCAGGCCTTGTTGGGGGGACCCATTCATGCTTTCTTGCATTCATCTTAGTTTTAGGTGCATTCTTTTTAGTCTCCCTACGTTGCACTTATGGGGGGGTTGGTGTAATTAATATTTAATTACACTTGCATAAGTTTACTTAGGTAATATTTTAATTCCTAGGTTTATTGTTGTCATCCTTATCTTGTTGAGCTATCTTGTTGCTCAAGATAAGATTAGGGTTGTGCATGATTGATTTTATAAGCCTCATCTCATGTAATTATTGAATTCTTGAATAATAATATTTTGCACATCTTCTTGCAATAGCTTTGCTTTTTCTGATTTTCTCTTATGTGGAAGGTTTTTTGGTTTGCATGTCTGATCTTAGTTTCTAACAGATGCCAGTCACAACTAGCTTCATTAACCATTTTATTTAGGATTTTTAGAATGGTCTTGTTTGTAGCCTCAACTTGACTATTACCCTAGGGATAATATAGGGTAGATAATTGATGTTGAATGTTAAATCATTGGCATAGCTCTCTTACATCTTGATTCTTGAAGGGTGTTCTATTATTTGAGATGAGGGGTTGCAAAACACCATAGTGGTAGATAAGTTAATTTAGGATAAGCTTGGAGATTCACTCACCTATTATGTAAGTCATAGGAATGGCTTCGACCTACTTAGTAAAGTATTTGATTGCCATTATGATGAAATTTTGGCCATTAGATGAGGTGGGAGTGATCTTTTATATGAGATCAAGACCCCACTCTGAGAAAGGCCAAGGCCTGACCATTGGTTGTAGCTCTCGAGCTAGAGAATGGATAAGATATCCATGTTTTTGACACTGGAAACACTTCTACACATACTGATGGGATTCTCTTTCCATGGTTGGCCAGTAATACCCCATCCTCAATAGTTTCTTGGATAAGGTTATTCCACTAGAATGGGAACTACAAATTCCTTCATGTGCTTCTATTAAGATGGTTAAGGCTTCCTCTTGGTTGATAGATTGTATTAATGTCCCTTCGATGCTTCTATAGTATAAGGTATCACCTAATATGATGAATCAAGATACTTTTTTAATGAAGGTCTTCTTAAGATTAGAGGTGATATCGGATGGGAGGGTTCCTCTACTAAGATAGGTGAATATATCATGATACCATGGGAACCAAGACCAATGATTACACACAAAATTTTAGATTCAATAATTTCAAAATCTAGTACGAGAAGTTGTTCTACCAAGAATTCACATTGAAGGACATTGTGTGGCATGTCTAACAATGATCCAATTATTGCCATGGCATCTACTGCTTGATTGTTCACACAAGGTATCTGCTCAAAGTTTATATCAATGAAAAGTTCCTTAAGACTTTCTAACATATTATTATTAGGAGTGATTTTATCATCCTTGGTTTGGTAATGATCATTGACTTGGTTAACAATCAACTGTGAGTCCCCATAGACTTTTAACTCTTAGATCTATCATTGAACTACTATTCTTAGACCTATTATTATAGCTTCATACTCAACAATATTGTTAGTACAAGGGAATGATAGCCGACATGACTTTGGAATACAATCACCTTGAGTGGTGATAAGGAGGATACATTCCCTTGATCTATGTTGGGTATATGATCCATCGAAGTATAATTTCCATTGATTTGTTATGTTGAGAAGAAAGACTGATTCATCAAGAAACTCAGATACCAAAGGATTCTTGGCATAAACAGGTGCTTTAGCTAGTTGGTTTGCAATAACTTGTCCTTTGATAGCCTTGTGCTCCACATACTCTATGTCAAATTAACTCAATATCGTTACCCATTTGGCCATTCTCATAGTGAGAGTTGCTTTAGACAAGAGATAATTCAATGGGTCAATCTTGGGAATAAGCTTGATTTGATGTGCAAGCATGCAATGTCTAAATTTTTGAGAGGCAAAGAATACTGCTAAGCATGCCTTATCAAGGGATGAGTAATTCATTTCATACCCTACCAAGGTCCTATTGATGTAATAGATAGCTCTTTCTTTTCTTGTTTCATCTTGTTGGGATAGGAGAGTACCTAGTGTTGTTGATGTACCTGAAATGTATAAGAAAAATGGCTTGTTTGGTACTGGTAGCATAAGAATTGGAGGTGGAAATAGGTAGTCCTTGATCTATTCAAAGGAATTATCACATTTCTCGCCCCACTTATAAGTTATTCCTTCATGGAGAAGACACGAGAAATAGTGGATTTTGTCTAATAATTGTGCTATGAACCTTCTAATGGATTGTAACCTTCCTTGTAAAACTCTCATCTACTTCAATTTTTTTGGTGGTTCCATGTCTAGGATGGATTTCACTTTTGTTTGATCTATCTCTATCCCTCTTTGTGACACAGTATAGCCAAGAAGCTTCCTTGATGTAACTTTGAAGACACACTTTTTTAGGTTCAATTGTACTTTTTACTATTTAAGCCTATCAAAGATAGGTCCCAACACATCTATGTCATCCTTCCTTGTTTTTGATTTGGCTAAAATATCATCCACATAATCTTCAACTATTTTATTGATCATATCATAAAATATTATGGTCATCACCCTTTGATAGGTTGCTCTAATATTCTTTAACCTAAATGACATCATGTTGCAACAATATGTACCCCATGGACAAGTGAATGGAGCTTTATGTTGATCCTCCTTGGTGATCATGATTTGGTTATAGACAAAAAATACATCTATGAGCAATAAAATTTCATGATCTATTGTTAAATTGATAATTATGTCGATGTTGGGAAGAGGGAAATCATCCTTTGGACATGCTTTATTTAAATCCCTCAAATTTGTGCATATTTTGTTGCACCTAGTGGGTTTGGACACTGGTACAAGGTTGGAAACCCACTCAAGATAGTAAATTGGTCAAATAAATCTAATGTCAAGAAGCTTTTTTACCTCTAGTTTAACCAAGAGTGCAATCTAAGGGTGCATCTTTGTCAATTTATGTTTCAATAGTTTGATTGTAGGATAGACTACTAAGGGATGTACCACCACTTCAGGATCAAGCCCCGACATATCTGTGTATGACCATGCAAAATTTTATTTTCCTTCTTTTAGGAACACTACTAGGTTTTTATGTTCTTCATCCAACAAGGATTCAACATATAAAGTTATCTTGGATGCTTCTTTTGTTCCTACATTCACTGGGGTAGCCTTCTCTGCTAGTACTACTGATTTTTTTAGATGCATAGCACTAAGGGGGAGATTGCATCCCTCATCCTTGGGCACCTAAGAGAGGTTTTAACCTTCAGATGCATCCTTTATTTTTACTATTTTAGTATTGGAAAGTGCCATGGTGTGGTTTTCACTTAAATATTTGTATGTGATTCTCATGTCAATTTTGTGACTGAAGGGTTCAATCTTCTCCCCATAGTATGCCTATGTGTCTAGATCTATATCAAATCCTAATTTGTGATCCCCACATGGTAAGTTGTCATAGAGTCCCATGAATTTTGAGATTGTTTCATAGTTTTTGAATAAATCTAGACTTGGTGGTCCTCATTTGTCCCAGTCAATGATTTGAGGGTATGCTAGACTTAATTCACTATTTTGGCCATTTGGGGTGAAATATGTTGTGAATATGATAAAGAGAGTTATTCTAAAATAGGTCAACAATGTCGAGGGGGAAGTCATCTAGGGTAGTATCACGTGATATTGGTAACCAAGAGGAAGTATCAATCCATTTAGCATAAGTACCTTTGATAATAAGGGTAAGCTTGCTAGTAGTACATCCTAATCCAAGATTCTTTAGAGTTCTCTCAGGAATGATCGGTTCTAGCAAACCATTATCATTTTGTCCTATATTTTCATTCTTATTGTATCCACATCCCTTAATTAGCTATAAACCTTTATTTTCATCTTCCATGGGAAGAACAAGCATGGGTCAGTTGTCTTGATAGAGAAATTTAGATACATCTTCCTCATTGACATCTTCTTTGTTCAAATCCCCCCATTTTGTGAAGGTGGTAGATGCAAGCTTTAAAATTTTATTTACTTTATTGATAGATATAGGTTTACCATGATATTTAGGGGAAAGAGGTAATTCATCCAACACAAAATTTTCCTTCTTCAGATTGTAATCTCCACAACCATTTTCCTTGATAACTGCTTTGATATTAGGTATAGTCTACACAATGGGCATTTTATATTCTGAGGTGGATGCAAGAGAAGATGGGTCAACAAATGAGAATGAGGATGTAGGGCCTTCATCATTCTTTGGTATCTATGGGATCTTGTAGAACTTAGCCTTAAGGTTCTTGCAATAGTAGAAAGGCTTAGGATCTCCATAGATAGTAACTTCCTTGTCTTCAGAGGGAAACTTGATGCACTGGTGATATGTTGAAGCTACTACTTTCATGGCATGAATCCATGATCGACCAAGTAGGATACTATAGGGAGATCAAGGTCTAGTACCTGGCATGTATTCTTAGCAATGATAGGTCCCACTTGGATAGGTACAATGATGATGCCTCGCGACACTCTTTCTTGATTGCCATATGCCCTTATGATTGTACTCTTTATTTTCTCAATAGAATCCTCTAAAAATACCAAGTTATTGACCAATTGAAGGGCACAAATGTGTAGACAAAAACCTCCATCTACTAAGACCCTTTTAACCTTATTCTTATGAAAAATGACCTGAAAAATGTAAGATGTGATTGCGAGATGGTTGCGTGCGTAGGTCTTGTTCTGAGAAGGTAAGACTATGAGGGGTAGTGATATGCCTACCATAGCTTAAAAATTCTTTGTATTAATATTCTCAGGGATTAAGGATGCAAATAACGCCTTTTCTAAGATCTCCCTATGTGTAGGGGATAACCTTAATAGTTCCAAGATAGATTTTTATGCAGAGGTTTTCTCTAGCTGATCTAGGAGACTATAGTTACTAAGGTTAGACGTTGGAAACATAGGCTGTTCTCTAGGTTGAGATGAAGCTACTTGGATGGTGACCTTACCACATCATGTGGTGACTCCACACTTTGCACTAGGTCCTTCGATGGTAACAACTATTACAACATTGTCACAAGAGGTGACTACATTGGAATAAACATGCTGCATGTTATTGTAAGTCTTCCCTTTTCTATTGTCATTCCCTTTGTTGTGATCTAGCATAGGGTTCTTGTATATCTTGAGGTCTTGGTTACCGGCTAGTACCTTAATAGATATGTCTCCATTCTTGATAAGATCTTGGATAACATTCTTTAGTTTCATACAGTTTGATGTTTTGTGTCCTTTGATTTTGTGAAAGTCACAAAGATCCTTTTCTTTATACCAAAGTGGTTTATCTTGTGGTTCTTGGTATTTTTGGAAATTGGGAAGTGTAATCAAGTTTAACTCTACCAATTTCTACATGATAACTTCAATAGGTTCTTCCAATGGTGTGTATTTGTGTCTTGGAGAGTTATTCCTATTAGCAGTTCATCTTTGTTAAGTTTCAATCTTATTCACTTGATAATTCTATGGTGGTGATGGTGTTTATTGTAGAATTTGTGTGATGGTTGGTTGGTTGGTGTTTGGCCTAGGAGAACTTATGACCACTTTAGTATCCACAATTCCATCATTTTTCATATTTTTGTTCTCAGCCTAGATGTGGGGCTTTTCATTTGAACTGCTTGATGGGTAGTTGTCTCTATACGCTTGCAAATTTCCCTATGAGATTAGGGCTCTCTCAATGTTTAGAGCCATAGGGAAAAGCTCATCATAAGTGGTGATACATTGCATCTTTAAGTGGAAGGATAGATCTATATCAATATTTTCTATGATAATCCCCACTTGTTGGTCATCAAGAATGGGCCACTTGCTCATACTAGCTCTTTGTCTCCATATTTGCAAGAAATTAGTGAAGGATTATCCTTTGTTTTTAATGTGTGTATAAATCCTCTAAGCTTACATCCATGTCAAGATTGAAGGAGAAGTGATCTATAAATTTATCAATGATTTCTTCAAAGGTTTTGATACTTGGAGGCAACTGTGAAAACCAATCGATGGCGGGCCCCGTCAAGCTTCGTGGAAAGAGGCACATCAAGTAGGAATCATTGAAGGAAACCTCCATACACATAAAATTGAATTCTTTGATGTGACCCATAGGATTTCCTATCCTTTTGTATTTATCAAATTTAGGGACCTCAAAATTGGGGGGGAGAGGTACCATTGTGATGTTTATATCGAATGGGTATGGACACAAGTTGTGTTGCATATGGGATTTCTTCATTTTTCCCATTTGAATATCCTACATCTATTTCATTAGTGCCTTGAGTTGTGATTCCATATCATCTTGTGAGTTTGGTGGAGGAGCATAAGATGTGTATTGCAAGATGGCAGGTGAATTATAAGTGGGATTTTTATATGGTGAGGTGTTGTATGGTGTGTAGGGTGGAGTTTGATACTATGAAGGTGATGGTGGTAGATATGTATATGCTCCTAACATGTTTGTATTGATGATGTTTTTATGATTATAGTATAAACTTGGTTGTTACTGTTGTTGTTGTTGTATAATCACTTGTTTTTGTTGGGAATATTATTGGGCTAGAAAGGCTTGTTTTTAGGCTTGTAGCTTTTGTTGAGCTTTATGTTGTTGTTGGGCCACTAGGGCTTGTTGAGAGGCTAAGGATGCTTGTTGGGATTTTTTTTGTTTTTGTTGTGCAGCTAAGGCTGCTTGTTGGGATTGTTGTTGTTGTAAGGCTTGTTGATAAGTTTATTTTGCTTGTTGAAAATATAGAGAATGTTCTTGTAATGTAGGATCATTTTGTTTTTGGAACATCTACAATGGGTTTTGGGTGTCTATGGTTTGAGTGGGTTGTGGGTTACTGATGACAGGTTGGGGGTTGGCTTGGTTTAACATTCCTTGTAAAATAGAGGATTGGGATGGAGGAATGTAAGTTTGAGGTCCCATTTCATTTTGTATGAGGTGAGGGAGAAAGGGTAAGGATGATGAAGGTTCCATTTGGTATTGTGGTTTTAATGGAACAATAGGACCTTTATTCATTTGATTGTGAAACCTAGGAAATAGGGTTCCACCTTTTAGGAGATGGAACTAGGGATAAGGTCCTCCAATTTCACTTAGTTTCACCCAAGGAAACCCTAGAGATATCAATCCAAGGATGGAATAAGGGAAAGAGATATACTAAAGGAAATCCAAGGGTGTGATTAAAGACTAAAGAGAGGTTCACCACCAAGCTAGGGCTTGGAAAGACAAGAAGTGTAAAAGATATAAAAAACCTAACTATATGACCTAGATTATAAAACTGAAATGCAAAATAAAAGACTAAGAAAGTATAGAGGTGCACCTTGAAACTAAAGAAGCTTGAATGAAGACATGAAATCATAAAATATTGAATTTTGAAGCACACTAGGAGTCATATTCCAATAGGGATGATTTAGTCCAAGTTTAGGGTTTTAGGCTGAAACTAAAATCTAGAACTACTAAATCAAGATCAACAGAAAATGTATGAAAATAGGTATATTGGGACTCATATGCTATAAGTGGTGATTTAATCCTAGTATCAAGGTTATTCTAAAAATATGATATCCTCTGATGAATTCCTGTAGCTTCCCTCCTACTAAAACTATGATTCTAAAATACTGAATTATGCTCTATAAGTGAATTTTTGTGATCTTGCAAGTAAGGTGACAACTTTGACAACTTTTCTCCAATCTTTCTCTTCAATGAATCTTCAACCTATATTTTCAAATGACACATCAAAGAGAGGGAAAAAAAAAATTGTTAGTGGATAGGAGTTTTCCTTGGTCAAACACCATTTTGGTAATCAAACCTTGAAATAAAATGAAATAGAATGGAGGATTAATGAATGAACAAATATGCAATTTTGTAACTCACCAAACCCTTGAAAAAAAGGCTACAATCTTGTAAGTGATGGCTAGCATGAATGTGGATCTTGACTCTTGCTTGTATGATATGGATCTTGATTTGAATGCTTGCTTGAATCATAAAACCCTACATCAGAAATGTTAGCTCAAAAATAAACATGATGCATGATGAGTTTGACATAGTGTTTGATTCTTGAATGATGCTCCAAAATGATTGATAATCAACTCTTGAATGCTCTTGTATTCATAAACTTGCTAGAATTTTTTATCTCAAAAGGTGCTAGATGAATTGTGAACTTTCTAGGTGAAAATGAGTGATATAACCATGTATTTATACTTGTTTATGCCAAATTTCCTGAAATTACAACACTACAAGTCGACATCAGATCTAGGAGAATAAAATCCTAACAAGAATTTTAATTTAAATTCAGTATAAGCTAAGAAGGACTCATAGGCTATTTTTTGTGTATGACTCCCATTAGGCTAAGCTTGGGACACATTTTTCAAGAAATGCTTAGTTTAGTGTCAAATCTAGATTAAGGCCCCAAAACTTAGGTTGGACCCATATGCCCAAGGTGGCGTATGAGTCCTAGATCACTAAATCCGGACCATACAATCCAAAATCATTAATTTATGATTGGTCACTTGATATATCTTGGGATTATCCTTAGAAGGATGCATTAATTAAGGCTCGTGAATGCAAAATAAGACCAATTAAAGTATCAAGAAGCCCAATTAATTAATAAAACCATAGATTGGTGTGAAAGTGTAAGAGAACACTTTATAACACCCTAAATAAGGCACAATTAAGTCAATTTAGTTCACAAGGGCCCAAAAAAGTGTGAAAATGTAAAGGTATACATTTTTCTACACTACATTTAGCCCCCACTTTAGTGAGAGGAGGAACTTGCTTCAAACTCACACTAAAGTAGAAAAACTCACATCAAGAGGGGTCCAAGTGTACCAATGATAGTGATATAGGACAACAATGACCAAGAGGGTTGCACAAGCCCCTAGGATCAAGATCTTATGGAAAACAAACATAGGTGCAAAATAACCCACATGAAAATGATATAAGGAGCAACAAGGCACAAGCATACACTACCAAATACAAAAGAGAAAGAAAAAAACAAAAGCAATAGAGGGGTGGATCAAGCTTGGACCATTTTTCCCGCATGTTGTCGATTACATCTAGGCTATTTGTGCAAAAATGCATGCTCACTCTGAGGCAACAAAACTTTAGGCTATCCACTGGGTGAGTATCTAAACCGTTGATTTTTGGCTCCTATGGACAACTCTTGCTCTTCTAGGGGTTTTCACCTAAAAGGAGAGAGATAGAAGCAAAAATACAATTCCCTTTCATTCAAATAATGTTATATGTGATGTTGTCTAACTTAAACGAAGTAAAAAAAATACAATTGACTAATCTAAATGAATTAAAACAAATACAAAAGTGAAATTAAAGCTATGTTTGAAAACACATTGTGATATGCAAACAATGAAGTAAATGAACAAACTATGTAGAACAAAAAGAGATGAGTCAAATCAAAGTGCACTTGGGAAAAGTATGATGAATCTGGAATTTTGTGAATGTTGGATGAAGTCATTGATTTTTCATAGTGTGACTCATTTTCCCAAGGTGGCGAATTAGTCGTCTTCCTAGTGAAAAACTATCAAAAGCAAGTTTTTGTCTGTCAGGATTTGGAATCTAACAAAATTCAAATTTTTAGTCCTAAGGTGGGACTCATTCACCATAGGTGTGAATCATTCCTCTCCCAAATTTCTAAAAAATCAGGAGACAACTCAGCAACGCCGGATCTAGAAATCACTTCTTATCAGGTTGTCAAAGTCAATTATGAAGGAAATAGACATAAAACCTTCTCCAAGCTTGAAATAGACTCAAGTTGACTTGAAATACCTAGTTGATTTGTAAACCAATCTTTAACACTAAAAATCTTTTCAAATCTACATACCTGGTCTACAAACAAACATTCAATAGGGGGAAAATGGTTTAAGGTTAGTGAATAGGGGTTTGCTTTGATCAAACCCCATTTTTGGTAATCAAACCTTTCATAAAATAATGAAATGCAAAGGAATGATAAACTAACAACATGAAATTTATATCAACTTACCAAACCCTTGATGATGCAAGTCTAAAGTAATTTCAATGGTTGGTTCAAAGTGCTTGAATAGTGCTTGAAAAGATGTAAAATGCTTGAATGCTTGAATGTGATGCGTGAATGTTGGAGAATTATAGGAGAATCATAGGATATGTAAAATGAGGTGAAAATAATTTATTTATACACAATTGTGCCTTAGTTACCCATTCATACCTCATAATAGGCCGACATCAAGTGTTTTTGAATAAAATCCTGAAAGGAAATTTAAAATATTTTGAATTTGTGGCCAAGGGGGACTCATTTGCCACCCATGGTGAATGGGTCCTACCTAGGACTTGAAAATGTGTGTCAGGAAATATCTTGTATTTAATGTTATTTGTCAGGATAATACTAAAAAATAGACTTAATTAAGCATATGAGAGCATAAAGGGGTCAAATAAAGCATGAAAAAGGGGTAAATAGTGAAGATGTGTCTAGAAAAGCGTGAAAGCTTGTTACAAGACTTTACAACACTTCAAAATAGGACTTGTTGATAAATAAAAAGATGATTTTAGGTGAATGGAAATAAATAGAGTCTACAAGAATGTAGAAATGTCTTTCAACACTACACAACACCTTCACAAGACATCGTTCTTTGAGTTTTAGTACCTAAATAAGCATGTTCAAGCCATGTTATGACATAAAATCAAAGAAAAATAGTTCTAACACCATGAAACAAGACCTAAAAGGCCATGAAAATGACAAGGGGCTATTTTTCTATGACACAATATCTAAAAGGGTGAGACACATATGTATGTGGCTAGTATGTACTCATAAGAAAGTGGTTATGGGAGAGTCACACCTAAGTTTTGATCCCATACACACAACCATACTGAAGCTATACGTCCTGATAACTTTGATAAGGTACCACACAACAACGAACTTTGAGCTTCATGAGGCAAGGAAGCTTGGTATTCTAGTAATTCATGAATAAACAAGATGGCCCCACAGAAAAGAAAAGTGTGCTATTCAAGGTGGCCATATAAACCAAAATTACAAAAGAGTGTAAGCTACATTCAAAGGAGTTTTTCTTAGTTCATGTAAGGTATTAACTTATGGGACATCATTCCTAACGTCTCCAAGAGATGACCAATTGAAGAATAGAAGATTCACAACTTAGGGGATTTAGTGTGTCACATCAAGCCACTAAGATGAATATAATATGCTAAGAGAGATTACACCCTTGAAGGACATCACACCCAATGCCACCACAAAGAGAAAGAAACATCACATGAAGTAACAAGACTACATAATAAAAAATGAAATGCAAAAGAATAATGCCAATATATCCCCTCACTTTAAAGAAATTGCTAAACACTATGTTGTGAGCAATTACTTTAAAGTAGCAAATGATAAATGCTAACAATAAAGAGGACATGGGAGCTTATTTGGAAAGCCCTATGAAAATACATATGTTTTCAAATAAAGCTAAGTCATGAAAAGGGGAGGGGTTACCCCAAAATGAAATCCCAAAATCACATAAGGGATCCATGGATTCGGGGTTAGTATTGTTGATCACGATTTTAGTCACACACCAACAGTGTAGATAAATCCTCACAAACAAACTATGGGAACCTATCTTTACTAGTAAGATTGAACCAAGAAAACCTAAATCTTCAAGCTGACTCAGCTTAATCCCAAGTCTCGTTTAAGTCAAGTCTTGACCATACTAGGTTCACATTAGGGTTCATTGTGATAATGCTATTAATCATGAGGGGTAAACAGTAATTTTTGGTTCTATAAGTAATCATAAGGTTTGGTGAAATATATTCTCGGGATGATCATATGATAATTCCATTAAATTGGAAAATATGCAATAATATTTCATGAATTTCAAACAACTTTGCTATCAGTTAAGTAGATTTAGCTTTAATAATCTAACAATAAAATGGAAATGAAATATTTTCAATAAATTTCCATTCATTCATCTATTTTTTGGTACATTTTCTAAAATTTAAACATTTAATCTAAAACAAAGCATTAAAAATACTTGAAAAGTAAAAGAGCTCCTGGGTGTTATCCACAAATGCCCCAAGAATTAACCAAATCAAAGAAAACCACTCTATACTTCACCATAATGCTTCATAGCTAGGCATATAATGGCACGAGATTTTAAAGAAGGGGGTTTAATTTGGACACCAAGTAGGTTCTATATGAACCCTTAAATGACACGACATACAATATGGTCTAGCTGAAAAAATAACCAACTACAAAAAGATAACAGTCAATAGCTTTCAAATTAGATTCAATATTAATCGGTTCTATGTGCATACAAGTTTTTAATATAGAATGATTCATAAAATGGGAAAAAATAACAAAACGTAAAGAAGTTTTGGATCTTACAACATCCAAAAAATTTGAACTTAACTTAGAATGAAACATCTTTCAATATTTTATCTTTCAATAACCTTCCTTAGCGTGTTGATATCTTTCAAGTCTTTTATCTTCTTATTATTAGGGTCCCATCTTGGAACCAAACAAACCCACTAAACAAAATGTAGGAACTTCCCATATATTCATAATGATCAAGTGGACATTTCATTCCTACATCTAGATTTAGAATCGGATTGAACATTCCAAGGAATGAGTCAATCCTAGAATAAGCACACTCCTTTGTCACGTGCACAATACCAAGGTTTCCAGTTTCCCAACACCTAGTGCTTTTTTGCAAAAAAAATTGTTCTCGTATGAGCTTCTAGATCATACTACCAAACTTGGTAACACCATTGAATCTATTTGCAACCTTAGTTTTACTAACCATCCCTACCTGAATGTTACATTATAATCTACTTCTCTTGCAAGTGAAAAGTCCACATATTAAATCCCTTTTAAAACATTCATATAATTCTCATGAAAACAAAATCATTAATCATTAATTATCATAAATATCATATTCTTGCATAATTATTCTATTTAAGTGGGGGTACCAGACCTTCAAACCTTTGGGAAACATTAAACATTCAACTTTAAACTTAACATTGTTACTAGACACCGGGTACTTGATACCAAAATAAATTCTAGGACCTCGAATTTTACTAGAACCTCCATTTTATCTGACCATTGCTCCTAGATTGGAACATTATGCTCAAAACTTTGCACTAACATTTTTACACTTTTGGCTTCTCGATACCTGATTCCTAGTACTCAGTACTCTTGAATCACGAAGTACTTAAAAGAAAAAATATTTTAGCTTTTACCTTCTAATGATCTCAACTAGCCAACACCTGCTATAAGCATTAGTTTTCACTTGGGTCCCTGAGCTTTATAGTCTTGGGGCATGTGGTCCGTCAGCTTCATAGTCTTGGGGCATGTTGTGAGACCAAACAAAAACTTGCAACCAATAAAACCAAATTTAAAATAAATTCAAGATTAAATCACCTACTAAAAATATTCTTATACATATTTTAAAACAAAAACATCCCACCTTTACTTGGATTTTGACATAAAGAATAAAATTTCTCTAAAAAATATCAGTGTGTGCTTTGATTAATTTCAATTTCTAGAAATTGGTGAAAAAAACTAGTATATTGATGCAGAGTAGGGAAGCAATCAATCAAAAAACACAAATTCAACTGGTTTCAATAGGCCTTTGTTCTCCAAAACCCTAACTAGGGTATTTTCTCAAACAACTCTTCCTATTCCTTTGTAGTTCCGGAACAAGGGTTTTTTGAACACAACTACCCAATTACTCAACAAACCCACTTCTCAATTGGCTATTCAAATACCCATTTTCCTCCACTTTAACATACTTCAAAATATCATGCACTTATTTTAAAACAACAGCCCCTAAAATGGACTAGTATGCTATTCAGGGCTCCAATTAGCCCACTTTTACAAAGCATCCCTATTCTAAAATCACTTCCAGACCCAAAAAACCTTGGACAATCTTAAACGAACCTACAAACAATCACAATCCACCACTCTTTGCCAATGAAAATCCCTCTAACATCACTAATCACAAAACCCTCAATTCAAGCCTTTCCAAGGAGGGTTTATTGAAAAACACCACTCCAAACCTTTTCTCTCTTTTCCAGTGCTTGTAACTCATCAAAAAAAGCCTACACATGCTTAAAAATCAATCACAAATTTCTTCCCCAAAGTATTTCAACCATTTCCACTCTCAAACCACTCAATTTCACCCCAAACTCTTTGATTTGGCAACTAGGGCATCATACCCAAAACCCCATATGAACTCCCCTGCTCATAAGAAAAATTTAAAGACCTAATCATACCTAATTAGGCCCATTCCAATGAGCCACAATAGATACTATAGACACATAAAAATGACCTAGGCCTGCAAGTTCTACTCTCTCCATATTTCTTCTCAACATAATTAAATTATCTAATTGTGTCATATGGTCCTGTTATCACCTGAAATTGCACCCTTGTTGAACTTGATGTCCAACACCTTAGTGTAACATGGGAAGACCTCCAAAGCTGTGGGTCACTTATAAATAGAGGTCAACCTCTGGAGAAGGCTGGCTTCCTTTGGTATCACCTAAACTACTGATTCTGTAAAGGGAAAGGGAGAAGGAGTGCATAAAAATAAAACTAAACCCTATGGTGATACACCAAACTGATAAGAACAATGAGATACTTTGATTGCACTTGAATATTGATGATGAACATAAGATTACACATCAGATCTGTATAAGCTATGCATTAATATGTCACAACAAGTTTGATTCACACACATTTTCTAGAGAGAAAAATAATTTTTACAGATTAGAATCCATATGCGATTATGTAAACACAATTTGTGATTTGTATAATGCTGCTTATGCAAAGGAAGGAATGAAAACACTAGATAAATTCATGAAGGAATAAAATAAATTCACAAAATAACTTGATTACGAACCCAAAATGCACAACACTTTGCAGAACAAGATGGAAATCCGAACATTAATAGTCACCAAGGCAAACTTTATATATCATGCTTCAAAATAAGTTACAGAATTTTTCTAATCTGAGAGAGGACTGTAAAAGTCACAGAATTTTGAAAAGCATAAGGGGAACTCCTTTACAAATAGGTAAAAATTCCTTATATACAAAAAGATGAGTTGGTCCCCGCCCTAGGGTTTTACAAAAATATTAGTCAGTCGAAAGATCTGCCCTTAGATTTTTTTGTAGTTAATGTTGTTTTCAGTTGCATCCCTACTGTCTATGTCAGTGTGAAAGATCATCCTAGGAATGGCCTCCTTGATCTTTTGCAATGCCCATATTAACTTCTATTCTCGTGTCTATCTTCTAACCTCCCTGTCGAGCTACTTTGAATGCTCTTGAGCTCAGAGCAGATCCACGTCGTGTGTTCTGTTGATCCTCCTCTCATCAATCAAATTGCCATGGCTCTTCCTATGGCTCACTCTGATTGGTTGAACAAATGCTTTATGGGGGTGCCAAATGTTCAAAGGTCATCTAGATTGAATTGTTTATCTGTGAGACACTGACTGTGTCTCCCGAATGCAATCATGCCCTTCAACAGTTATCGGTATAGATCACTACTATTGGCAAGAGTTCATAGCGAGCCCAAAAGTCATATCGACATTCATAGTGGCAACCACCCAGACCATCGGGAAGAACCTTCGCATTCAAGAAGACCTTATGTTGAAGCCCTTATCATTATCCCAATGTTCTCCTTTGTCGGCGAGACACCTGCATGTTGGTGAGACCTTCTGCTAAAGGAAAAACACTATATCCAGACCCTTCATTCTTCGGCAGGACCTCCTATTTTCGCCGAGACATCACAGCGACTTCATTTCCCTTTTCCCCTAGCTCATCCTACTTTCATTTCGGCAAGACTCCCCTGTAGTTGGGAAGACCTTATGCCGAAGGCAATATCCCTCGGCGAACTTTTCTTACTGTCGGGGAGACTTTTACAAGTCGGGGAGACATCATAGCGATGGCACAACTTTTGCCGAGACCTTCATTAGTCACCCAAACACCATCAGGTCGGGGAGACTTCATAGCGACTCCTTCAAGTTTCTGGAGCTTGGATCCTTCGGTGGAGTCAGAGTTGGGATGAGAATCAAAATAGGACAGGAGTCAGAACGGGGAGGAAGCAAACAGACAAAACCCAGCAGAACCGGGATTGGGACCAAAACTGCCTTTGAAACTTTCTTCAAGTTTCAAGTTTGGATTCTGACCCAGTCCCGCCCCTGAAAAAACCCAAAAGAAGATGAAGGAAAGGAAAATAAGGAAGAAAGATGAATGGGAGAAAGCACCCCCTGGACAAAACTCAAAAAACAAAGGGAAAAAAGCAAGACCGACGGAACCGGGACTGAGAAGGAACCAAAACTTGGAACTTCCCAAAAGTTTCAGAGTGCGGTTCAAGTTCTGATTCTAGGTCCGCCGGAACAAAACCAAAGATGTGTAAGGAAAAACAAAAGAGGCGGAACTCAAAACGGGATCAGGGCAACACAAAAGAGTCAGCAGAACTAGAACCGGAACCAAATCCGGACCTAAAACTTTCTTCAAGTTTCAAGTTTGGATTTTGTTTCAATCCCGCTCCTAGCAACACCCAAAAGAAGATGAAGGAAAGGAAGAGAAGGAAGAAATACGAATGGGAGAATAAAGAGGAGACATCCCCTGACCACCGACAGTGAAAAACATGGAAAAGAAGGGCGGAACCGTGATCAGAACCAGAACGGAAATGGAACTAAAACTTTTGGAAAATTTCCAAGTTCGGTTTTAGTTCTGATTTCGGGTCTGCTAGAACAAAAGAAAAAATGGCCAGACATAACAAAACTCAGCAGAACCAGAACCAGGATGGGACCAGAACTGGGAATTTTAGAAAAGTTTCAGAGTTCAGTCTTAGTTCCATTTCTGCCCCCGACAGAACAAAGGGAAAAAGGCTTGAAGGAAACTAAACAGAAGAGGGGAAAAACAAGGCAAGGACACAAGATGAAGACCCACCCAAAACTGAACACCTACACGCTGGGCTCAACCCTCTTGGGAACCACATTTAATCCATGTGTTGAATTAAAAAAAACATCATTTTCCCTTGCAATTGCACAAGAAGCAAACAAGTTAGAAAATATGTAACCTTGATACAAATTTTCCTCCATTTGGTCTTCGAGAACACCTGAAAGTACAGGTTACCCTGCCTAATTGAGCCCGTAGGTGAAAAATGGGTAATAGGTCCATTTCAACTATTAATTAAATAATTCATAATCATTTTTAATTAATTCATGTATTTTATTCCTCTTGATTATTTAAATAAATAAATTGTATTTATTTATTTAAATACATCACTAATGACCTATGTCTCTCTATGATTAAATAAATTCTTAAAATTTATTTAATTATCTCTTGTCCATTATTTCCTCCTGATTATTTTTAAAAATAAACTTTATTTATTTATTTAAAATTGTCATTAATTTCTAACATCCTCTCATAATTAAATAAATTCTTTAATTTATTTAATTATTGTCCACCTTGGCATTCTCCTAATTTTAAATAATGAAATTATTTAAAATTGTCTCACATGGTCCCACCTTTTGAATTATATTAATTTTTAATTCAAAATAGCAACTTTCCTCCATAAATCAAATAAACTCTAATATTATTTAATTTCCTAGCTCTCTCTTTTCCTGTGCCATTCTTATCTCCTTGTCACATGCAATCTTTTCCCTTGATTGGAACAAATCTTGACCATTCATTTCAAACTTACCCTAATGTATGGGTTGTCACATTAAATATTGTCCATTGATTTTAGGGCATTAGTCAATCTTCAATCTTGGCCATTCACCCAAAATTGACTTTTATATAGAATGGAACTTTTGTTCTCATTTTGATATCTTGTCTACATCTACAACTCATGCAATCTACATATTATGCACTTCATACATCTTATGCAATCTTGAAATCTTGGTATCTTAACTTCCTAGCATTTGCATACTTTAGGCTTGCTTCATAGTTGCTTTATAGTTGCATACTTGCATTGTGTTGCATTTTAGATATAATCCTTCAAAAATTTCTTAGGAAATTGTCATTATCATAGCTTTCTCATCACAAATCTAAGGGAAAACATAATATTTCAATAAATAGAGAAGGTGCAATGAAGGTCATCATGGAGTTTGAAGACATTTGGTAATATTGTTATTTGTTTTCAATTCTTTTACTCCTTTGTACTTCATTGTTTGATTTGGGTGTTCTTATTTTAAGCTCTAGTTTGATAACCTAGGTTTTTCCCTAAGCTACAGATACAATAGGTGGAATAGCCAATTATTACATTTTTAAGTCTTCAAAACCGTTAACACAAAAATCTCAGACCCACAATCAAAAAATCAAACACCAAATTCTTAAAACTTGTTGGATTTCAGTCCCAAAAAAAGATAAAAGGATGTTAATACATATTTCTCTTAGATTCAATGCAATTTGGGCTAGATGGATTCTATACAAATTGTATAAAACCTCTGCAACAACACTGAGAATGAAAATAACATAAAATTTTAATGAGAACAAAAGTTTTATTGATCAATTCTTTGACAAGACCTTCAACAACCTTCCTTCATCAAGTTTTTCACATATATATACCTTAACCAACCTACTACAATGTCTCTAACTACCCTTTGAATTCCCATGACCATTAGGCTTCTTCAAGTTTACAATTTTGCACTTTTTCACATTGACAACTTTTGAATTTTTGTAATTTTTTACATTTTTGCAATATTTTCCAATGTTTCAAATTGGACCACCTAAAGACCTCTAGACAAGACTCATTACATAAAAAAATGGTCTAAATGAACTTATTGGAATGATCCTAAAACTTAACAAACCAAAATGTACCCAAAAGACCTTACTTCACAAACATGCAAATTCAACCCTTCATGGTGCCCTTGCACCATTCATTGACATTGAACTACATATTTTAGTAATCCTCCAAAGCCAACCATGGATAGAGCCTTGCTGCTAATCAAGCATCCCTAGTCCTGACAAGGTTATCTCTGTAATTCCCCCAAACATAGCTCTACTGCTAGCCAGGTATCCATAGCCCCAATAGAGATATTTGGATAGCCTAAAGAGTTTAATTTCTTCCTCTTTTGATATTTCTTTGATGCTCTTTTTTTTTTATATTGAAATATAAGCTCATTTACTTCAACTTGCAGGAAATGAAGCTTGCTATTAGGTTGGGAATTACAGTGGTAGCGAAGGTTACCTTTTGATTTTTCATTCAATACAAATCCCTTCATCATTTCACCAATTTCCAAAAACTCATTTAATTATTCTCTGTAAGTGTGATTTTCCAACTAAAATTTACCACCGTTATGCCAAATCCTAGCTAATTATAATTCATTATATGTTAGAAAATATGTATAAGTTAAAATTTAATAGCAAACAATTCAATCGCCAAATTAAATCTAAATTTAGAACTATCACTTACCACCCTTCCATCTTTATTTTATGGAAATTGCTAAACACTCGACTAGAAATTCTAATTTGATGGCACTGCACCACATTAATACATTAGAGTTGTCATCATGACTCTTAATTCTGATCGTAATACTCTGTAGTTAATTCACATGCCTTAACACACACATATTATTCCTTTACAATTCCAAGATGTTGATGTGTGCTATTTCACTAGCTCAATTTTCCTTTCTACATTGCACACCTGGACACCTTCATGATTAATACGGCTCAATAAAATGTAATGAAATGACCACCATTAATTTTGAAATCTTCAATTTTCTCGATACATGATATTTGTACTATAAAACTTCGAAGCAAGTTTCCACTAATTTTGTGAGAATTAATTTGATTTAACATTCCACTCTAGAGAAGCTCAACCGATTGCCACCTCAATTTTCATTTTCCAAGACTTCTCTCTAGGAAACTATGTACCACAACTTCCTCACAATTTTCAATAAATTCAACACTTCTCTTTCAAATTATTCACATTTTCTTCTTTCAATTATCATTTAGCTTTTCTGCTTTGCTTGTGCTTGCTTTCTTCCAGCCCATGGATACTCCAATTTGCTTCACATGTGTTCACCACCATAATGGCTTCATGGGTCACATTACTACCAAGTGGCTTGGTAATTTTTTCTTTAATTAGAATTCCATCTTTACGCACCAAATATGTGCTTGGTCCTCAGGGAAACTTTAATTGAATCTAGAGCATACTACTGGCTAAATTCTAACTTAGCTTCATGGTTCATAGCTTCGCTCTTGGATCTACGACTCTCTATTGAAGAAGTTTGTACTACTACAAATATGATAGTGCAACTTGATTTATTGGGGAACTTGGATTATGCTTTGTTTTTTGTGCACCCGACCATTGGGATTCCTTCTGTTGATGACATTCCTTAGTTTTTGGAATGAGGAGAATAGTTCCTATCCAACAATTTTTGACTGATCTCATTATCCCTAACTTTGATGCCCATTGGGATAATGCTTACTTAGGATATTTTCCTTTTATAGATGAAGCATCCTAGATTGACTAAGTGACCACCTTGTTCTTGCAGCTTGGGACCCTCTTTTTTTCTTTTTTGGCACTTTTACAATGAGAAAATTTTGTATTTCCAAGTATATACAAAATATATACCTATCTATATATATGAATTTTTTTCTTTTTGAACTTAAGCATGTATTTACTATGTGTGATTTGGTTTCTTTTCATTTCACAATGTAGTATTTCTATAATATTTCAATTTACTCTCATGTGTGTGTTAATTAACCAGAACTTGTTGACACAGAGAACAAAATAGAAAATTTCCCTTTTTAAATTGTGAATTTTTAGTTTCAAGAAAGAACCACATGTCTCCCGCTTGATTCTCCCACTTTTCCACTGTATGATTATCTTCCATTTGTGACAAGAATCATTCACCATTTATGTTTCCTTGTTTTTAGTGCATTATTTCTAAGTCTTGGAATTCTTGCCTGTTTTCCTACAAAACTTTAGGATTTTCTTCATAACAATTACAATTAATAAATCGTTTTGATTTACAATTAAGTTTTCAACATTTTTCAACTTTACTAGGGTTATGCATTTTATCAGAATTTGAAATTCTTCTCATTAACAATTCCATTTTTTTAGAAATCAAAACCTCTTTCATTAATAGAATTACTTTATGCATGTCCAAACTTACGCCAGTTGGAAAAATTTCACAATCAAGTTCACCATGGTCAGTTGTATCATGAATTCTACACTCAATGACCCTACCAAAGGTTGATAGACTCAAAGGATGCAATCTTTCGTTAAGGATTCCTCAAAGTTTCTTAACTTCCATGTTCTCAATACTAGCTTGCATAGACTAAGATCTTACAAGCAACTCTCAAACCCAAAACTAATACTGATTCTAAACAAAACTAAAAGGAAAGCTATGAAAGGCCCTCCTTCTAGTGTCAGTTCTTGTTAATCACAATTTTAGTCACACACCAATAGTGTAGATAAATCCCCACAAACAGACTGTAGGAACCTATCTTTACTTGAAAGACTGAACCAAGACAACCTAAATCATTAGGCTGACTAAGCTTAATCCCAAGGCTTGTTTAAGTAAGGTCTTGACCATACTAGGTTTGCATTAGGTTCCTTGTGACAATGTTGTTAATCATGAGGGGTAAATGGTAATTTTTGGTTCTATAAGGAACCATAAGGTTCAATGAAAGATATTATTAGGATGATCATTAGATAATTCCATGAAATCAGAAAATATGCAATAATATTTCATGAATTTCATACAAATTTGCTATTAATTAGGTAGATTTAGCTTTAAGCATCTAGCAATATAATGGAAATGAAAGATTTGTAATAAATTTCCATTCATTCATCTAGTTTTGGTACATTTTTTAAAATTTAAACATCTAATCTAAAACAAAGCGTAAAAAATACTTGAAAAGTACAAGAGCTCTTCTGTATTATCCATGCATGCTCCAAGAATTAGCCAAATCAAAGTAAACCACTCTATACTTCACCAAATTGCTTCATAAGTAGGCATAAAATGGTGCGATATTTTAAATAAGGGGGTTTAATTTGGACACCAGGTAGAAAATGTATGGACCCTTAAATGGTGCATCATAGATTCTTGTCCAGCTGAACAAACAACCAGTTACAAAAGATAATAGTTGGTAGCTTTCAAATTAGCTTTGATATTGACTAGTTCTATGTGCATACAATTTTTTAATTTAGAGTGATTTAGAAAATAGGAAAAGAGAACAAAACTTAAAGAAATTTTGGCTCTTCCGACATCCAT
>VDFB02000003.1:428503657-428569069 GCA_007258455.2 Sequoia sempervirens
TTTTGATGAAATAATTCCAACGAAAGTTTGTCAAAATTCTGACGAACTTTCATCGAAATTTGGACTCAAACGTATCAGTGTTTTCTTTTTTCCTGTGAAACTACATCTTCTTTGTTTCCCTAACTGAAAACTTAGGTATACCTCAAACAACATCTCTTGAACTGATCTTGACTAGATTATCAAAGTTTACATGTCCCATTCTCTGACGCTATAGCCAACTTTCATTAACTTGAGATACAAGGAACTGACCATCAACATCCTTAAGCTGATAGATGTTTCCATGAGTTCTCCTTTCTGCAACAACCATAACTCTGGATCTTTTTATGATCTCATAGGTATTATCCTGAAACACAAGGTTGAAACCTTTGCTAAACATTTTTCGAACACTCAAAAGTTTATGCCTTAGGCCCTTTACATAATTTACATCATCAGTGTTGTGATTTCCATCAAAACTAATTGTACCTTCCCCAACAATCTTTTCTCCAGAATCATCACCAAACATGACCAAACCACCTTCATACATTTCAAGTTTAGTGAACTTACTTTTATCACTAGTCATGTGATTAGAACATCCACTGTCAATCACCCAATAGTCTTCATCATGTCTAGCATGAAATGCAATGACCAAAGTACCTTCCATCTCATCCTTCTTGTTCTCTGAATCACTTTTTCTTGCACCTTTTCTAGAGTTATTAGTAATAGATTTACTCTCCAAAGCTAACAACAAGCATTCACTATCATCACCCTCATAATCAAATTCATCAATAGAGATTCCATCTTCTTCTCTAAGATAGTACAATTTTTTGTATTTCTTATCCTTTCTATCTTTATGATCTATGTTCTTCTTATGTATAGCTCTATTCAGACATCTTGAAGCATAATGACCAATATTACCACAATTGAAACATTTAAAAGGCAACATACCTTTATACTTACTGGTACCTTTCTTCAACTTCCTTGTAAAGTTCGCTTCCAATTCATCTAAATCATCTTCAATCTTTGTTGCTTTAAATGTTGTTTCTATATTTTCCTCCTTTCCAAACTTTATCATCTCAAATACAGTCAAGGTGTGAAATAGCTCTTCTTTAGTAGATTTCTTAGGATCATATGTTTCCTCAATAACTGAAACCTTGTCACTTTAACACTGTGGTAGGGTCATTATAGTCTTCTCAATTATATCTTCATTAGTCAAAGTACCCTCTTGATTTCTAACTTCATTTTCTGCCAGATCAATCCTCTGAAAATAGCTTACAATATCTTCTCCATCTTCCATTTTCATATTCTCATATCTACATTTTGTCATCAGCTTCTTTGTCGATTTCACTCTATCATTTCCTTCATAAAGATCTTCCAACTTCTTCCAAACTTCATAAGCAATTCCCAAAGAAATAACTTTTGTTTTCTTAGTCTTGGATAAAGCACTATAAGTACCATACCTCACTTTTACATTCTCCTCATAAGTAGAAACCTCATTTTTAATAGTAGGACCACACACTGGTGCAACATACTTCATCTAAATAACATTCTAGGTCTTGTAACCAAGAGAGGTAATATATTCTCTCATCTGCACTTTCCAGTCACTATAATTAGATCCATCAAACATAGGGATTTCTAAATTATGTGCCATCAGATCTTCCTTGAGCAGTTAAGCTCTACACCAATGAACCAAAGCTCTGATATCAATTGTTAAATGGCACATGACAACTGAGAGGGGGGATGAATCAATTGTCACTAAATTCAAACACAAAACTTGAAATACTTATCAACTTCAAAACTACACTATTCTGATATTAAGTATGAACATGAAATGTAGATAAAAGAAAGAAAAATCAACACAATGAACACCATATTTTATGTAGAAAACCCAATAAGGGAAAAACCACGGTGAGGATTAACTCACAATATAAAGTAAAAGAAAAAATGAATACAAGAGGCTCACTGCCAAGAGCTCACTTCCCAAATGCAAAGGCTCACTACCTACAAAAAGGACTCACTGTCCAATAGGGAGGCTCACTACCTACATATACAAATGATAACAGAAAGATCCACCACAGTAATTTACACACATTTGTAGCCTTGATTAGAAGATTGTAGAAACCTTCAGCTCACTGCTTTCAAGAAGCTAGCACAATGAAGTATTGTTGCCTCAACTTACTTTCACACAACTCTACTCTTTACTTTTGGCTTACTTTGTTACTTTGTATATCTTAATCCTTCGCAACTCGAATTGCATTTATACCATCTTCAACCTTAGAAACTTTATCCAAGGTTAGCCACATATGCTTCATTTCATAAATTCAAATTAGGTTGGAAACTCAACATTCCCACAGTGGAAAATAATGAGAGTGGACCAATTAAACACTTAACCAAGACCAAAATCAATGTCTCAAATCAACCACATGATTCCTTAATTAAATTTTAATTCTTCATATGAAGTGTAAACACCAGGTTGGCCAAACTTGATGAAAACACAAATAAACATTGGAGTACACACTTTCTAGCAAGAAGATAACTTGTGGACAATGTAACATGCTTTATTATGCACGATAACACATCTCAGATACATCCACAACAAGTGCAACAACCTTCGAACACAAAACACCTTCCATCAGTCCATCAGGTTTGTGTAAATACATACAACAACTCTGAAACTCAACTTCTAGAGTACCAAACCACAAAGATCTCTACCAGAACTTAGAGAACACCATTACAAGACATAATCTAGATCCGCAAGACCTATAAAATAATAGTAAAGGACTGCGAAGAAAAAACATTTCTTCCAGTCCACATACAAGAAACTCTATCAAACCAGTTCACATACCAGTGAACACAACTTTCACACTCCAACAAACTAGAAGCTACAAATCAAAAGATGACACCAAAAAATCTCCAACAACAACCCTTGAAATCTGCACAAGAATATCATAAACACAAAAGAAACGTGGAGCACATACTGGAGCACATTCTGAACACATACATACTTCTAACTTCACTCTTTATTAATTTTCTCAAAATCACTTGGTAACTCATCATTTCAGCACATTTGCAACATCATAAGGATAGCTCCATGTATTCACAACATTTCAATAGCATCTCAACTATACATGCACAATTTGCAACATTCTGAATTGGTTTGACATCAATGACAACACCACCAAACTTGCTCATACTTGTAACAATGACTTGCTTTTATAAAATAATATGCAAAACCATAAAGGTAAAACCTAATTAGGACCTAAGGGAACTTAATAAAGTATAATTAAATATTTAATTACACCAACAACTTCTTCAACTTTTCCTTAACATACTTAGATTGTGATATGGTTATACCTTTCTTTGATTGACTAGTTTGCAAACCAAGGGAGAAATTCATCTCCCCACACATTGGCATCTCAAATTATTTCTACATTTCCTCTATAAACCTTTTGCACATACCTTCATTTCCTCTGAAGATTATGTCATCAACATAAACTTCCATAGTTAATATTTTTTCTCCTTCAACTTTGAAATACAAATTGCAATCTGCAGTACCTTTCCTAAATTATTGTTGCAACAAGTACTTATCTAATCTTGCATACCAAGCTATAGGATATTTCTTCAATCCATACACTGCTTTCTTGAATATACAAACCATACTAGCATCTTCTAAAAACTAAAAACCTTCTGGTTGTTCAATGTATACTTCTACCAATTCACCTTTCAAGAATGTCTACTTCACATCC
This sequence comes from Sequoia sempervirens, assembly GCA_007258455.2. Lineage (NCBI taxonomy): Eukaryota > Viridiplantae > Streptophyta > Pinopsida > Cupressales > Cupressaceae > Sequoia > Sequoia sempervirens. The sequence goes on from VDFB02000003.1 coordinate 428,507,380, forward strand.
ATCTGATATATACTTTGAATTCTTTATGCGCTGCAAAAACTAATAACATCCTGATAGCTTCCATTCTTGCAACCAAAGCAAAAGTTTTCTCAAAATATATACCTTCAACCTGTGAGTAACCTTTGCACACAAGTATAGCCTTATTCGTAAGAAATTTTCCATCTTCATTCATCTTGTTCTAAAATACGCACTTCATACCAATCACATTCTTATTTTCTGGTCTTGGGACCAATTCCTAAGTCATATTCTTCTTTATTTGTTCTAACTCTTCCTTCATTTCTTTGATCCAATTCTCATATTTGCATGCCACAATCACTATTTTTAGTTCCACCTCATAAAGTAAATAGAAATTTACTTGTTCCTCTATCATAGTAGCTTTTCTATTTGTGAGCATATAACCTTTTCTCTTATCTCTAATGATCTGATCTTTTGAATGATTCTTCTACGCATACTTAGGAGTCTTATGATTACTTTCTAGAGCTTCTTCCTCTTCAATTGTCAATTTTTTTTCTTTTTCTTCAACCTTTTCTTCTTCACTACAAGGGGATTCATCAAATTCATATTCCTTTATCAATATTGAAATTTGATGTCGTTCTTCATCTACTTTGACACTTGCACTCTCAACAATCTTCTTCAATGTTTTGTTGTAGCATTGGTAGGCCTTGCTTCTTGTAGAGTATCCAAGGAAGATTACTTCATTAGATATTGTACTGCACCGTTAATATTAGTGTACATCGAGTTATGAATAGTCGGCTTGTGGCTATCTTAACTCTCTAGGTGGTCTAAGTTGGCCTAGGTGATATCTTAGGCATAAATAGGTATATATAGGAGGTTGTGAGTCCTGTTTCATCATCAAGTGGTGAAGTGTGTTCTCATTAGAGATATTTGGAGGTTTTCCCCCTCGAAGTGGCTTGTTATTCTCAGTAATTATCAAGTATTTGCAGCATATTTCATATTGTATTCTTCTATTGTGCAAGTTATTTCATAGCATCTTGCATCAAACTTTCCTAAGTTTTATCCATCTATTTTGATATAACATTTAATTCCAAAAACTTTGAAATATTTTATAGTAGAAGGTTTTCTATACCATAACTCATAGGGAGTATTTGAACTATTCACTCTTGCTTAACATTTGTTAAGAATGTAGACTATAGTATGAATTGCTTCTCTCCAATAGACATCTCAAAGATTATCTTCCTTCATCATTGTCCTAGCTTCTTCTTGAACTATTTTGTTTTTCCTTTCCACAACTTCATTCTACTGAGGAGTTCTAGGGGCTGATAAATTCCTTCTTATTCCATGATCTTCACAAAAAATCTTAAACTCATTTGAAGGAAACTCACCACCTCTATCAAAAATCAAACATTTGATTTTTCAGATTCATTTCATTCTCAACCATAGCCTTAAATTCTTTAAACTTGTATAGAGCTTCTAATTTTTCTTTGAGAAATGTAACCCAAGACATTCTACAATAATCATCAATTAATAACATGAAATACCTGTCACCACATGAGCTTCTAACTTTGATAGGTCCACATAGATTTGTATGCACTAACTCCAAGGGGCCTGTGGTAGAGTATTCTTTTGTCTTGAATCTTGTCTTTTTTTTATTTCCAACTTGACATTATTTTTAGATTGCATTGATATGCTTTGTAATATTTAGAAAATATCTCATAGCATCAATAGAAATTATCCACAACTAAGCTATCAAAATTAATGTGACCCATTCTTTAATGCCATAGCCAACTTTCATTAGTCTGAGACATAAAGCACTTTGCATCACTACCTTTCAGTTGATAGAAATTACCTCTTTTCCTTGTTCCAACAACAATCAAATTATTGGAGCTTCCTTTTCTTATTTCATAACCACCATTTCAAAATATAAGATTATATCCTTTGCTACACATCTATCCTACACTTATAAGATTATTTCAGAGACCCTTGATATAAATAACACTATCTTTTTTATGCTTTCCATCAAAACTAATTGAACCTTTTCCACAGATCTTAGTAGATGTATCATCACCAAACTTAACAAGACCACCATAATACTTTTCAAGCTTAACAAAATTACTCTTATCACCTGTCATATGATTTGAGCATCTACTCTCAATGATTGAGTATATATTTTCTTCTCTAGCATGAAAAGTAGTAAACATAGTTCCTTCAATGTTATGACCTATTTCTGCAACGCTTTCCTTCACACATCCTTCAAGATTAATAAAATTAGTTCTATCATTTAAAGCCATGAACAAGCATTCATCACTTCCTTCATTTGAATAATCTATATCTTCATCACGAGATACACCATTATCCTTTTCAACATAATAACTCTTCTTGAAAAACTTACCCTTATGATCCTTTTGTTTATCATTAGTAACTTTGATTGGACATTTAGATGTATAATTACCTATCTTTCCACAATTGAAAATTTTGAAAGGTAGCTCTTAACTCTGCATTTTACAATACCCTTTTTCAATATCCTCACAAATTTTTCTTCCACCTCATCAAGATCATTTGTATTTGATACGTCATCCTTTTCCACTTTGTAGAATTTCAATGTAGTTTCTTTATATATATCATCTTGACCAAACTCTCTCATTTTAAAATAAGTTAAAGCACCAAACATTTGATCTCTAGAATACTTATCCAAATTTTTAGCTTCCTCAATAGCAGAAACTTTAGAACTATAAGCTTCAGGTAGAGTTCTTAATACCTTTTTCACAACTTCTCTTTCATCTAGCTTTCCACCAAGACCATTGATGGCATTGACTTCATCAAATCTGATGATGTAGGTAGTAATATCTTCATCTTCAAACATTCTTGGGGTTTCAGATATGGATTTCTAGTTTTGCATCTTCACTTGTTTGGCCTTGTCATCTCTTCCATAGATTCCTTCCAACTTTGTCTAGATATCTTTATCAGACTTCAAACTTATCACCTTTCCAAGTTTAGAATCACAAAGACCACTTGGGATTACATTCCTTGCTTTGTCATTTTTTTCATAATTCTTGATCTCATCATCACTTTCCAAACCATTTTCATGCATAGTATAACCTTTTTCAATAGACTACCAAACACCAAATCCAAGATAAACCATAAAGGACCCAATCCTAGCTTTCCAATTGGTAAAATTTGTTCCATTGAACAAAGGAGCTTTGACACCTTTCCTGTGTGCCATTCGAATCTACCTCAACCAATTAAGATTCTTCTTGGGAACCAAAGTTTTGATACCAAATGTTAGATGTTATAATGAAGAAAAATAAGGTGGATGAAAATAGGGATATGAACCACTTAAGGACCTTTTCTTCCTCAATTCATTAGTAAATGAGATCCCCACAATGAAATGAGTATCGAACCTTAGGTGAGCCAAGTCAAAGATTGAATCTATAGATTTCCTTTTTTGCAAAGGAGGGGGTCCTAGTCAAACAACACTTTAGGGAAAAACTATAAATAACAAACTAACTCCAAAATGCAATCTACAACTAGTGCAGAGCACCTTGTTGCTCCATTTGATGAGCTTGGTCTAGTTTTAGTTTTTTGAGTCTTTTTGTGGTCAAATAAGGCTATGGTAGGACATTTTTTAATGTTTTTTTAGTTTTTGAGTCTAGGTGAGGTCATTAGGAAAAATGTTGCAAAATTGCTAAATGTTGTCATATCAAATATTGTAAAAAGTGCAATTTTGAAAGTTAGTGGGAAACCCAACTATCATGGGAAGTTGTAAGGTATTTCTAGGCATTATTATATGTTTGATGAGTTATAAATATGTTATAAACTTGAAGTTACTAGTTGTTGAAGGATTTGAAAGTGAATACCAATCAAATATGTTTGTTTTCAATCATTTTTTGTGTAATTTATTCATTTCCAACCTGTGTACGGGTCCGTACAGTAGTATTTTTCTTGAAAATGATTTGAATCTATTGTAGGATGGTTTTATCTTTGATTTGTATGCACTCTCGAGGAATTCTATTAAGGTTTAAGCAATTTAGAGGTAGATTTCTAAAAGCTGGTCTAAACTTGCACATACAAGGGTTTGAAGGTTAAAATGTGTTAAGGAGGCCATTCCACCTTTTGTACTTGTTGTATCTCAGTGGAATTGGCCTGGTTAGTCTATTAATATGTTTAGGAGTGAGTATTTAGGTGTGATAAATATATTTGAATAGGTTACTAACGTTGCCCCTATTGAAAGTTTAGAATTTAGGCCTTAAGAACAAGGCTAGAGTTGGTGAATTGAAGAAATTGTTTGAGAACCAGATAGAACCTAATGGAATTAGTGTGAGTATGTGTATTTTCACATGTTTTGAAGGTATTCAAGGATAGGAGGGGTCAAATATGAGATATGGTGTGAAGCCCTAGATGAACAAAGCATGAAAAATGGTGAAGTTGAGAGGTTTTATAAAGGAAGTGTGATAGTTCTTTGTGGGTAGCATAATTTGAGGGTGAATTAGCTTTTTATAGGTAGAATAATTTATTATAGAAGTGGTTTCAAGGTTGTGAGAGGTCTAGGTATGTGGTTTTCAATAAACCCTAGTCTATTATGAGAAAAGTGATGGTTTTGTGAAAGAGGGTCATAGAAGGTGAGTTTTGACTCAAGGATTGGAAAATATGAAGTTTTATAGGTAGTTTGAAGACTGATTGGTGGAATTTAGGGTTGGAAACATATTTTAAGGGGTTTTCCTTTGGAAAAATGGGCTAATTGGAGCCCTTTTCAGCGCTAAAGGCTATTTTTTGTGTTGATGGTCCAGAGAGACCTATTAATATTTTGAGGTATGTTTTGTGATGGATTAATGGGTCCTTGAAAATATGACTGGTTAGTGGATTTTTTGGAGTGTTTGAGTGATAAGACCTAAAAACAAGGTTTGATTGCCTACAAGGCAAGTAGGCTTATTGCTAAGAAGTTAACCCTAGAGAGGGTCTTGAAGATTGTAAAAGTGATTAAGAAAACTCAAATTGTGTTGGTTATGTTAAAGACCTCCTTGTCATTGCATCAGTTGGTATTAGAGTGCAGTATTGAGCTGAGGAAGGAGGAACTACATTGGAGGAAGGACAAGATGAATGCCTCTATTAGAGAAAGGACTAAAGAAAAGGAGATGTTGCAAAGAAAGGCACTTTTCAAAACCACCTGCAAGTGTCAAGGCAAGGTATGTATTGTAATGGTATATTCTAGTAGCATAGATAATATGGTATCTAAAGAAATGGTTGATAAGTTGCAATTAGTATGGATTCCTCATGAATCACCCTATTATGTTTCCTTGTTGAATGGTGAACATACTCTTTTGGTCAAGGAACAATCTTGAGTTGAATTCCAAATAGGTGGTTATAAAGATAGGATCTTGTGTAATGTTGTACCTATGAGTATATGCCATTTGATGTTTGGGATACCATGGCTATATTGGAAATTTTCTTTGTATGATGGAAAGCATAATAGTTATCATATTATGAAATATGGGGTTACTTTTACTTTGATTCCATTGGTGGAAAAGGATCACAGACAAGGAAAGAAAGAAAGGATACCAATGCAGAGAAAAAAGGATTTTATAAGGCTTTAGGAAGGCAATTATAGTGAGAGTGCAGCCACTACAAAGGAGAAAATGGTTGAGACAACAAGTATTGACAAGGTTGCAATGTTGAAAAGAAAAGAGGATGGTGAGTTGGTGATGAGATCTGAGAGAGAAAAGAAAGTGTTGACAAGTTTGTAAAGTATGGTGAAGACAAGAGAGGGACTGTATTTAGTCAAGTGAAGGAAAAAGAAGGTGCAGGATAGTCAAATATTGTCAAATCAGAGGTATGCAAATCTAATAGAAAGGTTTGTGAAAGAAATTTAGGGGGCAAAGACCTTGATAAGAGGAAAAGAAAAGTTGAGAGGGAAAATGAGATGCCTAAGGAAATGAAAGAAGAGCCTAGTAAGGTCACCATGCAGGAAGAGTATTGTCCATTGATTGGACCATAGCATAAAGAGCAGCAAATTTCTAATAGAAATGAAGGTGGAAGACCTAATGACAAAAAGGTCTTAAAGGCAGAAAGAATGAAGGCATAGATAAAAGGTCAAAGAAAAGAGAGTAGATGGACTAAGGTAAGCCAATATGGGCTTGAAAAGAGTGAAAAGATCATGGTCGGGAAATATTGTGTCCCTTGAAGGTAACTAAAAGTAATGGGTAGTCAAGCACTGCAAAAATCGAGTTTTGTATGTAATATAGAGATAAAAGAGGCAAAAATTCTGAGAATAAAAGGTGAAAAGATCCAAAGAAAATGGCAAGTGAAAGAGTTTAAGATGGTTGAGGTGAAGCAAAGTAAGAGCATGGTGTTTAGAGAAGATGGTGGATAGTCATATTTTGTTCCTAAACTTGATAGGAAAGGGGTCCTTGGGATAGAATATCAGATGCAAAGTGAGGATAATCAAGAAAAGGAGATGGAAGGCAAGGTACATTGTCCATTGATGGGACAAAAATTTAAATAATCTGAGAATATAGGGATGAAAAAGGTAGAGATTCCAATGAAAGACAAGAAAGTAGAGAATATAGTGAGCCAAGGAGAATGGTAGAGATTAGTGAAAGGAACGGTAAATATTGAAGAGAAAAGAGAAGTTGTAGTCACCCCAAGAGGTGAAAATGTGAAAGTAAAGGGTTTGAGCAAGGTCTCAATGGTGGAAGGGACTAAGGAAATGATTTTCCAAGAGAAGGCTAAAGATAATTTTTTTGTGGAGTCTCCAATTGAAGTGGACAAGAGTGGTGTTGTAGTAAAATAGAGAGTTGTCCTTGGGTGACAAAAATGATTGTTAGGCAGTTGTATTCTGCCATCACAAAGTTTCCGAGAATGGAGAGACAAAAAATGATTGTGAAGAGAAAGGGTAAGAGCCAGAGAGTGAAGGAGGTCCTATGTTACTTCCTTGTTTTTATGATAGTTTTGGTGAGATTAAAACCAAAGGTTAAGATGAAATAAGAGGGAAAAGGTGAGAGATATTTTTCAGTAAATGAAGCACAAGGACAAAGTGGAAGTAGTTGGATGCATTAGATGAATACAAATACAAGCATTAAAATGCAGGTACAAGATGACAACACAAGTAGAGGATTAATATGCATGGACAAATCCAAGCCAAAGGTGAAGATGAAAGTAAATGGAGAAATTTCAAGAAAAAGGAGCATCAGAAGAGTTGAATATCAAAGAGTTAATGTAGGTTCAAGTGTTGCAGACTTCCAAGGGAATTGGAAAGATTTCATGGTCGGGTGAAAGGTGCAGAGCAGCTTGTTGCTCCATTTGATGAGCTAGGTCTAGTTTCAATTGTTTAAATCTTGTTGTGGTCAAATAGGGCCATGGTAGGCCATTTTGTAATGTTTTTTTAGTTTTTGAGTCTAGGTGAGGTCATTAGGTAAAATATTGCAAAATTGCAAAATCTTGTCATATCAAATATTGTAAAAAGTGAAAATTTGAAATTTAGCGGAAAGCTCAACGGTCATGGGTAGTTGTAAGGTAGTTCTAGGAATTATGAGGGATTGGATGAGTTATAAATAGGTTAGAAACTTGAAGTTACTAGTTGTTGAAGGATTTGAAAGTGAATACCAATCAAATATCTCAGTTTTCAACCATTTTTTTTGTAATTTCTTCATTTCCAGCTTGTGTACTAGTCCACACAGCAAGGGATTGCTTGAAAATGATATAAATCTATTTTAGGATGGTATTAGCTTTTATTTTTATCCAATATTGACAAATTCTATTAAGGTTTAATCAATTTAGATGTAGATTTCTAAAAGCTGGTTTGAACTTGCACATACAAGGGTTTGAGGGTTAAAATGTGCTAAGGATGCCATTCCACCTTCTGCACCTATTGTATCTCAGTGGAATGGGCCTAGTTAGTATAGGAATAGGTGTAGGAGTGAGTATTTATGTGTGATAAATATATTTGAAGAGGTTACTAATGCTGCCCCTATTGAAAGTTTAGAATTTAGGCCTTAAGAACAAGGCTAGAGTTGGTGAATTGAAGTAATTTTTTGATAAGCAGATAGAACCTGATGAGATTAGTGTGAATAGGTATATTTTGACATGTTTTTAAGGTTTTAAAGGATAGGAGGGGTCAAATATGAGATATGGAATGAAGCCCTAGTTGAACAAAGCATGAAAAAGGGTGAAGTTGAGAGGTTTTATGAAGGAAGTGTGAGAGTTATTTGGGGGAAGCATAATTTGAGGGTGAATTAAGTTTGTGTAGGTAGAATAAGGTATGTTATAAGTGGTTTCAAGGTTGTGAGAGGTCCTAGTATATGGTTTTCAATAAACCCTAGTTTATTATGAGAAAAGTGAGGGTTTTATGAAATAGGGTCATAGAAGGTGAGTTTTGACTCAAGGATTGGAAAATATGAAGTTTTATAGGCAGTTTGAAGACTCTTTGGTGGAATTTATGGTTGGAAATAGATTTGAATGAGTGTTCCTTTGGAAAAATGGGCTAATTGAAACCCTTTTCAATGATAAAGGCTAGTTTTTGTGATGATGGTCCAAGGATACCTATTAAAATTTTGAGGTATGTTTTATGAGGGGTTAATGGGTTCCTAAAAATAGGAGTGGTTAGTGGATTTGTTGGAGTGTTTGAGTGATAAGACCTAAAAACAAGGTCTGGTTGCCTACAAGGCAAGTAGGTTGGTTGCTAAGAAGTTAACCCTAGAGAGGGTCTTGAAGATTGTAAAAGTGATTGAGAAAACTCAAATTGTGTTGGTTATGCTAAAGACCTCCCTATCATTGCATCAACAACTTGGAATGACTAGATGAAACTTAAACTAAGAAAAACCACAAATTAGGTCACAGATCAAAGTAGGGAAGGATGATGTTTACCAGTTACCAAAAGTCAATTATTGAAGTTGATCTAGAACTCATTCACCTAGGGGTGAATGGGTCCTCAATTAGGGTTTTTCTACAACTTTCAAGATCCTCTACTTCAAATTTGAATCCTTCAATTTTCCTAGGTTTCAAGTTCGAAAAGTTGGAAATAAATTTTGCAAGTGATTTTTTGTGAGATGACAACTTTTATGACAACTTTTGTAACTTTGAAAAGTTCTCCAAATTTTCTCTTCAAGAGATCTTCGAGATTTCTTCCACCTATATCTACAAACGCAAATCAAGAGGGAATTTTTTTTATTTTTGGTGAATTTGGGTTTACCTTGGTAAAACCTCATTTTGGTAATCAAACCTTGAAATGAAACAAAATTGCATGAAAGGAATGATGAATGAACAACTCAATATCACAAATCACCAAACCCTTGAATAAACCTTAGAATGTAAATCTGCAACTTGCATGAAATGGCTTCAACAGAATTGGATCTTGACCCTTGAATCTTGAATCTTGAATTGAAATAATTCTTTGAATTCTTCAATGGATCATGAAACCTACATCATCATATTAATTTGAAAAGAATGCATGATGCAAGAAGAATTTGATATGATAATTGGATCTTGATTGCTGCAATAAATCTTCAATAAATATGCTCATAAATGCCTTGAATTACTCTTGAAATGCTCATAAATTTGCTAGGTTCTTGAATTTCTTCTCTAGATCTTGAAAATTCCAGCTTAAAAATCTTAAATGAAACTTAGTGAAATAACCTTATATTTTTAGATATGTAACCTTACTTTCTGAAAATTCAAATATCACAAGCCGACATCTGAATATAGATTTGATTATGTTAAAATACCACAAAAAACATAATTTAAATTTAGGTCCTATGTCTAAGAGAGGACCCATTCACCCATGGGCGAATGGATCCTAGATCCCTAACCCTAGGACACACATTTCTCATTGAGAAGTGTTATGTTAAGGCATTAATGAATGTCGGGTTTCTCTTCAGAAAATTCAATTGGACAGGCTTGGATTTGCATTAAAGGGGCCAATTAAGGAAAATCAGAAAATTCAATTAAACAGGCTTGGATTTGAATTAAAGGGGCCAATTAAGGAAAATTAAGCTCAATTAATTAAATGATCCCTAAATAAGTGTGAAAGTGTAAAGAGATACACTTTACAACACCAAAATAAGGCACAATCAAGTCCATTTTAATATTAATTCCAAATTAAGTGTGAAAATGTAAAAGGGATACATTTTTCTACACTACATTTAGCCCCCACTTTAGTGAGAGGATAACAACAAGCACAAACTCACACTGAATTAGACATTCAAAACATATGTATGTAGCAATGACAAGATTACTCAATCATACAACATCAAAAACTAAAATAAAATGTAAAAACAAAAAAGGAGGATCAAGCCTTGACTTTCCAACACAATGTGGAACACACCTTAGCTTTTTTTCCAAAAGAAAAGGGTGGATCAAGCCTTAACTATCCAACATGATTTGGAACACATCTTGGTTGTTTTTCCACAAAAATTCACAAGAGGAACGCAATGTCCACTATGAAAACAACAACGCACACTCACTCTGAGCTACTGGAACCTTAGGCTGTCCACTAGGTGAGCCCCAAAAAAAGTGGCTTAGTGAGAATTTCATGCTAGGTCTATAGGCTCTCCCTATACTAACCATACTAAATCTATCCCTTTGATAACTCCAATAGGGCACCACAAAAAAAAAAATGAGCTTCACATGGTTAACAAGTTGTATTATGTTAAACACTTATGAACAAAAATGCAAATAATCATGTTCAGAGAGATCTTGCTTAGTTCATGTAAGGTCTCTTCTTAGTGAACATCGTTCCTAATGTCTCCAAGAGAGGATAAGTCAAGGATAAAATAAATATCATGCTCTCAGAGGACATCAAACCCAATGAAACCACCAAGAAAAAGATGCATCGCAAGAAGAAAGAAAATCACAAAATGAAATATAAGGAATTTCAAAATTTTCAAAAATAATAATGCCAAAGTATGCCCCCACTTTAAAGAAATAGCTAGCACCATTGCTTTGAGCAATGTACTTTAAAGTAGCCAATAATCAATGCTAAACAATAAAGAAGACATGAGAGCTTATTCGAGAATCCCTATGCCAAGTCATATGTTTCCAAATGAAGCTATGTCATGAAAAAGAGAGGAAGGGGTTGCCTCCAAAATGAAATCCCAAAACACATAAGGGATCCATGGATTTAGGGTCAGTATATCTTTGCTACAATGTGATTATAAAGCTCAGAAATGTCATCATTCCCCAAATACTCACAGAATAAGAAGAATGACACATAGAGAGTGAAAACAAAGAAAAATATTTTGGGTCAACATGAAAGAGAGCTAAGTGTCTCAACGCCTTGCAACATCCCCAAAAGGAAAACACAAGACAAATGAAAAGATAAATGTTTACGACATATAGAAGAATGTATGTACAAATAGATGAATGCACATGAAGAGGGAGAGATACATCAAACATAACAATATGTGGAGATCACATTAGACACATGCAATCACACAAAAAACATGAAAAAGAAAACAAAACAAAAGACTATTAAGGCCCATGTGAGTCAACCTATAGCAGGTCATCCACATCTAAATCTTGATTAGTATATGCAGAAGGCAAATAACTATCCAAAGGGACAACATCAAGTTCAAAACTAGGAAAAGCACCAAGTTCATCACTCTTAATAGTAGGATCATTGTTTAAGCTCATAGAAGATGAAAACAATGAATTCAACTCATTATGCACTTGTTCATCAATCCTTGCAATTTCATTATTATCATCCAAGTTAATCACAATAGGAGGTCTAATGACAATATCTATAGAAGTTTGTTTATGTTACGGAAAGGGTGGAGAGGCATCATCCATTGCTTGAGACAAGTTTGGATTTTTATTTTTTTATATGTTGTTCTTTTTTTCTATTTCTTGTAATGAACGAGTAATAGTATGATGTCTATGCCTATGCTCTCTAGAATTTTTGTTTCTTTTATGTAGTTTTCAATTTGTGATTATGTAGGAGCAAGTTTTTCAACCATAGCTTTCTTTTCTTACCTTAAGGGAGGAATGGAAGGAACCATGGGAGGTTGTTCAACCACTTTTTCTTTACCTTTGTAAACTTTTTTGACTTTAGGAGGCACAATAGGATTTGTTTGATTATCTCGTGGTATATGAAATAGGGGGGATTTTTCATAGGTTGTTCTTGGTTACTTGGAAGATATTTTGGTTCAATTATTATTTCATCAAGGACAAGAGGATCAACCATGGGTTGAGGCATATTACTGAGGGATAATTCTACTATGTTCTTTGCTTTAAACTTTTGATAGGATTTGAAAAAGAAGTCTTCACGGGGCTAATAGGTTCAATAGGCTCGAGCCAAAAGAGATCTAATGAAAAGTTCCCATGGGAAGACACAGGATTAAAGTACTATGATGCACAATAAAGAACTCATTACCAACTGGAAAGTTTAAACATTTATGCACAACCGACGAGATGACATTCATGGAGCGAAGCCATGGGTAGCCTAACTTCACCTGGAATTGGTCTGAAGTTAGGATGATGGTGAACGTGACATTTAATTCTTTTGGTCCAACTTTTAGAGGGAGATTTATTTAACCAATCATAGGACAAGCAAAACCATTATGCATTTTAATCCATGCTTTCAGTATTTCATATGTATCTTGATAAAGCTCATGCAAAAATAGAAATTCTTTAGTGATCACATTCTCTACATAGACAATATCAATTAATATCCCATTAGTAGGTTTATCATTTGTTCTTCTAGCTATGTAAAGAGGACCATAAGATGCATGTTTAAGTATGTATTTTTGTGAGAAAGCAATTTCAAGCAGCATCTTAGTTAGGCACTTATGAGTTTTAGCGTCAATAAATCCAACCAAACCATCCATAAGATTGTTCTCATTATTTTTCATGTTTTGATCATCTTTTCAACATTCATCATATCATTCTTTGTTTCACTAGCTTTCACAAAGGAGATATTATGATTAGGCATAGGATTGGTAAATATTTGCAATTTCTTATTAGGAGGAGCTACACATTTATTACCTTGATCATTAACACCTCCAATTAGGATATGATTAGTGTATCTATGGGTAAACTTCCTAAGGTTAGATTAGATGTTAGCAAATCAATAAAGACTAATAAACCCAAAGAACTATGAAGTACAAAGGAAATTAAAAGCAAGAACGATTATACCTGTCGTTCCTCGAATCTTCCATAATTACCTCCATAGCACCTCCTAGCTTGCAGCATATGATTGTTGCCCTCAGATTCAGTGTGTAAGCATTTCGACTATGACATTGTCCTATGCAAGTTTTGAAGGATTTATATAAAACTATGCCTATGCCTATGACAATATGACTCTAAAATGTAAAATAAATCTATGCATAAATGTGTCATAAAAAACCAAATCTATGTAAGTAATCCAAAAATGTGAATAAAATAGCATTTTATAGAAAATGCAATTTTGATTGGACGGACGAGATCGACTTTTAACAAAAGCCTAAAATCAGAGGATGAGATTAAATCTGATAATCCCTAATTAGGGTTAGGGAAAAATCTTTAAACGAGTGGTCGAGATGCCATCTAAGAAGATCAAATCGGCAGTGGAGAATAAATGAGATAATTAATTAGAAAAATAAAGATTTTCAAAAATCAAGAAGATAAAGACTGCCTGATTTGTGAGATTCGAAAAATCAAGAAGATAAGAGTTGAATTAAAGATTAGATTTGAAAAATCAAGAATCTGCCCGATTACTTGATTTTTAGAGGAATATTACCATTTCGAATTAAATTAATTCAAAATATGGATTTTGTGAGATAATAAATAATCAATTTTCAGATTATTTACTAGAATGAACTGTCAGTTAAGAATGTGGTATCAATAAATAATTTCATTTATTTAAAATGAGAGAAATGTTAAATTAGGTAGTTAAGATAATTATTTAATTGAGAGGATATGATTAGTAATTAAATAAATTAATAAATTTATTTAATTATGAGAATTAGTGACATATTAAATAAATGAATGAAATTCATTTATTTAATAATCAGGAAGAATTAATGAAAAAAGATAATTAAACAAATTTAGAAATTTATTTAATTAGAGGACTTAGACAATTAATGACATATTTAATAATCATGAAGAATAAAAGGACATGAATTAATTAAATAATTATGAATTATTTAATCAATAGTCAAATGTGGACCACAGACATAATTAAATGTCACAATTATGCTAGGACGAAAGTGGTAAAAATAGAGCTTGCAAGCCTAGGTCATTTTTAAGTGTCTACATTTTGCCCCTCTTTGTCATAATGTAGCATGTCACATTGTGACAAATAAAATAAGTCAAAGCCATCCCCCAGTGAAGCTCTAGAGTATCAATGCCGCCTTGAGAAATTTTTCCAATTTTGGGTCGGCGGCGGAAAAATTTGGAAAGGGTCCCGATAAGTAAATTTGATGACTAGAAAGATTAGGGCGCAAACGGTTTCGGATTTTGACATGCTTAAGGCCTCCAAAAGGATAGTCAAAGTTAAACAAAATACCTTCCAGTACTGACCTAGTTGACAAATGCCATTTTGACTTTATAAATCAGTTGACAAAGGGGTAAAAGTCAATTCATTTTCACTATTCACATTGCAATTTCGAGAGCTTAGAGTGAAGAGGACCTCAGCGAAGATGGTGATTCTAGTGACAGAGTACCATGGCGAGATCGTACGGACCTACAGGCAGCCAGAGGGCTCAGAGCTAGCGGTATGTACCCCTAACCCCCTTTGTAATTTTCTCGTTTTGCATGTCAAAGTTAGGTTTTTAGGGCCAACAACTAATGCACCACGATGCATATGTGTGCACATAAGCTGTATTTGACTTCGCATTCGACACATTTGATGCGTTGCGACACAAGTGCAAGGGTATTTTAGGGCAGGCCAAGGTTTTGTGATGCATTTGCCAAAAAATGTGACGCATTCACCTTTTTGAGCCCCATTCGAAAGTTAAAATGCTGCAATCATCATTTTGTGACACAATCGCCTACTTGAGCGATGCATTCGAATGAATGCGACGCAAGTGTAATGTATCGTGATGCAAGTGCTCTGATGTGAGACATTTGAGCAACCGAACGACGCAATTGACATGTCATAATGCATTTGAAGTACGAAATGACGCATTTGTTGTTTTGCGATGCAATTGTAGTCAACATGATGCAATTATATTCAACGTGATGCATTTGACGTTGACTTTGACTAAGGCTGATTCTGATGCTTTGAAATCTGAAATACTTTTGATGATACTGACAATTGTCTAGAAGGTACTGATGCGTTGTTTGGCTCTTTGCAGAGACAGCTAGCCCCTATATACACCCGAGAGAGCAGATCGATGACCTTCCAGTTTGCTGATCAGCTGACTTCGTGGGAGCGACGATGATTAATGTAGTCAGGTCTGTTTTATGCTGCCTATATGCCTGCTATTTGGGAAAATAGGGGACTATTGACTATGCTATGCTAGTGGTGGCATTCAGAAACATACTCCTTCCACCTACCAATGGGAGGGGTGACCATTACACTTGAGGATGTGTACCGCATTCTATGTGTGCCGATCTAAGGAGAGTGGATCATCTATGACCCTCGCCAAGGCCATCAAAATTTTACAGCATACTATCAGAATGAGGGCACAAGACTCGACATCCAGGATTACAAGATCCACTGGGAGTTTATAGTGGAGCATTATGCTCTTTTCGATGCATTCCTGGTGACACTGATTGGCGGGATATTGATTCCTGACCATCGCAGACATGGGTTCCCTATTGGCTAGGGAGACATCTTAGTGGGGATGAGGTAGGATAGGATAGTATATGTCTGGGGCCCTTGTTTATTGGGCACACTCTACCACCAGCTACACGAGGTTGTCTACAGGAGGGCAGAGAGTATCTCGTGTGGTACCACACTGATGATGATTTGGGCTTGGGAGCACATAGCAATATTTCATCTACCTATTCAACAACCACAGATGGCCGAGGGGATGCCCTATGCGTATTACTATGTCGGTGCTCTTTAGCAAACATGGATGGGTGAGACAAGTTGGTGGCGGCATCAGATTGATACGATGGTGTCATTCATCTAGAGGTCGTATAGAGACTATCAGTAGTGGGACGATGAGGATGACCACCTGAGCTTCTGGAGACAGTATCTCTACTTGATTGGGAGGACCATGTAGAGCCAATTGATCATAGAGATGTATCTACCACAGCGTGTCCTCAGACAGTTCAGAGAGCAGCAGGGTGTACCTGTAGGCACAACCGAGTATACTCGGTCCTCTAGAGAGGTAGCTTGGGGGCCAGTGATTCTAGTAGCATTCACCGAGCAGCAGATCGATGGGCTAGGAACCTAGTAGTGGGGATGGAGAGGTGGGATTGCAGATCTTGGGATCACAACCGACTATGGCCTATGGTGGCAAGCATATAGACCAGTGCCACTGACAAATCTAGATGGGCCAACACCTATGCATAGGAGGTCAGTTATACCTCGTGTACCGAGAGTCAGGCAAGGGGGCAGAGATGGTGATAGAGGCAGAGGCTGGGGGAAGGATGGACGTAGGGATGGAGGCAAGGGGAGGGATGGAGACAGGGATGGAGGGAGGGGGAAGGGATGGAGGTAGGGGGAGGGATGGAGGTAGGGATAGAGGTCAGGGTGGAGATGATGGAGATGATGGGGATGATGGAGGAGAGATGGCCAGAGGCAGGGAAGGAGGGTGCAACCACACATGGCCAGAGTGACCTTGGATGCCATCCCAGAGGTGGCCGAGGATGGGGAGAGAAAGGAGGAGGAGCAACCGAGGTAGGAGGGAGAGGAGGAGAGATAGGAGGAGGAGCAGCCGAGGTAGGAGGGGGAGAAGGAGAGACAGGAGGAGGAGAGATAGGAGGGGTTTGTGGTGGAGGAGGCCAGATAGGAGGAGGATGTGGATGTGGACGTGGATGTGCCTCGGGATGAGGGATTCGGTGGAGAGGATGTTGTAGAGGATGATGATGATGATGATGCCATAGATGAGGCTGAGAGACTGCTGAGATTTAGGATGGTGGAGGGAAATGAGGAGATACCATCTAGCTCGGTGTTGCCCCATGATGCTAAGACACACCAAAGGGTGGCAGACCTTTAGAGGAGACTGGATGAGAGTGTAGTAAAGGTCAAGGCATTGCGGGAAAAGCTAGAGGTGGCTCGGGTAGAGCAGGATCAGGAAGTGATCCATCAATAGGATTCAGTTCAGTGGTGTGTAGAGTTTGCATCACTATGTTTAGGGCCTTCTGGGGATATTGCTCATGAGCTTTCCAGGGTGAGCACTAGATATGGGTAGTACAAGACTCTATATGAGCAAGCAGTGCCTCTCGAGTGATAGGATCCTACACCGTCATGCTCACAGATGAGGACATGCAGTGGTCATAGATCAGGGAGTGGGAGCGGCAACATGAGCCATAATAGTGTAGGAGGATCCACCTCCTCAGGGCACACATTAGGGTACAGGTCCCACCATTCACACAAGCATTCCTTGAGTCATCATTTGAGCCACAGTCATGGGTCCACCAATTCAGGGTAGAGATCAGTACAGAGGCAACTGCCAGTGGCAGATCCTTCGGTCTTTTAGAGTCAGGTCGCAGTGTCATCATAGGTGTCTATTACCATGGAGATGATGCCATAAGTGTCAGTTCCATTGGTTGCACAAACAGAGGCTACTACAGGTCCACCCATTATCTCAGCGCCAGTCATAGATCCTCAGCAACCACAGTCTTCACCACGAGGGGATGATGAGAGCCTCGCCTAGGGGCATGTTTGCTATATTTGTTTTTACGTTATGAAATAGTATGTATAGACCACTGAGCCTACGAGCTCCATTTTTTGGATATTTGTTGACTCTATCATGTGACATTCTATATTTTTAAGATGATATTATATGATGATGCAGTCTTGATGTGGCCTACATGTGTGTTATGCGATGTTATTTGATTTATGCATTATGATATATGTGATGTGATTCCTTATGTATGATTTTGATTTATGATGGATGGTGGTATTATTTATATGTTTTGTCATGTATATCCTATGATGCTTACTTATGAGATGATGCTATGATGATGCAATGCTTATTTATATGTTATATTGATTTTGTGATGATGGCGATAATGATATGCATAACGTATTTATTTGAATGGATGTCATGTTTATGATAATGTGAATGCAATATGTAATGAAATGTGTATGATTTAATGCTATGGATGATGTATGTATGGACCTAATGCAATGTTTATATGATCATGTATGCACTTATGTGTTTTTATGTCATAGGATATTGTCATGAGATGGATGAGAGAAAGATGACCAAACCAAAGGAGATGCATGTTACTTCCTAGACCAAATCCTTCAAAACTTTAACATAGGACTTTAATATTTATTGCTCTTAACCAACATTGGGCAAACTATTGTAATGGCCAACAAACACCAAGATATGACATAGATCAAGGTGTGCACGGTCATACCATCACATAAGACAAGCAGTCACAGACAAGGATGATCACAACTCATACTAAGAGAATAATTGCCCCAGTCTGTTTGTCATAATCAACCACAAGCAGAAAAAGACAAGAAAGAAAATTCATGAAATGTCATTACTTCTCTAAATCTTGTTTCCAGGACATTCTTGAGAAACTAGCAGCATGATTGCCAAAATATAAAATAGAGCCCTTATCATGATACATCATTGTTTTCCTAAATCCTAGAATTAGGACCTCGCTATGAAACTAGTAATCATATGTGTCAATCATCATAATACGTCGCTGCTTCTCTAAATCCTGTTATTTGGATCTCACTGAAAAACTAATAACATGATAAAAAGCCAAAATACAAGTGCCAAGTGTTTTCCAAGTACATCTGGATACCCATTGTTCTAATGTCAAGATGTCAGGTTTGATGATAATGAGATGTCGGGGTGTCAAAGTTTTGATGATGCCGAGATGAAAAGTGTCGAAGATTGCCAAATTCAGGAAGGACACATCCTGAATAATGTTGACATCGAGAGGATTGATCCCTAAATGTCAAAAGGGATCCCTCGAAATGATGACAATTCCTATCAAGGACACATCCTAAGGCATAAATGAAAGAGTTTGTTCTGCAGAAGGACACATCTGAAGAATACTAATGTCAAGAGGAGTGATCCTTAGATGTCTAGAGGATCCCTCAAAATTTTGAATGATAGTGACGATACCTAGGAAGGACACATCCTAAGGCATGAATGAGAGAGATTGTTCTTTAGAAGGACACATCTGAAGAATATTGATGTCAAGAGGAGTAATCCTTAAATGTCAAGAGGATCCCTCAAAAAAGTCAGGTGACAATGATGATGCCTGGGAAGGACACATCCTAAGGCATAAATGATAGAGGCTATTCTTCAGAAGGACACATCTAAAAGATAACCAAGAGTTGACAGTTTCACTAGTTATGATAATGTAACTTTTCTTGACCAAGTTTGACCGAAGTTTGGTTGAGTTTGACTTGTGTTGACTATATGTCGATATTGTCATGATGATATGATTGTCATGCTGATGAGATTGTAATATTGAAATAAATGACTGTCATAATTCATTTTAGGAGTTTATCCATTTGGGAATGATTTGCTTTGACTTGAAGAAATTTTGACGTGTGTGCCAGTGTAATCCCATGGACCCTCATGGACTGACCTAGTGCGGCTTTGGGGGCTCATCGACAGATGGCCTTACCTATGTCATACACTCAGAGACCTCGTAGTTCAACATGACCAATGACTTTGTCTTGATGACCAAAGATTGTGCCATGATTTTATTTTGACCAACCTAAAAATACTAACCTAATGTCTTGGGGAATCTAGTATGAGTCTTGCCTATGTAGCAAATGCACAGGGACAACGTAGTTCAGACGAATGACAAAGACTTGACTAATTGACATGACAGACTTGACAAGGAATGACTCTATTTTTGTGTTTTTGAGCAGTTTGACATCTTGTTGTGGTTTTCTTCAGGATGTTTTTAGTTTTTTAAGGTCTTTCTTCATGACATTTTGCGATGTTTTTTTCTTTTTTAAGGACATTTTGTATTTTTAGTTCTTTCTTCAGGAAATTTTAGCAATTGTTGAAACCATGCATGACATCCACTGCAGTTACATGATAAATTTTTTTCCCTCAGTCAGGTCCAAGACTTAGCCAATTTTAAAGGACGTGAAAGGGATGTGCCTGGGGTGTCAGATGGACAGTATTCAGGACTTAACATCAACCTGTTATCAACCATGAAAGGAAGGGTATGAGGTGGTGGTGACGGAAAATGTATTTCATCCTAGGCCGTGGCAGACAAAGTAACAGTAGATGGTAGAGCAATGATTGATTACACATGGCACCTGTTTTCTAGGTTTTCACCATGGTATTTATCCAAAGCACCTATTGGCAAGGTTTTCACTGTTGGATGAATCATTTATGTTTACTATTTTTTATCATTTTTCTTACTTTTTTGGTGCTTCCAAGATGCCTGTTTGCCAAGTTTTCATCAAGGCAACAATTTTTTACCATTTTTCATTTTTTTTTGCATTTTACGGTTTTCAGCTTGATCTCCTAATGCTATGCATAGAAATTTTAGAGATGTAAACTATTAATAGGATCTATCATTTGTTCTCCATCTGAAGTTTCCAGTTGATAGGTTCTAGAACCAAAAGAAGGTACGATGATATTAGGACCCAACTAGTTTGGTTCAAACTTACCCGGCTTTTCTCTATCATCCTAGTTCTTAGGGTTATGCATGAGGACTAAGTCACCAATGTCAAACTTCCTGACCATAACCTTCTTACTGTAACTGTGACAAAGATGGTTCTGATATGCTTGTAGATGGTTTAGGGAATTTTTCCTTCTTTCCTCTAGCATCTCCAACTCGTGTAGGTGCGACTGTCTATACTCATCATCAGTTAAACCTTTCAGGGAGACTCAGGGAAGGAATCTCAACCTCGATGGGAAATATGGCCTCAGCTCCAAAGACCAGGGCAAAAGGAGTGGTCCCTGTAGGCGTACGAATGCTAGTGTGGTAAGCCCACACAGCAGAGTTGAGTTGTATATGCCAGTCACGGCCAGCGTCATTGACAGTCTTTTTGAGGATTTTAATAATGGTTTTATTTGACACCTCAGCTTGACCGTTTCCTTGTAGGTAATATGAAGATGAAAAATGATGTTGGATGTGAAATTGCTCACATAACTCATGAATGTCTTGGTTTTTAAATGAACATCCATTTTAAGTGATGATGGATTGTGGAAGGCCATATCGACAAATGATGTAGTTAAGAATGAATTTGGATATTTGTTTGTCGGTTATGTATGTCTAAGGGATGGCTTAGATCGACTTCATAAAATACTCAGTGGCGGTGATGATGAATTTGTCGCCATTGGATGAGATAGGATGGATCTTACCCACGAGGTCGAGTCCCCATTGAGTGAAGCACCAAGGAGAAGTGATCGGGCGAAGTTCCTATGCTGGAGCGTGGATCAAATCACTGTGAATCTAGAATTGGCGACAAGTCCTAACATATTCTATTGCATCCTTTTCAATGGTCATCCAATAGTACCCAAGTCTTGTTACTTTCTTGGCTAGAGTAGAACCACTCGAATGAGACCTGCATATACCATCATGTACTTCACGTAAGGTTGTACGTGCTTCCTTGGTGTCGAGACATCTAAGGAGGGTATCGTCAAAGCTACAGCGATAAAGGGTGTCACTGACGATGGCATATCTTGTGGCTTTTTGGATAAGGGACTTCCTTTGGTTATTGGATAGGTTAGGTGGAAGGGTTTGAGACTTAAGGTAGTCATAAATATCCTGGTACTAGGGAGAGTCAGAACCAACAAGTTTGCAGACCGTCTCTGACTCTGGAATGTCATAGGCAAGGACCAACAATTGTTCTATTAGGAATTCCAGCTGAGGCATATTGCTTGGAATGTCGAGGAGAGAGCCTATTGTAGCCATTGCATTTGTTGCTTTGTTCTATGCTTTCAGAACTTGTTCAAAAGTTACCATATGAAAGTACTTTTGAAAATTGTCAACCATTCATTTATAGGGCATCAGCTTCTCATCTTTTGTGTCATAGTCATCATTAACCTGGTTGATGACGAGCTGAGAATCCCCATAGACATGTAGTGCTATGATTTTCCATTTTATTGCCATTATAAGTCCTATAACTAGTGCCTCATATTCCACCACAATTTTTGTGCATGGGAAAGCTATGCGGAAAGACTTAGGGATGGAGTCTCCATGAGGGGTGATGAATAGGATCCCTACCCCTAAGCCATGATTTGTGTGTGATCTGTCAAAGTAGAGTCGCCAAGGTGACTTAGATTCTATATGGAATATCAACTCATCTAGAAAATCTGCCACTAACGGGTGATCACTTTGTAAAGGTGCATCTGCCAGCTGGTCTGCTATGACTTGTCCTTTTATTTCCTTTCTTTCTACATATTGAATGTCATATTCGCTCAGAATCATGACCCATTTTTCCAGATGTCCTGTTAATGCTTCCTAACTTAACAAATATTTGAGGGGGTCGATCTTTGCTACTAGTTGTGTTTGATGGCTTAACATATAATGTCTTAGCTTCTATGTTGCAAAGACCATGGCTAGACAAGCTCATTCAAATGATGTGTAGTTTAGTTCATACCTGACCAATGTCCAACTAATATAATATACAACATTTTCTTTTTCCTCTTGGTCGTTATGCACTAGTAATGCCCCCAGTGCTGAATTAGTGGCAGAGATATATAGGATCAATGGTTTTCTGTGAATGGGAGGCATGAGGACTGGCGATGATAGTAAGTAATCTTTAATTTGTTGAAAGGCTTCTTTGCATTTATCTATCCATACAAAGGGGATACCCTTGCACAACAAATATTGGAATGGGTGACACTTGTTAGCCAATTATGTTATGCAACGCTGAATAGATTGTACCCTGCCTTGTAGGGTTCTAAGTTCATTGATACCTCTGGGAGGAGGCATGTCTATGACTGCTTTTACTTTTGCGGGATTGACCTCAATGCCTCTTTGAGAAACTATGTATCCCAAGAGTTTACCTGATGTTACACTGAAGACACATTTCTTAGGATTCAGTCAAACTTTGTATTATTCTAGTCTCTTGAAAATTGTGTCTAATACCTTCAGATGGCCCTATCTTGTTACTGATTTAGCAAAAAGTTCATCTACGTAATCTTTCATTATTTTATGCATCATGTCATGAAAGATTGTGGTCATAGCCCTCTGATATGTGGCGCCTACATTTTTAAGACCAAATGACATGACATTCCAAAATTATGTACCCCAAGGGCAAGTGAATGCTATTTTATGTTGGTTTTCTTGGGCAATATGAATTTGATTATAGCCAGAGAAACCATCCATGAGGGATAGCATCTCATATCTTGTTGTGAGGTCAACTATGATATCAATATTTGTTAAAGGAAAGTCATCTTTTGGGCATGCCTTATTTACGTCTCTAAAATATGTGCAGACGTGGATCATCCCATTTGGCTTTGTTACTGGTACCAGGTTAGATATCCATTTAGCATAATCAATAGACCATATGAAACCAGCATCTAAAAGTTTCTTCAACTTAGCCTTGACCAATAGAGTGACCTGAGGATGCATTTTGTGTAACTTCTATTTAACTGGTTTGGCATTAGGCAATAGTGGCAGATGGTGCAGAACTAGTTCTGGGACTAATCCTGGCATGTCAGCATAGGACCATGCGAAGTTGACTTTACGTTCCACAAAGAATTTTTGAAATTCTGGTCTCTCTTCTTTAGTCACGGATGCAACAAAGAGGACCATTTTGGGATCTTTAGCTGTTGATATGTTGTCTTCTATGGTTTCCTCTATGAGCATAGTTGATTTCTCTTGTGTTACAAGAAGAAAGTCAAGTCCTCCATCTTTGGGTGCCTCAAATAGGTTTTCACCCATAGATACGTCCTTTGTTTTTACTTTTTAGTCATCAGAAGGTTCCTTTCAGTTTTCACCTAAAGATGTTTCATTTTTTTATTTTTTATTTTTTAATTTTGTGACTAGAGGATGGAGCAGTCTCGTTGAAGTAGGCTACACAATATAGATCAATGATGAATCCCACCTTGTGATCACCACTGGGTATGCCCTCATGTAATCCCATAAACTTTGCAATTGCCTCATCATTTTGAAAGGCATCTAGGACTGGCGAGCCTTGTTGGTCCCAATCGACTAGTTGAGGATAAACTAGGTAAATGCCATCGTTAGTGATGGTGAATTGAGGGGAGGATTCAGAAAGCATACAAATGGATTTAGTGATATTGTAGATGATATTATCATCATCCAACTCCACATCAAACTCTATCCAATATTCCCTTTCACTAGTCTCATATTCATTGTCAAAATAAGGGGTGAAGGACTTAGAGTCATGGTTGTCAGTGTCATCTGGTACTTCAGATGGATTGGACTGAAGGGATTTAGGTGGTGGGGTTTGTATTTCATGGGGAAGGGAAATAGAATTATGACTATTTGGTGCTTGATCGATTTTAAATGTTTGCCAAATATTTTGTTCAGAGGTCAGTTCCCCAATTTTGACAAACAAATCATCAAGGCAACAGTCACTTAAGGATCATTTAGAGCCAAATTCCCACTCTTGGGAGTCAGTTTCAGTGAAGGTTTCCTTAGTGGTCTCAACACTTTCCAAAGCATGCACTCGCTTATTCAAAAGTCCATTAGTACGTCGATCATCATTGTCGGGCGATCCAAACCCTAATCCCAGATACTTTGGTATTTTGAAAGGTTCTATGGGCTCTCTTCATCTAGTTTTATTCCTTCCTATCCCACTACTGCCATCGTAGCCCTTAGCCTTCATTATGTCATACCCCTTGCCATATTTCTTAACTGGTAATGGGGGTAGGTCTACCATTTCCTTATAGAGCCATCTTGTAATATCGGCCAGGTCCTCGTTACTCATGTCTCCCCATTTGATGAAAACTATTTTTGGTGTAACTTTGAAGATTTCTTTGGGTTCCATTCTAAAACATGGTCGACCATAGACCTTCAGAGACTTGGGTATTGTTGTTATGCTATATGATGTATACAGTTTGAATTCTCCACAGCCTAGGTCTTGGATCTTGATAGTGGTCTCAGCCTTAGGGTTTGTGGAAGATGGTGTTGTGGCGGAGGGCGTGGACGGAGTGGACATTGAAAATGATGCGAGTGTGGATGGGTCAATTTATTTGGAAGAAGAGGAGCCAGGTACTTCTCGGTTAATAGGCACTCGGTTTGCATAAATACCCCTTAGGTTGGTACAATATTGAAAAGGGTCGGTGTCTCCATATATAGTGATTTTTGTGTCGTCAAATAGGAATTTTAAGCATTGGTGATATGTGGATGGAATAAATTTTAAGGCATGAATCTATGGGTGACTAAGCAAGATGTTGTAAGGTAATTCTAGATCCAGGACCTACCAAGTTGTATCCACAATGACTGGTCCCACTCTGATAGGAAGAGAAATAGTGCCTCGTGAAGAGCATTCTTCATCATCATATGCTTTTATCACTATACTCTTTGTAGGGTCCATGCATGGATCAGAAAATCCTAGAGCCTTAACCAATTTCAAGGAGCATATCTTCAATCCTGCTCTGCCATTTACTAAAACTCTTCTGACCTTGTGCTTATGGAAAAAAGTTTCAATGTGTAGTGCATCATTATGCTTAGTCTTAGGTGACGAGTAATCTTGATCAGAAAAGGTGACATGGTGAGGCATAGTGAGATATCCCACCATGGTCACAAACTGGTTCACATAAATATCCTTAGGGACTAAAGACTCTTGCAAGGTTTTATCGAGTATAGCCTTATGCGTGGGAGAGATGCAAAGTAGCTCGAGAATAGAAATTTGAGTGGGATTTTTTCCAAGCTGGTCGATAAGGTTGAACTGACTCTTGGGTTGCCATTGCTTTGTGGTCGAGGGGGGTTGTGACTACTTAGGAGATGAACCAGGTATGGTAAGATTAGGTTGCCTAGCAGGAGACAGTCCAACTATGGTGACCTTTCCACTTTGAGTAGTAGCATTGCATTGGGGTGCTCTCTTAACCGTGATGGTGTTGATGTATTCATCATCAATTTGGACATTGTTTATAGTTGTTCCACTAGAATAGTCATACTTGGCTAGGGTGAAATTGGATTGATTATTGTTTATCTATGGACCTAACGTGGAACCATTATTAGAACCATGTTCCTACAATGGGTTCTTATGAGTGGTATGATCAGAATTAGAGGAAAATTGTTGTCCACCTACCTCAATGATACGACTCTCGATAAGGTCTTGTACGAGGTTTTTCAGTTGTTGACAGGTAGAAGTTTTATGTCCTTTTGCCCAATGATAATTTCAAAATGCATTATCATCCCACCATGCTGGTTTGAATTGTCCTGGGTCATATGGTTTTGGTTCTTGAAGCGTGATGACACCATTTTGAAGGCATTTCTTGAGGACTTCTTCAATGGGCTCACCCAAGGGAGTGTATGTGTGATCCCTGGGGAATTGTCTCATCTAACGATATTATCCTTGATTATTTTTGCCACTTTGGTTGTTTGAAGGGACATTGGTAGGGGGTGTCAATATCGTTGTTGGTTTGTTTTGCGGTTGAACCCCTTTTAGAACCAGTACAGCACCCATAGTGTTTGTAGCCTTGGCATCAACAACACCGTCATTTGTAACATGTTTATTTTTGACCTAGTACTTGTTTTTTTTAGTGGGAGGATTTGCATTTTTGTTTTTAGGACCATATCTTAGCTCTCCCTTTGCAATAAGGGCTTTCTCAATCTGGACACCTTTTTCGACTAGGTCCGTGAAGGTTGTGCAACAATGCACTTGCAACGCATATTTTAAGGGTCCTAGAAGTGTTTGAACGAACATGTCCACCTTTTCCTTTTTGGGTATGTCGATGTGACACAGACTAGCTAGAATTCTCCATTTTTGAAAGAATGGGATGAATGTCTCACCAGCATCCTCTTGTGTGAGATTACATAAGCTAGTAATAGAGGTGTCCATGTCAATGTTGTACATGTAATTTTTTATGAATTTTTGTTTAAGCTCATCCCATGTTTGGATATCCTTTTGGGTGGAAAACCATTCAAGGGTAGGACCTGCAACACTTTTAGAAAAAAGTATCATCAAGTATGTTTTTTCATAAGCGACGTCCATACAATTGGTTGCAAATTCGCGGACATGTTCAATGGGGTTTGTCTTTCTTCTGTACTTGGTAAAATCAGGTGACACATATCCTAGAGGAAAGGGTGGCATGTATAAGTTCATGTCGAAGGGATATACGTTTAGATCATATGACACTTCTGATTTTTTGCTAGATATTTGTATGTTTTCTATGGTCTTCTCTAGACCCATCAATTTTTCTTGTAAAGCACCGATTATATGGTCATTTGTGGTCCCATGCATAGGATTGATTGGTACACAATCGGTCCCCATTTGTTGTGCATGGATATTGGTGTATTGTGGAGGTATGGATTGTTGTGACATGTATGATGTGTTTGGATTTGTGTGTTGTTGGTATTGAAAGTTTGGATTGGGGGTATATTGGTGAGTATGAATGTGGGATGTGTCCCCTAGCTATTTGTGTCGATATTTGGTGAATATGGTGACCATGAACATTGTGATGTGCTAATGATGCCATGGGTTGTGTGTTTTGACTACCTTGTCCAAATTGTTGGGTTTGGACAAGGGGAATGGTCGTATTTTGTCCTTGGGATTTGATGGTATTGGACAGTGTTGACATGTTAACATTTTGTTGTTGTCCTTGAATAAAGATATGTCATTTACCTCCACCCAAAGGATTTTGTGAGTTACCAATGAGAGGATATGACAAAGGTGTACTCATGGTACTAGGCATAGTTGTCAATGGAGGATTTGTATGACTTGATGATGCCCCCATGGAATTTACCGTAGTGGTAAAGAGAGGATTGGAATAACTTGCCCACATTGCCGAGGAGCCAAAGGTGGTTCCAGCTGATTGTGACAGTGTTGTGGATATTGTGGGCACTGTGATAAATTGCGATCCTCCAATGGATGTAGCATTTATTGAGTTGGAGGTGTTTGGAATGTTAGAGGTAGCATGCACGGTCATTGTAGTGTTGAAGAAAGTATTGCTCATAGTATTTGGAGGTTGACCACTATTTGGCATGTTATTCGTGTTGTTGACATTAGGGTCGAGAGATGTTGTTCTCAACGTGTTAATGTCGAATCCATGGGGTAACTTAGCTCCTTGACTTAAGAGTGTGGCCAAATATCTGTCTCTATCATATAGGACCATTCGTTCCATGAATTGAGAGGCTTCTGGATCTTGTGCTACTACCTCTAGGTTTTCCTCAAGTATTTTTCCGTATACATCCTTACGTAAGAATGGTTCAAAGGGACTATTTCATGAGGATGGTATTGTCGTGAGAGGTTGATTATTTGTGTTGGAAAATGGATCATCAGAAGTCCAATTTGGGTCATACATGTGATTGTTGACATTGGAAGTGGAGTCTTGTCCAAAGTTTTCCATTTGTCATTTCTGTTTTTGGAGTCTAGTTTCCACCATAAAATTATATTGCTCAAATGAAAATGGCAACTAAATGCAAGGATGACAATATGCAAGTTCTAGGTTCAAAATGATGACTAGGATGAATAATATTTTTGGATTTTTCTTTTTTGGGAATAAATTATGCAAGGTATAAACTAGAATGCAATTTGGAGAAAAGGATACCTAAACACTTCTAAGCTCAATCTTTTTTTTTGATTTCGGTTACTAAAGGACTTGTTGAAAAATGACAAAATGACAAGGTCAAAATGACTAGTCAGTTTTCCTAACTAGACTGTTGAGTTGGAAAATCTCACAAAAGGGACAATGACTGAAAAAGGAAATGATGATTAAGTCCAAGATAACCTAGTTTCGAAAGCAATGACATTGCAAATTGTGCTGAGATTAACCTAGTCCAAAGTATGCAATGATGAAAACCTAGGGTCAAGCTAATGCCTAATGTATGCAACTAAAAATTTGAAGGATGAAACCTATGGTCAATAATGCAAACTAATGGTTGAAAAATTTGAGCAATTTCAAAGTTGGTTTCTGACAGAATCCCCTTGGGAACAATGTTTGACAAAAGATTGACAGGATTTTGACATAGTTTGGACTTTGTATGAATATTTTTCTTATATCAGCCAAATGCATCGTTTGAGACCTCAAATGCATTTTACTTTTGCGAATGCGGCTCTGGGACTGACAAATGCGACTTAGATTTGCAAATACGGTTCTGTGTAGCTCAGATGCATCATGACGCAAACGGATGCGGTGTTCTGAATTGCAAATGTGGTTTAACAGGTCTAATGCATTGCAGTCTTTGGAAAATGTAGTTTGATAGAAAGAAAATATGATATGTCTAATGTTGAATGTTTTGTGTAGAAGTGAAAATGTGGTGAATAATGTTTGAAAGATCCAACAAGCACTTGACAAGCACAATTTTTTTAGTGTAAGAAAGCACACATAAGACAAGTGCAATCCTAATAGGCCAATAGGCCAAGGGTTTGTATACTTGGTATAGCCCACCGATATACCCCGAATTGGTGTTAAACACCTTTCCTTCTCGAGAGTGGATAGGTTAGAAGTTTGGTGGCATTGGCTCCCCTCCACAGCTCATTAACGTCATTCAAGCACACCAACTTAGAATTATTGGGTAGTGACTTCCCAAGAACTGCTATCTCTACTCAAGGGGATCAGTAGTGAGCATCTTCGAGCATGATACTGTACCCTGCACTATACCAAGCAACAGTTGAAAAATGGCTAGACTTAAAAAAAAGGTGTTTAGTACGGGCATTCCCTTCGTAGAACATGATCCATGCGGTGAGAGTCACCTTTTAGGTCCATCTCGTTGGAACCATATGCATGATTCTTGGGAAAAAGCCCAAGAATCCACTTTTATATACCGGCTGGAAGTCCGTCAGGTTCACGGTGCTACCGGTCTAAGTCGTCCTGGGGTGAGTAATTTTTCCCACCAAAATAGGCCCAAGTTCTAGAGTTAGTAATTGTTTCTCTTACACCTAGGATCGCCTGAAAGTGCAAGGGGAGAGGATAATTCAATTACTAAGTCACGAGGGTAATAATACATAAAAATGGGTCTATTTTTCTGATCACCAAGTGTTCACGAGGTGAGAGCATAATCACCTACCATTTTGCAAACACATTCAAGCAAAGTAGAAACACAAGTTCATTTTAATTGCACTAAAAGGAAATGTGTACTAATCTAAGAAAAAGACAGGCACAATGTTTTAGTGTTCAGTCTTCAACACTCAAACCTACAAACCACAATTTAGGAGTTTCTTATCCACCAGTCTTGGACCCACGAAAAGTAACTGCCACACGCTGCAAATTAAAATTAGTACCACAAAAACCTATGCTAGGTAGAATGTAGAAGAAAACCAGAATGTCAAAGAAAACAAAAAGAATAGAAAAACATCAAAAATTTGAATGCAAATAAGAAGAAAACCTTACCAGGAAAATGCATCACAACAGAGCGAATGCATCGCTCTATGTTGCAAATGCGGCTCGGTAGTTCAGATGTGGATTTCCAGACTTCAATTAAGGAAAATCAGGGCAATTGCAGTGTTTGAGCCTTCGAATGCATCATAATGCATCAGATGTGTCACGATAAAATTCAAATGTGTCACTCTATACCTGTACCTACAAAAATGACAGAGAACAAAAAGGCCGTATGGAAAAAAAAAAAAAAAATACAAAGTCGGGTTCACCAATGTATCTATGGGTAAATTTCCTAAGTTTAGATTAGATGTTAGCAAACCAATAAAGACTAATAAACCCAAAGAACTATGAAGTACAAAGGAAATTAAAAGAAAGAACGATTATACCTGTAGTTCCTCAAATCTTCCATGATTACCTCCATAGCGCCTCCTAGCTTGTAGCATATGATTGATGCCCTCAAATTGAGTGTGTGAACATTTCGACTATGACATTGTCCTATGCAAGTTTTGAAGTATTTATATAAAACTATGCCTATGCCTATGACAATATGACTCTAAAATGTAAAATAAATCTATGCATAAATGTGTCAAAATAACCAAATCTATGTGCGTAATCCAAAAATGTGAGCAAAATAGCATTTTATAGAAAATACAATTTTGATTGGATAGACGAGATCGACTTTTGACAAAAGCCTAAAATCAAAGGATGAGATTAAATCTGATAATCTCTAATCAAGGTTAGGTAAAAATCCTTAAACGAGTGGTCGAGATGCCATCTAAGAAGATCGAATCGGCGGTGGAGAATAAATGAGATAATTAATTAGAAAAATAAAGATTTTCAAAAATCAAGAAGATAAAGACTACCTGATTTGTGAGATTCAAAAAATCAAGAAGATAAGAGTTGAACTGAAGATTAGATTTGAAAAATCAAGAATCTACTCGATTACTTGATTTTTAGAGGAATCTTACCATTTTGAATTAAATTAATTCAAAATATGGATTTTGTGAGATAATAAATAATCGATTTTCAGATTATTTACTAAAATGAACTGTCAGTTA
Organism: Sequoia sempervirens; assembly: GCA_007258455.2. Taxonomy (NCBI): domain Eukaryota; kingdom Viridiplantae; phylum Streptophyta; class Pinopsida; order Cupressales; family Cupressaceae; genus Sequoia; species Sequoia sempervirens. The sequence continues at coordinate 428,538,884 of VDFB02000003.1, forward strand.
AGAATGTGATATCATTTTAAATAATTTCATTTATTTAAAATGAGAGAAATGTTAAATTAGGTAATTAAGATAATTATTTAATTGAGAGGATATGATTAGTAATTAAATAAATTAATAAATTTATTTAATTATGAGAATTAGTGACATATTAAATAAATGAATGAAATTCATTTATTTAATAATCAGGAAGAATTAATGAATAAAGGTAATTAAACAAATTTAGAAATTTATTTAATTAGAGGAGGACTTAGACAATTAATGACGTATTTAATAAATAAATAAAATTTATTTATTTAATAATCATGAAGAATAAAAGGACATGAATTAATTAAATAATTATGAATTATTTAATCAATAGTCGAATGTGGACCACTAACATAATTAAATGTCACAATTATGCTAGGATGAAAGTGGTAAAAATAGAGCCCACATGCCTAGGTCATTTTTAAGTGTCTACAATTAAAATCAATGAGGTCTTGCACAAGATGTTTAAGATGCTTACAATGTTTCATATCATATCCATTTTGTTGATGGAAATGGAAATAAGCGTTTGGTCTATAGTTTGAAGGTAAAGGATTAGTAGGATCAAGAGCTCTAATAGAAGGTAAGGAAATCAAATTCTTTTCTAAGAGTTGCAACTCGATATTATGAAGGGTATCAGGTAGAAGTGTAAATTGTCTATTTCTATCTGCAAAGGCATATGGTTTTTTCATCTTTATCGCAGCCACTTGGTTGTCAACATTTTTATTTGATTGAGGGGGAATAAGTTGTAGAAATCCCTTATTTTGTTTCTTGAAAGGTTGATAATTGGTTTGAGGTGTGGATTCATACTTTTCAAGATAGTTCATGACTACTAACCAAATTTTGTTAATCATGAAGGGTTGTACACAACTGTGTGAAGGAAGGAAATCTAAAAATACCAAGCTTAGTTTGGATTTTATCTTGAAAATTAGAAATAAAAATTCTTTGAAAGTCGACATCATGAATCTTAATGTTTATTTGTGAATAAAGCATTTGGTATCGTGCTATAGAATCAGTGACCTTTTCATCATCCTTTTGTTTACATGTCATCAAATAAACCAAGATCATCTTAGGACCCATGTGTTGGATAGGACAACTGAGAGGGGGGTGAATCATTTGTCACAAATTATAACCTTCAAATAAATTATCATAACTACTACATAAATTGCTTAAATGGTTAATCATCAAATGGCAATGAAAAAACTCAAATCCAATGCACAAACACAATAAAACCAAATTTACATGGAAAACCCAAAGAGGTAAAAACCATGGTGAGGATTAACTCACACTATCTAGAGAATATCAAAACTGATTACAAAGGCTTACTGCCTGAGATATGGCTCACTGCTTGAGATAAGGCTCACTGCCTACAATAAAGATTCACTGTCCAATAGTAAGGACTCACTGTACAATAGGGCTACAACTAGGAGGGCTCATTTCCATTGAGACACAAAAGAAGAAAAAGAAGAATTTTTACAAAGAGACATCAATCCCAATGCAACAAAGGATTCCACCACAATCTATGTATCAACTTGCATGAATGATAGAGTTTTCCTTCTACTCAATGCATATGGAAACTCATAATTAAGCTTAACATTGATCTACCACACACATAACTCACACAAACTTTCTGAATAGCATCAAAGTCACATCTCCTCTTTCACTTATCTTCCTTATTTTCTCTTGAGCAATTTTCATTGCTAGCTCATTTTGTATTTATACTATCTCCAACCTTGAAAAGATACAACGTTGGCCATCCAACTTCAAATTCAAATTAGGTTGGTGCCAAAAAATCCTAGGGTGTAATTAGAATGAGGACGACCCAAACACATGCTTCATTGGGACCCAAAATAGATCGAACATGCTTCATCAACTTCGAAGATAGTGCTTAACACATAGTCGGCCAAACCAGTGTAAAACACATAGAACAATTAGGCCTGAAACTTCTAGAAACCAAAAATATCTTCAATGCAATCAAAACATCTTATCTCTAGAATGACAAATCAAAAGACTTCATTAAAGAGAAATCCATACTAGCAACATTTCTCTTGGACCTTAGCCAAAACACCGAAAACTGTAGTTCACAATTGGTGAACACAGCTCGAACTCCACAAAGGACTAATAGCCAATAATCCAGATATCTCAACCTTCAACAACCATGACTAACATATTTGAACTGCATAACCATAGGGACAAGTACTGAATCATCATCTTGAATACTTGTAAACTTCCTTTAATACAATTTTCACAATATCCTCAACATATACATCCAACAACAACTAGTAGATAACTAGTTGACAAGTTGACATCAATGACAACACTTTCATTCATTTTTCCATTCTTGCAACAATCTCCCCTTTGTTATTGATGGAAACACATGATGTGAAAAACCATCAAAGACACCATTACCAGTTCTCAAGATTTTTATTTTTTCTTCTACCCCTCAGAAGATCACCTCCTTCTTTCTCTCATTACCTTTCTCTCCTTTTCACATGATTTCTCTCCCCCTTTGACATCAATGGAAAAGGGAAAAAAATATATGTTCACTAATTCTTCCTTTGACATGATAACATAATACTTATAATGACAACACTTGAAACTCCCTGCTCCCCCTGAGAGGTAGCCACCAAAACATCAATCCAAAAAGATAGAACCAATAATCTGCCAAACTGATGCATCTCCAAATGCATCTTAGTTTATGAAAGGAGGGGAAATAACCCCTAACTTCTCCTAGAGATACTCAAAAGTATCTTTAAGAAGATCCTTTGTAAATATATTTGCAATCTGATCTTTTTTCATATCATACTCAAGCTTGACTTCATTCTCCATGACCTTCTCTATCAAGAAATGATATCTAATAGGTATATGCTTGATTCTCAAGTGCATCATAGGATTCTTCAAAATGTTAATTGCACTTTTATTATCATGGAAGATAGAAATGGGATCATCATATAGCACTATGATGTCTTTCAATGTATGTTTCATCGATAGAACTTGTGTACAGTAAGATGCAACAGTAATATACTTAGCTTCAACAGTAGACAAAGAGACTGAATCTTACTTCTTACTCAGTCAAGCCACCAACCTACATCAAAAAAGAATGTACCACCACTTGTACTCTTTCTATCATCTATACTTATGGCCCAATTTGCATCTATATAAGCACTAATTGTAAAGTCAGTATCTTTAGGATACCATAATCCATAGTCTAGAGTGACATTCAAATATTTGAATATTATTTTAACTGCAACAACATGTGTTTCCTTTGAATCTTCTTGAAATATAGCTACAAGATAGATCACATGCATAATATTTGGTCTAGTAGCAGTCAAATACAATAGTCCACCAATCATAGATCTATACTTGCTCTTATCATTCTTAGGTGAATCATCATTTTTACCCAACTTGCAATCAATCGCCATATGAGTACTTACCGGTTTGGAACCATCCATCCCAAACTTTTTCAACATCTCTCTCACATACTTAGACTACGAAATGAAAATTCCTTTCTTTGTTTGATTAATCTGTTGCCCAAGAAAGAAATTCATCTCCCCAAACATAGACATTTCAAATTCTTTATGCATCTCTTCCACAAACATATTGTACATCTTTTCATTTCCACCAAAGATAATGTCATCAACATATAAATCTTTCTTTAGTCTACACATCATATCCGGTTGATCTGTTAACTGAAATCCTTCTAGTTGTTCCATGTAGACTTCTTCTTCTAGCTCACCATTCAAAAATGTTGACCTGACATCCATCTGATAGAATTTGAAATCTTTATAAGTAGACAAAACCAAGAACATCTGTATAGCTTCCATTCTTTCTACTTAGGAAAATGTCTCCTAAAAATCTATGCATTGTACTTGTGAGTAGCCTTTACACACAAGCCTTGCTTTGTTTTTGACAACTTCTCCATTCTCATTCAACTTATTTCTAAATACCCATTTCGATTAAATAATTTTTTTATATGTCAGTCTTGGGACTAGTTCCCAAGTCTAATTCTTCTCAATCTAGAGAATTTCTTCTTTCATTGCTTCCTTCCAATGTTCATCTTTATAGGCTTCACTTACTGTCTTTGGCTCAATCTAAGAGAATAAACACAAGTTTACTTCAAAAGCAACTTTGCTTCTAGTTAGCACACCTTTTGTCTTGTCTCCACTAATCTAATTTTCTGAATGATTCCTCCATACATATTTTGGTGTCTTGGGGACATCATTGGAGCATCTTCTCTTTCATTCTATTCATTCTATTTTTCCTATTCATATTTAACTTTTTCTTCCATAATTTCTTCTATTCTTGCATAGTCATGTTGATCAGCCACATATCCATAAATATGAATAGAATTCTTCATTGTTTCATCAACCTTCACATTCGAGCTTTCTATAATCTTTCTCAGTGTTTTATTGAAACATTTGTATGCCTTGATTTTGGTAGAGTATCCAAGAAATATTCCTTCATCACTTCTTGCATCAAACTTGCCCAAAGTTTCTTCATCTCTTCTGATATAGCATTTGCTTCCAAATACCTTGAAATATTTAACTATGGGAATTCTTCTATGCCATAGCTCATAGGGAGTCTTTGTCCTATTTTTTCTTGCTTAAACTCGATTGAATACATATACAATAGTTTTAATAGCTTATTTCCAGTAAAATTTTGGTATTCTGGCTTCAATGATCATTGACCTAGTAGCCTCTTGAATTGTTCTATTTTTCCTTTCAACAACTCCATTCTGCTACGGAGTTCTCAGGCAAGATAATTGTTTCTTTATTCCATGCACTTCACAAAACATATTGAACTCATGGGAGGTGAATTCTTAACCTCTATCAGATCTTAAGCATTTTATCTTCAAATTCACTTCATTTTCAACCATAGCCTTGAATGCCTTGAATCTATCTAATGCATATGATTTTTCTCTAAGAAATGTAACCCATGTATATCTATAATAATCATCAATTAAAAGCATAAAGTACCTTCCACCAAGTAGACTTCACACTCTCATAGGACTAGAAATATTTGAATTCATATATTATATTGCTTGATTTATATCTTTATGTGATACTAATTCAATAATTTGAGTGCACTTGAGTTGCAGGAGGTCGAAGACCAAGGGTGTGATTAAGGAGAGGAGGTTAGCTTCTTGACAGAACAAAGCAGGAAGTCCTCTCGATCACACACATGAGCACTTAGATTCGTGTAGTATGCATTTAGGAACACCAATTTTAGTGTGTTTGTTTTGAATTATTTACAAATTAAATAATAATTAGTAAATTAAATAAATGATGAAATGAAAGCATGATAAAATAAAGGATTAAGTTTTAATTAAAGTTAATTATAGATTTTTTATTTAAATGCTTATGCATTCTATTCTTTTTTATTTTTTGTTAATCTTTGAGTTAATAAGTTAACTAATAGTAAGAAGGTAATTATTTTATTATTGGGTAAATATTTTCAAAAGGGGATTTACATGCAATTAAAATAAATATTATTCTTATTTTTAAAATCCATTTTCAAGATTAGGGTAGGAAATGGAAAAAGGGAATTATTATTAAAAAGGGAAAAGAGTTCCCAAGAAGGAACGGTTCTTGAAAAACATTCTTGAAAATAAGCTCTACAATCTTGCTTTAATGGCTGCCAAGAAGATGTTGAATCTTTCAAAATAGTGAGTTAAGAATTATTCTTTGGAAGATAGTAGGAAAATAAAGAGCTGGTAAAGCAACTGGAAAGAAGGAAAGAGAAGAATCTTGCTTAGAAAAACCAAATTGAAAAGGGAAAAGGAAAGAAGTCGTCTGAAGAGAATCTCCAACTGGAAGCATAATATCTAGGTTTTCCATTATTTTTCCACAAATCTTGCTTGAAATTTGAAAATACTACTAAAGAGTTTGAATGTTAAGTGTTTGAATTGTATGCAAAAACTATGAAAATCTGAGAAAATGTTCCATTCTTTTGTGTGCATTGTAAGAATTTGCATAATTTTACTCCTTTCAGATTGGGGCTTTTCTCCTTTCCAAACTGTAGTTTATAAACTCGATCTCAGATTGCTCATTCATTACACAGAAATTCTATATAATATATATATATATATTTAAATATACACATAATTTTCCCTGTGCATATGTGTGTGTATATATATAATGTATATATTTCATATTTCACCCATATTCCTTTTAAAGTTTCTAGAGCATTCGAATTTATGAAATCATTGAAGATTATTTCTTTGTAAACGAATTTTAGAGAATTGGGGATTAACCACTGCCCCCTCCCATAGAGGAAGGGGCTAGGCTATGGAGGGACAGCGCCCTCCATAGGCTGCGGCCAATGGAGGAGGCGCTTCCCCCACACAAGCAGCGCCTTCCCCTTTGGGGGAGGCGTCAGCCTTCATGGTGTACACCTGAGTTTTGGTCTTTATTTTCTATAAAAAAAATCTACATTGAGAGTTCTTTCCTGTAGACAGTGAAGTGGGATATAAACAAATAAATATACATAAATATATATATATATAAACATAGATAGACACACACATATATATATACATATACACACTGAAATTTATATAACTCTGTCATCTACAGAAGATAATAACCAGTGCCATTGGTATTAAACAAAAAAACACAACGTTGTGTACAAGTTAAATATATATATACATACATAATAAATACATCTACAAATCTATACAGAGAGCTTTCATATCTAAAAGATTAAACTTAGAATAGAAGAAGAGTAAATTCACATAAATGACTGTGTACACTAGCAAACTTGTAGTTATGTGCAAAACTAGAAATTTACATTGTTTTTCTTTTCTAAAACTGTTATTTTTCTTAATATCGATGCATTGAATGAGTCACCATATATCAAATCAGAACTTAGTGAAATATACATGATGCTATATTAAGAGCTGAAAATGAATCTTATAGCAAATGTATTCTATAGAAAATGCATTTAAACTAGTGAATTTTTTGAAAAGAGTATTTTCCTTTCTTAGCTGAAACTATCAAAATTACTTACTTTGACCAAACTATTTTTAGAAAATAAAACTGGGACTGATTTTTAAATTGCATTGTAATACTCATTTGAAAATTGTACAAGTAACCTCTCATACTAATTGTATGTATAAAAAGCTATTTTGAAAATCTTTGTGTGAACTTTGGAAATTGATGGAAACTCTTTGGAATTAGAAATGTGTAAAATTTAATGTGAACTTAGATGGAATGTGTATTATTCACTGTATTTTGAGAAACTTCCAAGACAGGATGCTGAAGGTGGACCCACAGAGACGGTAGTTTTACCTTTTCTAAAACTATCATTTGTTTTATTTATTCTTGGCCAAGCACATGCACCATTGAAATAGATGGAATTAAAAGCCTAGAACTAAATGAATATAGGTCTCTACCACCTCCTGTTTGCAAGAAATATGTGATTCTCATGTTAGGAATGCATATAGGAATCGGGCATGCATCGAGATTTCCCTCCTATGTTGTTGTTTCAGGTTGCTAGGCTCCTCACACAGGTTCAATAATTTCTTCAAGTTAGGAAGAAACCTAGGGAAGTCTTGTACTTCGTGGTTGGGCAGAAAAGGCGCTTGGCCCCAGTTTGCAAGAAAACTAGTGGTGTCACGGCAGTTGAGGTTCAGAGATTTATATGCTACAAATGTATTCATGTATTATATTGAATGGCTTGTAAATCCAACTTGTAAATGTAATTCTTTTTGAAACTCAGTATTGTAACATTGAAATAGATGAATTGGAATGAAATTTTTGATGTAACATTGAAATAGATGTACTGATTGAATGATATTGATGTAATTGAAACTTGAAAGAATTTATGGAAACTTATTAATGTGCAACTGGAATTTACATATATATCATTGCAATGATCATTGTTAATGGAATTTACTTCTTTTGCATACATGGAATGAAATTTATTACTGAATTTTCCTTTTGAGCAATTATGGAAAGATCTTGATCTATGCATCCTTTGTTTTTTAATATTCTTGCAATGTAATAAGATTGGAAAATTATTTGGTTTAAAGAACATCATCTATCGAGCATTACATTTTGGTATCAGAGCAGCAAGGTTCAACTCTAGGACCTATGCCTAATTACGCTTGATGTTATGTTTTGCCAGGGTAACCCTAATGGAGGGTAGGTATTATCAGCAGGAACGGGGAGGAGGATCCCACGGTGATCCCAATGATAAGTTGGATCAGATTTTGGCGATTTTAAGTAGGCAAGAGGCCAGGATTGATAACCTTGAGCAAGAAAGAAAAATTGGTCCAACAAGGTTCGAACTTGGTGTAAGTGAAAACATCAAAAATGAACCAAATGGAGAAAACCCTAAAACTGAAAAGAATCAAAGCAAGCTAACAAAGGTAGCTAAGGAATTGGGTAAGGACCTCAAGAAGGTTGTGCTACCCAAGTTCGATGGTAAATCCTTTGGTGATAGGGTAGAAGCATGGATTATTGAAATGGAGAGGTATTTTTCCCTTTGTAACCTATCTGAGGAAACTAAGCAAGAATGGGGATCCTACCAGCTCACAGGTGAAGCTGCTACATGGTGGGAGAATGAAAGGGCTAATAAATAGATTTTGCCTGGCAAGGTAACATGGGAACAATTTTTGCAGACTTTCAGGAAGAGGTGGATTCCACAGTCTTATTTTGATAAGAAAATGACAAAATTTCAAGTGCTCATTCAAGGAGGAATGACAATGACTCGATATTGGGAGAAATTCTCTCACTTGATTGAGTACGTACCTCAGTACCAGCATGATGAGAGGTTTTGAAATCAAAAATTCATTTTGGGGCTTAGGCCTCAAATTTGAAATGAGGTGGATATGCATAGACCGGCTACCATGGATGAAGCCTTTGAATTGGCACTTTTGCAGGAACATAAAATGCAGCAGGTTGCAAACTACAAGAAAATTAGGGAAGCTAAGTATGGTAATAAGAAGTTCCAAGGAAATCATCAAGGTAACAAAAACCAGGGCAATCAAAGCAATCAGGACAACCAAGGAAATAATAATAGGCAGATCAGAAATTTGAAAAGGGGTGGTAGTCCTCAGAACCATAATGATGGAAACCAGAAGAATAATAAGATGGCTAATTTCAATAAGAGGAATGACAATAACAGGAGGGATTTTTCTGATAGGCCTAAATCACCTCATGGGGGTTGTTATACTTTTTGTGGTGAGCATTATGCCAGTATGTGCCCTCAAAGGGTTAACAAACAGAACAACAGGAATCAACATCATATTCATGTGGCGGTTGACAATCGTCAAGCAGATTATCATTCCACTCCTATCCAGCTATCGGGTAAACTCTTCGGAAGTCTTGTTTCTATTTTGATTGATACTAGTGCCACTAATAGTTTTGTGGATCCTCATGTTGTATCTAAATTATTAGTTAGACCAGGCTATATGGAAAATTCATGGAAAGTTCAGTATGGGAACCAGGTAGAGAGGAAGGTAGAGCAATTCCTGTTTTGTAGTGAACTTGAACTCCCTAGTCTCAAAATGCAAGTTAATTTGTATGTAGCACCATTGGGATCTTATGATGTGATTTTAGGAATAAATTTTCTTTCTGAACATAATGCCCTTGTGGATTGCGAAGAGAAATCAATAAGGTGTCTTGATGACCAAGGTAATCATGTGGAGATTAGTGGTGTAAAAAGGCCTCTAGAACTCAGGCAAGTTTTAGCCATGCAATTAAAGAATGCAAGCCAAAAGGGATGCACTATTTATGGAATAAAGGTCAAGGACCTTGATGAGATAGAATCATCAGTTAATGATCATCCCATTCTAAAAGAATTTGAGGATTTTTTTCCTGAAGAGCTAATCGAGCTACCGCCTAAGCGTGTATTCAATTTTTCTATTGATTTGATATCGGGCATGGAACCTCGGTCCAAAGCCCCATACAGGATGAACACAATGGGGTTATATGAGGTAAAAGCCCAATTGGAGGAATTGTTGAAACATGGTTTCATTAGACCAAGTGTGTCGCTCTAGGGAGCTCCTGTTATATTTGTGAAGAAGAAGGATGGGACCCTCAGGTTATGCATTGATTACAGGATGGTTAACAAGGTTACTATCAAGAATAAATACATGCTTCCCCGTATTGATGATTTGTTTGACCAATTAAAAGATGCCAAGGTATTCTCAAAAATAGATCTGAGATCAGGGTATCATCAGTTGAGGTTAAAGGATGAAGATATTCATAAGACTGCATTCAGGACGAGGTACAGGCACTACAAATTCACAGTGCTACCGTTTAGGCTAACTAATGCCCCTACAACCTTCATGAATTTGATGAATAGTGTTTTTCAGGACTGCTCAGATAACTTTGTTTTAATCTTCCTTGATGATATTTTGATATATTCCAAGTCTGAGGAAGAGCATGAGAAGCATTTGAGGATAGTATTGCATCGGTTGAGGGAACATAAGTTATATGGGAAAATGTCCAAATGTACCTTTTTCTGATCTAAGGTGTATTATTTGGGACACATTATTTCAGCAGAAGGGATAGTTGTGGACCCAAATAAGATTAAGGCAATCTTAGATTGGCCAGCATTGTAGAATGTTTTAGAAGTCTAAAGCTTTATGGAACTTGTAGGGTATTACAGGAGATTTGTGCAAGGGTTCTTGACAATAGTAGTTCCAATTACTACACTCTAGAAGAAAGGAAAGAAATTTGAGTGGAGTGATAGGTGTGAAAAATCTTTTCAGTTGCTAAAAGAGAAGCTCACTTCTACACCTATTTTAGTTGTGCCTGATCGGAATGGTCATTTTATAGTGATTACTAATGCATCAGGAGAAGGAGTACGAGTCATTCTCATACAGGAAGGGCAAGTGGTGGCATATGAATCAAGAAATTTGAAACAACGTGAGTTAAATTATGCACCACATGATTTAGATTTGGTAGCCATAGTTCATGCCCTTCAGATGTGGAGGCACTATCTCTTAGGTAAGCCCTTTGACTTGAAAATAGATCATGTTGGATTATAGTACATCTTTACTCAACCCAACCTAAATGCTCGTCAGAGGTGATGGTTGGAATTTTTGAGTGAATATGATTTTGGAATTAAGTAAATTAAAGGGAAGGAAAACAAGGTAGCAGATGCCTTGAGTAGGAGAAGACATCTTGTAGCCATGGTTACCATAAAATCTAATTTCAGGGAGCAGATAGTTCAAGCTTTATCTGGGGATGAGTAGTATGAAAGGGTAAAACAAGCCCTAGAGTAGGATCCTTCAGATCATAGATTTGTAGGGTATGTATTTGAGTCTGATGGGCTCTTAAGGTTCCAAGGTCATATGTATAATCCTATCTTTGTAGGGTTGAGAGAGTTGGTGCTAGAAGAATTTTATAATGCGCCTTATTTAGGGCACCCTAGTGTGACTAAAATGGTTGAGGGACTCAAGCCTCTATATTTTTGGCTAGGAATCAAATGAGATGTTACTGCATTTATAGCTTGATGTTTGGAGTGCCAGCGAGTTAAGGCTGGGCATGTACATCCAGCAAGACTTTTATATCCTCACAGGGTGCCAGAATATAAGTGTCAGGTGATAACTATGGACTTTATTTAGGGATTTCCGATGTCTAGGAATCAACATGATACCATCCTATTTGTGGTGGATAAATTAACTAAGGTGGCCCATTTCATTCCTGGGAACCTCAAAGATGGTTCAATGGTTTTGGTGAGGAAATTTGTACAGGAAATCTTTTGACTGCATGGAGTGCCAGAAGTGATCATTTCAGATCATGACACTCAGATGACTTCCAAATTTTGGACTACTCTGAATTCTTCCCTGGGAACCAAATTAAATTTTAGTTCTACATATCATCCTCAGATTGATGGTCAGACAGAGAGGGTGAACCAGATTGTGGAGGATCTCCTCTGAATGTATTACATGGAGCAACAAAACAAATGGGAGGAGTACTTTCCTTTGGTGGATTTTACTTACAACAACTCCTACCATGCCTCTTTGGGTATGGCACCATTCGAGGATCTTTATGGATGAAAATTTTGTACACCCATCAATTGGGAAAGGTAGAGGACAGGGTTGTGATTGGTCCTAAAATGTTAAGGGAAATGGAAGATCAAATGAAGCTTATCAAAGAAAAGCTAAAGCAAGCTTCAGATCAATAGAAGAGTCTTGTAGATAAGAATAGAACTTGGGAGACAAGGTCTTTTTGAGAGTTTGGCCGCATAAGAGTTCAATCTCTTTCGGCAAGAACTCTAAGCTTTCTCCTAGGTTTTTTGGGTCTTTTGATGTCTTGGAGGTGATTAATTTGGTTGCTTATAGGCTTACTCTATCACCAGCTCTATCTCGGATCCATAATGTTTTTCATGTCTCGGTGCTTAAGCCCTATCATCTAGTTGTAGCTCATATTCATGACTGGCGTGCGTTGCAGGTATAGGACCCAAGAGTGATGTAGGTGGAGCCCGTCAGGATACTAGAAGAGCACAACGTTAAGTTGCAGAATACAGACATTATGCAGTATAGGATCCAGTGGGACCAATACTCGGTGGATAATTCCACCTAGGAGAATGTTGAGGACATTGATAGAGCTTTTCCTCATTTGAGATCTTAACATGTTTTTCTTTTCTTGGTTTTAGAGACTTATGATACACTAATGTTTTAGATTTTGTTGTGTGGCTTTGTAATAATACATCAAGACGATGTCTCTTCCTAGTGGGAAGGGATGTAACATCTCAACCCTGATGTAGGTTACTTTTGGTTTTGTGTGGATTTGTTACATGCTTTGATGTGCATGGTAGAATAATAATTAATATTATGGTGTTTTGGTGTGGAGATAAATGAAAGTGCTTATTTAAATTATGAAAAGTTGAATAGTATTGAATATGTTTTACTTTGAAGATGAAGCAAAATAGACTAGAAATATTTGAATTCATATATTATATTGCTTGATTTATATCTTTATGCGATACTAATTCAGTTATTGTTGTGTGCCTAAGTGCACTTGAGTTGCAGGAGGTCGAAGACCAAGGGTGTGATTAAGGAGAGGAGGTTAGCTTCTTGGCAGAACAAAGCAGGAAGTCCTCTCAATCACACACATGAGCACTTAGATTCATGTAGTATGCATTTAGGAATGACAATTTTAGTGTGTTTGTGTTGAATTATTTGCAAATTAAATAATAATTAGTAAATTAAATAAATTATGAAATGAAAGCATGATAAAATAAAGGATTAAGTTTTAATTAAAGTTAATTATAGATTTTTGATTTAAATTCTTATGCATTCTATTCTTTTTTAAATTTTTGTTAATCTTTGAGTTAATAAGTTAACAAATAGTAAGAAGGTAATTATTTTATTATTGGGTAAATATTTTCAAAAGGGGATTTACATGCAATTAAAATAAATATTATTCTTATTTTTAAAATCCATTTTCAAGATTAGGGTAGGAAATGGAAAAAGGGAATTATTATTAAAAAGGGAAAAGAGTTCCCAAGAAGGAACAGTTCTTGAAAAACATTCTTGAAAATAAGCTCTGCAATCTTGCTTTAATGGCTTCCAAGAAGATGTTGAATCTTTCAAAATAGTGAGTTGAGAATTATTCATTGGAAGATAGTAGGAAAATAAAGAGTTGGAAAAGCAACTAGAAAGAAGGAAAGAGAAGAAGCTTGCTCAAAAAAACTAGATTGAAAAGGGAAAAGGAAAGAAGTTGTCTGAAGAGCATCTCTAGCTGGAAGCGTAATATCCAGGTTTTCCATTCTTTTTCCACAAATCTTGCTTGAAATTTGAATATACTTCTGAAGAGTTTGAATGTCAAGTGTTTGAACTGTATGCAAAAACTGTGAAAATATGAGAAAATTTTCCATTCTTTTGTGTGCATTGTAATAATTTGCATAATTTTACCCATTTCAAATTGGGGCTTTTCTCCTTTGCAAACTGTAGTTTATAAACTCTGTCTCAGATTGCTCATTCATTGCACAAAAATTCTAAATATATATATATATATATATATATATATTATGTATATATTTCATATTTCACCCATATTTCTTTTAAAGTTTCTGGAGCAGTCGAATTTATGAAATCATTGAAGATTATTTCTTTGTAAATGAATTTTAGAGAATTGGGGATTAACCACTACCCCCTCCCATAGAGGAAGGGGCTTCACTATGGAGGGACAATGCCCTCCACAGGCTGTGACCTATGGAGGAGGCGTTGCCCACTCACAGGCAATGCCTTCCCCTTTGGGGGAGGCATCAACCTTTATGGCGTACACCTGAGTTTTGGTCTTTATTTTCTATAAAAAAGATCTGCATTGAGAGTTCTTTCCTGTAGACAGCGAAGTGGGATATAAATAAATAAATATATATATATAAACATAGATAGATACATATATATACACATACACACAGACATTTATATAACTCTATCTTCTACAGAAGATAATAACCAGTGCCATTGGTATTAAACAGAAAAACGCGACATTGTGTACAAGTTAAATATATATATATACACAATAATAAGTCTACTATGTATATATATATAAGTATATATTACAAATATATATATATACATACATAATAAATACATTTACAAATCTATACAAAGATCTTTCATATCTAAAAGATTAAACTTAGAATAGAAGTAGAGTAAATTCACATAAATGACTATGTACACTAGCAAACTTGTAGTTATGTGCAAAATTGGAAATTTACATTGTTTTTCTTTTCTAAAACTATTATTTTTCTTAATATCAATGCATTGAATGAGTCACCATATATCAAATCAGAACTTAGTGAAACATACATGAGGCTATATTAAGAGCTGAAAATGAATCTTATAGAAAATGTATTCTATAGAAAATGCATTTAAACTAGTGAATTTTCTGAAAAGAGTATTTTCCTTTCTTAGCTGAAACTATCAAAATTACTTACTTTGACCAAACTATTTTTAGAAAATAAAACTGGGACTGATTTTTAAATTGCATTGTAATACTCATTTGAAAATTGTACAAGTAACCTCTCATACTGAGTGTATGTATAAAAACCTATTTTGAAAATCTTTGTGTGAACTTTGGAAATTGATGGAAACTCTTTGGACTTAGAAATGTGTAAAATTTAATGTGAACTTAGATGGAATGTGTATTATTCATTGTATTTTGAGAAACTTCTAGGATAGGATGCTGAAGGTGGACCCACAGAGACGGTAGTTTTACCTTTTTTAAAACTATCATTTGTTTCATTTATGCTTGGCCAAGCACATGCACCATTGAAAAAGATGGAATTAAAAGCCTAGAACTAAATGAATATAGGTCTCTGCCACCTCTTGTTTGCAAGAAATATGTGATTCTCATGTTAGGAATGCATATAGGCATCACACATGCATCGAGATTTCCCTCTTGCATTGTTGTTTCAGGTTGGTAGGCTCCTCATACAGGGCCGGGTATTTCTTTGAGTTAGGTAGAAACCCAGGGAAGTCTTGTACTTTGTGGTTGGGTGGAAAAGGCGCCTTAATCACACTCTTGGCCCCAACTTGCAGGAAGACCAGTGGTGTCATGACGATTGAGGTTCAGAGATTTATATGCTACAAATGTATTCATGTATTATATTGAATGGCTTGCAAATCCCACTTGTAAATGTAATTCTTTTTGAAATTCAGTATTGTAACATTGAAATAGATGAATTGGAATGAAAGTTTTGATGTAACATTGAAATAGATGTATTGATTGAATGATATTGATGTAATTGAAACTTGAAAGAATTTATGGAAACTTATTGATGTGCAATTGGCATTTACATATATATCATTGCAATGATCCTTGTTAATGGAATTTACTTCTTTTGCATACATGGAATGAAATTTATTACTGAAGTTTCCTTTTGAGCAATTATGGAAAGATATTGATCTATGCATCCTTTGTTTTTTAATATACTTGGAATGTAATAAGATTGGAAAATTATGTGGTTTAAAGAACATCATCTATCGAGCGTTACATTTTCTCCTTCTCCTTCTTCGGAGGACTTTCCTTTACCTATTTTTAAGAATTAGTAGAAGTAGGTTCATCTGTAATCACCAAGAACAAGAATTCATTGTCATATAGATCTTCACATTCTGAATCTTCATCTAAAATAATAGCATTCTCATTTATAGAGTAAGCTTGATTAATTTACTTTCCTTTCTTTTCCTTCTCATATCTTTGTTTATTCCTTTAAGCTCTTTCCAAACACTTTGCAGCATAGTGACCTATTTATCCACAACTAAAGTACTTAAATGGAAACTTACCTTCATACTTACCAGAGCCTTTTCTCATTCTTATTACAAACTTAGCTTCTATTTCATCAAATTTTTCTTCATCCAGATCTTTAGTTTTTGTAGCTTTAAAAGTATTCTATGTTTTGCCTCCATTTCTTAGACACAACTTCCTCATCTCATAAGATGTCAAAAATCCTAACAGATCCTTTATATAGGTCTTATAATAAATAGTCTGCTCAATAGCACTAACCTTTTCACTATAATCATCAGGAAGGGTTCTAAAAATCTTCTTTACAATCCTTGTTTCATATACAGTAGCACCAAGAGATCACATTCTAGCCACTACCTCATCCAATCTTTGTACATAATCTTTGAAATTTTCATCTTTAGACATATGTATAAGATCAAACTCTGCTTCAAAATTCTATAATTTTTCCTCTTTAACTCTTTCATCACCATCATGTGCTCTTTCTAAACCATCCCAAACTTCATTAGTTGTCTTCAAATTCAGAACCTTAATCAACTCATAATGTACTAGACTATTCTTGAAGATGAACTTCACCTTATTATTTGTTTCATGTGCTTTGATTTCTTCAGGTGTACTCAGACCATTAGTAGGATAAGTGTAAGGATTCTTGTAAGCTTTCTCCATATTGTATCCACAATACTCTGGGTATTATTCCATCAATACTTTCCAGATACCATAATTAGTCCCATCAAACCTCAAGAAATCAAAGATCATTTTGCTAGCCATCCTAGACCTTCCTCAAGTGGTTAAGCTCTTCACCAAGGAACCAAGCTCTGATACTAATTTTTGGATAGGAAAACTGAGAGGGGTGGTGAATCATTTTTCACATATTATAACCTTCAAATCAATTATTGGAACTAATACATAAACTGCTTAAATGGTTAATCATCAAATGCCAATGCAGAAACTCAAATCTAATGCACAAACACAATAACACTAGATTTACGTGGAAAACCTAATGTGGGAAAAACCACGGTGAGGATTAACTCACACTATAGAAAATATCAAAATTGATTACAAAAAGGCTCACTACCTAGGATAAGGCTCATTGCTTGAGATAAGGCTCACTGCCTACAAAAAGGGATCACTATCCAATAGTAAGGACTCATTGTCCAATAGGGATACAACCCAGAGGGCTCACTGCCATAGAGATACAAAATAAGACAAAGAAGAATTTTTACAGAGAGACAACAATCCCAATGCAACAAAGGATTCCACCACAATCTTTGGTCAACTTGCATGAATGATAGAGTTTTCCTTTTGCTCACTATTGTACCTATAGCACACATGCCCCATTTGGAATGGGGACCCTCTTTCTTTTCACTTCGCCGGGTCGCTTTTGTCACTGCCTCATTTTTCATGCCCCCTATTTTTTTGTTTTAGATGGTTAGAAGAGTCACCTTGAGTCGACCATGTTTTGTTACCCTCAAATTTTCAAGGCTTTAGGCCTTTACAAAACTTCCTTAGTTATTTTCCTTCACTCCTTAGAACTGACGTCCTTCGAGTTGGGCGGGTCCGCCCCTGCGGGCCACTCCATGTGGGGTTCCTTGGCTTCCTGACCATTATGAACGGCCCTCGTCTGGCATCCTTCTGCATCATGGGACTCGCACCCTCCGATGTAGTTTTTGCTGCCAAACACCCGAACGGATAACTTCTAATTGTTGTCTACCTAGCCGACTCCCCTTCTCCCTCCATCATTTTCGATCTGACTACCCATTCACCAACCCTGAGCAACACTGTACCCACATTTATGAGGGGCATTAAATGCTCAAAATTTTATAAATAGCCCATCTTGAGCTATCATTTTCATCTGTCAGTAGTTCAGAAATGAGTTAGAGAGCCCTCCGCCAACGCCATCGTCACGCTCGCCAAGCTTCGTCGCTGCTTTGAGGTATTCGTTACCTATTTATGCATCCATTTTCATTGGGTCTCAAAGGTTGGTTTTCTACTATTTTCCCTATTTTAATTTTTCGATGAATTCTATAGAGAATTGTTAAATCTTGGAAAGGGAACTTAGAAATTAGCTAGAGCAAACTTCAATGAACAAAACCCATAAGTCAAAATTGGGATAAACCTTAGAAATCACCCAGGGGTCACTTGTGGGACTTGAGATCCCTACGACCATTCTTTGACCAGGGCATCCATGCCCTATGGGTCCACACAGTTCCCGCTGTCGTCCTCCTCCTATTAGAATGTTTAAAAATTTAAGCGGTGAACACCCTCATTGGTCCCGCCCTCATAGCGGGGCCTCTCTACTTGGTGGCCCTAAACATAGCTCAAATTCATGAAGCCCAAGTGGAGGGAACTTTTGGCCTACTCAAGTCCACAACCATGGGTCTCTACCCCTATGATGTTGTTTCCATGTTACCATTTCAAACAACTATCTAGCGCCTTTCTTTCGATAAGTAGATCCCGCCCCAATCATCATTGTTCAGGCTCAAAATTCCTAAGTACATGTCTATCACAAGTTCCTCCCTGCAGACATCTGCCTGTAGGTTTCTGCTCCAGCGTCGCTATCCCAAACGGCTTTCACACCTCATCCTTATGCCTGGCAGATTCTGCATTCATGGTTGTCATCTAAGCCATAATCAAGGCAATCTCTTCTTGCGGGTCGTCCTTCATGGGCCGCCATTCCCCTTTCACCACCACGCCAATGATTACTCAAAACAGTGAAGTGGTGTCACCTTTCTAGTGACCAAGTCCTGACCTCACCTCTGTCGGCCATTTCCCTTCATGCCCTAAATGATTAAGTCTAAGCATCCTTATGGGCCTCACTCTGTGAACTTTTGTCCGCAGACCATCATGGAAAGTTTGTTGTTCCAAATGGCCTAATCACACTGACCTTCTGCATTGTGGGACCTGACCCCACCTTTGACATTCATTCTCCTCTATGCTTTTCATGATTAAGTGTTGCCCCTTTTGTGGACCTCACCCCACAGACCTCCATTAGTTGGTCATCGTGACCAGCCCACCATTTTTTATAGCCCTAGGCAACTATCTTCCTGTGTTGTGGAGCTCACACCCATCGTGTCTTTTCAAACTCAAAAAAATAACAATCGAGTGCCAATCCCTAGGCAGACCGCTCCTTGTGGGAAACCATTGGTAGACTTCTGTCTCCCTCCCACTGTTCCAAAGCATTCATGTACCTCCATCAGTCCGCTACATGGAGCCCAACCCTACCATTTTCACCTGACTACTTGATAACAAACAAGAGATGCTAAAGTCCTCCATGGACCCAATTGTACAGAGTTCCCTAATCAGACTTTTGTCCCACCTATGTCATTCTGAACAGCCAACACCTACCATTTTCCCGTACGTTTCGATCTACGTCCTTTATAGCAATTTAAAATTTGATGATGGACCACCCACCTTCTGAGGTCATGGGTCCTGCACAGTGGAACAACACCTTGCTAAATCCATTTCAAATGGTGGAGCCTTGAGCATCCAAGCTACCTTTTGCTTCCACCGACCCTGAGCCTGCATTCATAAAAGATGAATTTAACACCTCCAAATCTTGAAAATGATTTCAACCCACGTGCCAAAATGGATTGACCACTTCAGTGGACCCCATTCCATCACCAAATCTTAACATGGATTGGGACATGTGGGCCGTCATGCTCTGATTGTCATCCCTTCTGCAGCAGCCTTGAGAACATCCACCAGTCTAGAAAATTTTGCACCCCTCAGCCCACATTGTTATAACCCCCTCCAGTGAAAGGATAATTCTGATTTGAAAGAGATGTTAGGATATTTAAGTGATGAATTATCTAATTTAACATCATTTTGCTATATTTTGGCTAACTTTCGCCATGTTTCATACTTGAATGTGTTTATTACTCTCTCAGACACAAGATATATGAAATCGGGTGCAGGATCTTTGATGGCGGCTGTGGAGAAAGAAAAGGGAAAGAAGCCAACTAAAGCACCCAAAGGAAAAGAGGATAAAGACCAAATGAAGTACAAGTTCCAAGGGGAACCCCTCAACTCTAAGGTCACCATAGATTGGAGGGAAATCTTAGATACTAATCTGAGACACATTGATATCGATGAATTCATGAAAAGGGTCCAGATTAACCCCACAACAGAAAATGCTAGAAAAATTAGAGGTAGTGGGTTGGCCAAAGCTATTGGCTTCCCGCCTACTCTCATTACTCCCAAGCTTGCAATGGCCTACAGGGAGGAATATCAAGAAGATTGTAGAAGAATTGTAGATAGGGATGGAAATTTATTGGCTGATTTGTTTGTCGAAGAGCTGGATGCGGAAAAAGTTAAAGGATATTTCCATAAGAAGATGGAGGAAGGTGCAATAGAAAACATGTCTTCGCTCTTCCTGGACTTCGCTACCAGGGAAATTTTTTAATCAAAAAAAATGGTGAAGGCCACTCCACAATATACCAAGCATGGAGAAGAGGTGGCCAGTCGATCGAAGAGGCTTCATTTTCAGATCCACCAATCAAATATTATTTAGAAGGACAAGCTTCAGATTTTGATGTGAAGATTTGTGGAGTATGCCACCATTAAGAAAAGTGAAGGAAATCCAATCATGTGTGATGATTTCCTCACTATGTAGCTATAGTAAAAGGAAACTAACTAGAAGTAAAAAGGCTACAGTGTTGCTCACTAGAGGACAAAATAGACTAAATGACAAAATGTAATTTTAAATTGTAAAATATTTGGGGGTAAGTGAAACCCTAGTTTGTAGTGAATCTTGGCCACACAATGAGATTGAATCTTGGCCATTCATTTTTTTTTACACTATAAATAGTGGGGTCTCCTCTCATTTTCAAGACATAGTTGATTTGTTGTAAAGACATGTTTTTGGAATATTAATAGAAATTCATTGATTTGGTGGATTTTTGAGTTCCAACTTCATGTTCCATGATTCTTCTTCTCATAGTTAGTGAATTTGAGTAGATTTACTTTGTTGTTCTATTTGTTTTAGCTTACTTGGTAGATTATTTAATGTTGTTCATTAGTTTTGAAGAATTTGTTGCAGACCAGGCATTAATGGTTAAGTGGAAATTTGTTTTGGGAAGGTTGTCCTTAGTAGGGTCCTCCATTATCACTGTTGATTATTAGTTTCAGGTCTAGGAACTTCTCCATTTCCCTGCCCTTTTTCCTTCTTTTTTTAATGGTGACTTTGAACATGGTTCATTGCACATTGTAAAGCCAAATCCAAAGTTGAAATAGGATTTTTAGACTACTTTTTGAACATACAACAATTGTGTAATAACTTTCCCATCTTGAGGACTCCATTGGAAAATCCAATTCTCCTTCAACTTAACTTTCATAAGGCTGCTCTATGATTACCAACAAAATCACATTGAACCAACTGAGAAATTCCAAGCATGTCATGACTTGACACCCAAGAGACCTTGGGGTGATTTTTAGCAACTTCTTGTTGGAAATTTCCTTTCAAGAGAGGTAATGCACTTATGCATTTTTTGTGTTGAGAAGGTGCAAAAACAACCATCAACACTCACTACATCTGAAAACTCAACATTAAGCTTTGCATTGATCTACCACACACATAACTCACACACACTTTTTAAATAGCATCAAATTTATGTATGCTCTTTCACTTATCTTCCTTCTTTTCTCTTGTACAATTTTCATTGCTAGCTCATTTTGTATTTATACTATCTCCAACCTTGAAAAGATATAAAGTTGGCCATCTAACTTCAAATTCAAATTAGGTCAGCACCAAAACATCCTAGGGTGGAATCAGAATGAGGGAAACCCAAACACACACTTCTTCAACTTCAAAGATAGTGCTTAACACACGATCGACCAAACTAGTGTAAAACACATAGAACAATTAAGCCCAGAACTTCTAGAAACCAAAAATATCTTCAATGCAATCAAAACATCTTATCTCTAGAACCACAAGTTAAAAGACTTCATCAAAGATAAATCTATACCAACAACATTTCTCCTGGACCTTAGCCAAAACACAGAAAACCATAGTTCACAACTGGTGAACATAGCTCGAACTCCACAAAGGACCAATAGCCAATAATCTGGATATAGCAACCTTCAACAACCATGAATAACATATCTAAACCACATAACCATAGGGACAAGTAACATATCATCATCTTGAATACCTGTAAGCTTCCTTTAATACAATTTTCTCAATATCCTCAACATATACAACCAACAACAACTAGTAGATAACCAATTGACCAGTTGACATCAATGACAACACTTTCATTACTTTTTCCATTCTTGCAACACCATGTGAATTTGGAAGTGGTTGTAAAAAGCATCAATAAGTTCATTGAATGAAATAATTGAATTATTCAGTAAGGAGCAAAACCACTCTAAGGTAGCATCTTTGAAGGATCGAGGGAACAACTTAGCCAAGAGTTTATCTTCAAAAATGAAGTCACTACATAAGGTTGTGTAAGTGGAAACATGACTAACAGGATCTCCTTTCCCACCATATTTCTCAAACCTAGGAACCTCTATACCTTGTGGAATTTCTGTTCTCAATATCTCCAAGGATAAAATATTATTTTTTATGTATTGTGAAGGTTGGACATTGTTGTCTTGGTTTAATGTGGTGACTTATCATTGGAGGGATGACATATTTTGCAAAAGTATGTTAAGGATTGGATCATTGTTGGTATGGTGAGATGGAGGTGAATAAGGTGGAGTTGTGTATGTATGCAGAGGGCAAGTGAATTGTAGATTTGTGAGGGGGGATGGTTGAGAAGATATGAGATTTAAATTCACAAAGGTAGAAGGATTCCTAGTGGAAATACCTAAGGAAGTGTTGACATTGCTATTAGGTTGGATGGTTGTAGTAACATGAGTACTAGTGTATGTAGGAATAAAGGTAAGGGTTATGGAAGGGGGAATTGAATTTCCACCTTGAGTTTGAGTATACCCCAAAGCTTGAGCACAACTAGTCATGGTAGGGATGTTCTTTTCAACAATATGAGCTAGAATTTACACAATATCTATTCCAAGTTCATTTTCAAGTATTTTCTTGACATTATGTAAAGCAAGAATGGCACTACTAGCAATGTTTTCAGAATTCACAAAGTTTTGCAATTTTTATATTTCTTCATCTATCCTTCTTATGTTTTCTTGTGGGACATTAGCATCCATTTTTTGAACATCATGCACATTAGTTGTAGGTAGGGAAGTCATTGGAAATGAGGTATGAAGACTATGATCCATAGAGGGTTGATTAGTATCAACACTATGAGTGAAGAGCTGGAGAACCCAATATCCACAGTGAATGGTGTATCATCGGATGACATGAGTCTCAAACTATGTCTCATAATAGCATTGCTAATAGGACACCTAGTTGTGAAGCTCATACAAGTTTCACAAACTCAATGTATACCCAAAATGGAAAGAAGGTGAAATGCAATGCAATAACCTAGAACGTAAAGTGCAATGCAAATATGTAAATATAATTTTTAGATTTAAAACAAGATAAATTTTTGAATATCTATGAAAAATCTTGAAAATGATGTCTTGAAAATACAATTTTGAATTCACACAATGCACTAAATTTATAAAATGAAGCTTAATATGATCAATTTCAAGTAACAAAGATTCTACAAACTTAAATAGAAATCTGAAAGTAGCAAAATAGAATACAAAAAAAATGTTTTAATGCCCAAAATTTAGAAAATAACCCTGATCAGGGACTCATTCTCCCTTGGGAAAATGGGTCCTAGATTAGGGTTTTTTTTTTTTAAATTACATATTTCTGAGTTGAATCTAGTGGTTTCCAAATTTTGATTTAAAACAGTGGTTTACAGTTTGAATTTTCTATGAAATTAAGGTTGAATGCAAATTTAAATTATGATAAAATGACAAAATAAGAGACCTAATTTCAAGTGCAATTTCAAATCAATTTTCTAATGTAAATGAGTGATGATGTTGCAATGTTATGTAAATGATTTGCAAAATCACTAATTTTTTTATATTTTTCATATTTTAAGAGATGTAAACATGCAATCGTAAAACCCTAAATGAAATGTAAACTAATGCAAGTTAAAAAACCCTAAATGAGATATAATTCAATGCAAATGAATGCAATATCTATATCTAGGGTGAAAATGAACTCCAAAATTAGAAAAATGCAATGGTCAAACTCAGGTTCACCAGAATAAAATGAAGAAAAATAGGGAAGATGGATGAAATAGGGGTATGAACCATTTAAGGACCTATTATTCCTCAATTCATTATGAAATGAGATCCCCACAATGAAATGAATATCAACCCTTAGGTGAGTCAATTCAAAGTGTGAATCTATAGATTTCCTTTTTTTGCAAGGATGGGGGTCCTGGTCAAACAACACTTTGGGGAGAAAAAATAAAAATAGTAAACTAACTCCAAAATGCAATCTACAACTTGGAATGGCTAGATGAAACTCAAAATAAGTAAAACCAAAAATTAGATCATAGATTAGAGAACAACAGGATGATGTCTACCAGTCACCAAAAGTCAATTGCTAAAGCTAATCTGGGACTCATTCACCCAGGGGGGAATAGGTCCTAAGTTAGGGTTTTTCTGCAACTTTCAGGAGCCTCTGAAATAGATCTGATTCCTTCAATTTTTCTAGGTTTTAAGTTTAGAAAGCTGAAATAAAATTCTACAAGTGAGTTTTTGTGAGATGACAACTTTTACAACTTTGACAAGTTCTCCAAATTTTCTCTTCAAGAGATCTTCAAGATTTCTTCCACCTAAATTTGTAAACACAAATCAAGAGGGAAAATTGTTATGTTTTTGGTGAATTTAGTAATCAAAGCTTAAAATAAAACAAAATAGCATAAAATGAATGATGAATGAACAACTCAATGTCACAACTCACCAAACCCTTGAATAAAACTTAGAATGTAAATCTGCAACTTGCATGAAATGGATTTAATGGATGTGGATCTTGAACCTTGAATCTTGACTTGAAATAATGCTTTGAATGCTTCAATGGATCATGAAACCTACATCATTAGATTAGCTCCAAAAAAATGCATGATGCAAGAAGACTTTGATATGATAATTGGATCTTGATTGCTACAATAAATCTTCAATAAATTTTCTCTAGAATGCCTTGAATTTCCCTTTAAATTATCATAAACTTACTAGGTTCTTGAATTGCTTTTCTAGATCCTGAAAATCTTAGATGAAACTTAGTGAAATAACCTTATATTTCTAGATATGTAACCTTAATTTCCCAAAATTCAAATATCACAAGCCAACATCTGAATATGGATTTGAATAGGTTAAAATACCACAAAAAACATAATTCAAATTTAGGTCCTAAGTCTAAGGGAGGATCCATTCACCCATGGGAATGTGGGTCCTAGGTCCCCAACCCTAAGACACACATTGCTTAATGATAAGTGTTATGTCAAAGCATTATTGAATGCCAAGTTTCCTCCAGAAAAATCAATTGGATAGGATTGGATTTGAATTAAAGGGTCCAATTAAGGAAAACTAAGCTCAATTAATTAAAGGAGCTATGAAAGTGTAAAGAGGTACACTTTACAACACCAAAATAAGGCACAATTAAGTCCATTTTAATATTAATTCAAAATTAAGTGAGAAAATGTAAAAGGGATACATTTTTCTACACTACAGATGCATAGGACAATTGAGATGGGGGTTAATCATTTGTACACTTTAAAACATCAAACACCCTCATTAACATTCAAATTTGTATTAGCCCTTAAACCCTTAACAATCATTAAACCCTTATCATGCATTAACAAAATACAAACATATGAAATATTAATGCAAACACATCCAAACATATGAGAACACTAGATTTATGTGGAAAACCCACAAAGGAAAAAATCATTTTGAGGACTAGCTCACTAATATACGAAATGCAATGCTAAATATAATAAGACTCACTACCAAGGGCTCACTATCGGTGGCTCATTGCCAAATGCCTCACTATCTATAAGAAAAAAGAAAAGAAGAAGGGGTGGATCACTACCAATTTGAACTGCTAAAAATGCATCTCTCATATGCTGAAGGTAGAGTTCCATTGAAGCACAAACAACTCATCAAACAGACTGAATTGTAGACACATTTTTCTCATTGCATCTAGAAGTCATAGGAATTAATGCTCATACTTAGATCATCAAACTTTATCACATTCACATCTTTCATATCACACACTTTGTAGTTAATCCACACAACAATTATTCTTGCATTTATAACCTATGTGATCTAAAACAATCTCAATTAGATTGGCCATGCACCTCAAGCATACAATTACAAAATAGGTTAGCACCATACACTTCCATAATATAAATAAGTGAAGCCAAACCATGCCACTACTTAAATGGGACCCAAATCTACACAAATATGCTTCTAAACACTTCATCAAACAACAATTATCCTCCATAATTAGTGCTAGAACACTAGGTCATCCAAACCTACACTAACACTAACAAGCAGCTCCAAACACACCTCTCTAGGTCCAAAAAAATATTGTTGACCACACAAAAACATTCCACATCATTAGAATATTCACCACAACTACTGTAACCACCTCAAACTCAAGAACACCTTTATTTTGTGCAACCAAACATACTGGCACAGACATCCAACACACTAGAAAACTTTGTGGAACAACTCAACACCTGAAACATCAAGGGAAGGTAGATACTAACAATATAATCACATTCCTAGATCTACAACACTAGAACCTTCATTGTAGAGAAATGCAGAGCAATCTCATTTCTTTGAGACACCTTGTTTCACTAGACAAACATATTATCAAACACATCTTCCACCTCAATAAAATCCAAAACCTAATACTGGGATAGCTCGAGACTTAGAAAATAACCCACAAACAAGAGAATAATTTTATTATTCAAAATGGGCTTCTTACATGAGAGGATCTCAAACACACTTTCACAACTGAACATGCTTTTTTCAAATTTTCTCAAAAGCTTTTGGAAACCGAGTGCTTGTCCCCAAATCAACAACATAGAAAATTTATTTCAAACATATACAACATTTAGTTTGGAGCCAACTTTCCAACCACAACAATCTCCTCAAACACAAGTGAGGAAAAAAACCTTTGCAACTATTTTAAGTTTGACATTCATGTGAATCAATACCAATAGCATTCCAACACTCTGACATCAATGAAAACACCCAATAAACTCACAAACAACTCAAGCTTCCAACATCTCCAAACTTCCAACAATGTGATGTGCACGCTTAGTGATGAAATTTTTAGGATGCATCCACTTGAAAAATCATAAAAAATACTCAATAAAAAATTACAAAACAATATATAACTTCTAGTACTCACCCTTAACTATATTTCTACCAATGGATTTTTGAAAATACTAAATGCAACTAAAGTAATTGAGGGGAACTTGCTAAACACTATGTTATGTTTTGCTAAAAAAATAGGAACACTTTTATGTGGGTGAAGCCTTTGATCCTCTTAATCTTATCTATTTTTGAAAAACATTAGTAGTTTAGAAACTAGATTCAGAGTACTGTACAATTATTGTTCTTTTGGTATCTTCAAATTTTGAGTTCATAAATTTCAAATTACTCCTCCAAGTTTAGGTTTAGATGATTTTAGAATAAAATTGGTCACTTTTGACCACCTTTTTGTGCACCATCTTGGTGCACTTACCCTACAACCTTTATTATTTCTCTCATACTCCCTACAATGTATCTCCTCTCCACCAAAGTCAACTATATTGTCTAATTTCATCACCACCGGGTCATGTATGTCATAGTTGTACTTGGATAATTTGCACCTATGTGTGGATCCCATACCACTACTCTAATCCTTGCCATGCCTAGATAGCCTCCTGATAGTAATCCTATGGTACCCACTAGTTGACCTCCCTCGATACACACACAAACATGTGTGGTCTTGTATTCACATCTTGGACAATCTTAAAATTGTACATAACCCTTTCTGACCTATACATAGCACTCAATTAAGAAATCATATTTCTCTATCAAATAACATGGCATGAGAATATGTCTTTATACCCGTACATCCTCTTGCCACCCTCCATCTATCCCATATAGCCTTTAGGTAATATGGTTGGGTTTGAGCTCATTAATCAACCACTACCAACACTCCATACTCCCCAACTCCTTATATCTTAGGATCCTCCCCTACTTGTACATTGTTGGCTCCTTTAGATCTCTATCCACCCTATCTCCAATAATTCAAAACATTTCAAAGTGCTCCCACACCTAAACTTGGAATAGTTTCACATGCCTTATGCTAGCACCTCTCCTATAGCATACTATACACATGTCCCTATATAGATGGGAAATCATGTGTGCACCCTATGAAAATTTTCTCCTATGCTCGACCATATTCACCATGTAATCAGCTAAACCCAAGGAGAAGTATCATCCACTCTTTTTAGGCAATAATATGTTTCTCACAAGAGCCACTAGAACCAATGCCATGTCTGGCACCAATCATTTGCATCCATCCAGGTCTGACTATTTACCAATTTAGGGTAGGTCACCTCTCCCAAATAGTCACATAAAAAATCCACCCCTTGAGTGGTGGTACATAATAGTTTGTTCATGATCGACACTCTTAGTATCCTCCACATGTCCTCTAGAGTCACCATCATCTCCCTAGTCAAAATATGAAATGTAGAGGTCTCACTTTGTCATCTCTTAGTTAGTGTTGTCAAAAAAAATTTGTGTGACTAGATGGTTGGTGTTTGAGCCATGCAATAGAGTCCATAGGCCCTTAGGACGTCCCATTATGTAGCTTGAAATTCATCCATCAAGCTCAAGATATTTGATCACCTCTCACACATAGTCACTAGTAGTAGTCGCTCCTGCACATCACCACCATCCATTAGCCTAACATATCTAGTCAAAATTTTCATTTTCTAGCCCTCTTTTTATCATTTTTTCTACTTAGATGGATTTTTCAATCCATAGTGTGCATCCACTATTTCCCAACCCATTCACTTATTTTCAGTGGATTCACCCTGGTATTTCCCATTTTCTATTTTTTGGTGGATTCACCTCTTTTCTAACCCATTCACCAATTTGTAGGTGCATTCAACAAAAAATTGATGGACTTTCCTTGTTTCTTCTTATTCATATATTTTTTGATGCATTCATCATTTTCTCAGCAGATCTGTGAAAGTGGAAACATATTGACCTCATTTTTGGAGCATTTTCCCAATTGGGGATTCATTTTTCGATTCCCCAATTTGCAAATGAGTCTCACATGAACTTTAATCCCCCATATATGTATGAAAATATCATCTAAGGGAAAAAAAATTTGATGCTTTCCCCTCCACCAATGCATGTTCATTTCTTGTATCTCCTCCCATGATCAACATGATGCTCCACATCTAGGAAATTCATTGTCATCTCACCACTCCTCTTTGCTCCTCTCCTCCAATTCACTATTCAAGTGGGTAAAAATGAATAGATTTTTACCCCCTAATCCCTATTTATCACCCCCTAATAACCATTCTTTCCACCATTTCTTTACCTTCCCTTTTTTTTCCTTTGTTCCTTTATTATTCATCCTTGTTTTTTGTTCTATATTCCAATTTTTCACTCTTTTCTCCTTCTGAGAGGCCATATTAGCCCCTTTATCCCACCTACCCTCTTGAGGGGGCATCACCATCCTCTCTATTTTTCTTCAATTTCCTCCATAAATGGCATTTGTTCTACCCATTTTTTCTTTGGGTGGTCTACATTTGATTTTCTTTGAAATAAGATTATTTTAATGCTCTTTCAAAAGGGACAAAATGTAGACACCTAAAATTGATCATTTTATTTGATCAATTTTATTCCTAATTCATCTTATTCCCAATCTCTATATTAATAAAATAATATTTTATTGTTTAATTAATATTCACCATATCTTGATATTCATCTAAAATCATTTTCTTCTACCATCCTAAATCCTAAC
>VDFB02000003.1:428569169-428944169 GCA_007258455.2 Sequoia sempervirens
GGAAGCAAGAGGAAGCTAAATAGGCCTTGGCTATATTCTTCCCAACCTGTCACAAGAGACATAGTACTGAGGATTTCCCCTATAATATGACAAATTCATCCTTAGAATAAGTCAACAAAATTTCTACCTTAAGGCCTCTTCCCATAGGTACACCTAACATTGAATATTCTAAGGAACCTATCTACTACATGGCCCCTAGGCAACCTTTTCCACCTCGAGTAATGCATCCTAGAATGATGAATGGTTATTTTTCTTTGGGACCTAGCCAATCCAATTATTTTTCCAATCAACTGGATGGTATGGGAGTTGGCAACAACCTCCACCACACCCTCAATGGATGCCATAATACTAACTTATGCTTAATAGTCATGGAAACAAGCATGGAGGCCACAACCACCACAACCTTCACCATAGCAACAACCATATCCACCACAATCACAATTTCCACCTTCTCCAATAATTAACCCATATTAGCAGCCATAATAATTTCTTCCACCCATACCATCATCATCTACTCATTTAGCCAATCCAACACAACCATCAAAGCCTACACTAATGCCAACTCAACCAAACCCAAATCCCAATAATAAGGCAACACATCCCATGTATAATAATGAGGCAATAGGTTATTCTACTTATCCTATTAATATTGTAGAAACATATGGAGTTCAATTAAGGTCGGGGAATGCTCTCTAGGGTCCCACCATCACTAAAATTAATGACCCTAAAGAGGATCCAGTAAAGGAACCTTTATTTCCCAATTGATTCCAGTTAGAACCAATGCAAAAGGAAGTCTCCCAACCTAAGTTCAATTTTTTCAATGAGTTGCACAACATTAACATTAAGATCCCTTTATTGCAGGCCATCAAGGATATTCTTGTATATACAAAAATAGTTTAGGATCTATGTACTCAAAAGAAAAAGAAGAAGTGGGATCTGAAGACCATCCAAGTCATTGAACATTTACCAAACCTCATGCTTGGGGATATAACCGTTCCTAAGTATTCGGATCCTGGGAGTCCTATCATCAAGGTATGTATTAGTAAGGTTATTACTCCTAACACACTTTTTGATTTGGGTGTTGCAATTAATATTATGAAAAATGAAACAAAGGAAAGATTGTCACTTAAGGGACTTTGATCCACTCCCATAGTTCTCTAGATGGAAGATTGGTCTTTGGTCAAACCAAAGGGTATGATTGAAGACGTAGTCCTTTCTATTGATTCATGGGAATACCCTACTGACTTTATGATTTTACAACCTAAGATCAAGTTGGGGGATACGCCTTGATTTTGGGACAACCATGGTTAGTGGCTATGGATGCATTCATCAACTTTCAGTTGAGAAACATGGTCATTTCTAATGGATAGCACACAAAACAATTGAATTTATACCCATCAACACAACCCTTGTTGGAGACGAAGGACCTAGTGTGGGTTGATAGTGACTTGGATGAGTCATTACCAATCTTGACAATTGATCAAGCTTTAGATATTGAAAAACCTACTGATGATAATACTATTGTTAATTTTCTTCAGAATAGATATGCATCTAATGAATCCTTTGAAAGAATGGTTCTTCATTCAGGTATAAATACTCCTTTTCCTTTTGGAAAATTTCCACTAGTAGGTAGCTCACAATCTATATAACACTTTTTTACATTACATTATTTGCTATGTCATAATTTTTTCTATAGTCCATTTTTATCCTCTACAAATTCTAGCAATATGTCATCCACTTCACAAGTACTACCCATTAATTCACCTACACAATCAGAGGAAATATAGATTTTACTTGGTCACAACTTAATATTAATCCATATTTGACCACTGAACAAATCCAAGGTCTCATCTCCATGATTAGAAATAATAAAGATGCATTTTCTTGGGAATACCATGATATGTATGGCATTCATCCTGACACCTGCACCCACCATATTTACATTGAAGAAGGTAGTCATCTAATTAGGCAACCACAACAATGGATCAACCCCATCTTGCATTAAATATTTAAAGAGGAGTTACAAAAACTATTAAATGTTGGGTTTATATATCCTATATCAGATAGTCAGTGGGTCTCTCCTCTAGTTATGGTTCCTAAGAAAAAATGGTAAGTGGATAATTTTTGTTCATTATTGAGCACTTAATAAAGATACTAAAAATGATCACTTTCCATTATTGTTTATTGATCAAGTGTTGGACACTCTTGTAGGTAAGAATTTCTTTTCTTTTCTAGATGAGTTCAACATCTACAACTAGATTCGCATAGCACTCAAAGACTAGGAAAAAACCACCTTCACTTATCCTTGGGGTACCTTTGCTTATAACATTTTTCTGATTGGTTTATATAATGTCCCTACCACTTTTCAAAGGGAAATTTTGAGTATTTTTGCAGATCTTGTAAATTATTGTGTTGAAGTGTATATGGACGATTCTACTATCCATGGTAATACTTATGAAGAGGGTAAAACAAACCTAGAAAAGGTACTTAAACATTGTATAGACACTAATTTATCATTAAGTCATGAAAAGTGCTATATGCTTATGACAGAGAGGATAGTAATTGGTCATTATATTTCTTCCAAGGGTATTCAAGTTGATCCCAAAAAGAAATAGATCATTTAGGACTTTCCTACACCTGCTAGCAAAAAGGATGCGTGTAGCTTTTTGGGCCATGCAAGGTATTATAGGAGGTTTATCCAAAATTTTAGTAAGATTTTCTGACCCTTATTTTCTTTGTTAGCAAAGGATGTTGCTTTTTCTTGGACATCAAAATGTCAGGAAGCCTTCAAAACCATTAAGAACAAGATTGTAACCACACCAGTATTTAGAGGTCCGAACTAGGAATAGCCTTTTCATATTCATATTGATGCCTTAGATTGTTCCATGGGAGTTTTCCTTG
Organism: Sequoia sempervirens; assembly: GCA_007258455.2. Lineage (NCBI taxonomy): Eukaryota > Viridiplantae > Streptophyta > Pinopsida > Cupressales > Cupressaceae > Sequoia > Sequoia sempervirens. Next base: position 428,572,071 of record VDFB02000003.1, read on the forward strand.
GATATAAAGAAGATAACATCTTCTATTTCATCTATTACATCAACAAGAATTTCACGGGAGCTGAGGTAAACTATATGGTAACTGAAAAGGAGTTTCTAGATGTTGTTTATGTAATCAATAAGTTTCATCATTATATTACTGGATATAAAGTGTTTGTTCATTCTGATCATTCTGCAATTCGCTTCTTAATGAATAAACCTGTTGTAACTGGTAGAGTTATTAGATGGTTACTTTTACTTCAAGAATTTGACATCACTATACTTGAAAATCCTGGTCAAGAGAATGTGGCTGCAAAATTTTTGTCTAGGTTACAATAGTAGGATGATGATCTAGTTCTATTTGATGATGCCTTTCTAGATGAGCATCTCTTTTCTATATTAGAAAAAGTCTATGGTACATTGACATGGCGAGTTACCTAGTTACTTGCAAGTTCCCACCTCATTTCTCTCTAAGGGAATACAAAAAATTGGTTGGACTCAGTGGTGATTACACATGGAACAATGGATTTCTCTTCTGACATGGCCTTGACAACATCATACATCAGTGTATACCGAAAGATGATGTCCTTGAAATACTTCATGCATGCCATACACAACCTTCTGAAGGACATTTTGCTCCTAAGAGGACTACCTACAAGGTTTTAATTGATAGCTACTATTGGCCTACACTCCATCAGGATTGTAAGCATTATGTTCAACACTGTGATAAATTTCAGCATATGGGCCACCCCATGCACTCAAATGAAATGCCCCTCCATCCCCAGTTGTCCATTGAACCCTTTGAAAAATGAGGGCTTGACATTGTGGGACTAATCAACCCACCATCTAGGAACAAGGAATACATCCTTGTGTGCACAAAATATGTAACAAAGTGGGTTGAGGTCATTGCTTTGAAGCATACAAGGGACACCAAGGTAGTTAACTTCCTCTATTCTGGGATTTTTACTAGATCCGGTGTTACATGAGAGATAGTCACAGATCAAATAAGGGTTCATAGTTTACATCTGAATTCATTTATGCTTTGGTGCATGAGTATGAGATCAAGCATTGCAAGTCTTCACCTTATCATCCTTAAGCCAACGACCAGGTTAAAGTCACCAACAAATAACTTGTGAACATTCTCACCAAGACAGTTTCTCTCCATAAGTGAGATTGGGAAGCATGGCTTCCTGAAGTAGTGTGGGATTACCACACATCATGGAAAACCACCACTAATTTGACACCTTATGAACTTGTTTATGGTAAGAAAGTTGTTCTTTCTATTGAGTTTGAGGTAAAGACTCTTTGTACCACACTCCAACTAGGTATGAGCCTGACTAATGCAAAAAAATAATGAATTGCACAACTTCACTCACTAGATGAACTTCGTCAACAAGCACTCTTCCATGTGGAGATTGTTCAAAAATAATGTGCTCTGTAGCATGACCATTCCATTCAATAGTGGTCATTTCAACTTGGTGATTGGGCACTCTTGTATGATTCTCATTTCTAGGATTTCAAGGGTAAGTTTCACACTCGGTGGCTTGGGTCATACGAGATTGAGACAGTCTATGATAACGGCATGGTTAAACTTTGCACCATGAATTCCAATCGTATGACTCTAATCATCAATGGCCACTATTTGAAGTTATACAAGAGGCCCATTTATAGGGAGGATTTTGTTTTGAGTTTTCCAAAGGAGCTCCATCTATTTGAAAAGGTTCCTATGGCCTCTTCATGTACCTTTTAGGTACTTTCTAAAATAATATTAAAAAAAAAAACAAAACAAAATTGCAATAAACCTAGAGGTGACAACTGATTTTATGGCGCCTCTAGTTGATGATAGACTAAAAATTGAGATACCGATAGCCTATTATCGTTAAAAAAAACATGACTACACTCTACTGGATCATGGCAGGAGGTGGCATGCTCTAGTTGACATCCTGTCACATCACAAGATGTTGCTTCTCTAGAATTCCTATCATCACCACTTATCCTCATCTATACAGCCACCTACCCACTCATTTTATTTCCACCACCTTTTTCACCATTTCTTCATTTCCTTCACCCCTTCCTCCATTCTTCCTATCCATTTCACTTCTACCATTTTCCCGCGTCTTTTTTTTCCACGTGGACATTTCCTCCTTGTTTCCCCCATTTTTCTATTTGACTAGTTTTGTTTAGAGATATGTTGGCACCTTTCCATTTCGTTCACTTTACCCATGGACTCCACTACCACCATTCCCCTTTCTCCATTGTTTCCTCCATTTCACCTGTCACATCAGTATCCTACTTTCCTTTCATGGGCACTCCTACCTTTTCATCTTGGTACTTTTCCACCCACTAGTAGAATTTGACAAATAAATGAATAGGTGACTAAAAATTTTAGTCACAACAACTAAAAATGACTAAATTCTACTCATTTTTTACAACTCAGCTATAAATGAGTAAATAAATGACTAATTTGGTCATTGACTAAAAAATTATTTAGTCATAGAAATAAAAATGACTAAATAGTTAGTCATCAATTCCAAAGTAGACAAAAAATTTAAAAAACAATTTGGCCAATTATTGTCACAATGTATTCATGCACACAATGTATTGGCATGATTATTCATGTTCATTGTAGATTCATTCATATCGCTTGAACTCGCTTCATTTGTTCATTGCAAACCTCACTTCATTTATTAGCCTAGCATGAGGCATTTTGATCAGTTATAGCAGCTACTTACATGGGTGATAAGGATTTAGAGAGGAACTAGAGACTTCTAAAAAGGTGGGAAAGGGCAAGGAGTTCAGAGTTTGTTGCAACGAATTTGAATTCATCAAGGCCCTCTATAGCGAAATTGTATTTAGGGACGCCCTTTGCAGTGAATTCAGAGGTAATTCAAAACCCTCATTACATTAAACACAAATTCAAAATTCTCATTACAATCTACTACTCTTAATAAGGTTATTTTACAATCTTGCCACTATTCTACTTCATAATGTGCTCAGGCTAAATATAATAAAATTTGGGTGTCAGTGCCAAATTAGAATATCCTCAAACAATTTGGATACATTTTCACTGCAAGTTAAAACTGTCCTTATGCAAAGTAAACATGTACTACATTTACCCACACATTAGGCATCTGAACAAATATGTTTCCTACTGCAACTTCTTGTACCTATGTAAAAATTTCCTTTGCAATATCAAATTGACCCCTTTCAGCTAGCACAATGGTTGCCTCATTTGTAGCATAAAAATTTCCTTGTCTCTATGCCAACACTTTACAATACAGTTCTCTAGCCTTCTCAAGATGTTGTGCCTCCACCTTTGGATGCCTCCTCTCATTGCAAAAAGCTATGAAATAATTCCAATTTCCAAGTGAAATGTTAACATAAGAATCCTTTGCATCTGATTCAATTTTTGCAACTTTAATTGTTTCTTTGCTTTAAGTTAGTCATCTGTTTTTAGTTCCATTTTTCCAAGCATAGATAAAGCATTTGATGAGTTTTTATCCACCTTAAGTGCATCCCCAATCAATTCTAGGATTAGTTGGATCTCATTTCGAGCATGAGCCATGGCTGCAAGACATAGATTTACATCCACATAATCAAGAAACTTGAACAATATTAACCTATATAAAATATTTTCTTTTTCAATATCACATAGTTGTTCAAACAACCTAGCAAGAATAAATAGTGTTGTGAATTTATCCCATGGTAAATCAAGTGAAACACCACCTTCTTCTAGTCAATGGAAGAATTTCATATCCTTAAAGAGCATAGGAAAAACTATAGAATTAGCACTAGGGATTTTATTTATGAATTCAACCCAAATGCCATTTCCTAATGCTTCCATAAAATTTTGTTGAGCCAACTCTAGTTCATCACGCTCAAAATGAAGAACCCCATTGTTGTTTAACAATTGAATGGGTACTTCTTCTCTTCTCTTATTTAGAAGATACTTTGGTGGCTTAAGAGAATCTAAGAATGCACTAGGTTCTAATGATATTAATAACTCACCCATCTTGATAAATGCATGGGCATCATGTGGATCTATGCAAGTAGCCTTTCTTAAAATTTCCAAAGCCTTCTCTTCCTGCCCTTGCTGAGTATATATATAGCCTACAAATTCTAAGCCCTCACAGTTCTTAGGGTGGACCTCCAAAACCTTTTCAAAATTTGAGAGAGAACTCTTAAGATCTCCTAGATTCAATTGAATCTATCCACAAAATCTTATGGCCTCTATATTTCCTTGTTTGATTTGATGTAATAGTGGCCAGTGGTGTCATAATCACCTTTACTATGATAAGATTGTGCAAGATTATAATATGAATGAGATTTCTTAAGAGGGTGGCCACTTGAAACAAGAGTTCTCTCAGTCAATTGTTCCACAAGAAAATGTTGTCCTATAGTGAAGAAAAAATGGTTTGCTAAATGATGCAATGCCATTGTAGATTACAGGTATAATTCAAAGGCTCTACGCATCTTTTTCATTCCTTCATGAAAACTACCTTTTTCACTAACTGTAAGAATCCTAGAAGTAAAAAATGCACAAAACTGACTATAGAGATTTATGTAGAGGTGGAACATCATTTCCTAATGCCTCCATAAAATTTTGTTGATCCAACTCTAGTTCATCATGCTCAAAATCAAGAACCCCAATGTTGTTTAACAGTTGAATGGGTAATTCTTCTCTACTCTTCTTTAGAAGAGACTTTGGTGTCTTAAGAGAATCATAGGCTACACTGGGGTCTAATGATATTATTAACTCACCCATATTAATAAATGCATGGGCATCAGGTGGATCTATGCGAGTTGCCTTTCTTAAATTTTCCAAAGCCTTCTCTACCAACCCTTGCTAAGCCTATATATGGCCTACAACTTTTAATATCTCATAGTTCTTAGGGTGGAACTCTAAAACCTTTTCAAAATTTGAGAGAGAACTCTTAATATCTCCTAGCTTCAATTGAATATATCCACAAAACCCTATGGTCTCTAGCTTTCCTTCACTAATGTCATGTAGTAGCAGCCAATGGTTTCATAATCACCTTTACTATGATAAGATCATGCAAGATTATAATATGAATGATATTTCATAAGAGGGTGGTCAATTGAAACAAGAGTTGTCTTAGTCAACTATTCCACAAGAAAATGTTTCCCTGTAGTGAAGAAAAAATGGTTTGCTAAATGATTCAATGTCATTGTAGAGTATGGGTATAATTCAAAGTCTCTACGCATCTTTTCTATTCCTTCATGAAAATTACCCTTTTCACAAACTATGAGAATCTGATAAGTAAAAAATGCATAAAACAAACCACAGAGATTTATGTAGAGGCAGAACATCATTTCCTAATGCCTCCATAAAATTTTGTTAAGCCAACTCTAGTTCATCATGCTCAAAATGAAGAACCCCAATGTTGTTTAACAATTGAATGGGTACTTCTTCTCTGCTCTTCTTCATAAGATAATTTTTCCTCTTAAGAGAATCTAAGGTTGCACCATGGTTTGACAATATTAGTAACTCACCTATCCTTATAAATACATGGGCATCATGTGGATCTATGCGAGTTACCTTTCTTAAAATTTACAAAGCCTTCTCTAACTTCCATTGCTGAGTATATATATGGCCTACAACTTTTAATATCTCATATTTCTTAGAGTGGACCTCCAAAACCTTTTCAAAATTTGAGCGAGAATTCTTAAGATCTCCCAGCTTCAATTGAACTTGTCCACAAAATCTTGTGGCCTTTGGCTTTCCTTGACTGATGCCATATAGTAATGGTCAATTGTGTCATAATCATCTTTAATATGATAATATCATGCAAGATTATAATATGAATTTGATTTCATGAGAGGGTGGTCAGTTGAAACAAGAGCTATCTCAGTCAACCGTTCCACAAGAAAATGTTGCCCTGTGAAGAAAAAATGGCTTTCTAAATGATTCAATGTCATTGCACAATATGGGTACAATTGAAAGGATTTTCACATCTTTTCCATTCCTTCATGAACAATTCCTTTTTCACTAACTATGAGAATCCTACAATTAAAAAGTGCATAAAACTGACCACAAAAAAATTTCCTCATTTCAAACAGCAAAATTGCCAAAAAAATTACATTTAAAACCTGCAAATAAATGCAAATAAAATCAGGGTGATTTTCGTGCCAAAAAAAACATGAGACCATAGCTTTTTGCTTACTATTATGCTTTGATATATTTTTTCCAAGCATCCATAGCTTTTCTAAAACCACCTATTTTAGGATTTTAGCCATAGCAGCAAGGCATTGAATTGTTTGATAAAATGCTTTGGTAGACATGTATGAAAAATGTGGTAGCATAGAAAACACAATGAACTTTGGAAAAAATTCCTCAAAGAAATGTGGTCTCATGGTGATGGAATGCCATGATGAATGCCATAACAAGTGAATTGTTATGGATTGTCATGGAATTCCATCACCATGAGACCACATTTCTTTGAGGCATTTTTTCAATCAGTTCATTTCCTTGTCTATGCTATTGCTTACTATTATTCTTTGATAGATTTTTTCCAAGCATACTTAGCTTGTTCAAAAGAACTTATTTTAGGATTTTAGCCATAGCAACAAGGTAGTGAACTATTTGATAAAATGCTTTGGTAGACATGTATGAAAAATGTGGTAGCATAGACAAGGCAGTGAAATTTTTGAAAAAATGCCTCAAAGAAATGTGGTCTCATGGAATGCCATGACAAGCAAATGCAATTGGCAGCTGCTCCTAGTTATTAGTTATGCAATGTAAAGTAATTACATAACTTCTTAGATTGACTTTGTAAAAACTATATTGTAATTGAAATTTTGTCATCTATCAACATCTAGTTATTAGTTATGCAATGTGAAGTAATGCTTTGAGTTTGAAAGATGTGCAATGCAATGTAATCAGAAAATTGAATATAAACTACAAAAATATATTTTTTACAATTCATTAGTTAAACTCTCTTTTTTATTCTCTCTATAACTATATTGCTATGGAAATGCCTTTCAATTAAAAAAAATAGTTTTTGTCTCTTAGTTTACAATTTTTTGTTGCTATGTGTAGAATTACAGATGGGTCAATGTTGAAGGTTAAAATACCATGCATTTGATGAGAGAATAGCTGATAAGAGTGACATGGACAAATATCCATGTCCATGTAATGACTGTCTTGGTGGCAAGGTGAAAAAAGAAGTTAAATTTATTGACATATGATAAGATATGGTCATAGTGGTATAAGCCCTTGGAATGTCAATTATTATAAAGATATGATAGAATGGCAGAGTGTGAGAGATGAAGAGGAAACAAACATAGATGAAGTGGCACCAAACATAGATGAAGAGGTAGCAATGTTAGACGAATGGTTTGAAGTTGATAGAATATTGAATGAGGGTCTAAATGATGATTGGGCCAAGTTCATGGAGGATGCTTCAAAGCCTTTGTATGCTAATTGTAGGTTAATTTTTTTGACAAAAATCCTTCAAATTTTTAACTTGCAAGTGGTGTTTGGTTGGACAAATGAGAGTGAAAATTGGTTATTGGCATTATTAAGTTCATTGTTACTACCTGAATCCACATTTCCAACAAAATGAAGTCAATGTAGAAAGGAAATCACTAAGCTAGGATTAGGGTATGAAAACATCCACACATGTGTGAATGGTTGTGTATTATTTCCCAAGAATCTTGCAAGTGAGAGTGAATGTCCAAAATTTCATGAAGCAAGGTATAGAGAAGGGTTGAAATCAGCTATGGTTCCTAGAAAGGTTCTTTGCCACTTTTTAGTAATCCCACAATTACTTTGAATGTATAGGTGCAAAGACATTGTTGAACTTATGCAATGGCATGCCAAAAATAAGAGCACTGATGGAAAACAACAAGATGTGCTTGATTCTAAAATGTGGATGGAATTTGATAATAGATGGCCTAATTTTTCTCAAGATCCTTGCAATATAAGGTTGGGTTTGGCTCTAGATGGGGTGAACCCCTTCTCAAATAAAAGTACTAAATGGTCAACTTGGCCAATTTTTTTAATAAATTATAAATTTCCTCCATGGTTAGCAACTAAACCATTTTTCTTAATGCTATCATTGATTATAAGAGGAAAGAAAAGTGTGATTTCAGATACAATTGATGCTTATCTAGAGCCATTATATGATGAGCTAATGGAATTGTGGAAAGGAATTGAATAAATTAAATCTTTAAGGGATTGTCATTTAATCAAATTTACTTTAAGAGCTTCCTTATTGTTTATGATTCATGATCTTCCTACATATGGCACATTTTTTGGTCTTAGTGTTCATGGATATCACAGATGTCTTACTTGTAACTTTAAGGATTTTGTGAGGCACTCAAGAAGTTTGTGTAAGTATATTTATCATGGATATTGTGCTTACCTTAAAATGGATCATCCATATCATCAACAAAAAACATGGTTCAATGGTCAAGAAGAGAGTCGTGAAGCACCATTGCTAATAATAGGTGATTACATTGTTGAGAATGGAAAAAAAAGAATGTAATTTATTGAAAATGATGGGATTGCTAGTAGTAGATATGATCCTTGTAATGAAAGTAGTGTAAAAGGGTTGTGCATATTCTATAAGTTTCCATACTTTAAGGATATAGCCATTAGGAATATTGTTGACTTTATGCATACTAAGAAAAAAATAGCCTATCCTATTATAGAAACTCTTTTTGGTGCTTTTGATACTATTTCATCACGTGAAGACTTTTGACAACTAAATATTCATCAAAATATTTGGGTTGAAAAATATATAAAACCTAGTGCTCCTTATGTTTGGACAAAGGAACAATGTGCAAAATTCTTACAGTTGATGTCTTAGACTCACTTTCCCATTGGATATGTAAGTACTAGTATTAGAAGCCAAACTGACATTAATGGCTTAAAGGGCCTTAAGACCCATGACTATCATGTCATAATGGAGAATATTTTACCTATTGTGGTAAATATATTGTTGATGTGTTTTTATGTACTTCTCAACATAGGTAATGCATAGGTTCATCACCTCTCTTCAAAGACAATCTTCCACAATCAAATTGCAGAACACTATCCCAAGGTCTCTAATGTCAGGTCTTGACAGTGCTTGAAATATCTCAGTTGATGTTATGTGATTTGCTAGAACCACAAGGTGGACTTACGAATGAGTTACAAAGCATGGGAAGATGGATTTCCAAATGGAGTTCTTAAGATGCGAGAGTTGTTGTGTGTTTGCTCTAGGTTCAAACAACAGTCTGGAACTCCATTTTATTATTAGATTTGGCTTTACAATGTGCAATGAACCTTTCCTAAGGTACTTATTAAAAAAAGGGAAAAAGGGCAGGGAAGAGAGGAACTTCCTAGATCTGAAACTACGAATGAACAGTGATCATGGAGGCTGCTACAATAAAAAAACTCACTAAAACTAAGTTTTGCTTGACCAAGAGAACCTGCAGCTACACAAAACTAATGCAATTTTCTAAGGACTACAAATTTTCAAATTACACACACACACCATGCACATGTAATTGAACTAAGTTGCAACAATGAAGTAGAGAGCTCAGACTAGCTTTGCAAAGTGACTCATCATCAATGAGCCACAAAAAGCATGAGCTAGAAAATCATCAAATACTGAAACACCAATCACCATCACCACTTCCATTCAAGAAACTAACACCTAAACTAATAGGGAAGTTGAACCATGCATACATAAAGAGAAAACTCAGAAGGAACACCCATAAATCATGCAATGTTGTTTTTTATTGCTGCAGAATGTCCTTACATTAGTCCTCCAACCCTTTACAAATGAGGGGCAAGCCCCTATTTATAGTTTTCCAAAGCCCAAATGAATGGCTAGGATTGATTCAAAATGAGTGGCTTAGATTTGATTACATTAGGGTTTCACCTACCCCCCTTTATCCAACAATTTAAAATACATCCCTTGTCTTTTCTTTGTTTTGTCACCTAGTTCCCAAGTGTTGTAGTAGTTTTTTCATTTAGCTAATTTCCCTTTTATTGTAGCTGAAACTACTTGAAAGCTTTCTTCTTACTTGATGAGTTTGCAGTGTTCTTCATTGCATCAAATGGGCCCATCGATGACTAGCATCAATGGATTGGTTTCCCCTAATTCGGGGGACAGGTCATCATCATCTGGTGAAAAGTAGGACAGCTCCCTCATGCCTTCTTCAAGGCCACCCCCTTGTATTTTTTTCATTGACTTCCTTGGCACATGCCTTCTTCTAACACCGACCCTGTTGGTGGGTGCTAGGGGGAGAGGCGAACATGAAATGAATGGTGAAAGGAGCGATGCACTTTTCCTTGTTCACCTTTCTCAATGGGTGTCCCTGATGGACCTGCAGTAGGCTTCTTCAATCCTACATACATGAAGTGTCGTAAGTGCTTTTATACACAAAACAAGAAAAACATTAGTAAAATCCTGCAAACTCCCTATTAGATCCATCCATGCATCATCAAAAGATCATAATATTTCTCATTGGAGCTCATTTGGACCATAAAAAATAATGTGTGCCCAAAGGGGGTAGGCACCAAGGAGGGTGATAGACGGAAGGTAGAAGGAAGGTGGATGGTGAATGGGGAACAACAAACCGGAAGGGAAGTTCCTAGACCTCACAAAACTTAACAAAATCAAGATTTTTCAATTATAGTGCATGGGAAAAGGGGAAGAAAGAGTGCCAAGACAAAATTCCTCAAGATTGGACTCATTTTGGAAAAAGCCAAAGTTTGGAAGGGGAAAGTCAGAGGGTCACAGCCTTTTTGAAATGGAAATGAGCACACAGCAGCTTGGAAGGAGAGTCCCGGATGGCGACAGAGGGGTGGAGTCCCGAAAATGGCCAAGGACGGGCTGGGTTCTAGAGGCTGGGTTGTCGGGGGCTGATGGATGTTCAAAATGGCCACAGAGGGGTGGAGTCCTAGAAACGGCCACGGAGGGGCCGGGTTCCTGAGGCTAGGTCGCCAGGGGCCAACAGATGTTCAAAATGGCCACAGAGGGGTGGAGTCCCAGAAACGGCCATGGAGGGGCCAAGTTCCAGAGGTCGAGTCGCTGGGGGCCGGAGGATGTTCAAAATGGCCACGAAAGGGAAAAGTACCAGAAACAGCCACGAAGGGGCCAAGTTCTGAAGGTCAGGTCACCGAGGGTCAGTGGATGTTGAAAATGGCCAAAGAGGGGTGGAATCCCAGAAACAGCCACAGAGGGGGCAGGTTCTGGAGGCCGGGTCGTCGGGGGCTGACGGATGTTCAAAACGGCCAAGGAGGGGCAGAGTTCTGGAAGGAAATTTTTCAAACCCCCGAAACTTAACGAAACCTTCATAGTTCACTTAAGCACCACAAAACATCCCAAATCCACACGAAACTTGTCCCTAAAGTAAAAAATGTAGAAGGTAAATCGCCGAGGGCAAGGAAATTCGGTAGGGCAGACCCGGAGGATTCGATGGACTTAGAAAGTTTGTGGTGGTGAAACATAGTCGACTTGAAATTATACTAAGAGGCTTGTTGACCATTTTAGATGCCAAAATTGGGGGCATGCAAAATGAGGCAATGACACAAAATGACCCAGAAAGGAAACAGGAAGAGAGGATCCCCATTTTAAATAGGGCATGTGTGCAAAACATGCACAAAAAATGGCGAGTTGCTGGGGAAATGCTCCAGAGCATTTTGATGACAAATTGGAATCACAAACCCAAAATCTCTAGTTCTGACCTTCACGCTAGGGAAAACAAACCAGATGCTCAACCAAAGGATCAAAACCACTAGCCAACCCAACCTTCAGTATGTTGAAAATCCAAGTGTTCGCAATTGCGTTAATTCCCATCCTTCAGTTGCCACAGGAACCCAAGCTCCCTCAAGTTAAGCTAAGTAGTTTATTCTAACTCCAAAAGCATCTAGCACATTGCCTCGCTACTAGTCAGGTGTCCATAGCCTCGGCGAGGTTGTCGTTGTGATTCTCCCAAACATTTCTCTACTGACAGCCAGGCGTCCATAGCCCTGATAGAGTTGCTCGATACCCCTGAAAAGTTGAATTTTTGTTTTTTTTTAATTTTTAATGTTTTTCTTTCTTTCTTTCTTTTCTCTTTTCAGTTATTTTATTTCAACCCGCAAGCATTGAAGCTCATGCTCAGGGCTAAGAATCATAGTGGCACTGAAGCAAAATTTTAGATTTTTCACTTAACTAGACTTCATAAAGGACCAACAAGGACTGTAAGATTCTTAAGAAGTGAGAGATATAAGATTCCAGAATACATCAGAATCAGACCAATCAATGACTTATCCTCTTTGAATCAAACACCTAGATCACTTGACGCTAACAAAAGATCCTCACCATCCACTCTAAAAACTTGATGAGATTTTAACAAAGAAATACATAGAACAACCCCAGGCAATAAGTATGGTTGTTGTACGTACAAATGTGCCTAGCTAAAAGCAGAGGGACCCTAGGCAAAGCAGCAGCAAAGTGAAAGAAAACAAAAATAAAACAACACCAAAGCAAGCAACCTACATCAAACCAACTAACCTAAGGAAAGCAGGAAAGCAGAGTATTTACAGGAAACCTACACTACTCAAAACCGGCTATGTACAAAGATATTTAAAAAGCACTATGTTCAGGAAGGGTGAGTCGACATTAACATTCATTGGATTTCGTAATGCATGCACAAAAAAATGGGAAATTGTTGTAGTTCTTAACCATGCAAATTTATCCTTATTCTCAGAAAAAAGAAGTTTATCATCGCAGCATTCAAATTTAATCACATGTTCATGGAAAATCAGCAATTGAGGAGGCTTGTTAAAACCATGGTTGATCCATAAGCAAGTTTTCCATCCCTCACTCCCATAATAAAAATTGATAAATGCAGCTATGAAAATTAACAAGGGAAAGGAAGGATAGAACCTGGACTTTGTCATGCAAAGGTGACATCGTTTGGCAATCGAGAACGAGCACTAGGCCATTTATCATTGCATCGGTAGCCTCGAGTGGGTGCAGTGGAGGGTGCAGCATTTCTATCCTTGGGCTTGCATAAGGCTAGGAGGATGGGGCAGCAAATAGCTCTTCCAATCTACCAATGGGACCTGCAGCCCCGGTTGGTAGTTCTTCAAAAAGAAATACTTCTCCATATTGATCATCTACAAACTTGGGATCCACTTGGTTGTTGTCCTCAAGGGGCAACATGTTGTCTCGTCTCCTTCCCCAAGTATCAACCTCCTTTTTATAATGTTCAATGTCATGGTATGATGACATGAATGCATCTATCCTATTACAACTCCCTAAATATGAAGGAGGATCAGCAATGGTCATGGTGGAGGACTTCTAGTTGCATCTTGTAGTTGGTCAATTCTGTCATACTTGTTGGAAGCCATCAAAACACCCCCATCTTTGTCTTCTTTTTTTTGTTCATGCATCTCATCATGAAATTTGCTTGTTTCCCCTTGTTCACTATTGCTATAGACAGAGAAGGAACCCCTCTCCCAATCCAGAGACTCTAGTGCATCACCGTTCAGAGGCTCAAGGAGTATGTATTCATTACTACCGTCTTCTGGGATGTGCTCTTCCTCTGCATGAGCATACCTCCACAGTACAGTTCCCAATGGAAAGAAGTCATCAATTAATGGCACCTCATCAAGGGGGAAAAAATCCACTACGCAATCTCCCTCCAAAGACTCGCCAAAAATCCTAATGTCCATGGAGCACAAATGCTCTTGAAGAGGGAGAAATTCTTGATGACTAGTGGACAACATTCTTGTTTGATCTAATTCATTGCTCAGAAATCTAAGACTGTATTGTTGTCCTTCTTCCATTGTTATCCCAACATCCTCTTGAGGACCACCTTCAACTAAGTTGTCACTTGGCTCTATCTCTTGATCTTCTACTTTGATCTGGGCAGCAAGTAGAGGAGGTTGGGCACTTGGCTACTCCACTTGTCCTCTAACTTGTTCAATAGCCTCTTTGTGTAGCTCGAATACAAACTCAGAGTGTGATTAATCATGAAGTCTACACCAATTTGGCAGTAGTAGTACCTCTAAATCCAATTGGTATTTCAGCTTTGACCAATCCTTTGCTAATCTAGAGATGAGCTAGTCATATCTCTCCATGATCGGGTCCTTATCATCACTTGGGAGGGAAGTTGGATGGCGAACCGCCATGACCTGTAGTTGTTCCCACTCCTCCAAATCTGCATTTTCAGATTCTCGATCACTATTGTTTATGAAGGAGAGGTCTTCCAGTCTGATTTTACTTATGTCTTCATCATCATTTTCTATTTTTACAAGGTTTTCATCCCTTTCCTCTTTTTGATTTTTAGCATTTGAGTTGGTTGTCCTAACATCCATTGCTGCAGATTTCATTGGTTCATTGTCACCTACCAATTTCTCTTCTTCTAGAGTGGAGGACTGCCTTTGATTGGTGGAGGGAAGGCCTTCTAAATTAGTTTCAATAATATTTTCACCAAGGAACCTTTCTTTCCTAGTGAAATCAGCTTCTTCCTCCTAATTTTCAACTTCAATGTTTGCTACTCCAGCATCAGCTTGTATCAAATTTCTTGGTTCATCCTTACTTTGTTGTCCTCCAAATGTTGACAGCTCTTCTGCCTCATGGGATAACTTCTCTTCATTGGGATTTGGTTGCTCCAACTTTTTTGAACAACCCTTGGCTTGAGCGATGATGTTTGTGCATGACGAGCAAGTGAATTTGGAGTGGGGTGCATTGTGAAATCTGCACCAACTAGACATCAATATTTCCTCCAATCTTATTTCATCTTTTCTGCTCAAATGTTCTTGGATCAGCTCCTTGAATGCCTTGGCTGCCATGGTTGTCAATTCTTCCTATGGGTCTACAAGGGCTAAAGGTAGATAGATTTTCCATAAGGGGATTTCTCCTTTCAAGACCCTTTCAATTTTACTTCAGAAATTCAGACACCCCAACTTGTTGTGCCTACAAGTGCAATGGATCTGACATCTATCCACCAATGCAAATTGTTGCAATGGCTTCTTCAATCTCTTATTGAAATCTGCATGTAGCTGAGTGATGCTAATTTTTTCATGCTACTCCATTTCAACTGAGCCTTTTGTTTTCCTTCAGAATTTTTTTTTTTTTAGCATTAAAAGAGATCTCCCTATCTCATATTTCTTCTTTGAAAGTGCTTTTCTCAACTTCCAACATTCAAATTTCTAGCCTCAACATGTCATGCCCTCCTTCTAGCGCCATTTTTGTTGATGTGTTATTATGCACTTCTCAACATAGGTAATGCATAGGTGCATCACCTCTCTTGAAAGATAATCTTCCACAATCAAATTGCAGAACACTATCCCAAGGTCTCTAATGTTAGGTCTTGACAGTGCTTGAAATATCTCAGTTGATGTTATGTGATTTGCTGGAATCACAAGGTGGACTTACGAATGAGTTACAAAGTGTGGGAAGTTGGATTTGCAAATGGAGTTCTTAAGATGGGAGAGTTGTTGTGCATTTGCTACAAGTTCAAACAGCAGTCTGGAACTCCATTTTATCATTAGATTTGGCTTTACAATGTGCAATGAACCTTTCCTAAGGTACTTACTAAAAAAGGAAAAAAAGGGAAGGGAAGAGAGGAAGTTCCTAGATTTGAAACTCTGAATGAACAGTGATCATGGAGGTTGCTACAGTAGAAAAACTCCCTAAAACTAAGTTTTGTTTTATCAAGAGAGCCTACAGCTACACAAAACTAGTGCAATCTTCTAAGGACTGCAGATTTTCATATTGCACACACACATCATGCACATGTAATTGAACTAAGTTGCAGCAATGAAGTAAAGAGTTCAGACTAGCTTTGCAAAGTGACTCATAATCAATGATCCACAAAAAGCATGAGCTAGAAATTCATCAAATACTGAAACACCAATCACCATCACCACTTCCATTCAAGAAACTAACACCTACACTAATAGGGAAGTTGAACCATGCATACATAAAGAGAAAACTCAAAAGGAACACCCATAAATCATGCAATGCTACTTTCTATTGTTGCAAAATGTCTTTACATCAGTCTTCCAACCCTGTACAAATGAGGGCCAAGCCCCTATTTATAGTTTTCCAAAGCCCAAATGAATGGCTAGGATTGATTCAAAATGAGTGGCTCAGATTTGATTACATTATGGTTTCACCTACCCCCCATTATCCAGAAATTTAAAATACATCCCTTGTCTTTTCTCTATTTTGTCACCTAGTGCCCAGGTGTTGTAGTAGTTTTGTGATTTAGCTAATTTTCCTTTTACTATAGCTGAAACTTCCTAAAAGATACCTTCTTACTTGATGTGTTTGTAGTGTTCTTCATTGGATCAAACGGGCTCATCGATGACTGGCATCAATGGATTGGTTGCCCCTGATTCGAGGGATAGGTCATCATCATCTGGTGAAAAGTAGGACAACTCCCTCATGCCTTCTTCAAGGCCACCCACTTGCATTTTTTTCATTGACTTCCTTGGCATAGGCCTTCTTCTAACACCGACCCTATTGGTGGGTGCTAGGGGAGAGGCAAACATGAAATGAATGGTGAAAGGAGTGATGCGCTTTTCCTTATTCAACTTTCTCAATGGGTCTCCCTGATGGACCCACAATAGGCTTCTTGAATCCTGCATACATGAAGTGTTGTAAATGCTCTCATACACAAATCAAGGAAAACGTTAGTCAAATCTTGTATACTCCATGTTAGAGCCATCCATGTATTATCAAAAGATCAAAATATTTGTCATTAGAGCTCATTTGGACCATAAACAATAATGTGTGCCCAAGGGGGGCGGGCACCAAGGTGGGCAGTGGACAGAAGGTGGAAGGAAGGTGAACAAAGAATGGGGAACAACAAACTGGAAAGGAAGTTCTCGGACCTCACAAAACTTAGCAAAATAAAGATTTTTCAATTATAGCGCATGGGAAAAGGGGAAGAAAGAGTGCCAAGACAAACTTCCTCAAGATTGGACTCATTTTGTAAAAAGCAAGATTTGGAAGGGGAAATTTGGAGGGTCACCACCTTTTTGAAACAACAATGAGCACAAAGCGGCCTGGAAGGAGAGTCCCAAATAGCGACGAAGGGGTGGAGTCCCGAAAATGGCCATGGAGGGGCCAAGTTCCAGAGGCAGGGTCATCGGGGGCCGTTGGATGTTCAAAATGGCCATGGAGGGGTAGAGTCCCAGAAACGGCTATGGAGGGTTTCAGAGGCTGAGTCGTCGAGGGCCGACGGATGTTCAAAATGACCACGAAGGGGTGGAGTCCCAAAAACAGCCACGGAGGGGCCGAGTTCCGAAGGTCAGGTCGCCAGGGGCCGGTGGATGTTCAAAATGGCCACGGAGGGGGGGAGTCCCGGAAATGACCATGGAGGGTCCAGGTTCTAGAGGCCGGGTCATCGAGGGCCGGCGGATGTTCAAAATGGCCATGGAGGGGCAGAGTTCTGGAAGGAAATTTTTGAAACCCTTGAAACTTAATGAAACCTTGGTAGTTGACTTAGGCACCACAAAAACATCCCAAATCCACAAGAAACTTGTCCCAAAGTCAAAAATGTAGAAGGCAGACAGTCGGGGGTAGGGAAATCCAGCCAAGGAAATCCAGTAGGGCGAACCTGAAGGATTCAAAGGACTTAGAAAATTGTGGTGGTGAAACATGGTTGACTTGAAATGATACTAAGAGGCTCGCTGACCATTTTAGACGCCAAAATCAGGGGCACACAAAATGAGGCAATGACACAAAATGACCTGGCAAAGTAACAGGAAGAGAGGGTCCCTGTTCTGAACGAGGCGTGTGTGCAAAACATGCACAACATATATTAAGTTTGGAAAAGGGGCCAAGATTGGTAGTTATAAGTTTGGGCCTAGTATTAAAGAGAATGAGTTTACATGTATTAGATCCTTCAAACTTTAATAGTTTGAGGGAGGAGGTTGTTGAAGTTCTTTGTCTATTGGAACGAGAATTTCCACCAACAATCTTTAACATTGCTATGCATCATTTGATACATCTACAATATGAAATAAATCATTGTGGCCTGGAAAGAACTAAATTGATGTATCCTATAGAACAATATATGAAGGTTTTGAAAAAAAATGTTCATACTAGGAAAAAACTAGAAGGTATCATGTCTGAGGGATATTTAATGCAAGAGGCCATGGGATTTTGCACATAATAAATGAAGGATTTTAAAATTTTCAATTGGCATGTATGGGACCATGATAAAGAAGACATAGTTGCAGGTGAATTATTGGAAGGAAATGGATGTCACTTGAAGCTATCACATCAAGAAAGAAGTGTGATACATGCCTATATTCTTCAAAACAATTCTTCGTTCAATAAGTGGCACAGCTAAAAAAAATTAACACAATAATTTATTTACTCAATTGCATTTACACATTTATATTATCAATCTTACTATTTGTATGCTAATATTCTCTATAGAAAATATGAAGAAGACAATTAAGCTTGGACGCAACATCAACCTCAAAGGCACATACATCATGCTGATTTGATTGGAGGTGATTCTTTTCCAAAATTTGAAGAATGGATTGCTAATGCAGTTAGGGATGCAAAAGAAGAAGGTCAAGATATAACAACAAAGGAAAGTAAGCTTTCACAATCTCCACATTTATGGGCTACATGTTTTAGTGGAATGTGGGCCTATGGTAGTCATTTAAAAGTGGAAGAAAAAGAAAAAGGAAAGATAAATTTTGATTGTGTTGTTAGTATTGAATTTCTTCATGAAACTTCCAACAAATTATTCTAGTGGACTATGGTGAAAATAGTCCTATATTATTAAAATGTAAGTGGATCTGACCATCTGCAGTACAATTTGATGAGTATGGATTTGCATGTGCAAATAGAAGACAATTTTTATCAGAGACAGATGAGCCATATGTTTCCCCTCTTCAAATTAACAAATCATTTATAATTGATAATGTAAGAAGCCCAGGATGGCCATATGTCATTCAAACAGAGTCTCATTCAAAATGAAAAATTGTGGAAGTTGTTGATATAATGCCTGATGGGCGATATGTTAATTTAAAAGAATACATTTTGATTACCAATGAAGAGATTGGGGGAGAGAATGCATTGCATGTCACAAATGAGGATGAGGAATAAAATCAAGCAGATGTAGGCATGAATAATCAAGATTCTAATCTTGTTGGAAATGCAAATGATTATGATGATGTTTTGTCACCTTAAGAAGTTAGCTTGTCACCTAAAATTTTGTTATATGTATGGTGTAATTTATTAGTGAATGTAATAAAGATCTAAGTATAGGTATGCTTATTTACTATTCTTTTACTGATACATTTCTTAATGTAATCATCATTATTCTATTGGTACATTGTATACAAAACCTGAGATGTTCACTACTGATTTGAAGTGAATTTAAAGTTAGGTTCAATCATTCTTCTTAGTTTTCTTACTTTGGTCAAAAATTTGAAATTAATTTTGTTTAGTTAGAATATAATTTCTTGTATGCCCTATATGTTTTCTAGATGCAAACATATAATGAGCATCTGTGATTTAATAATACATATAGATATCATAACATTAGGTGAACTAATACTCCCCATTACAAACAAAGAAATGATCTCTTAGGTCTAACTGACACTAAAAACTAAAACTAAGAGACTGCAAAACTAGAAAATTGTTCAATCTTTTCAATAAAATGATATCTAAAATATTGCATTCATAATAAAATCCAATACTGTACTACCACAATATTCAATAGAGGTATGCGAGGGATGGTGGAACATATATCTCAATGTACAAATGCTTACTACAATATTGCAACAAACAAATATGAATACTGCGGGGTGGCGGTGAGAACATGTTAACAACTAAAGTTGCTACCCCATAAGGGGTAAATAGTGACATTGCAGTATGGTGGTGAACAATCACTCAACTACTAGAATTAACCTATTGTCCCACATGAGTCCAAAGGGGTGTGCACAGGGTGGAGGTATTGCTACTGCTACCTTGCAACAGTCTTGATATGACA
Organism: Sequoia sempervirens; assembly: GCA_007258455.2. NCBI lineage: Eukaryota > Viridiplantae > Streptophyta > Pinopsida > Cupressales > Cupressaceae > Sequoia > Sequoia sempervirens. The sequence continues at coordinate 428,592,026 of VDFB02000003.1, forward strand.
GAGCGATATGGTGGTGAATAGTCACTCAACTACTAGAATTAACCTACTGTCTCACAAGAGTCCAAATGGGTGTGTAGGGTGGTGGTACTGCTAGTGCTAACCTACAACAGTCTTGAAATAATAAAGTGATACTATAGTACAAGCTATCAAAGCATTAAATGATTACACTGTTTGATTTCTCAAGATCAACGACATGTATTCAAAATTGAAATATGAGTAGATTCTAAAATATTTTGCAGGAATTCACATTAATAGTGAGCTAACTAAACTCAGAAGCAAATATTACTTGGGACTCAACAACATTTTGGCAATAATTCACAAAGCTCAGGATACTAGAGGCAAGGGATTTCATGTGGGAAAACTATGCAACTGTTATTTTGCCAGGTAAGTTCATAGAAACCCTTTGTAGCAAGTGTTTAAGAACTAGATTTTCTTCTACAAGTAGACACTTAAAAAATCAAGTAGGATTAAATTCCTCATCATGCCACCCAAAAGAAGTCAACTTGTGAGTAAAAAGGAAGAGTCCACGGTTTCTAAATCAAGGAAGAGGTCTCTGCAACAATCCATTTTAGATGTGTTACCTAATTTTGTAGATAGAGGATCCAAAAAGGTTTTTAAAGATACAACCCATGGATGTAGAGACCCAATTATCCCTATCTCAGGCTGGGATATGTTTTGGTACTTCTATGAAAAAGGAGTTGAGAAGATTCTAGTTTTGATTCCTTGGACCTTAGATTTGGACAAATTGATAGTAACAAATGTCTTTGTATATGTTGAGTTTATTAAAGTATTGGCACAATATTATCACCCGACTACCAAGAATATAAGAATTCCAGATGGTTCACCATTAGTGTTGTTGACTAAAGAAGAAATTATAGAGTGTTTTATGTTAAACAAGCAAGGTATCACTAAGATCGACTTGGAAAAAAGTGAGGAGGATTATAGGAGATTGAGAAAAACCTACAGGAGTGATGAACTTCCTTTACACATGAAAAAGGGTGTAAACAATAGGAGGATACATATCTCCCCCTCCCAAAATGAGCCATTTTCCATAGAAGAATTCCAAGTATATTTCAAAAGGACTTATTTTTATTAGTGCCAAGTTCTTGGAATAGATGTTGAAGAGAGGATGCCAACCTATCTCATGATGATGGAAATGATGATACAAAATCCTAAAGTCAACATTGAGTATGACTTTGTTGTTGAAATTGAGAAAGGGATACATGAGGGATTTTTGGAAGTAAGATAGAACTTAGCTCCCATCACTCTCAAGAAATAATCTATGTTGTGTCATTTAATTTTGTACCAAAATAGAAACAAATGGACTAAAAGAATGTATTTGGGTATGACTAATGATGAAGGGAATAGGTTGCTTGTACAAAATAGGTGTTACATTTGGGATAGTAGATGTAAAAATAGTGATTATGTAATATTTCATGATGATTTCATAGTAAAGGTCATGGTCACTCTTGGTCATATTTCACCAAGATTTCCTAATAAAATCATGCATGTATTAAGACCTTTAGCATTGAATCCAGAGCAAGGACACACTCACAATTTCGGTGACTGGTTCTTCTTAGCAAACCAAACAGTAATAAGGGTTTATGGGTGTCCTCAAGCCCCACATGTTTTACCTAAATTTGTTTCTATTCAAATTGAATTTTTAGAATTTATGTGGAAAATGTTATGGATGGAGCAGGATGTTGTGAAAAGATAGGAAAAGGGGACATTCCTCCCTGACCTAACAGAATGTTAGGAGCTCTCTGTAGGGTATGACACTCTTGAAGAACTACAGAAATATTTGAAGATACAAGATTCATTGAAGTCATGAGGAGAAAGGGTCTTTGATCCTAAAGGGAATATTAATTTTATAAAGTAGACACTTCTCACTAAAGCTGGGTTTACCCATGTAATGGATTACAGAGATGTAATAAGAAATTGATTTACACCTGATGAAGTTTTTCAGAGGAGGAGGATGTGGGAAATCATAAAGAGGCTTGAGGAAGAGAAGAAGGAAAGGGACACTGGGTTCCAATGATTCTATGTTGAAGAAAAGGATCCTATCAAAAGGATGAACACAATAATTGACAACTTTGAAAGATTATATGTTGAACCAGAAAAGAAACCTGAGGGTCAGTATTTGAAACCCTCCAAGCTACCCATCAAACCAAGTGGTATTGTAATCACAAATCCCCTACTAGAAATTTCCACAATACAATCAGAAGCATCCCCTAAGCAACCAAGTCCTAAAAGGAAAAAAGAAAAATAGAGTGACCCCCTTAGTGGCATATGAAATAAGTGAAGGAGTAGGGGATATTGAAGAGGTAGCCGATGTACGTTTGAATTTTAAAGATGATGAAGTTGATCAACCACTACCTAAGATTGCAATGGATGCTCACAAACTAGAAGAAATAGTGGATGTACATGGGCATAATGATCAAGAAGTGCATGACGATGAAAGGGTGATTACTGCCCTTAGATTTATTGAAGATGATGAATTTATTCAAACTCTCAAGTTTAAGGATTTTTTGTTTAAGATGAAAATGAAAGAATTTGAGGAGAGACACCAAATTAATAAGATGGGAACTGAGGAGTCATAGCAGGACCAGATTGTTTCCCAGCCTCTTGAAGAACTCAAGATTAATGAAATTATTGTTAGCCCCTAAGAAGCAAGAAAATTGGTCTTAGAAAGCAATATACTAATTATTATTGGGATGGAGTTAAAAAATATATTCTTACTAGATCAAGTAAGAAGCCAAGAAGATCCCATGTTGGTTTTTGAATCCAATTTAGATGATGGAATGAGTGGAATAAGTTACATTCCAAGAATTGAAACTCTAGCCTTTTGATAAAGAAAAAAAGAACAAAAAAACCAAGATTGATTGATGTTGTAAAAGAAATGAGAGGGATTTCCATGGTAAAGACACTTCCAGACACATCAACATTGGAGGCAGCTACTATGAAAATGAACTCAATAATGTTTACTAGGGATGTGGTTAAAGCTATGGAGCTTAGATTGGAAAAATATGAGAAAGCACAAACTGATCTGAATGATGAAGTGAATAGGTTATTCATAGAAAATGTGAAATTGAAACAACAGTTGAAGGAGGTCCTTCCCAAAGCACAAAATTAATAGTATACCAGCCTTTTCCATCCAAACTAATATAGGTGCAATCACTGTTGAACAAGTTAATGTGCTAAAACAATAAATTGAGAAGTTGAAAAAGAGTAATGAAGAAACAAAGGAAAGAGCAAAGAGAGAAACCCTCAAGGTATTGGAACAAATCTTGGAGCATAGTGTTAAACTAATTGTGGAAAAATTGGAAAATGTATATGAATTTTATGTCTGCTTGTCACAAGCAGTTGATCAAATAAAGGTCTATGTATCTATATTGGACCCCTTATTCAAGAAATGGCAACCTGTACATCCAACCTTAACGAATTTGTGCAAAATTTTACAAAGGCTTGTTGATGCCCCTGCAGCTTTAAAGCCTACTGAGCAAATGGTCCAAATGGTCACAAATGAATTTCAATACATGTCTACAGAAGAGAAAAAGATCAAGGCAAGAATGGATTCATTTCACACACTAAATCAATGTCATGCCTAAGATACTAAGGGATGATGATCAATTGAAAGGTTCCAAGGATTGGACATATGATTTTAGCAAGATTGTTCCCAACTGCCTCACTAATATATAGAAGGATGGTGACATAAATATTCACCACCTCAATTTAACCTTGGATGTGTTGGAAGAATGAAGAAGAATATATCATTTGACATATTTTATGTTGTCATTGATGTCACCATGTTATATGAGTTGCAACTGCAAGGTCAAGTTCAAGTTTGATCTAGTATTCTAGATCAGTATCTGAACCAATATGCAATTACTATCCTCCAATGTTTTGGTCTAAAATCCTCCACTATTGATTGTTGCTACTTGTAGTTTTGGGAAAAGGTTTTTGGATGTTTGAAGCATGAGTGTTCAAAATCTCATGAGCATAGGTGATCATATGGAGTTTTGGCATTACTTTGTTGTTGCATTTTGCTATTAGGTCTGTCTCTGGCCAACCTAATGTAATGTTGATGCTGTAATGGATTAATTTTTATAATGTGGATGTATGTGTGACCTATCTTAGGTCCATACTGACATGTTGTAGCATGTTGCACATTTAGACTATTTTTAGAAAGTTTTTTTATACATGTTGGAAGTCGGCAGCTGATTTTTGGTGAATAAGGGTTGCATCTAATTAGGCTGACCTAATTGATGCTTGCGGATGAATTAGATATATATGTTGGATAGTTTTGAGATTTTTGAAGTGAATTAGTTTGAAGTATGAATTAGAAGTGTGTGAAGAAAACAAGTATGATGAAGTGTGTTAAGTTAGTTTATTGAGCATCAAAGGAACTGAATCAACACTTGGTAGGTGTATATTATTAATTCATTTTCTAGCTGTAAGCCAATTTATCATTGTATTTTTGTAGGCAGTGAGCCACCCTTTTTGTAATATCTTATAACTAGTTATACTATATTGTGAGATAACCCTCACTGTGGCTTTTACCAGATTGGGTTTTCGACGTAAAAATCCTAGTGTTCATTTGTTGTGTGTTTTTTTCTTCTTTTAATGCTCTTGCTTATCTTTATTGTTATATGCATTGTAGTAATTGGATGGTATTTTTTCAATAAGTTTAAGAAGATACTGATTCACCACCCCCCCTCTCAGTATCTTGGGTATTCAAAAATTGGTATCAGAGCTTGGTTCCTTTAAAGAAGCCTAACAGCTTGAGGAATATCCTGAAGATTGAACAAATGGATGATAAAGAAGAGCTCAAGGCTACTCTTGAAGATCTTGATAAGGCTGAAAGTGAAAACAAATATTTGAAAAAAAATCTTGATGAGGCAAATGAATGTGTCTAGAAATTGAAAGAACAATTGAATAAGTTCAAAGAAATACATAGAGAAGTGAGTGAGTAATTAAAACAAGAAAATTAAGAGATCACCGGATTGAAGGTGTTCGTGGAAAAAAAGAAAAGAATTGAAGAATTTCTAAATACAGTCGTGTAAAGAAAGTATGACGAATGCATAAGACTTGAACAAGAAGTGGTGAATCAAAAAGTAGAACTGGAGAAAGAAAAAATCTATGAAGATAAGTTCAAGACAAGCTTTGCCAAGCTTGATGAGTTGATTTCAAGATAGAAACCTTCTAAAGACAAAGGTATCTTGGGAAATGAATCCAATGAAAGCTCTAAGGCTATGGACAATCAGAAGACTCAAGATAAATGGAAGCATAAAATAAATCCAAGAAACTTTGCTAGAAGATTGTCTATAAGACAACCAAATGCTCAAAGGTACCCATCTTTCAATGGTGTTTGTTTTTCATGTAATAAATTTGGTCATAGGGAAATAGAGTGTAGGAGTAGGATGAATTATTTTTTTGGTTCCTTCTCTAGAAAATGTTTTGCATGCAAGAAAGTTGGAAATAGAGCTAGTGAATGTAGAACTCAGATGATGAATTGGTCTAATGGAGGTAGAATGAATCAATCCTTTGTTGACTACTACTATACATGTCATAAGTTTGGACACAAAGAAAATCAGTGCAGATCAAGGGGTAATACAAGACAAACTAATAAAAAAAATGTTGTTTGCTACAACTACAACAATCTGGGACATATTTCAAGGGTATGTAGAAGTAAAAAGGGAAAACAATCTGATCTGGTAAAGAAGAATGAACCTATGAAGACAATTGACAAAAATGAGGTTAAGCAATAAATGAACAAGACTTGGAGAAATAAAGAAGAGTCTGAGACATCAGATGCATTTGTGCCCTAAGCCAGGGCAAACAATTCCTCTAGGAACTAGACCTAGCATGGTCTTAGGAGGAGCTTTAACAGAAAATTGTTCGAACCCCCTAGATATTTGTCATGTCAGTCTTTGGCATGAGGATATGTTGTAAGGAATGAATAGGTAGAGGTTATGCAAAAGGAACTAGAAGAAAAAGTGCAAAAAATTTTATTTGTGGGGTGAATTAGGGTTTTTTAGTGTAGTGAAGAGGGTTTTTAGCAGCTTTTTGAAATCTACCGCATTTAATGCAAATTAGGGTAGATCATTGGTTTATAAAGTGATTTAGTAAGGAATTTTGATCACTTGCACATTTGAAGAAATTAGAGATCGTTTTGGAAATTTCTTGAGGTGATTTGAAGTGTGAGTCATGCAAACCCTAGGTTTGATCCTTTGCAAAGAAAAAGGTATTTTGCTTATCTATTCTATTGTGGGTTTGTACGAATCTTTGTTATGAAATCATTTGAGCTTCATTTGTGGAAGAAGTGGAAACCATTGTAGTGTTTAGTGTGTTGGAAATACCTAAACAATCATATAGGAAATATTCTATGAAAGTTTTCTAAGAAGACCCTATGGACGCCTTCTCATCTATTCCTCATGGGGTTATGCCGACTAAAGATACAAGAATATACATTCGAGTAAAGACTGAGGAATAAAATCACAACAAGTTGATAGATATATGGTAGAATGAGCCCACTAGGGATGATTTCTTGGTAAAACCCAAGTATTCAAACATAGTTGCAAATAAATTGGATAGATGGAATTACTTTCTTAATTTTAGCTCAATAATTGGTGATAAGTATGTAAAACTAGCTCTCAGTAGAATGCATGAAAAATTCTTGTGGATTGATAGACCTCATCTTATAACCAAGCAAGCAATTAAGGTTGTTACCAGAATTTGTGACACCAAACCAATACTCGTGTTGAAAGCTATGAAGAATGAAGTGGTGATGGAACTCGCCAGAGCTACATATGATAGAAGGGCTCTTACTACAATACCTATCGCCAATCCTGCTATGAAGTATGTTGCAATAATGATTGGTCACAAGATCTACTTCACTAACAGAGAGATTTATGTATCTACTAGAATAATTTATATTGGTTTTGATATGGCAGTTAATGGTGCAAATTATGGTTTATGTGAAATTCTCCAACAATAGTTGTTTGAGAACTTGAGGATGACCCAGGAGAAGAAGTATGCTTTTAAATTTGGCTCCTTGATTGTTTGTTTTCTATTCTATTTCCTTAAGAGACTTCCCAGAAGAGATGATGTGGTGTTTTGGGACACATCCAGACTAGTTGCACATCAGATCTTTGATTACATGCATAGTTTGGGTGATTTGAAGGCTAGAGATAATGCTCTAACAAAATTCTTTGTTGTGTTCAAGAGAAACATGAATGAAAGAGAGAGGATCCCAAAGAGAGTTGTAGATAAGTACAAGAATGATATCATATTTCATGTCTCTTTCGATGAGTGCATGGTTGAAGTTGTTGAACCCTTAACTATATGGATACAACCGTTGGATTATGAGATTACAAAAAATGAAGTTGAAGGCTATGTGTAGGTATTTCTAAAAAGTCTAAAAGCTGTCAATGAACTTAGAGTTGAGACTTATGCAGAAAAACCTATGGAATTTCACCTAGAGCACAAGAAGTCTATGATAAGGAAGAAAGTAGATAAGAAGCTTAGAGAGGAAGGTTTCACCAATGAGCATATTGCACAAGGTAGGGATATGGGAGAACAAATGGCTAGAGAATCATCAGGACCAAGGAGATCTAGCAGGACTACTCCTTCAAAACTAGTCGCGACCCCTACAGTAAAGGTAGAACCTAGTGCTTTTGATAAAGGAAAAGGTCCAGCTCCTTCTAGACCTAATACTAGATTTGGGAAAAGAAAAGAGACTCCTCTACTGGTACCTAGCAAGAGAGGAAAGAAAGAAAAATCTACAAGGGATAAGAATCTTAGCATTATTGAAGATCAAGAGGAAGAGGAGGAGGACCCCACAACAAAATTGGTGAGGGGAAGAGGAAGCTTATCCTTTGGTGAAGGTGCTTCTCAAGAAGCTATTGTTGGTTGAAAAATACTTCATATTGTATTGTCCTTTGAGGAAGATGAAGAATATGAATTTTTTGTTCATATGCACACCAAACCATAATTTAAGAAAGAAAAAGCGTCAAAAGAAGCCTCTCCAAATGGGGAAGAACAAGAGGACTCTTTGATAATACCTAGTTCCCCTTTTATATTAGAGGCAATAGTCAATTCCTTGATACATTTTGAAGATATATTGAAGCCTACAACAGAATATTATGATCAACTTGGTAGAGAGGACGAAAAAACTTTGATTTTAGCTACTATTGAGTATGTCATTACTTTGGAAGTTAGTTGGGATTATGTCAAGAATAATGTGGCTAATAAAATGTGGGTAGCCCTAATGAAAAGGAGAACAAAGGTTGTTGATTTGGAAGAAAAAATTAGAAATGATGTGTTTGAGAAAATTGGGTCTTCTTTGACCCCAAATGATTTGGAAACTTTGAAGAAGATATGTTCAAAGATGTTCTAGATGAAGAAAAGAGTGAACACTTTGATGACAAGGTACAAGAAGAAAATAAAGAAAATAAGGAAAGAGACTGCAGAAGTAATCAAAGATATGGTTGGAAAATACAGTATGCTTGGTGAACTTCCATCCGATTCTACACCCAAGTGAGATGATGAAGTTCCTATAGAAGAAGTTAAGGAAGAAATTACTTTTGTACAGGTGATACAGGCATTCATCCAGAAATAAATGATGCAAATATCCCTTTGGATATAGGTATTTCAAATAATCCTTTGGAGATTGAGAAACATAATGAGGGAGAAGTTGAGTCAGAGAAGAATGATGTTGTCCCTCCGAAGCATGCTAAAGGTGAAAAAGATAATACTAAAGGAGAACAAGATAAAAATGAAGGTGAAGGGAATGATGAAGAAGGAAACAAAGACAAAGACAAAGATGAAAAAGAAGAGAAAGAAGAAGAAGAGAAAGTGGAAGAAGAAGAGAAGGAAGAGGAAAAAGAAAATGTAGAGGAAGAAGAGAAAAATGGGGAATCTGCTGAGAAGAATGAAGAAGATCAAAGGTAGGTTGTAGAATCTCATAGGTCCCCCAAAGGATCCTCCTCTAGTGATGATGTATTAAAAGGATTTCTATCCAAGTAGATTAGGTTCCAACCGATGATTCCTCCATAACTTTTACAACTCCCCATGATTCAAGGCAATGTGGACTTAGATAAAATTTCTCATGTTCATAATTTGGTGTTGGGGGATGCATTGCATGCATCTGGAAGAAGATAAATTATGGAAACACACTAGAAAGGAACAAAGATTATTTATGATGCTCTTAAAGCTTTGTAGGAGGCCACACTTAGTACTTCAATGGATACATCTATCACTCTAGTAGAGAATTTAAAATTGTTATTGGAATCCTTTAAGGAGTATGCCTCTGGTCTTGGTGAGAAGACAAAGCAAGAGGTTGAGGAGAAGTTGGTAGAGAAAAGGTTGTTTGAACTTCATGACAAGTGTGCTCTGGCACACACCAATGTTGAGAAGAATTTGGAAGCTGTGCAAACTTGTGAGTCTAAAGCAAATGTTGTCTTTGCTTTTTCTTAAATTGGTTGGATGCCACTAAAAATATTAAAGATCTCATGGAATCCATTGAGTCCTAGTTGTCTGCTATCTCTAGTGCATGTAATACATCTAAGGATAGAGACTGAACAACTTGGAATGCCATATTTGCTCACAGAGAAAAAATATTTATTCTTCATAAGCAGAAGGAAGATATCATCAGAAGATTTGGTCAGCTAGGTGACCTTGTAAGAATGGAGTACACCTTGGTTGCTAATGCTTTGGCAAGTTCAAATAAACTTGAGAAGATAAATCTGACTCCTGGTACTCCAAATGATGTAGAGGAAAGTTTTGTGGAATTGGAATCTTCGAACATAATGTTGATGTATGCAAAGAAGAGTTGGGAGAATGGTAAGTCAACATGGAAAGGTATACTCAAAGAGCTTCAAGGATCGCCATCATCTGGTTAATGTTTTTTAGTTTTCATAGTTTTTGGACTACCCTTTGTCCTTGATGTCAAAGGGGGAGAGGATGTCATGATGGAGAGAATGTTATGGATAGAAAGTTGTAAGGGGGAGAGAATGTTGAAGTCTTGTAGATAGGAGGTTTTGTATATCCTTTTGGAACATGTTACCATCAATGACAAAGGGGGAGATTGTTGGAAGAATGAAGAAGAATATATCATTTTACAACTTTTGTGTTTCCATTGATGTCACCATGTTATACGAGTTGTAACTGCAAGGTCAAGTTCAAGTTTGATCTGGTATTCTAGACCAATATCTAAACTGGTATGCAGTTACTATCCTCTAGTATTTTGGTCTGCAATCCTCCACTGTTGATTGTTGTTGCTTTTAGTTTTTGAATCTCATGAGCACAGGTGCTCATATGGAGTGTTGGCATTACTCTATTGTTGCATTTTGCTATTAGGTCTATCTTTGGCTGACCTAATCTATTGTTAATGTTGTAATGGATTAATTTTTGTAATGTGGATGTATGTGTGAAATACGTTAGGTCGATTTTGACATGTTGTAGCATGTTGCACATTTGGACTATTTTTGGAAAGTTTTTTTTGTACATGTTGGAAGCCGACAATTGATTTTTGGTGAATAAGGGTTGCATCTAATTAGGATGACCTAATTGATGCTTGCAAATGAATCTGATACATATGTTGGGTAGTTTTGATATTTTTGAAGTGAATTAGTGTGAAGTATGAATTAGAACTGTGCAAAGAAGACAAGTATGATGAAGTGTGTTAAGTTAGTTTACTAAGCATCAAAGGAACTAAATCAATAGTTTTTAGATGTATCTTATCAGTTCATTTTCTAGTTGTAAGCCATTTTGTCATTGTATTTGTGTAGGTAGTGAGCCTCCCATTTTGGTTGGTAAGTCTTGGCAGTGAGCCACCCTTTTTGTAATATCTTATAACTGGTTATACTATATTGTGAGCTAACCCTCACCGTGGTTTTACCCATTTTGGGTTTTCCACCTAAAAATCTTGGTGTTCATGTGTTGTGTTTTTTTATGTTCTATTAATTCTCTTGCTTATCTTTAATGTTATATGCATTGGAGTAATTGGATGGTATTTTTTCAATAAGTTTAAGAAGATATTGATTCACTCCCCCTCTCAATATCTTGGGTATTCAATAGGATGGAATAATTGTAGTGGATGTTGGGTACTCAAAATTCATCATGGATACCAAAGGTTTATTAGACAGCAAATGGAAGAGTCACTTGGAAAACAAAAAAATATATAAGAGTACAAATGCCCTCATGATTACATGGTGTACCAATGGGAGCATAAATATCTAGCTCCCCCAAAAGAATAGGCCTTGTAGTGAAGTACCAATCCTTGCAGATACTATCATGGAGAGAGGACCTTGCCAGATCTGAATGATCATGGGTACCTTACGATGAGTAACAGACTTCTGTATCTTGTGAGTGTTGAGGACTTCAACATCTGATAAATTCTCTTCACTTCTCATCTTTCATTGCTTTTAAAGTTTTATGTAATCCTATGTAAACAACAATAATTAAAACTTTTTGATTTATGTTAAAAGTGGGTAACTGAAAAGAAATTTTTTGACATGTCATTCAGGACAAAATTTTGAAATGTATTTTGTGTGCATGTTTCACACACATGCCCCGCTAAGGGTAGGGACCTCCTCTTTTGCTCGGGTCAGGTTTTTTTTACCTCGTCTAGTTTCACACACCCTCATTTCCTAAGACTTCAAGCGATCAATTTCGTAATGGCCCAATTCACCTACCTAAGTTTCACTAAGTCATTTTCCCTTATGGACTTAGTCTTGTGGGCCTCCACTTGCTTTTCACTTGGTGTCATTTTCCCTTGACGGACCTACCCTTACATGTTTCTCTCTGTTGTTCGTTGCTTCGCTATGTCATTTTCCTACAGCCAAGTCTCGGTGTCCATCTAGTCTATGGACCTTGCATTCATTGTTCCCACTACATCCTTCATGCTCCCTAGACCCACCTTCATGGGTCACCCTAGGCAGGACTCTGTTCCTATTTTTCCTTTATCACAATAGTTAATCTTTGACATCCGCCTACATGGCAAGCTCCATAGTTGGTTCTTCCATCTTCGCCACTGCTACAAAACCAACTGACCCGTTGCTTTAAAATGCCTAAGTCCAAATGTTTGTGGGTCTTTTCACATGACCTGCCCTTGCCTGACCTCTGTCACCAAATGGCTAGGTTCTACTCAATCCACACTCACAAATGGGTTCCCCCTCACGGGCTACCATCTACGAGTGGCCGTCACCCTGACGCCGTTTACGACGAAAAACCTTCATTGCCTCCCCACTGTGTGGATTTGTGGCCCACCAATGTTGTTTCCTCATCCATGGACCCCGACTAGTCTTTCGTCATTTCCTCGACAACATCCTTCGAATGTCTGTCTTCCAATTGTCGTCCATGCACACTACCCGCAAACCCTTCAGATGGACATTTGTACCATGGAGGCTACACGTCATGAGGCCGCACATAAACACTTGGAGATCTAAAGGAATAGGATTATGAGAACATGAGGGAAGACAAGGGGATGCTCACGTGATTTAGAATCATAATGGAGGGAGCGAGCTTCCAAGGACTTGAAATGAATTTAATTGATGAAACCAGAAAGCATTTTTTTTCTAGGCTCATTATGCAGGTGACTATCCACATTCCTCAGCTACCATGATAGCGTCGTCACCTCGGCCCCTCGCTCTCTTACGCTCGCGACATTAAATGAAAATCTCATGCTCAGGTTTTTCATTCATGAAATTTGGCTACCCCACCACCGCTTTTGTGGTGACCATTACATAGCGTCTTCCCAAACCTCCTCACCTGTTGACACCGCTCATATAGGTTTTAGTATAGCCAACGTCATCCACCATTCTCTACCAATATGGTCACACCATCCCAAACTCCAACAGGACTTTAGGTCATTTTTGGGCCGAATCTTAAGTAATAGAATGATTAGTAATGGAGGCAAGCGGTTAAGTGACAAGGTTCAAAAATACATGAGAAGGGTAATGTGGTGAATGGAATTGATTTAATAAAGGTCTGATGCTAATATCCCAAGTAGTGATCAACACAAACAATAATGGAAGACAAAGTTCCTAGCAGACTGTGGAGGTGGTGTTGAACTGCAATCAAGGAGTGGATGGGCTGAAATCATTTTCATAAAAGGAAATGAACTTGGAGAGGAGAGAAAGTTGATAAAATGTAATGCTATTGATGGCCTTGTGGAGAGGTTATAAGCCTATGTATGTATAACAGGTTATACTATCTTCAAGCCATGTGCAAATATTATCACATGAAAGGGAAATGGTTGGTTTTATCTTTCAACGTGTTGAAGGGTTGATGCACAATAGTTGTGGAATGAACATCCTTCCTCCCCTTGTGGATTTTGTTCACCTCACGCTACTTGCTTTGCTGAGTCCCAATTTTTCTTACTCGCACTCTTCCAAAGGCCATCCTAACTATGAAGTTTGCACCCCTTATGGTCACTTAATTAGTAGACAACAGGTGTCATAGTCGTGGAGCCTGCACCATGAGGCTCTCCTCGTCTTACATCATTTGTCTCACAGCGTTCTTCCACCTGCTCTCCGTGGGCTTTGCTTTGCATGCTCTCATTTGACCTTCTCATACTCGAACTACCCCCTCATAGGGAGTCGATGCCTCTACAACAATTCAAAGGGGCATCCTCGTTGGGTCGAGGAGAGTTAGTGGTGTTCTTAGAAGGATAAATCGATGAAACTTTTGCTAAGGTATTTTCATTACAAACGGAGCACGATCAATATATGAAGCCCATAAAGCATTGCACAACCACTAGCATCATCCAAGCTCGATACACAATCAAGAAGAGTGTTAATATTACTAAAAATGTGTATAATGACTGGAAGCACACTTTAATACTCTACTTTAGACTGTAACTAATCTTTCCTTCCCCACGCTCCAAGTCTAGTCTCCTGCGCAATGTGCGCCTATGGATTGGGTAGAAAATGGCTTTGTTGAATGAATGTGGCTGCAAATAACACTCAATGAGAAAAGAAAGTAAAGGGATGGTGGAATATTTAATTAAACCCTCTATTGGGCATTTGTGGGTGGTGAGTTGCGGGAGTTGTTACCATCATTTCCATCGATGGGTGGCTTTCTCCTTATGGACCCCTAAGTGATGGGGACATCACTCTCATTGGTTGGCAGATGATTTAGTTCAAAACTCTGTCAGGCTAATGTCATCCCTTGGCAACTTCCACTAGTGGTATTCCTGCCACCATCTTCCCCACCAACTAGCCAGCATGGCATGCCCAAGTCGAGCTATTCAATTGCAACTTTAAAAAGGGAAGGAGGCATAGAATGATTAAATAGAGAGGGAGAGCATGCAACCTAATCAAGACGTGATGAGAAGGAAAATCTAATATGACCTTTGAAAGGCTAGATCCTAGAGACATGAGGAGTAAAAATAAGAATGCATTATGAAAGGGTTGGGTGTGGGTATAGTGAAGTAGAGTGAAGTCGGCCTTTCGCTATTTTGAAAGTATTTTAAACTATGGCGTCCTCCTTTACGGGCTCTACAGTTCTGACGAATGTCATTGTAACCTGCCTGGAATGGCTCATATGAAGCAAATCTTTGCCACATAATGTTTGTTGTCTTCATTATTGTTCATGTGATTGCCTCTAAGTCACTACTCATGGGATCCATCTCATAGCAAATGTGGGGCTTCTCTTCCCATGACCCCTGCAGAAAAACTTCCATTTAATGAAGGGAAAAGTGAAATGAGAGGCCCCATTCAAAACTCTAGCTCTCTCATTTTCATGCCGTAAACAAGGGATGACGCTGTGGTTTTCCAGCAACCCATCAAGCAATAAATGATGGCCTAATAGTGTTAAGGACTTACCAGGGCATAAAATCCTGCATGTGAGCAATACAAACAATGGACCCTCATTGGAGTGGCACGAACCATATATGTCTGCAAATCAAGGGGCAAGATTTGGTGGCAAAAACTAGGTCCCTGAAAAGGAGAGCAGGACTACCTTCAGTCCTGTTAAAATCACCATGAGCAAGTAAGATGATAGGAACCAAGGATCCCTAGTGCCCTTTCTCTATAGGTGGTGTTTAAGATTAAGTAAAGTTTAGAAGGTGAATTATTGAAGGGGGGCTAGGCGTAGGTGTTTGGCCCAATACTAAGGTACATACATGCACTACATGCGGGAAGGAAATGATGGTAATCTTGTGGTTGGGGATGCTAAGCGGGGCCAGGATCACATTGTTATCTGGGATACCCAATCTGTTTGTGATATGGTAATTCGGGGTATGTTTAAAATAATAAATCTAATCTATGGAATTCTCCAATGTTTTGGCATGTTCAACCTTAGAAGATTGGAATGGGATGGGCTTCTTCTTGATCAGAATTGGCTAAATCATTCGGAGCATAGTTTAAATGAATTACAGGGGGCGATTCAGAGAATTTATTGAAACATCATTAATGATTATAACAATTTATGTTTTGATTGGCCTAATTAGCTCTATCTTTTAGTGCAAGATAATTAATTAGGGGTTATTAAGGTAATCGGTGTGTGAGCATTCATCCTCAAGGAACTATCAAGCAGATGATGGTGAAGGATATTATTGCAAATAGATGTCTAAAGATACCAAGGCAAAGAATCTGCTTGCTTGTGAATGTAGGCCAATGGAGGACCGACTTTCGTGAAAGTGGACACTCAAATAGTTCATGTAAAAAGAAGGGAAAACTAAGAAAACAAAAGGTTGTTCACCAAAATGATAGATGGAAAGGAACTATTCTACGTTTTATCAAATGATTGTAATTCATCCTAGGCTACTCCGTCAAACCATGAGACAATTAACCCGTTCCATAATTATGCAAATCTACAAATGGGCTCATTAGATTGGTCGAGGAGTGTTGCATAACCCTCAAACAGAACGTAGCCTTCAGGTAGTTTCTATTATTGTAAAAGAGCAGTCAGCTAAATGACAAACTACTACAACACCTAGGCACTACAAGACAAAATAGGGAAAACACAAAATTATATTTTAAATTGTTGGATAATGGGGGTAGGTGAAACCCTAGAGTAATCAAATCTGAGCCACACAATGTAATTCAATCCTAGCCATCCATTTGGGCTTTGGAAAACTATAAATAGGGGTCCCCCCCTCATTTGTAAATGGTTGGAGAGCTGGTGTAAAGGCATTCTGCAACAATTGAGAGCTACATTGCATGATTTATGGATGTTTCTCTTGTGTTTCTTAATTATGCATGCATGGTTCTACTTTCCTATTAGTTTAGTTGTTAGTTTCTTGAGTGGAAGTGATGATGGTGTTTGCTATTATGGTATCTGATGAACTTTTAGCCCATACTTTTAGCACTTGTTGATGACAAACTACTATGTAAAGTTAGCCTGAGCTTCTTTATCTCAATGTTGCAACTTAGTTCAATTGCATGTTCATGATGTGCATGTGCAATATGAAAATTTGTAGTCCTGAGAAGATTGCACTGGTTTTGTGTAGTTGTAGGTTTCTCCTGGTCAAGCAAAACCCAGTTTAGGGAGTTTGTCTACTGTAGCAGCCTCCATGATCACTGTTCATTCATAGTTTTATCTCTAGGAACTTCCTCTCTTCCCTACCTTTTTTTCCTTTTTTTTTAATAAGTTACCTTAGGCAAGGTTCATTGCACATTGTAAAGCCAAATTTGATGATGAAACAGAGTTCTAGACTATTGTTTAAACTTGCAACAACTGAACAACAATTTCTACATCTTAAGAACTCCATTTATAGGCCTAGCTTCCCACATTTTGTAACTCATTTGTAAGACTGTCCTGTGTTACCATCAAAACACATCAACTATTGAGATATTCCAAGCTTGTCAAGACCTGACACTAGAAACCTTGGGATAATGTTCTGCAATCTAATTGTGGAAGATTGTCTTTCAAGAGAGGTGATGCACCTATGCATTACTTGTGTTGAGAAGTGTATAAAAAACACATAATTAGAACTGGCGCTAGAAGGAGAGCCAACATGTTGAGGCTACAAAGTTGAAATTTGGGAGTTAAAAAGATCACTTTCAAGAAGAAATATGAGATAGAGAAATCTCTTTTAATGTTGGAGCTTAAAATCAGAACATTCTGAAGGAAAACAAAAGCTAAGTCGAAATGGAACAACATGTTCAAATTAACATCACTCAGCTACATGAAAATTTAAATAAGAGACTAAGGAAACTATTGCAACAATTCGTGTTGGAAGATAGATGTTGGATCCATTGCACTCATAGACACAATGAATTGGGATGTCTAACATTCTTGAGCAAGATTGAAAGAGTCTTACAAGGAGAAATTCCCCTTTGGGAAATCTATCAACCTTTAGCCCTTGTCGACTCGGAGGAATAATTGACAACCATGGAAACCTAGGCATTCAAGGAGTTGGTTCAAGAATGTTTGGGCAGTGAAGATGGACCAAGATTAGAGGAGATATTGATGTCTAGTTGGTGCAGATTTCACAACGCACCTCACTTGGAATTTACCTATCCATCATGTGACAACATCATCACCCAATTCAAGGGTTGCTTGGACAAGTTGGAGCAGCCAACTTTCAATGATGATGAGTCATCCCATGAGACAAAAGGGTTGTCAATGTCTAGAGGATATTACATTGAAGATGAACCAATAAATTTGACACAAGAAGGCAATGGGACAACAGATATAGAGGATCAGAACCCATAGGAAGAAGCTAATTTTAGTAGGATAGCAGGAAGCGGTGATGAAAATTCAGTCAGAAGGGAGTGGGAAAGCCTTTCCTCTATTAGAAAAGAGCGGTCCTATAGTTTAGAAGAGGATCCATTGGCAATTGAGGATGGGTCATTAAAGTCTGCAATAGTGTATGTTGGGGCAGCCAATGAAGATGTTGAAAATCAGAAAGAGGAAGAGGTTGTCAACTTTGGAGCAACAGAAAATGATAATGAAGGCATAAGTGAGATCAAGTTAGAGGACCTCTCCATCTACAATGACAGTGACCAAGCATCTAAAAATGCAGATTTGGAGGAGTGGGATCAATTGCATGTCATGGTTGTCTATTACCAAACTTCCTTCCCAAGTGATGATGATGACCCAATAATGGAAAGATATAGCCAATTCGTCTCAAGATTAGCAAGGGATTTGTTTGAACTAAGATATCAAGTGGACCTGGAGGTGTTGCTACTCCTGAATTGGTGTAGGCTCCATGATTCATCACACTTAGAGTTCACATGCAAACTATGCCAAAAGGACATGGAACAAGTTTCCTGCCTTCTACAGTTGCTTTTAGGATTGAACAAGAAATACAAGAACCCAAATCAAGTTACAACTCAACTGAACACAGGCCTAAAGAGGATGTTGGGATAGAAAAATAAGGACAACAATATAGTCTTGAGCTTCTGAGCGATGAAGTAGATCAAACAGGAAGGCTGTCCACCAATCATCAAGAATTTCTTCCTCTTGAAGAGCATTTGTACACCATGGACGATAGGCTTTATGGCGAGTTTTTGGAGGGAAATTGCATAGTAGATTTTGATCCCCTTGATGAGGTGCCCTTGATTGATGAATTCTTCCCATTAGGAGCCATGCTATGGAGGTATGCCCATGCCAAGGAAGAGTGTATTACAAAATATAAGAGTGATGAAGACATACTCCTTGAGCCTCTAAATGGTGATGCACTAGAGTTTCCATATTGGGAGAGGGGTTCCTTCTCCATCTATAGCGATAGTGAACAAGGGGAGACAAGTGAACACCACAAGGAGATACATGCATAGCAAAGAGAAGAAGACAAAGGCGAGGGTGTTGAGATAGTTGCCAATAGAGATGAATCACCTGACTGACTACAAGATGTAGCTTGGAGTCCTTCTGCCTTGGTCATTGATGATCCTCCTTCACATTCAGGGAGTTGCAATAAGAAAAATTCATGCATGTCATTGCCCCATGACATTGAACATCATAAAAATAAGGTCAACACCTGGGAAAGGAATTGGGACAATATACTACCGTCTAAGGACAACAACCAAGTGGATACCAAGTTTGCAAATGATCAATGTGGAGAAGTATTTCTTTTTGAAGAACTGCCAACGGGGGCTGCGGGTCCCACACAAGGTTTGGAAGGGGTGATTACTACCCCATCCTCCTAGCCCTACCCATTCCCAAGGACAAAAATGTTGCACCCTCCACTACACCCACCTGAGGTTGTTGATGCAACAATTAGCGGCACAATGCTCACTCTCAATTATCAAATGTTGATGCCTCCATGTGACAACATCTAGGTTCTATCCTTCCTTGCTTCTGTTAATTCATGTAGCTACACTTATTATTTTGATTATGGGAATGAGGGGAGATGAAATTTTTTATGGATTAATCATGGTGTTAACGAATCACCTCAGTTGCTGATTTTTCATGAACATGGGACTGAATTTGAGTACTCAACGTGGAATTTCATTTTTTAGAGTATAAAGATAAATTTGCATGGTTAAGAACTATAACGATCGCCCATTTGCTTGTGCATGCACTGGGAAATCCAATGGGATGAACATCATTTTTCCTTTCTTGAACATAGTGCTTTACAAATATCTTTGTATATAGTTCGTTTTGAGTAGTGTAGGTTTCCTATAAATACTTCGCTTTCCTACATTTCTTAGGTTAGTCGGTTTGTCGTAGTTGGTTTTCTTAGTTTAGTTTCCTTTTCTTTTTCTTTGGTGTCCTACTTTGGTTGGTTTGGGTGTTTTCTTCCTGCCTACTTTCCCTTTGCTTTTGCTTTGTTGCTGCTTTGCTCGGGGTCCCTCTACTTCTAGCTAGGCATATCCATGCACACAACAACCATTCTTATTGCCTGGGGTTTTTCTATGTATTTCTTCATCAAACTCTAATAAAGTTTTTAGAGTGGATGGTGAGGATCTTTCATTAGTTTCAAGTGGTCTGGGTGTTTGATCCGAAGGGGATAAATCATTGGTTGTTCTGATTCTGAAGTATTCTAAATCTTATATCTCTCACACATTTTAAGAACCTGATGGTATCTACAAGTCTTTTGCGAAGTTAAGTGAAAAATCTAAAATTCTACTCCAGTGCCACTGTAATTCTTAGCCTTGAGTGCGAGCTTCATTACTTGTGGGTTTAAATAAAAGAACTAAAAAAATAAAAATAAATAAAAAGAAAGAAAAGAAAGAAAGCATTGAAAATCAAAAGAAAGAGAAAATTCAGCTTTTTAGGGGTATTTGAGCAACTCTACCAAGGCTATGGATGCCTCGCTAGTAGGAGAGAAATGATCGGGAGAATCATAGCGACAACCTCATCGAGGATATGGACACTTGACTAGCAATGAGGCAATGTCCCATATGCTTTTGGAGTTATAATAAACTACATTGCTGAACTTGACAAAGCTTGGGTTCTTGTAGCAACTAAAGGGTGGGAATTAATGCAATTGCACACACTTGGATTTTCAGCATCCTAAAGGTTGGGTTGACTAGTGGTTTTGATCCTTTGGTTGAGCATCTAGTTTTTTTGATCTAGTGGGAAGATCAGAACCATAGATTTTAGGTTTGTGATTCCAGTTTGTCATTGAAATCCTCTAGAGCATTTCCCCAGTGAGTTGCCATTTGTTGTGCATGTTTCACACACACACCCTGCCAAGGGTAGGGACCAACTCTTTTGCTCTGGTCAAGTTGTTTTGACCTCGTCTAGTTTCGCAAGCCCCCATTTCCTAAGACTTCAAGTGATCAATTTCATAATGGCCCAATTCACCTACCTAAGTTTTGCTAAGTCATTTTCCCTTATGGACTAAGTCTTTTGGGTCTCCACTTGCTTTTTTCTTAGCATCATTTTCCCTTGGGGGACCCACCCTTGTGGGTTTCTCTCTACTGTTCACTGCTTTGCTACGTCATTTTCCTATGGCCAAGTCCCAGCTTCCATCTGGTCTACATACCCCACATTCACCATCACCGCTACATCCTTCACACTCTACGAACCTGCCTTCATGGGTTGCCCTAGGTGAGATTTCATTCCCATTTCACCTTTATCACAGCAGTCAATCTTTGACATCAGCCGACATGGTGGGCTCTATAGTTTGTTCTTCCATCTTCGTCGATGTTACAAAACTAACCAACCCATTGCTTTAAAATGCTTAATTCCAAATGTTTGTGGGTCTTTTCGCACAACCTGCCCTCGCTTGACCTCCATCGCTTAATGGCTAGGTTCTACTTAGTCCATGCTCACTGACGAGTCTGCACTCGCGAACTATCATCTGCGGGAGGTCGTCACCCTAGCGTTGTTTATGACGAAAAACCTTCCATGCCTCCCCGTTGTGCAGATCTGTAACCCACCAATGTCATTTCCTCATCCACGGACCTCAAATAGTTTTTTGTCATTTCCTCAGAAACATCCTTCAAACGTGTACCCACCAATTGTCATTTGTGCACACTACCTACAAACCCTTTAGATGGACATTTGTACCATAGAGGCTACACACTGTGATGCCACACATCCACACTTAGAGATCCAAAGGCATAGGATTATGACATGAGGGAAGATGAGGGGATGCTCGTGTGATTTAGAATCATAATGGAGGGAGAGAGCATCCAAGGACTTGAAATAAATTTAATCGATGAAACCAGAAGAAAATTTTTTTCTAGGCTCATTGTGCAGGTGGCTATCCACGTTTCATAGTTACCATGATGACGTTGTCACCTCAGTCCCCCGCTCTCTTATGCTTGCAGCATTAAATGAAAATCTCACGCTCGGGTTCTGCATTTGCAAAAGTTGTCCACCTTGCCACCACTTTCAAGGAAACCATTACATAGCATCTTCTCGAACCTCCTCACCCGTAGACACCGCTCATATGGGTTCTGATATAGCCAACATCATCTGCCATTCTCTTCCAACATGCTCACGCCATCCCAAACTCCCATAGGACTTTAGGTCATTTTTGGGCCGACTCTTAAGGGCTGGAATGATTAAGTAATTGAGGTGAGAGGTTAAGTGAAAAGATTCAAAAATACATGAGAAGGGTAATGTGGTGAATGGAATTTATTTGATAAAGATCTTATGCTAATATCCCAAGTAGTGATCAATGCAAACAATAATGGGAGACAAATTTCCTAGCAGACTGTTGGAGGTGGTGTTGAACCGCAATCAAGGAGTGGATGGGCCGAAATCATTTTCATAAAAGGCAACGAACTTGGAGAGGAGAGAAATTTGATAAAATGTAATGTTATCAATGGCCTTGTGGAGAGGTTATAGGCCTAATTCTGTATAATAGGTTATACTATCTTCAAGTCATCCACAAATATTATCACATGAAAAGGAAATGGGTGGTCTTATCTTTTGACATGGTTCATGCGCAACAACTATGGCATGGACGTCCTTCCTCCCCTTGTAGTTGTCGTTCACCTCACGGTGCTTGCTTTGTTGAGTCCCACCTTTTCTTGCTTGCACTCTTCCAAAGGCCATCCTAACTATAGATTTTGCACCCCTTATAGCCACTTCATTAGTATACAACAAGCATCATGGTCATGGAGCCCACAACACCCTCCTCATCTTACACCATTTATCTCATGGTGTTCTTTTTCCGGCTCCCCTCGGGCTTTGCTCTGCATGCTCTCGTTCAGCCTTCTCAAACTTGAACTCCCCCTCACAGGGAGCTAACGCCTCTACAATGATTCAAATGGGCATCCTCGTTGGGTCAGGGTGAGTTGGTGGTGTTTTTGGAAGGATAAATTTATGAAACTCTTCCTCAGGTATTTTCATTACAAACAAAGCACGATCAATATATGAAGCCCGTAAAGCATCACACACCCACTAGCATCATCCAAGCTCGATACACAATCAAGAAGAGTGCTAATATTACTGAACATGGGTATCCTAACTGGAAGCACACTTTAATACTCTACTTTGGACTGCAACTAATCTTTCCTTCCCAATGCTCCAAGTTTGGTCTCCTGCACAATGTCCGCCTGTGGATTGGGTAGAAAATGGCTTTGTTGAATGAATGTGGCTGAAAATAACACTCAATGAGCAAAGAAAGTAAAGGGGTGGTGGCATATTTAATTAAACCCTCTATTGGGTGTTTGTGGGTGGTGAGTTGAGGGAGTTGTTACCATCATCAGCATTAGAAAATGACTTTCTCCTTACGAACCTCCGAGTGACAGGGCCCACACTCTCATTGGCTAGTAGATGATTTAGCTTAGAACTTCGCCAGGCTAATGTCGTCCCCTAGTGGCTTCCACTAGTGGTATTCCTACCACCGTCTTCCCCGTCGACTAGCTAGCATGGATTGCTCGAATCGAGCTATTTAGTTGCAACTTTCAAAAGGGAAGGAGGCATAGAATGATTAAGTAGCAAGGGTGAGCATGCAACCTAATCAAGATGTGATGAGAAGGAAAATCTAATATGACCTATGAAAGGCTAGATCCCAAACACATGAGGAGTAATAATAAGAATGCATTGTGTAAGGCTTGGGTGCGGGTATAGTGAAGCGGAGTGATGTCGGCATTTAGATGTTTTAAAAGTCTTTTAAACTACGGCATCCTCCTTCATGGGCTCTGCAATTCTGATGGATGCCATTTTAACCTACCTAGAATGGATAATATGAAGCGGATCTCTGCCACATAACATCTGTTGTCTTCATTATTGTTTGTGTGATTCCCTCTAAGTCACTAGTAATGGGATCCATCTCATAGAAAACATGGGGCTTCTCTTCCCCATGACCTCTAGGGAAAAACTTTCATTTAATGAAGGGAAAAGTGAAATGAAAGGCCCCGTTCAAAAATATGGCTCTCTCATCTTCACATTGTAAACAAGGGATGATGTTGTGCTTCTCTGGCGACCCTTGAAGCTATATATGATGGCCTAATGGTGTTAAGGGTTTACTAGGGCATAAAATCCCATGTGTGAGCAATACAAACAATAGACCCTCATTGGAGTGGCATGAACAATATGTGTCTGCAAATTATGGAGTGATATTTTATTGCAAAAGCTAGGTCCCTAAAAAGGAGAGTGGGACTACCTTCAGTCTCGCTAAAATCACCATGGGCAAGTAAGATGATAGGAACCAAGGATCCCCGGTGCCCTTTCTCTATAGGTGGTGTTGAAGATTAAGTAATGTTCAGAAGGTGAATTATTGAAGGGGCACTTGGCATGGATGTTTGGCCCAATACTAAGATACATACATGCACTAGAGTGGGGTGCATGCAGGAAGGAAACAATGGTAATCTTGTGGCTAGGGATGCTTAGCTTGGTTAGGATCACATTGTTATCTGGGATACCCAATATGTTCGTGATATGGTAATTCAGGGTATGTTTAAAATAATAAATCTAATCTATGGAATTCTCCAATGGTTTGGCGTATTCAACCTTAGAAGATTGGAATGGGATGGGCTTCTTCATGATTGGGATTGGCTAAATCATTTGGAGCATAGTTTAAATGAATTACAGAGGGAGATCCAGATAATTTATTGAAACATCATTAATGATTATAACAATTTATGTTTACATTGGCCTAATTAGCTCTATCTTTGCTGCAAGATAATTAATTAAGGGTTATTAAGGTAACCGACGTGTGAGCGTTCGTCCTCAAGGACCTATCAGGCAGATGATGGAGAAGGATATTATTGCAAATAGAGGTCTGAAGATACCAAGATGAAGAATCTGATTTCTTGTGAATGTAAGCCAATGGAGGACCAACTTTCGTGAGAGTGGGAACTCAAACAGTTTGTGTAAAAAGAAGGGCGAAACTAAGAAAACAAAAGGTTGTTCACCAAAATCGTAGATGGAAAGGAACTGTTATGTGTTTTTTCAAATGATCATAATCCATCCCAAGATGCTTCGTCAAACCATGAGACAATTAACCTTTTCCACAATGATACAAATTTGCAAACAGGATTGTTGGATTGGCTGAGGAGTGTTGCATAACCCTCAAATGGAAGGTAGCCTATAGGCAGTTTCTACTATAGTAAAAGAGTAATCAGCTAAATGACAAATTGCTACAACACTTGGGCACTACAAGACAAAATAGGGAAAATAAAAAATTGTATTTTAAATTGTTGGATAATGGGGGTAGGTGAAACACTAATATAATTGAATCTGAGCCACATAATGTAATTCAATCCTAGCAATTCATTTGGTCTTTGAAAAACTATAAATAGGGGTCCCCCCCTCATTTGTAAATGATTGGAGAGCTAGTGTAAAGGCATTCTGCAGCAATAAAGAGATACATTGCATGATTTATGGATGTTTCTCTTGTGTTTCTTCATTATGAATGCATTGTTGTACTTCCCTATTAGTTTAGTTGTTAGTTTCTTGAGTGGAAGTGATGATGGTGTTTGTTGTTATGGTATCTAATGAGCTTTCAGCCCATACTTTCAGCACTTGTTGATGACAAACGGTTCTGTAAAGTTAGCCTGGGCTTATTTATCTCAATGCTGAAACTTAGTTCAATTGCATTATCATGATGTGCATGTGCAATCTTAAAATATGTTGTCCTTAGAATATTGCACTGGTTTTGTGTAGCTGTAGGTTTCTCTTCGTCAAGAAAAATCTAGTTTAGGGAGTTTTTCTACTATAGCAGCCTCCACGATCATTATTCATTCATAGTTTTAGGTCTAGGAACTTCCTCTCTTCCCTGCCTTTTTTTCCTTTTTTTAATAAGTAACCTTAGGCAAGGTTCATTGCACATTGTAAATCCAAATTTGATAATGAAACAGAGTTCTAGACTGTTGATTGAACCTGCATCAACTGAACAACAATTTCTACATCTTAAGAACTCCATTTGTAGGCCCAGCTTCCCACACTTTGTAACTCATCTGTAAAACCACCTTGTTTTACCGGAAAAACACAACCACTGAAATATTCCAAGCTTATAAAGACCTGGCATTAGAGACCTTGGGATAGTGTTTTGCAATCTGATTGTGGAAGATTGTCTTTCAAGAGAGGTGATGCACCTATGCATTACATGTGTTGAGAAGTGCATAAAAAACACATCAATAGTATTGTAAAATTGTTTTGAAGATCAATAGAATGAAGTTATAAGTGGTGGCTAAATTTTGGTTTCAATTATTTGTTGAAGTGAATTAATGAATGTTATCTTGTTGTCTCCAATTTGATCTTTCCTTGTTAGTTAAATCAATATATCAAGGGTATATCTAGTTTATCAAAAGTTAAAACACATTTACTATCAAACAATTCATTTTGTACTACATTTTGGCATCAAATCTTTGGTAATTATGGTTAGTTTCATTACATTCAAATTCTGAATTTTGGATAATTATATATAGTAAATAGATTGATGGTTGTTTGGATAGTGAAATTATGTCTCTTACAAATGAACTGAAATATCTTGTCTTGAAATATCTAGAAGGATTATTTTAATTAGAGTATTTTGTGATTATTTTTCTAACAATGATTTTACAGTGTAGCTAGCTTGCTATTTTCATTCAAGATAAAGTCATGATCAAAGTCAAATGCATACCAAGAATATGGTACTCTACTTCAAACCCTCAACCTCACTTAGTTTAGTCTACTTACATGGGGATATTAAGGAAGCTGCTAAACAACTAATATATCATTTGTTGTTTGTGAAGGAGAATCTTGTGAGATTTAATATGGCAGTGGATCATTATCTGATTTCTTTTTTGCTAATACTAAATGAGTTTAAGGTGCTATAGCAACCAAGAATTTATACTTTAGAACATCAAAGTTTATAGTTATGGTGGATGATATAGACCCTCTTATCATTCTTGATCCTTTGTTTTCATTGGAAAAAGATAAGGTATTGATTTTTCTCTCTTCTTGTACCATTTTGAATTTTGACATTATTGCAACCTTTTAAGATGTCAAATGGGAATTGCAACATTTTTAGGTTAACTCCATGTGCCATGCAATACCTGAATCATTCCTTAATTTGTGAGAGGCTTTCCTTCAATAACCTCTGATATGTTTCAACCGTTCACTAGCAATCTTTACATCATGCAGATGATGCAAAGGTGGATTGAAGGGATCTAAACCAATAAAATGAACATAGCTTGATTCTTATTGTATAGAGCAGTAATCATATGGGTAAAATGGTGGGATTGAAACTAATGAAATGATGTTTGACATAGTACAAAACCCTTTTAACTATGAAGTTTTCCCACAACTAAATCCCCTGACTTGCTACCTTTTTTCCTAATTTTGATGAATTGTAAGAGAATAAACCTAAATAACTTGCACATCAAAGATTTTAAGGCTTCCTAGTTGGATATCAAAGATCTTTTCTCATCAACTTAATTTGGAATTTATGTATAAAAGGATTCTTTAATGGTGCATGTCTTTACTAAGACAACAAATGAACCAAGGTTGACATTTTTGTTGTCCATGTCTGATGACATTCTTAGGCTTGGTTTCCAGGAAATTTATGTTGATAATGTTGTTCCATTCCGGTTAGTGTTGATAGCCTTCATTCTTTAATATGTCAACTTCATTCTATAATCTAAGCGTACTCACCTTTCTTAAATTTTGAACAAGGTTCTAAAATCAAGGGTTCAATATGCATATTTCAGGCCTATGTTGAACACTCTATTTAAGGCATTTGTTGACAAGGCTACAATTTTTTAATTGATTTATCTTTTTGCTGTGTTTGGAATTTCTTTTGTAAACTTGCAATATACAATGCACTTTTATTCTTTCTGAATTGAGACTAATATTAATTTTGTTGGTTTTATTGAGGAATAGCTTCATTCATGGCAGAAAAGACAACACCCTGTTGCTCATATCAAATGGCACGTTGCATATAAAGGAGGAAATATTCTAGCTAACTATTATTGACTATGTTGAAGGAGAGAGCTTCATATATGGGACACGATCAACACTCTCCTTGGGTTCTACATGTTACAGCTTGCTCCAGGAAGATTGCCCACATTATAGAAATTTTAAGAGATGAAAGGGGCATGTGCTCGCATTGATGGGCTTCAAGCATGCATTTCCATCATTGCAGAAGTATTTTGGAGAAGTTTCTTTGTTGTTGTCATTTCTCTACAATATTGTAACTCATATTTTCAATCATGTGACTAAAAATAACAATTGTAATACTTTATTTTTAAGTTGTAACTAGAACACCTTTCTTTTATTAATAAAGTTCACTAATTTTTCCTTCGCAATGGCTATCTTATTGTGTGCAAATGATGATTGATGTGTATTTCTATATTTTATGCTTAAATCCTCAAATATCAATCAATTAAAATGACTAAATATACTACTAATTGACATCAATTAATAATTAAATTGACAAAATATACTACCAATTGATAGAAATCAAGGAATAGTGAATATATATGACCCGTGAAATCAGTGAATAAATGTGACTAGATATATGACCACTAAAATTAGTGAATAAAAATGACTAAATATACTACCAAATTGATCAAAATGATGATTAAAATTAATGACTAAATACACTACCAATGCATAGAAATCGGTGAATAAAAATGACTAAATAAGTGACCAGTTAACAAAAATCAATGACTAAATATATTAGTGAATAAAAAATGACTAGGTGACCAGATTACAACAATCAATGACTATATCAACAACTAAATAAGTGACCAGTTAAATATACCAGTGAATAAAAAATGACTAAATAAGTGACTAGATTAAAGCAATAAATGACTAAATCAATGACTAAATATATTAGTGGAAAAAAGTGACTAAATAAGTGATCAAATCACATTAATGAATGACTAAATAAATGACTAAATATACTACCAAATTGATCAATCAAAACAACCAATAGATGACTAAAAATGGTTTATTCATCAATCTGGTCACATTATATATGACTAGCAATAAACTACTAATGGTCACATGACCAATTATAGTCATTTATAAGCATTTTTTAGTAGTTTTTTCAGTAGTTAATTGTTGTTTCTATACTAGTGACTGTGGCCTCTCATGTGGCAACCACTTGTGTATGCCACTTTGGCCACCTTGGTCATCACTTCATTTCTAATGCACCCATCATATCACCTTGTCCTTCGCTTTCACCATACCACCATCTTTCCTCCATTCTTTCCTTTCACATCTGAGTTGAGTTGCTTTGATTTGCTTCAACACACATGTGTTATATTGATATCACATCTTATTCATCGGTACCGCCAACTCGATATACCTCTACGGGATCTTCTTCAATTGTTTCTCATTGATTCAACCTCCTTGAACCTCTAATTTTATATGTCCCTTGTTGTTGATTTTCATGATGTCATCGATGTTCTCTAGATGGTAACAATGTAAGAGGTATTGTATGCCTTTCTTTTCATATTAATTTTCTTTTATCTTTTTACACTTATTTTGGCAACCTTAAGGATGGTGTCATATGCTTAGTTGGGGGTGAGTGGGCATGCCAAGTCATAATTACTCTCTTGTCATAAACTTACCCTGTTATGATAACTACCTTATTTTTTTCTACTGAGTCCATATTATGTGATGTACATCAGCCTTGATCTCTTACAGAACAAACTTGATTTCACTGTTGCTAATATTTTCATTATATCTTGTTAATCTTCATCTTCATGGGTGGTGGTATCCATAAGTGCTAGGAACCAACACATATGCGGCATGTGAAAGTCGACCTGACAGTATATTAACTTTTTGAAAATGTGGGATGGCATGTTTTCTTTCAACGATTATGTGGGTATAATGATGCAATTGTCTTTGAGTTTTCTATGGCCTTTAGTAGTGCCAGTAATTCCATAGAAGTGAGGGGGCTTTCCTTTCCAATTAATCCACAAGTTATAGCCAAGCTAATAGGGTTACCTGAGATGAGAGAGGTGCATTTTCCATTAGCAGTGAATAGGGCCACCAAGCTTCAATTACAATCCCAACAGTTCTTGAGAGAAGGTGAAGTGTTACAAATAACTCCTAAGCAGGGAATTTTGCGGTCTTCACTTCTTGAGCATTGGGTTGTCGTAGCTAAGATTGTAACTCAGTATATCACAAGAGAAGAAAGCTATGCATATGTCTTTGCCCATCATTTCAGGTTGCTCTCTCATTTGCTGATTTGGTTAAGCTACCATAATATATTTTCAATTCAATCAAGAGAATGAGTCTAGATGTACAAACAGGACACCATAACTCTATATCACACCATGGTTTGATAAATTTTCTCTTTATGAAGGGTTTAGCTCAAACTGTTCCTTTGGTTAGTTGGGTCTTATCCTCAAAAGAATGCATTCCCTCTAAGTCTTTGACCCTAGCAAATAATCCTATGACCCATGAAATCAAGGATAGTAGTGAAAAATCTACAGACCATGATGATGAATTTGATGAAGACCTAGGGTAGTTAGATCAGGATACACAAACCCATGGAAGTGAAAACCCTAGTGAATAATTTAAGGGTTTGCAACCAGAAAAATCAATATGGGGTAGTAGTGATAAAAAGGCTAAAATTAGGGGTTCATAAAAAGAAAGTCAAAGATATTGTTGGTGTTAGTACTCTACCTATGGAAACCCCTTATAACACTAGATTTAATAAGTGCAAAGAAGTTACTTCTAGTTTACAACAATTAGCTACTATTGCCTGCACCATAAATCAAAACACTAATGTTGAAATTGTGGCTACCGATTGCTCGAAAGGGAAAGATAGGAAATGTCATGAATAAAGACAACCAAATAGAAACAAAAAAAGGCAAGGTATAACCAAGCCTAAGGAGCAAGGAGAATTAGATAACCAAGAAGAAGAGATATCTATTGGTCCTCATTACTAGCATGAAGAGGGCAACAAGTAAACAAGAAAACATTTCTACTACGACACCTTTACAGGAATTGGGAAGTAATTCTCCAAAGGTGAAACAAAAACTTGGTGACTCGGGATACTAGTGTTTCTCCCCATGATTGTGATTTTGATGAACAAGATCCAAATCCAAAAATTGCAATGGACACTTCTCCTGGCCATGATATACCTAAGGATGATACAGAGGATAAGTCCAATGAAATATCCTAGACAAAATAAATTTCTATAGAAGAAATCAAGGTCTTACAAGACAAAGTAAGTTGGTTGGAATCCCAAATGAAACTCCTTCAACCACAACTACAGCAAGTCTATGACAAGAAAAAATAATAGATTAAAGAGATAAAGGAATTAAGACATCATTTGGAACAATTGATTCATGGACATAACCCCACCATGGCAACACATATAACTTTGGAAGAACACCGAGAGGTTATTGTCTATTGCAAGGCCTCATGAGAAGAAAAGGTTATAGAGGAGTGTATGACTATAGAATACCACCTTGGTAAAATTAGTGAACTAAAGGTTGCAATGGAACAAAGGATTTCAATTGACTGCATTTCTAAAGTTGAGGATCAACAAGTAATCCAGTAGTTGAAGGAGCAATGGGGCAAAGAGATACTGGCAACAATGCAAAGATTGACAGATAATTCAACTTGATTCGTAAGTTTTTGCATGAGGACATGCAAAGTCTTTAGTCAGGGGGAAATGATGAGTTACATTCTGTCATCAATTTTAGTTTGAGTTCACCTAGTTTTGTATCCATTATAAGCTTACCTTTTTACCCTTTTCCCTTAAGTTTCCATGATATTTGTGAAAGAATAAAATTAATTAATATGAATAGAGGGATACAAAACATTTGGTAATTAACCAATCTTGAGTACTAACTTCGGTGGATATTGTGAATAGGGGTGTTTGGAGGTTGAAGGAATGCGTAATGGAGACTGCCTGGAGGATCTCATGGTTTTTGGTTATTATCTTCTAGTTTTTACTTAATTAATAGTCTTGTAATTAGGTTGTATATTTGGTTTTGGAGCATTTAGAAAATAGTAGGTCATAGGCCACATTACTATTTTCCAAAATCAATCAAGTCATTCTAGTTATAAACTTGTAAACATGGACATATCTATTTTAATATTCTATTCTATATCAAGACTTATATATATGCTCTCTTTTGAGCATAGAAATAATCTTAATCCTAATCTTGAAGTTGAATTTAATATAAAGAAAAGACTATTGAAGTGGAGAATCCACGTACTGTGTAACATTTTCCTCCATTCGATCGGTTGGGAGAAAGGGCCCGCTCCTTAGCTAGAATTTGGATTTCCTTTTCTATTGTTGTGTGTGAGTTATTGAATCTAAGTTTGTTCAGTGATTTCATATTTTTGTGATTTGATTAATTTTAGTAATCCTACATATATGTTATTGAATTGATTTCAATTAGTGTGGTTGTATTTATTAATGTGTGAAGTAAACTCTCTTTGGAAAAGATTGTTAATGCATGGTATAATTACAGACTATAGGGATAGCACGTATAAGTGGACTTGTGAAGTGTACTCTATTTTCAGAACACCAAAATATTTTGTGCAACTTTACTAGTTCCTATCACCAAGTAACCACAAGTCCTATCACCCGAATTGTGTAGCTCTTGTCGCCCAAACTATTTAATGCATTTTTGGAATTACATTATTTCTATCATTATTGTTAATATTTAGAGGCATTTTGTAATTCTAAGATATTGATTTTGAGAGTGTGTATAATTCCAAGATAATGATTTTAAATTATTAATGTTTAGAAGACGATTCAAAAGTGTATGTGCTAATTTAGAATAAGGTGATAATTAAAGATAGGATTTTATTAAGGTTGCAAATTAAAGGTATGTTCTGATTTAATTCCTAGATTAAGAGGTGTGTTTAGATTTAATACCCAAATGCATTCATCCCCACTTGATTTACTAGTTTCATCCCTTAGGTAAACAACCCCAATACCTTTCGTTAGTTTACGTTCCCTAGATTGACAAATAGGAATAAACTGAGGAAGAGTAATACCAATTGGATTCATAGAACTATTCAACAATATTATGAGAGACAAAATTTTACCTTATTTATAGCCCACAGTTTTGTCCTACACCAACAAACACTAGTTCATCTTCAACAGAGTTTACAACTTTGAAATGCTTCAACAATTCTTCATCATCATGTTCCTATCATAATGGGACATCTTTTCAAAGGTCTTATCCTTCTCTTTCTCTTTTGGAGAGGATTTTTGTTCCCACTAGGTTTTCTCCTTTACTCCATTTTATGAGAAACTTTGTACATGGGTACCTAACATGGCCTAGTAGCTGAAACCCATATCTTTGTATCCATTTCACTTTTGTGATATCCCCAAGTATCACTTAAGGGGTTTTTTTAGAGTGAATAATTTATCTATTCACTATACTTAAGGGTACTTAGGTTGATGAGATTAGACAACATCTTGTCTAAATGAACGTGCAACCTTTAGGACTCTAGAGGTTACCAAGTTGTTTGTTAAAACTCATGTACATACCTTTGAGTTGGAATACTTTCCCTCTCATCTCAAAGGTCACTCAACACTTGGAATAAAGGTTGATGACTTAGTCAAATAGGTTGTTGGTTTGAACATTCCAAGTGATCCAAAGGTTGAAACCTATAAGACACTTTTCTACTTATTTGTGCCACATCATGGGGCACTTGTCAATCCACATGATAAGTGGATTGCCTCTTCCTTTCCTATATAGGAAAGCTCATATTGTAATTTTTAAGTAACTATTTTATCAATCTCTTTGATAATATGAATTAGGCTCATTGTGTGCAAGTGTTTTTGTGAAAGAACAAGGTTTTTATTGCTATGATCTTGGATGAAAATCCTAACAACTTAATCATGATTAAGTGGGGTCAAAATATTCCTCCAACCACCTTTTCCTCTCCTCATTAACTTTTTCCTTTTTTGAAAAAGGCCCCATGTCCTTGAAGGAATAGGCCTCCCTTCCTCTTTCTCATAAATAGGGAATTTTAAATTCCCCACTTGTTCCTTTTGAGTGTAAGGGACAAGAGTTGTCTTTATGGAAAATTTCTCAAGAGTACCTCCATTTACCCTTAATCCTCTCATTTGTTATCAATTTTCCACTTGGCACAATCTTATCACTTCAAAGAACTCAAGCAATCTACACCATTTATCTCCATCACTAATCCTAGCCCTCCATTTTTCAATCCCAAAAATCTATAAAACTTCCCAACAGTTAGCCATTTTCATCACTCACAATTTCAAGAAAGCAATGTTATTCCACCAAAATTTTGAGCACACATATCAACTCAATTGAACATGTAAATCTACACAACAAGGAGTCTAGTACAATATTTATGTATAGTCGTAAAATTACACTCATTGCAATTTCACATACATTCTTGCATCTGATTTAGTGTCCACTCCCTTAGCATCTTATGTAGGCTTATTTTAGCCCCTGCATTAGCCTTTTTCCTTTCTCAGGATGCTCAACACCCCTTTTCAGAAACTATCCTCACACATCAGCTTTGTGTCATCCCTTGTGCTCTTCTCATTCTTGTTGTTTTGTAGCGTAACATGTCCAGAAACTAGCATGTCGTGTGGACGTCTGCGCGCCACAATAGCATCCTATGACATTTCAACTTTCAAATGACCATTTTCGTGCATGTTTGCCACTTATCACCTCCTTTGGTCGATGGTAATGGCTCGAGATGCCTTGTAACTACCTAGGATATCTCAAGATCCTCCCACCATGTACATATTTACTCACCAAATCATGTTCCCTTGGTATCCAAATCCTCTATGATGGATGATGTGGCATGTTATGTAGCTTCTCAAATAAGATTATAAACCTAAAAAGGAAATAAGCAACATACCTAAATCTTTATTTTTAAGGAAATAAAAATTCGTCATCTTCATACCAACAAAATGTTGCAAGTATGAGCAATTTTGGTGGTGTTGTCATTGATCTCAACACAATTTAGTATGTTGCAGATTGTGCATGTATAGTTGAGACACTGTTGAGATGTTGTGAGTACATGGAGCTATCCTTCTAATGTTGCAGATGTATTGAAATGATGGGTTACCATGCGCTTTTGCGAAAATTAATAAAGAGTGAAGTCAAAGTTATGTATGTGTTCGAAATATGCTCTGCATTTCTCCTATGTTGATCCTTTGCTTGTGCAGATCTAAAGGTTTGTTGTTGGTGATCTGTTGGTGATATTTCCTAATTTTTTGTTGATAGTTTGATGACAGGTGAAAGTTGTGTTCACTGGTGTGTGAACTATTCTGGTAGAGTCAGTTTCCTGTGGACAAGGAGAATTTTTTTTGCTCCACAATCCTCTGCTATTTTATTTTAGGTCTTTTGGATCTAGAATATGTCTTGTATTGGTGTTCTCTATGTTTTGGCAGAGTTA
This sequence comes from Sequoia sempervirens, assembly GCA_007258455.2. Lineage (NCBI taxonomy): Eukaryota > Viridiplantae > Streptophyta > Pinopsida > Cupressales > Cupressaceae > Sequoia > Sequoia sempervirens. The sequence goes on from VDFB02000003.1 coordinate 428,627,174, forward strand.
TTCAAGGTTTTGTGCTCTGGAAGTTGAGCATCAAAATTATTGTGTGGGTTCATATAGTTCGGATGAACTATTGGAAGGTGTTCCTTGTTCGATGGTTGTTACACCTGTTGTATATGTATCTAGAAGTATCTAATTTTTGTTCTCATGCATGATGAAGTGTGTTACAATGTCTATGTGTTATCTTGGAAAGAATGTACCTCAATGTTCATTTATGTTTTCATTAGGTTTGGTCGATCTGGTGTTTACACCTCATATGAAGAATTAAATTTAATTAAGGAAGTGTGTGGTTGATCTAATACATTTCTTTTGGTCTTGGTTAAGTGGTTGATTGGTCCACTCTCATTCCTTTCCACCGCGGGAATGTTGAGTTGCTGACCTAATTTGAATTTATGAAATGAAGGTATGTGTAAAATATTTATAGAAGAAATGCAAAAAAAATTTGAAATGTCCATGATTGGTGAGTTGAATTTCTTTCTTGGTCTTCAAGTAAACCAAACTGATAAAGGGATATTCATTTCACAATCAAAATATGTGAAAGAGTTGTTGAAGAAATTTGGAATGGATGACTCCAAACCGCTTAGTACTCCTATGGTAACTAGATGTAAGTTGAGTAAAGATGATGAATCTACTAAAGTTGATCAAAGCAAATATAGATCTATGATTGGTGGGTTGTTGTATTTTACTACTACCAAATCAAACATTATGCATGTAGTATGTTTAGTTTGAAGATTTCAAGTAGATCCTAAAGAGGCACATATTATAGCTATAAAGAGGATATTTAGATATCTTAAAGGTACACCAGATTATGGCTAATGGTACCCTAAGGGTGTTGATTTCACTTTGACTACTTATACTGATGTAGATTGGTTTGGTTGTGTGGATGACCAGAAGAGTACCAGTGGATGTGTTTTCTTTCTTAGTAGAAGATTGGTTTCATGGTTGAGTAAGAAACATAACTCAATTTCTTTGTCCACTACATAAGCAAACTATATTGCTGCAACATCCTCTTGCACACAGGGTTTTTGGATAAAGCAAACTCTTAAAGAAATTGGAGTGATATTTGATGAGCCTACTCCTATTTCCTGTGACAATACAAGTTCTATAAACATTTTAAAGAATTTGGTAATGTATTCAAGAACAAAACACATATCTATCAAATATCATTTCCTGGGAGAGAAGGTGTTGGAGAATGAAGTTAGGTTGGAGTATGTGTCAACAAAGGAACAGATTGCAGATATATTTACTAAGGCTCTTCTGAAGGATACTTTTGAGTATCTTAGGGAGAGGTTGGGGGTCATTGGCCCTCCGAACTAGGTGCACATGGAGGTGCATCATTCTAGTGAAATCATAGATTCTTCATTTATCTGGACTGATGAATGGGTCTACTCTGTAGGGAGAGTAGAAAATTTTTCCTTATTGCAGTATGAGTTAAATTTGTGTACTCCTAAGGGGGAGTAATCAGAGCTTTTGGTATTTTCCATTAATGTCAAAAGGGGTGAAAGAGACATGTGAAAAACAAGTAGAAAAGAAAGAGAAGGTGTTCTCCTAGAATAGTGTGTAGGTTGTGGTCTTTGATGGTTTTTCACATAATGTGTTGTCATCAATGACAAAGGGGGAGATTGTTGCAAGTATGAGCAAGTTTGGTGGTGTTTTCATTAATGTTGTCATTGATTTCAACATAGTTCAGTACATTGCAAATTGTGCATGTATATTTGAGACACTATTGAGATGTTGTGAGTACATGGATCTATCCTTATAATGTTGTAGATGTGTTGAAATGATGGGTTACCAAGTGCTTTTGAGAAAATTAATAAAGAGTGAAGTCAAAGTTATGTATGTGTTCAAAATGTGCTTCACATTTCTCTTGTGTTGATCCTTTGCTTGTGTGGATCTGAAGGTTTTTTATTGGTGATATTTCCTAATTTGTTATTGCTGGTTTGATGAAAGGTGAAAGTTGTGTTCACTGGTGTGTGAATTGTTTTGACAGAGTTGGTTTTCTATGGAATAGGAGAAATGTTTTTGCTTCACAGTCCTTCGTTGTTTTGTTTCAAGTCTTGTAGATTTGGAATATGTCTTGTATTGGTGTTCTCTACATTCTAGTAGAGTTATTCAAGGTTTGGTACTCTAGAAGTTGAGCATCAGAATTTTTGTGTGGGTTTGTATAGTTCGAATGGATTGTTGGAAGGTGTTTTGTGTTCAAAAATTTTTACACCTGTTTCGGATGTATCTAGAAGTATCTAAGATGTGTTCTCATGCATGATGAAGTGTGTTATGACATCCATGTGTTATCTTGGAAAGCATGTACTTCAATGTTCATTTTCTTTTTCATTAGGTTTGGTTGACTTGGTGTTTACACCTCACATGAAGAATTACATTTAATTAAGGAAGTGTGTGGTTGATCTGAGATGTTGCTTCTAGTTTTCGTTAAGTGGTTGATTGGTCCACTCTCATTCCTTTCTACCGTGGGAATGTTGAGTTTCCAACCTAATTTGAATTTATGAAATGAAGCTATGTGTAAAATATTTGTAGAAGAAATGCAAAAAGAATTTGAAATGTCCATGATTGGTGAGTTGAATTTCTTTCTTGGTCTTCAAATAAACCAAACCAGTAAAGGGATATTCATTTCACAATCAAAATATGTGAAAGAGATATTGAAGAAATTTGGAATGGATGACTCCAAATTGGTTAGTACTCCTATGGTAACTGGATGTAAGCTGTGTAAAGATGATGAATCTGCTAAAGTTGATTAGATCAAATACAGATCTATGATTGGTGGGTTGTTGTATCTTACTACTACTAGAGTGGACATTATGCATGCAGTATGTTTAATTTCCATATTAAAATTAGATCCTAAAGAGGCACATGTTACAACTGTAAAAAGGATATTTATATATCTTAAAGGTACACTAGATTATGGCTATGGTACCCTAAAGGTGTTGATTTCACTTTGACTGCTAATACTGATGCAGATTGGGTTGGTTGTGTGGATGACCGGAAGAGTACCAGTGGAGGTGCTTTCTTTCTTGGCAGAAGATTATTTCATGGTTGAGTAAGAAACAGAACTCAGTTTCTCTATCCACTACAAAAGAAAAATATATTGCTATAGCATCTTGCTGCACATAGGTTTTGTGGATGAAGCAAACTCTTAAAGAGATTGCAGTGATAGTTGATGAGCCTACTCCTATTTTTTGTGAAAATACAAGTGCTATAAACATTTCAAAGAATCTGGTAATGTATTCAAGAACAAAAGACATATCTATCAAATATAATTTCCTAGGAGAGAAGGTGTTGGTTAATGAAGTCAGGCTAGAGTATGTGTCAACAAAGGAACAGATTGCAGATATATTTACTAAGGCTCTTCTAAAGGATACTTTTGGTTATCTTAAGGAGAGGTTGGGGGTCATTGGCCCTTTGAACTAGGTGCACATGGAAGTGCATCAGTCCAATGAAATCATAGATTCTTCATTTATATGGACTAATGAATGGGTCTACTCCGTAGGGGGTAGAAAATATTTCATTGTTGCAGTATGAGCTAAATGGGTGTACTCCTAAGGGGGAGTAATCAGAGCTTTTGGTCTTTTCCATTGATGTCAAAGGGGGAGAAAGAGACATGTGAAAAAAAGTAGAAAATAAAGACAAGGTGTTCTCTTAGAATATTGTGTAGGTTGTGGTCTTTGATGGTTTTTCACATAATGTGTTGCCATCAATGACAAAGGGGGAGATTGTTGCAAGTATGAGCAAGTTTGGTGGTGTTGTCATTAATGTTGTCATTGATGTCAACACAGTTTAGTATGTTGCAGATTGTGCAAGTATATTTGAGACACTATTGAGATATTGTGAGTACATGGAGCTATCCTTATAATGTTGCAGATGTGTTGAAATGATGGGTTACTAAGTTCTTTTGAGAAAATTAATAAAGAGTGGAGTCAGAGTTATGTGTGTGTTTAGAATATGCTCTGGAATGTGCTTTGTGTTTCTCCTGTGTTGACCCTTTCCTTGTGTGGATCTAAAGTTTTTTTTTTGGTGATATATTGGTGATATTTCCATATTTGTTGTTGTTGGTTTGATGAAAGGTGAAAGTTGTGTTCACTAGTGTGTGAACTATTTTGGCAGAGTTGGTTTTCTATAGACTAGGATAATTTTTTTTGCTCCATAGTCCTCTGTTGTTTTGTTTTAGGTCTTACAGATCTGGACTATGACTTTTATGGGTGTTCTCTATATTCTAGCAAAGTTATTCAAAGTTTCGTGCTCCAAAAGTTGAGCATCAGAATTGTTGTGTGGGTTTGTATAGTTTGGATGGATTATTGGAAGGTGTTTTGTGTTCAAAGGTTGTTACACCTACTGTAGATGTATCTAGAAGTATCTAAGATGTGTTCTCATACATGATGAAATGTGTTACGATGTTCATGTGTTATCTTGGAAAGCATGTACTTCAATGTTCATTTGTGTTTTCATTAGGTTTGGCCGACCTGGTGTTTACACCTCATATGAAGAAATAAATTTAATTAAGGAAGCATGTGGTTGATCTAAGACATTACTTTTGGTCTTGGTTAAGTGGTTGATTTGTCCACTGTCATTCATTTCCACCGTGCGAATGTTGATTTTATGAACTAGTTTGAATTTATGAAATGAAGAGTATGTGGCCAACCTTGGAGAAAGTTTCTAAGGTTGAAGATGGTATCAATGCAAATTGAGATGTGAAGGTTTAGATGATCCAAAGTAATGAAGTAAGCCACAAGTGAAGAGCAGAGTTGTGTGAAAGTGAGTTAAGGAAGTAGTACTTCATTATGTTAAATTCTTGAAGGCAATGAGCTGAAGGTTTCTACAATCTTCTTATCAAGGCTATGGATGTGTGTAAATTGATGTGGTGGATTTTTTTTTTCTTTTGTATCAGTAGGCAGTGAACCTCCCTATTCAATAGTGATTCCTTTCTATAGGTTGTGAGCCTTTGTTTTCGAGTAGTGAGCCCTTGGCAGTGAGTCTTTGTATTCAATTTTTCTATCAATTTATTTTGTGATTTAATCCTCACTATGGTTTTTCCCTTATTGGGCTTTCAACGTAAAAGCTGGTGTTCATTGTGTTGTTTTTTCTTTCTGTTACCTACATTTCATGTTCATACTTAATAACAAAACAATGTGGTTGTAAAATTGATAAGTGTTTGAAGTTTGAGTTTAAATTTGGTGACAACTTATTCACCCCCCCCTCTTAATTGTCTTGTTCCTTTTAACACAAAATATATACTAAAATCAATTTTTTCAAGCTTTGGGCCAATGGCCTTGGAATCAACCAATTTTTATAGCAATTTTATTACAACAAATTCTACCAAATTTAGTGTTACATAATTCCTATATAAAATAATCTTATAAAAGATGTCAACATATGACACTTTTCATACAATATTTATAAAGGGAAAAATAGAAAATTAGAGAATCAAGGTCATGGGGTGTAGCCTATACTTGGAATCAACCCATTATGAGTCTTCCATACAAGACTTACTAAATATGTGAATTCAGAGGTGTTATCGACATCAAACTATGAATGTGTAGCTAGCTATCCCTACCAATCTTACTATTGAAAATCCAAAATATCAAGTTAATCTAGGATATTCTAGTAAGGTTTGAGTTATAGGCACACTCATCATAATTAACCATCTAAAAAATATGGTTGCAAATGTATCACTATGAGAGGTGTTGTCTATCATAGAGTTGAAGAATCTACTCCAAGAATCTCTAAAGGACAATAGGATTTGATTAATAAAATTTTTCACAGAAAACTACAAATAGCTCAAATCATCAAAATACAATAATAGTTGACATGTTAATTATATTTCATAATATATCCAATTAGGATCTAGTAAAAAAATTCAATACCATTTTTTTCACTCATTTTTGGTAAACTGTTGTTACATAGAGCTATGATAGATTCTAGTGCTAATACTACAATCATATGGGAAGAGGATAAAATAATAGGAACCATAAAATATATTCCCCTTACTCTATATTCATTAATAAAACCACGGTTGCACAAATCTAGTAATTGATATCCCACCAATATTTGATTTGTGTCTATCTAGAGAATCACAACATTAGGTGGTCATCTATCTCTAGACTAGACATAACTCATCCTAAGAACCAAATATGGATCCAACCTAAAGGTATCTCTAAATAGATTATCACCCATGATGTAATGATTAAATTTTGATTTAGCTCATACCATGTTCAAAAAGGAAGAAAAAACCAACTATGAACTCATAGAAGATGAGGTAAACTATATTTAGCACTCATATTTGGTAGAGAATTGGTCATTAAAGAATAATAATGGGACCCTTAAGCAAATTTTAATTATATAGGGCCTAAAATTTATCCTGTATGATGAGGGTCAAAAGATTATTATGGTGAGTACACTAACTCAATCTGGTAGAGAATATCTAAACCTATATCTAAAGAGAATATCACAAATGAGGTGATGATAAAATTTGATTTAGCTCATACCATGTTAAAAATGAAATAAAATTCCAACTACAGACTCATAGAAGATGAGGTGAACTATATTTATTACTCATATGGTAAATAATTAGGCATTAAATAATAATAATGAGACCCTTAAGGAAATTTTAATTATATAGGTCTTAAAATTTATCACATATCATGGGAATCAAAATATTCTTATAGTGGGTGCACTAACTCAATCTACTCCTTTCATGAGAGATGGGGAATCCAAACTCTAGAAGCTATATTTTAATGGATCTTAGTGTAGTAATAGTGTAGGAGTGGGGATACACTCACTAGAAGGATACAAGATTATATAAGCCCATAAATTTAAATTTAGTTGTTTAAATAATGAAACATACTATAAATTATTGATTTTATAACTTCTCCTCGCATAAAAAATGAGAATCAAGCAATTGTAGGTGTTTGGGGATTTTGAACTAGTTATTAAGAAAGCTAAATAATGTGCTACAATTAAGAATAGTAGAATGGGTTCATACCACCTTAAATCTAGAACCTCTTATAAATATTTGATGCTTTTAGCTTTCATATGATTTCAAGGATACAAAATAAAAAATCTGATTACATGTCTACAAAAGGTTCATAATTTGACCTATATAAAGACCTCTTAACAATTGAAAACCATGTCAAAGTAGCCACGAGGCCATTAATCCCTAATAATTAAAATCATTTTTAAGACTCTAAAAGTGATGAAATAATCTATTTTTACAAAAATGAAAATATTTCATAGGGAAATTGCAACCCAAAATAGAGGAGGCATATGGATATCAAATTCTCTATTTGAATACTATAAGATCCCTAGATGTTTGATTGTGCTAGAGAATCTCTTCATTCTTTATGATGGAAAGAAAGATCTATAATGAAGTTCTTTAATAATAAATAATATTATGTACACAATGATATATTTCCTAGTAAAAAGATCAAGGTTGGAAAAGTATGCAATAAGGAAGATATTGACAATCTCATCTTTCGCTCAAAATATGATTGGGTTATGAAATGGATCTATGAAGAGTTAAAAGGATATAATAAATATATCATATAATATTAAATTGATTTTTTTATAGATGAAAAACTTGTAAGGTAGAAATAATGACCTATCAACCCAAAAATTGAGGCCTTGATAAAGCAATAGTTAATGAAGCTAGTCAAGTCCAAGATTATATTCCCAATAAATAATTAAAATTGGGTGTCAAGCTTGTTACCTAGATATGAAAGAAGAGTGGAGAAATCTAACTCTGTATATTTCAAGAATCTAAATAAATCCTCATTAAAATATCATTTCCCTCTCCCATCAATGGAGTAGATATTGCGAATAATTTTTGGCTCTAAATGGTTTTTTCTTCTTGATGATTCCTCTAGATATAAACAAATTTTGGGTAAAGGAGGAGGACTAACACCAAAATATGTTCACCACAAAATGAGATTGTTTTCCTATACTAAGATGTCTTTTGGCTTATCTAATATAAGTGTGGAATTCCAAAGAGCCATAAATATTGCATTCAATGATCTGATAAATAAAATATTATTAGTATATTTAGATGGTATCAACGTCTTCTCCCAAAAATATGAGATCATTGCAACCACCTTAAATAAGATTTTCAAAGATTTCAAGGGTTTGGAATTCCCTAAATATAAATAATTACATCTTTGGAGTTCCTCAAGGTAACTTCCTTGGGAAATGGTATACCAAAATGGGGGACAAAAAAGTGGCCAAACGAGTGATTTTATCTATAATGCACTCACATTATTGAAAAATCAAATTAACATGATCACATTTATTTTTTCATAAATACAATCTTATTTTATGATATATAGAATGCGATCACATATTGCTAAGATAAAAATTTAAAAAAAAATCTACTACCCATCCATATCCTTGATTCAAAGAAATGGAATGTGTATTTCCTAAGAAAACCCTTATTTCATTTACAAAATTCAACCCTATCCCAAGGTTTTTAGCAATTCCACATTGAAGGAGAGGTAATTAGGGAATATTTTCATAAATTTGAATAGAATGGAATATATTTCTTATATGTTGTTATTTTGTACCAACTCCTATAAATCATAACCCAAAACCTAAGATAGTTGAATAAATATCCACATCACTAATATCATCTTACACCTCCTAGAAACCTTAGGTAAATTTAAGAGTTATTAGGGCACTTAAAAAAAGATAACTTGCAAAACTAGTTTCATCATTGAATTGGCATCCATGGGAAACCCACATCATACATTTCTTTATTTATCATTGGAAGTAATAATGAATCAAGTTGACTCAATCATGGGTCAAATTGATTAATAAAGAGCTCATACATTTTATCTTACAATGAAGTGAAGAAAACAAATATACTAAAATCCCAAATTTGTGATCTTTTTATTGATCCCAAAACCAATGCACCCCTTCTAGAGTGACTTCAAAGATATTTATAATTCATGGGTACAATCATATCAATGTAAAATATATTTTTTAGGGTAACTATATTTTTAAGGATAGGTGGCAAATGGTGTTTGACCATCCTCTATGTAATAACCATGGCGTGCCTTTATACTTTTTGATAAAAACTTATTATGAATTTGTACTTCATGAAATTCCCAATTATCATTATATGAGGGAGTTTAAGGGTATGTGGATGCTCTACCCAAGATAGACTAAGAGTTTGTCGAATACCAAACCTCAATTAATACCCCTAGCCCAAAAACCTATACATCATGTGACGGTGTCATGAGTCATAAAGGAGACTATGGAATTGTAAACTCTCCATGTGATTTTAAGTGTAATAAACACCCTTATGCAACAAGGAACACAAATCTCCTTGTCTTGTGTTGTAATAGATGATCAAGAAAAATACCATCGAGTTCTAGTGCTCCTACCTCCCACCTATGTTATAGTTTCTATCATTTTTTCTTTGGATGATATGATGATCCCCAAAGTATAAAGGATTTCACCTCTAATGAATGCACTTATTCTCATTATATAAATATTAGGAGTGTAGATGGTGATCAATCAGTATAGGGTGGTGAAGTAGATAGTATGGTGATTAAATATTACCTATTGGATTATTTATATGATGATCACATACATATATTTTAATACGAATTTCTAATATATTTTATATTTTATGCTAAAAATTTTAACATGTAAATTAATTTATAATTATAAAATTAAATTAAAATTGTGCATTTATTATATATTTTAAGGTCTAATGGAATAGGGTGATACATCATTAACACCATCCCACATTCCTATTGATAGTGTTAGTTGTGACATTTTGTTTCACTAAGGTACATTGTAGCATTTTAATATATATATATATATATATATATATATATATATATATATATATATATATATATATATATATATATATATATATAATGCTATTGTTTATGTGTACTTGAGTTTCTTATTCAAATCTATTATCATTTATTTGGTTGATGAGTTCAATTGTCACACATCCTATACTATTAGAAAAATTGGATGTTGATGTTGTTACAATAATTTCATCCTTGATGTTTCTAACAAAGTATGAGTATGAATATTTACATTTAATTATAATTATTTTGTCCCAACATATATAATTATGTATTTGGAAATAATAGATATATAATAATTTTTTCATGCTATAGATTGATGCAAACACTATTATTTGAGAAAAAACTCTCTATGATGCTAAGAATTATAGGAAATAATAGATAGACAAGTTTGTTGTAAGTGTGTTTATTATTTTAATGTCATTTTAATATAATATTTGTTAATTAAAATAATTGGTGTAATATCTAATTTTATAATTTTTATCTACAAGTTGAGTTACAAAATAGTGAGGAGTGCATGAGATCAACACAATGTAAATAACAACCAATTCAAGGGATCAAGGTTCAATTTCTAGTTAGTCAAAGAGAGGCAAATGTTTCATTAATAATATTTCCACATAGGAAGATATTTTGTATGCACTTATGGAACATTCATAACAATTTGTATGGATATATAGTGATGATATTTTATAGTCTAAGAGACAATGTTCACCTTATGACACTATATAATATGTCATTTTTATAATATTATGTATGTCTTCATAGCCTTATCAAGATAAATATATATAAATATTTTGTACATATTCATAGCTTAATTCATTTTAATGGTTTTTTAAATATTGTAATTTTCTATATTTCCCTCCGTCTCCCTCTTTATATCATATCTCTCTCATCTATATATAGTGTGTATAAGGGTTGAAAGGAATATATGGAATAGTGTCATAGGAGAGTCATATATTTGTGTGAAGTACTCATCATGGGTAGTGTTCACAAAACTCTTATGATCATATGTGTAGTCTTCTTATTTATACATCATGGTTAGTGATATTTAATCTTGTATATGATCATGAATTTATATGAAGGGTATAATGAAATATATTTTATTGCATTATATGGTTTTGTTGAAGGTTTTAATGGCCTATATGTCATTTCATTGTATGGGTTTTGTTTGAAAGTTAATTCAAACTCTTATGGTGTCTCTAGTGTGCTTGTTGATGCAATATGGTTGAGTTACTTTGACTCTTATGAATAATTATTTTGTTATTTTTTATGAAGGGTATAATGGTGATTATATCAACTTGTTTGAATTTTATTTGAAGGATGCATCATGCATCATAGCAAAGTGATATTGACTTATAAATGATGATTAAATAATTTATGCATGAAGGGTCTAATGGAATATATGTTATTAGATTATGTGGACTTTGTTTCAAGGTTTTAATGGCATATATTTCATAGATTTATAATGGGATTTATTGACAACCCATATTTTATTGACCTAGAACTGTGTAGTCATAGTAGGATGGTTCAAAAAGAAAAATCCAAATCACACAACTTAGAGTCAACACAGCAGCAATAACACAAGGAACTGATATGCAAATATGAATCATTATTGAATTAACAATCTTACATGCACTATATGCCTCATGGGTGAATATCCAAGGCTTGTAGGCTTGCTGCAAGGGCATTCAGTACTACAACTAGCTAGAGGCCTTACTACAGTCTCCCAAAGGGTTAATGTTAAATGTAAGTATCTAACTACTCATGAATAACTAACTAATGATCTAAAATGAATTATGATGCTCTTAAATATGCTTCTCAATCTCCAAAAAAGGTTTGCATCGGCCACAAGGGTTCATAACCTGATGAATGATCACATATGAATGTCAACCTCAAAATATGAAAATATGATCCTTCACGGAAAGAGATGACTTGTGAATCTCTAATATACATCCCATTAGACCCAAAATGCTTGTATGATTTCCTATTAAGCTTCACACAATTTGGAATAGATCCACACTAAGAAATCTAGACCAATTTGGTCCTAAATGGTCTGACTGGTAATTATAGTGAGATTCTAAGAGTGATAAATTTTGGTAGCTAAATGCAAATGATGTGAAATTTGGATGTGTGATAAATTTCCATGTGTAGATGCTATATCCTAATCCATGTGCTGAGAAATGATAATGTGGTGAAATTTGGAATGAAATACTAAGACTTCCACTAAATGAAATGCAAGAAAATAAATATTTTTGGTTGATATGGGATTGCTTTACAACTAGGGATGCTCCTACATCAGATACTTGAGGTTGAAAGAAAAGTGAGTCCCTCACTTTCCAAGGATAATAGGTAAACCAAAAAAATCCACCTCAGCCTAAGAAATCCATGATGAATCCTCCACTAGTCTGCCTTTCCACTTCACAAAATATTCTTTGTATTGCTTGTTCCTAGTGCTCCTGATTTTGGTATCCAAAATATACTCAATATCCTCCAATTCTTTATGTGGTAACTACTCCTTCAAATCCACTTCACTGCTACTTCCACTTGACTATCCTTCATGATACTCATATATGTCTGCAACATTAAAAATAGGTGATATACCCAATGTCTCTGGTAACTCCACTTTATATGCATTTCTAGAATCAAACTTCCTCATCTTCAACTTATTGTTGGTTTCCACTAGAAATATCTCCTTCCTTAGGTATACCATCACTTCATTGCCAATAAAAAATTCCTTATATATCTATTGCTCATCTAACTTCTCCTTATACTTACTATCCATTTCCTCCAAATACTCTTGAACCTAATTATGTAATGTCTCCATGAAATCTACAAACTCTTCTACCTCTGCAATCCTCTTATTTTTCATACTAATGTCTCCTATTTCTACAACTCCTATGGGATGTGTTTTGGTAATAATCTAAAATAGTGTCTTCCTTGTACTCTAGTTCATTCAATTATTGTAAGAAAACTTTTTCTGTAATAAAACTATATTCCAACTTCCTATCATATCTCTAACCAAACATCTTAACAAGTTACCCAAAATTATGTTCACCACTTCTGTTTGTCCATCTATTTGTGGGTGATATGTTGAGCTAAACTTCAAATATTTCATCTTCTTTCACAATGTCCTCCAAAATTTTCCAATGAATTTAGTGTCTCTGTCTGAAACTATACTCTTAGGTAATCCATGCAATCTCACAATCTCCTTGAAAATTAAGTCAGCAACATGTGCAACATCATTAGTCTTCTTACAATGAATGAATTGTGTCATTTTAGAAAATCTATCCACTACTACCATTATAGAATCTATGAGAGGGAGACCAACCACACATGGGCTCTAGGTTATGGAGAGCCGAGAGCAGAAGGCTTCCCTAACTTACCTCACTCTAATAGGTATTTTGGGATGAGGATCAAGAATGAAGAGCACTATCAAGTGATTTGTCACTCTATAGACCCGAAAATATAATTGGAACTAGATGATCTGGTTTTTGGAGTCCAAATTGCACCTTAGATAGCTCTCTATCTAAGGATAAAAATGCGGGTCTGGGATGATAGTGTAACGCATTGGTGTCTCTCTGGCATGCTGGAATCTATACGATTAAAAAACATAAAATGCAGTAAGAAAACCACTAGAAGCCTACTAACAACCTAGTTAACTAACTTTAATGAAATGAACAGAATGATAAAGTACAAAAAGTAAGTATGGAAATGATAAAGTAAGTAGATAAAAACAAGGGTGACGAATATCAACTCACTAAAGTGATAGTTTTCTAGCGAGCTCCATGCACACATTCACCTACACACAAGAAAGAAGAGAAAATTGTTGGGGATGTATAGGGGTTTTCCTTAGTCAAACCCCTACTTTGGTGTTTCCACCTCCACAGATAGCCAGAAAAGTAATGAAGTAGAAAGTATGATAAAGGAAAGAAGAAGGAGAGGTTGTTGAACACTACAAGAGAATGCTATGCTACTCTATCAAACCACAAAAGGAAAAGTGAAGTGTTACCACCTCCATCCAAAGGATCTCAAGGAGAATGAAGAGAGAATGCAAGCAAAAAACTTAGAAAATTTACCACAATCGCAATAATGACGAAGGGAGGTCTCATAAGACTCTAATCTCACAACTTCTATGGTAGCACCACACAAAAAAGGATGGAGTGAATGGAGTAACAAGCTATTGTAATGCTCAGTGGAGTTGTGAAAATGGAGTGCTAGAATGTTGAAGAGATTGAATGAGAGTGTAGAAGATCAAGAAGTGCTAAAGAGATGAAGTGATTGCAAAATTAATGGATTTGAAGGAAAAAATGAGAGGGAAAGAAGTCATTTTCGGGTCAGATGGTCATACAAAGGCATTATAATTCATCCCCAATGAGGAGTGTAACATCCCTATAGACTCTAGAAGCAGGAATCTGTCAAGGACAACAGCGTGTCATGTAGAAATCCATGCACCGCACTCACATCTCTGATGCAAATTCCCTCACTGACACACAAAACACACACCAAGAGGATGGAAGGCAGGTGGGTGATGTGGAATTTCACCTTTGTGTTTGATTTTCTAAGGTGAGGGTATGCAAAAGGGGAATTTACACAAGGGGTGAAAATTCGCTCCTATACATTTTCCTCCCACTTTAGCGAGCACAAGTATCAATGAGTGTTCAGTAAAGTAGATTAAAGAGTTAGAAATGTATACCTGAACCATCGAGCAAGCAAACTATGATCTGGTGAACTCGAAAGCATAGGGCAGGAAAAGGACTCCATAGGTACTCTCTCATGAGGAGGTTCGAACAAAAGGACTTCTTACTTCTGTGGAACTACGAAGATGCACAAATTACACCTAAGGCCCACAAACTAATGATGGATAAATCTTGTAGGATGCAAGTGCTTCATAGGCCCTCAAACCTATAAAGAAATAACTCCCCCAAGTACTTTCTCATGAAGGAAGCCTGATGAAAGGGGACTCTGCAAAGTTAGATTGAAAAGCAGCTTCACAGGTGCACCTGCAAAGAAACATGTTAATCCATAGATAAAAAATGTCAGAAATCAAAAAGCAGCCACACAAGAAAACAAAAATAATCACGTGAACAACCAACAAGTTGAAGGAAAAGGGGTCCACTCAAGGGAGTTGTTTGAAATTGTAAGAATATTTTTCACAAATTGACTCAATCATCAAGGAATCCTTTCAAAATATGTTCACTTCATCAAGGAATTTAAAAGGAATAAAATGCCCCCTTGTGAGGGGAAGGTCAAGGCTTCTCCCATAGGAAAAGTTTCTCCCACCTTGGAGGAAAGTTTTTCAAGTTCTTTCTTTGTGAAATGATGACAAAGGTATCATGTTCCATTAGGGGTCCAAGTTGAGAATGCGATTTTTGAAAAAAATTGTAAATATTTTTGAGAAAAGATTCATTGGCCATGATTGTGTTTTATAAAAATAAAATCTAACATGGTATCCCCCCCTTAGGATGGTTTGTATTGAACGCGGAGGCATGTGACATCCTAAGGAGAGAAAAGCAAGAATGAAACAGTGATGTTGTGGCCCATGGGACATAGTGAGATGTCACCATGGTGATGTTATCGCACACACGAGGGACAACACGTAGGCACCACAACATCACAACTCAAGCAAAGAAAATAAAAAGATAACAAAGTTGCAAAAAAGAAATAATGACATCATGAACAAGGGACATAGGGATTATCTGATATTTCAGGGTCAAAGCTACTCATAAATATATATATATAAGTATATTAATAATATATAGATGAATTTTCATCAACCCCATAGTATATTAGACCATTTGAAGAATGCATGAGAAAAGAAAGTAAAAATAAAAAATTGGGTCAACATGGATGGGAGGCCTAAATACCCCAACACTTTGCATCATCCTTAATTTTCCAAAAATAAATACACATAATAGAGGAAGAATGATGCCACAAATAGAGGAAGTTTCATGGCACATAATAACTCTTGTATCCAAGCACCTATGAGGGTGACAAGGTTCATCTAGGAACACATAATGCAAGCACGGGGGAACACATCACAACAAACACACACCTAATCTAAAGGTAAAGAAGAGGTTCCCCCCTAACATTCATTGACCAAGAGGTCATCTGCTTCCCACTATAGATCATTATACGGGCAAGGTGGATGAGCTCGTGATAGTGGAATATTAAGGAGGAATCCCTCCAACCCTCCCACAACAAGTGCCATTGAGGAAAGCCTTGAAAGGTCTTCTTCACTAGACTCTTATGGAGCAATGGTCAATGATTTTGTGAATATTTCTAATAGGGTCGAGACCTCATCCAAAGTGTTAAACATTCACTTCACAGGAGTTCCATGTGTTACCTCAACGAGCAATGGGGACAAATCCCAAGATTCACTGCTAGGCTCAACGAATGACTCGAGAACAGTGACAAACACAGGGGAAGTCAAAACTTGCTTCATCACTAGGACTGCACATGCTAGCACAGGACCACCCTCTAAAGAAGGTGGAATCCTCTTACGCTCCCCATTACTATAAGGGCCAACCTCCACCTTTTGCTTTGTCAAAGGGTGTGAACTCCCCATGGAAGAGGCAATAGGTGTAGAGGAGGAGGATAAAACTAGGGAAGACACCACCGAGGTGTTCGGCATGTCCACAAGTTTAGGGAATGGTGGGATGTTAGGAAGGGACATCAAGAGAGGCAACTCGATTGAGGGAGAAATAAACACCTACACCCTTTTAGGGTCATGGGTGTATATGCTCACAACAAGAGCTAGAAGCATAACCGAATTTGATTGAATTGAGGCAGAGGGGATAGAAGAGGACACAGCAAGAGGCCCTGAAATAGGGGTGGTCATCTCCCCTTCCTTCCTCTACAAAGTGGCCTACTTAGCTGCCAGAGCCTTTTTCCAATGCTTGCACTCACATGTAAATCAATTTCTGTGATTCTGGGAGCTAGACGTTGCGAGCTAAGATGGAACAAAAGGCTCTTGCTTAGCCATAGGAGTGCCCATCACAGTCGTCTCTAGTGGAGGGATAGACTCTTGTATGGGAGAAGGAGGGAGAGACTGAGAATAGGTTGAAACAATAGTAGGGGGAGTTGGCTCTAAGGCCTCAGTGACATGCCTCTTCCCATTTACTACCTTGGGAGCAAGAGTGGTAGAAGGCCACGTAGGCCAAGACATAAAGGATTCCCCATGGGGACCCTTCCCTCTACCATATCGAATGGGCCTAGGCACTGTAGGTAGAATGGGAAGTTCAAATGAAAGATGCTTGGGCTTTCACCAAGTAGGAACCATAGGGTTCTCTCAGAAATGGAGAGCAGAATCTGATGATGCCAAAGTAGGGCAAGAGGAAGCGATGGACTAGACTACAGTAGAGGAGAAAGAGGAACCTTGGGAATTCTTCTCCTCTTCCCTTCTTTGGGCCATGGTGGAATCACTACCAATTTTTAAACAAGCCCTATGCGAGATGGCATATGGAGATGGAGGGAACCTCACCTTAGGTGTTAAGTGCCCTTTCTTGTACTTCTCATAGGTTTGATACAAGAGGATTTTCCTAGGCAAGAGTGGACCAATGGCTCTAGGCTAAAAGTGATGTAAAGAATAGCTACCACACACAACCAATGGTTTATAGTTAGTGTCATGGATTACGTGCAATTAACCCTCATGAATAAATTTCAAAAATTTATACACCACCAAGGGAACTACATCCATACTGACTAACTAGGGGATACCTAGTTTCACTCTGAAGAGTTCGGACCCCAAAATTATGTTGAAAAGAAATTTTACCAACTTAGGTCCAATAAGGACCGACAAGGTGATGCTACCTAGGGAAGGTATAGAAAGTTTTTTATGTGTATGGATAGTTCTTTGAAGTGCATCGTACCCATCTTTATGTAGGAAATTTATTAACATAATCTCCTCAGTTACAAGATTGACCTAACACATCAGGTCAACAAGAACATATGCTATGGTGTTTCTATTGATTCACATGGGGATGTAAAGAGGAGATGGCTCTATATTATAACCCATCGGTAGGTCCTGTGAGGTGAAGGTTATACAAGGAGCACTACTCGTAAGATAGGAAAAGGGGATAGGTAGATGCAAAAAAAGTCATCACATACACTAAACAACACCTTCATGGAACCCTTAAACATTCACAATTGGAGAGTGACCCAACTAAGGCTTCCCTTTGTAATTCCTGTGGAACCTTCCAACTACAACTACTAGGGGTTGCATGTTGGGTTGTAAGGAGAAATTCCTCACAACACTCCTAGGATAGGAGGAAAGGAACTTTTAGCATCGATAAACAAAACCAAAATGGTTCACATCGGGTTCAACAAAAATGTAAGAGCGGGGGACCAACCATACCAAGGCTCCAGGTCATGGAGATTTGAGAGTGGAGGGCTACATTAACTTGCCTCACTCTAATGGGTGTTTTGGGATCAGGATCAAGAATTAAGAGAACTCTCAAGTTCTTTTTTCACTCTGCGTACATGAAAATCTAATTGGGGCTAGATGAGCAGTTTTCTAGAGTCCAAACTACACCTTAAACAACTCTTTGTCTAAGGATGATAGCGATGGTTTGGGATGATAGCACGGTGCACTGGAATCAATCTAGCACATTGACGTTCGTATGGTCAGAAAACATAAAATACAGTAAGAAAACCACCATAAGCCTACTAACAACCTAGCAAACTAACTTTAACAAAATGAATAAAATGATAAAGTACATAAATCATAAAGTAGATAAAAACAAGGGTGACGAATATCAACTCACTGAAGCGCCAGTTCACCAACGAGCTCCATGCACATTTTCACCTACACACAAGTAAGAAGGGAAAATTTTTGGGGTAGTATAGGGGTTTTCCTTAGTCAAACCCCCTCTTTGGTGTTTCCACCTCCACGGACAACTAGAAAAGCAACGAAGTAGAAATTAAAATAAAGGAAAGAAGAAGGATAGATTGTTGAACACTACAAAAGAATGTTATGCTACTCTATCAAACCACAAAAGGAAAAGTGAAGTGTTACCACCTCCACCCAAAGGCTCTCAAGGCCAATGAAGGTAGAATGCAAGCAACGAACTTGGAAAAGTCACCACAACCACAACAGTGATGAAGGAAGGTATTTCAAGACTCCAAGCTCACAACTTATATGACAACACCACATGAACAAGGATGTAGTGAATGGAGTAACAAGGTACTGTAATGCTCAATGGAGTTGTGAAAGTGGAATGCTAAAATGCTGAATAAATTGAATGAGAGTGTAGAAGATCAAGAAGTGCTAAAGAGATGAAGTGATTCCAAAATGAATGGATTTGAAAGCCAAAATGAGAGGGAAAGAAACCATTTTTGGGTCAGTTGGTCACACAGTGGCATTACAATTCATCCCCAATAAGGAGTGTAACATCCCTATGGACTCCAGAAGCAGGAATCTGTCAAGGATGGCAGCACGTTGCACTTGTGTCCCTGACAAAAATTCCCTCACTAATGCACAAAACATGCATCAAGTGGATGGAAGGCAGGTGGGTGATGTGGAATTTTACCTTTGGGTTTCATTTTCTAAGGTGAGGGTATGCAAAAGGGGAATTTAAAGAAGGGGTGAAAATTTTCTCTTATACAGAAGCATAACCTCTTTGTGTTCTTGGTAATCCCAATATGAAATCCATACTCAAATCTTCCCAAGGTCTCTCTGATACTATAAAAGTTTTATATATACAATCCAATATTTTGACTACTTCCTTTTGTAACTTGAAAAATTCTGCAACTTTGAACATACTTCCAGACATCCTTGTATATCTGCAGCCAAAAATAATGTTCACTCACCAAAGCTACTATCTTATCCATTCCAAAATGTCCTGCTAGTCCTCCACTATGTTTCTCCTTGACCAAATTCTCCCTCATTGAACTCCTCAGAACACACAACTGATTTTCTTTGAATAACATACCTTCTTGAATAAAATAATACAACCATCAGCTCTGATCTATCACTACTATTTCCTTACATGCTCTCCATGCTTCACCAAAATCTACATCATCTTCATACATCTGCTTCAACTCTTCAAATCCCAATACTTCCACTCTCATCTTTGTCAGAAAATTCCTTCTACTCAATGCATCTACAACTTTGTTTGACTTGCCACTCCTGTGCTTCAACACAAATGTATAACTCTGTAAGAACTCAACCCATCTCATATTTCTCTAGTTCAACTTTCCTTGACTATTCAAATAATGCAAAGCTTGATGATCTATATACAACACATACTCCTTGGGCAACAAGTAATTTCTCCACTTCTTCAAAGCTTGAATTATGACATAGAATTCCTTATCATAAATTGAATATCTTCTTCTGGCATCATTCAACTTCTCACTAAAATAGGTTATAGGTCTTCCTTCTTGGCTCAACACTGCTCCTATTGCATTTCCATTACATCACAATCATTTTGAAATACTTGATCAAAATCCAGTAATTCTAATATTGGCTACTTTGTCACCTTTCACTTCAATAGTTCAAAATTCTTTTGCTCTGAATGTCCACTTGAATTCCTTCTTGTCTCCTCTCATTATCTCAATCATGGTGTTACAAATGCTACTAAAACTTCTGATATACTTTTTGTAGAAAATAGCTAATCCATGGAATGATCTCACCTCTCCAATGTTTACCGAGATAGGCCACTCAATAATTGCTCTTACTTTCTCAAGTTCCATCTTCAATCCTTTAGCAAAAATAAAAAATCCCAAATATACCAACTTTCTCTTCATGAAGCTATACTTCTTGATATTAATCAACAACTTCTCTTCTCTCAACCTCTACAATAATTTTCGGATTCATGCCACAAATGCTCTTCTCTATTCTTACTAAAAATTAGAATATCATCTAAGTAAACTATGAAAAAATTACCCAAGAATTTCTTTAGTACGTCATTCATCAATCTCATGAAAGTGCTTGGTGCATTGGTCAATCCAAAAGGAATTACTAACCAATCATACAATCCTTCATTTGTTTTAAATGCAGCCTTCTATTCATCTCCTTCTTTGATCCTGGTATGATGATATCCACTCTTGAGATCAATCTTTGTAAAATACTTTGCTCCACTCAAACAACCCATAATGTCATCCATCCTTGGCAATGGAAATTTATACTTGATAGTGATCCTATTAATTTCTCTTGAATCTGTACACATTCTCCACTCTCCATCTTTCTTTGGTGAAAGTATAGTAGGTACCGCACATGGGCTCAAGCTCTCTCTAATCAATCCTTTCCTCAAAAAATCTTGTATTTTTCAGTTCAACTCTACATTCTTTGTCAGTTTTGTAGGATAGAAAATTGTCATCACTAGGGTTTTGTGACCTAGGGCAACAAGCTTTCTATACTCCACATTCAAAGATGCCCTAGAGATCTCAATAAAATGATGATAATGAGAGAAAGAGGTCTACTAAGGGACTATCCTAGGGTATATTTAGAGATTAATGAGGGGTTCACCACCAAGCTAGGGCTTCAAAATATGTATGAAATGCAAGATCTAATGATTGAACTTAATGATTCATAAAACCTCGCTAAATGAATTATAAATGCAAATAAATCAAAACAAAAAATTGGAAAAGTACAAAGGACCACCTGGAAACCTAAGAGAGCTTGAATGGAGACCTAAAATGTTGAATAACCTAAAATTTAGGCCTATTGAGACTCATTTTCTAGTCTAGGAGAATCAATCCCATATTTGGGTTTTAGTACAGTAACAAGTTTCTATAAAAAGGGTATCCAAAACTACAAAAATCTCAAAATTGACCTAAACTAGGACTCATTCGCTAGAACTAGAAAATGAGTCCAGTTAGGGTTTTCTAGAGCTTCAAAATCTGAATCTATTCTTCAATGTTTTCTCTTTTTGTTCCTCTTTGTTTTCGGATTTGAAACTCTGATTTTGGGGCTACAAGTGCCATTTTAGTGAAGATCGAGACCTTGTAAATGAGGGGACAATTCCAACAACTTTTCTCAATCTTGTAACCTAATATTCAAATGTCCTTCATGCTCCAATACACCTAGATCTGTAATCACACAAAGAGAGAGAGAGAGAGAGAGAGAGAGAGAGAGAGTTTTGATTGTTAGGGAATAGGGGTTTGCCTTGGTCAAACCCTATTTAAGTAATAAAACAAAATGACGAAACAATGAAACAAGGACATGAAACATCAAACATGGGACATGAAACATGAACAATGATACCTTGAATTATGCCTTGTAAATGATTTCTTTTAAATCTACAACTCAACATGTAATGGCCATGAAGGATGTAGATCTTGATCTTGACAATAGGTGTAGAGCAATGCTTGCTCTTGGATCTCCAATGCTACATCACAACACTAGCTCAAGAACATTCTTGATGCTTGATAACCTTGAAATGATGATGGATCTTGCATTGATGCAACAATTGATGAAGAATTTTTCCCTTGAATTCCCTTGTGAACACTTGATTGCTCTTGTGAACTTCAATTTGTTATTATGAATGCTCTCACAAAAGTCTTAGATGAAAATGAGTGAGAGAACCTTGTATTTATACTTAATTATGCAAGAATTCCCAAAATTACAACACTACAAGCCGATATCAAATATAGGAGGATAAAATCCTACCAAAATTTTGAATTCATTTTAATTTTGAGCCATACAAGACTCATTCACCCAAGGTGGCGAATGAGTCCCATTAAGCATAATTTATGGGACAATTTTTAAAAATGCTTAGAAAGGTGTGAAACCAAGTTTGAGACTCAAAAACCTAGGTGAGACTCATTTTCCCAACATGGCGAATGAGTCCTCGATCACTAAATTTGGGCCATACAATCTAAAAACACCTGAATTATGATTGGATGTTGATTTGTGTTGGCATTATCCTTGAAAAGATGCATTAAGTGAGGCTTGTGGATGAAAAATAAGGACAATTAAAGCATAAAGAAGCCCAACTATTAATGAGAACCATAGAAAGGTTTGAAAGTGTGTTACAACACTTTACAACACTCCAAATAAGGTAGGATTAAGGTACATTTTGGTTAAAAAGAGGTTTATTAGGTTCAATTAATTAATAAAAAATTAGAAAAGTGTGAAAGTGGGTTACAACACTTCACAACACTTTAACAAGGTACCATTTAAATCCATTAGTTCACAAGGGCCTAAGACCTAATATGAGTATGTTAAACACATTACAACACTAATTCAAGGCATCCTTAAGCCCAATTTCATAAGGAGGGCCCAAAAAAGTGTGAAAATGTCATCGATGATATTTTTGACACTCAATTTAGCCCCCACTTTAGTGAGAGGATGAACATACATCAAAATCACACTAAAGTAGAAATTCAAGAGGGGTCCAATCATACCAATGTGGATGGTCTAGGATAATAAAGATCAAGGAGGTAACCAAGCCCCTAAGATCCAAGATCCTACATCAAACTAGCATAAGCACAAAAGGACACGCACAAGGTGCAACATCAAGATACACAAACATGCAATGTCAACAACTAAAAGAAAAGAAAGAAAAACAAAAACCAAAAAAATAAAAAGAGGTGGATCAAGCTTTAATTGTTTTTCCAACACAATGTGGATCAGATCTAGATTGTTCGTCTAAAAACTCACACTCACTCTGAGGCAACAGAACTCTTGGTTGTCCATTGGGTGAGTAATCCAATAAGGTGAGACACATACGGCCGATATGTGCTCACACACACATGCAAGTGGCTAAGGGAAAGTCATGCCTCATATCGACTTCCCATACAACCAGACCAAAGCTATACCTCTGGATAACTTTGATAGGGTTCCAAGTAATAATGATCTTCAAGCTTCATGAGACAAGCAAAAAAATTTATGCTTGGAGCTCATGAACAAATAATAAACTTCAAGCTTCATGAGGCAAGAAAATCTTCATATTCTTGCAACTCGTGAACAAACAAGATGGCCCCACAGGCATGCAAAGTGGGTTATTCAAGGTGGCCATATAACAATTGTTGTAAATGCAAAATAGTGTAAGGTATGTCCAAAAGGATTTTTCTTAGCTAATGCAAGGTCTCTTCTTAGCGAACATTGTGCCTAATGTATCCATGAGAGGAAAAGTTAAATAAATATCATGCTCTCAAAGGAAATCAAGCCCCATGATGCCACCAAGAAAAGTGCACATCGCAAGAAGAAAGAAAATTGCACACTGCAACATGAGAGTCAATGTACACTGCCACTTTAAAGTGGTTGCTAACACCATCACTGTGAGAAATTTCTTTAAAGTAGAAGATGACATGAGAGATTATTCATAAATCCCTATGCCAAGTCATATGTTTCTGAATCAAACTACATCATGAATAAGTATGTCACATGTGAGTCAACTTAAGGAATTTCATCCACATCCCAAGCTTTCTCTTATATATACATGAAAGGTTGTTAACTATCCAAAAGAGACAACGACAAATGATATATGAGGACAAGGCTAACCACTGTCCCCCACTTAGTGTAGGACAAGGATGAGCGGAAATAAGTATTAGTTAGAGAAAATAGGTGCTTCAACACAAGGAAGAGCACCACAATCCTTAAGATGTTGAATTTTTTTTGTCAAAGCCTTACATTCATTAGTAGAATGACCATGAACTCTGTGATATGTGCAAAATGAAATCTTGTAGTAAAATGTATTTCGTGTTCTTGGAGGGAGAGATATTAGATGATATTGGAGGAGTCTCAATAAGATACCTTCTTGATCCAAAGTAGAAGATGTTTCTTCATTTTATGACAAAGATATCTCTTGCTTAGTACAAGATGTCATACTTACGCAAGACACTATAGATTGTGAGATTTTGTTCTCTCCTTTACAGGAGGGTGTAAAATCTATTGAATTCAGATCATTAGTGTTTTTTGTGATTACATTGACATTAAGCGAATATTTCTTTGTGTGTTTTGTTTCTTGTAAAGGATAACAATCAAGACCACTAGTGTCTATTAGTACAAGGTGCACTACTGTTAAAGTCATCTTAGAAAAATATTTAGTAAATGTTGATATTGAGCGAAGGCTTGTTTGATGGTTTGATTTCTATCAAAGGGCAATAACCAATACCATGTGTTGTTTCTTGTGTATTAGGCTCTATAGGGACACAAATACCTTGTTCTCTAGCACCACATCCTTTTTCACTATAACTAGTTTGTTTCATATGTTCATAACCTCTTCCATAAAAATTCTTCATCTCTTTTAGATTTGGTGGTTTCTCATAATTAAGTTCATCAAAGTTTGTTGTGTACTTTTTTGTCTTTTTTTCTAAGGTGGTTGAGGTGGATGCTTTCAAAGGGTCTTCCAAATTTTCTGCTAACATTACTAATTTTTATTTTCCCTTTTTAAACTCTTTGTTTATGATCTTGTATTCTCCCATGAATTTTTTTTTGAAGTCTAAGGAACCCCAATCATCTTCTAATAGCTTTGTGATTTTCTCAATATGTTTTTATTCATCTATTTGTTGCATGGGTTCCACTTGTGTAGTCAATGTTAATGTTTTCAAAGGACTTTCCTTGATTTTCTCAATGTTCAAACAATTGTTTGGGTTAGGGTTAGCTTCAAGTGTGTATACTTTCTTGTTGTAAATATACTTCATTTTACGATGAAGAGTAGAAGGCACCCCATTCATTACATGAATCTATGGTCTTCCTAAAAGAATATTATATGAAAAATCATGATGCATAACATGGATCAATGTTTCTAATGTGGCCTTTCTAGTTGTAATAAGAAAAGTAATCACTCCAAGCAATTATTTTCCTACATTGTCAAATCACTTGATAGATAAGGATTCTGGTTGAATTTTTTATTTTTCCACACCAAGATTATCCAAAATGGATACACTACACACATTAAGGGTGGAGAAATTTTCAATTAGGGTTCTTTTATCCCCAACTCCTTATGTATAGCCATTATCATGAAAGCGTCATTTTATTTTTACACTTCCAAAGGAGGGAGCTCAATTTGGTGGAAAAAAATGTCAGCATTTATTCCTTGAATTAGGGCTCCTATGTCATTCAATTTTTCATTACAAGGGATAGGAACTTGTTGTAAGGCATTTTGAATCATGTTATGATAGAGAGGGGATGCTTGAATAAGGTCCCACATTGATATCTTCGCAGGAGTATTCGTAAGTTGCTCAACAAGATCATAATCCTTCCCACTTTGCGAAGTTAAACAAGGAGCACTAGGCAAAATGGGATTGGGGAAAGGGAAGGATATTGAATTTATTTGTCTTGTTTTTAGATTATTTATAGTGTTATATGTATGAGCAACAGTATTATGACTCGGCTGTTGTGACACATTATTCTTAGGTGGGTACAAGATAAGTTCGGGTTTGTTTTGAGTTTGAGGTTTGTGTGAAGGTGGGTAAAGAATTAGAAGATTCTTAGGATGTCCCATGAGGTATGTAAGAGGTCCATTAATCAAGGGAGATCTAACGAGAACTTTCACATTCATAACCTCAATGGTCTTGGTTTGATGTATTTCTAATAAAGGGCAGTCTAGAATCACCTTTTCACCATAATCAAAGGAAGTCACATCACTATTATTTTCATTGTCTTGCACCATGATATCCTCCCTTCGAGGAGATTTTTTAGAACTACAAACCAAATGTTCACGAAATTTAAAGATTGGTTCTTCTAAAATGACTTCATCACAAGTAGGGGAATGTTCGATGGTTGAATTTTCTTGTTTATCAATGATGGCATTCTCTTGTTCAATAATTTTTTTTCCTAGAGGAAGGGAGGAAATTAGGATCCCCATAAATTTCATCGATTAGATCTTCTAACATCAAAGTATCATCTTCACGACTAGGAGAGATGCTAGAAGGAGAAAAAATGTGAATTCCATGATTATCTAAATTTTCATGCCTTTGTCCCATAATGTCTTCTAATATAGGATAGGTAGGGGAAGAATCATAAAGAGGGTCATTATAGACCTTAAAGATTTGATCATCCAACACCAACATATCTTCCTTACATACACTTCCATCCTCTAAAACATGTTATATCACAAGAAGGGAATATGTTGGGAGATGAATATAGGCTAGTTGAAGTTTCAATGGTTTCTTATTGTGTTATGTTATCATCATGATTACCTATGGTTGTTTCTTCTTATTCATCAATTTTTTTCCTAATAAGAGAGGTAGAAGGAGAGAAACAACTAGGATTCTCCAAAAACACTGAAATATCTTTTTTGCCAATAGGAGAGATATTAGGAGAAGAATGAATATGATTGTTAGTAATGTCCAAGGTTGTATTCTTTTTCACTAAAACACTCTAATAGGGTTGGGATATGAAATTTTTCCTAGCATACCTACATATGTAAGACACTAAAATTGTTTGACCTAGAATGAAAAGAACTTCTAACCATCTCATGCAATGTTTCAGCAATGTAAACAATGTATATCCAAAGATGAAAAACACTTTTATCCAATGTATGCAAAACTTTAAGAATGCAAACAATGTATATCCCAGAATGAAAATAACTTTTATCAAACTTATGCAAATTTTTATGAATGTAAACATTGTATATACAAAAGTTGAAATTACTTTTATCCATATTATGTAGAGTTTCAAAAATGTGAGAATTTTCATATCCAATGATTGTTGTAATTGAAATGATTTTAAAAATGAGTACCCTCAATTAATGTTTTTGACCTAGATGCCTCAAATAGATGTTACCGAAACTTTCCAAACTTATATTATATGTTACTATAAGAGAGGGGAACCACTGCCTGTAAGACCTCAGGTCATAAAGGGTCAAGATGTGAGAGGCTGCCCTAACTTACCTTAGCTAAATGCAGTGTTTAAGGTATGAGGGTGAGAATGATGATTATTATAGAATCCTACAACCACTGGTCAATCCCGAGTTTTAAGGTGGGGCTAGGCAAGATAGTTTTTTACTCCAACTCTATGCCTCAAGAATCTCTCTTCCCAAGGACATCAACATGGACCTCGAACGACAGTATGGTGTGCTAGCATCTTAGAAGTGAAATGTAGTCTCTACGGTCAAATTACAGCAGAGACAAGGTTGGATTCTCTAAAACGACTAACAACCTAGCTTAATAACTTATAAGATAACAAAACAATACTATGAAATATGAGAAGTACAAATGGAGGTTATAAAGTAGATATACCAAAGCCAAGGTGATGAAGACAATCTTGTAGAAGAGCCTATTTTCCAGCTAGCTCCACAGAGTGTGTCTGTCTGCACACAACAAGAGAGAAAATGTTGGGGGGCTGTATAGGGGCCTGCCTCATTTAAACCCATGTTTAGGTGTTTCCACTGCCACGAACAGCCAAAAGAACAAGATAAAGAAGAAATACATAAAAAAAGAAAAACCACTACAAAGCAGTACTATGCTACCCACCAAATGATAAAGGAGAAGGGAGGGAAGCTCACCACCTCCACCAAGAGAACTCAAGGCTACTTTGTGGAAAAATGAGAGGAACTCAAGCCTCTGTTGCAAATGTCATGGTCACAAATGTGCTCTACTGAGTTGATGAAGTGTGATACTACTACAATGGAATGCTTGGAATGCTTGGAAGTAAGTGAAAGTGAGCTTGTGAGAATGCTAGAATGAAGGCCTAATATGCTGAAGAGTTGGAATGAAAGTTCAAGGAGTGAATATGAAGGAATGAGGAAGAGAATGGCCATATTCAGGTCGGTTGGCCAAAGGAGGCATTACAACTTCGCTGCTATGATCAGGAGTAAACGGTGTCTCAAAAAAGAGCAACAACACAAAACATGCAAGAAACCACCTAAACACCTAACACCTCAATATTTGGCTAAAAGTTAAACTTAATAAAATAAATAGAATGATAATACCTTGTTAAGTTGCTCCTTTGATTGGCCCTTTGATTATTGACGTGATATATGCTCCTCTTGATTGAAAAAGATGTATGAATGAGATGCAATATGGATGGAAAATAGATGAGGATGTTATGTTGTGTGCAAGGAAATGGGAATTCTAGCTAAGTATGGCTCAAGTGAAAATTTTGCAAGAGTTTGGTTAGCACAATGATCTCCTAAATGAGAGAAAAGAGGGGGTATTTATAGAGAATTTTGAATTCTCTAGAGAAATGGATGGTTGAAATTAAACCAACAAGGCCAAGATGTGGGGCTATGGTGAATTGAGGGCTCACAAGCCCTCACATCTTGACATGTGAAATGTGAAGTGGCTTGAGAATGATGATGTGTAAATGACATGGAAGGACGGTACATGAGGTGGAAGAAGGAGAAGTACTTTGAAAGTACATTGGGAGATGAGAAGATTCCTTAGAGGAATAAAAAGTGAATTTAAAATTCACATGATTGGGGAATCTTGTGGATAAGACAAGGTTTCAAAGGGAGAGGTAGAAAGTACCTTGGATAAGACAAGGTGTCTAAAAAGGTAAGAACTTGTCACATGTGACTTGATGTGACAAGTCAAAGATTCTAGAAGATGCATGGGAAAAGGGGAAGAGTTCACATGTGAATTGATGTGACAAGTCAAAGATCACATGGGGAAGAGAAAAAAGATTTTAATATTCCTTGGAAGGATAAAAGGAATTAAAAATTCCTTGGGAGGTTAATTAGGCTAGTTAATGAAAGATTAGAGGAGGGTTAGGTGGCTAAGAGAGATCAGAGGTCAACTTGCAAAATTTGGAGGATGTGACACATCCTAATCAAGGATTGGGCATGTGCACATCACTAATGATGAGATTAGAAGATGGATTAGGATTAGATAAAAATGATGGAGGATGTGACATATGAGGAATTAAATAAATGTAATATTTATTTAATTCATTTGATGAAAGGGGGAAGGTATTTAATTATTTAACTAGATACCTTAGGGGTTAAAAGAACTTTAGAGGTATTAATTAAATAATAGTGAGATTACTTAATTAATTCGGATAAGGGGATGTTTAGATGAAAAGACATAAATTTGGATAAATTAAGTGTCCAAATTTAGGTGTCTACATTTTTCCCCTCTTTGAGATGGTATTATTAAGTAGCATCATTTCAAAGAATATTAAAACGTAGAACCCGAAAGAAGATGGTTAGTTTGGAAAAGATGCCCCAGTCATCAACGGAGTGACATGAAGAAAGATGATGGGGGTGAAGATGAAGGTTAGGGATGAAAAATTCCCCCTCGAGAGGACATGCAGGTTCAAGAGAACATAGGTGTGCTCTAGAAATGGATGAGACGATGAGAAGTGAGATGAGGAAGATGATGCAAAGTGATGGGTAAGAAGGATGAAAAGGCTGGAGGAGATTGGGAAGTAATGGATGCAAGGACGAAGGTGATGTTGCCCCAGTCAAGATACAATCCAAAGTGGGTGGATGATGGATTGAGTGTTGTTTGATGAGGGAATGAAATATCCTGAAACAACACAAAAGGATAGGGAAGGATACATCTTGATGATGATGATGATTAAAGAGATGATGATAAGAGAGCGGATGGATAGGGGAGGGAGAGTGATGAATGATGAATGCATGGGTGGGGAAGATGAAATGCAATCCTCATGAAATTTTCCATCTTCGGAGCACTATTTTTTTCTATAGCATAAGACACAAGATGCCATGGTATGGAGAACCAACACTGATTCATGTCTAATGCATAAAGCAAACACAACAAACAAGAAGGCTATCCCAATACCCCAAAGTCATGAAGAACTTGGTCATGCTAGGTATTGGGATAACCACAAGCACAAAAGGATGCCCCAACATAACACAAGACCACAGGAGTCTTGGTGGGTACTACATGGGACAACCGAGAAGACAACAACAAAGAAAAAGGATCAAGATGTGCCCCTCTGTTGACTAGTGAAAGCACACCATGATATGATGGATCAAGGCGACCATGACAAGTGATGATAGGGAGCTCAAATGATAAACAAAATCTAAAAGTATCAAAATATCACAATCAATGTCAAACGTCCTTTTCCATAGGATAAAGGGGATGGATGGGATTCATGAGCTATGTTAGGAAGGATGCATCCTATTGAGACCGATGATGGATACTAAACTAAAAGATCTATATGACATAGGATATTCAAAACTGATTGGATTTGCTGATACAAGTGGATCTTGTTTGTTAAGAACCAGCTAAAAAGGGCATAGCTTGATGACATGACATGTAATGCCCCGTCTAAATAACCTAAGAATGTTGCAAAAGTGATATAAAGGTGTAATAAATTTTTTTTAAAGTATAATTATAAGTTTATTAGTTGCATGCATTCTTAGGTTAAACGATGTTACACTACTTTGAGTATTCCATAAGCGACTTAAGTATTTCGCATTGCACACAATTAAATCATAACATAAAGTAAACATTGCGTAATGTTAAATTTTCCATTCAAGATATAATGAAGTACAAACATGTTTCCATACATTGCATTAATATGATATTACAATACTCATCCATCTGATGAGGTAGTTCAAATAACAAGTACATTTACAATTACATTGATCACCTCTTATACAATTGAGGGATGTTTTTACATTACAAGTTCATAATATACAATGATGAAGGTATAGAAGAAATCCATGTGCGAGCTCTCCATCCATGAAGCGCTCAATGCTACGATCAAACTGGGGACCCAACGGAGTAAGGTGCACGTTCCACCCAACCATGTGGTACCCGTAGGTCCACCCCCCGTGCTAGGAGATAGTAATAAGGCTACCTAGACCTAATCTACTAACCCTAGACACTAGTACAAACAAACTATTGGTTACATTGCTTCCATATTTTGACAATTAATTGAAACACAACACAAGGTTTAACTGTTATTCTAGGTGGAGTGTCATCACAATGATGCAATGGTTACCCTGGTGTTTCTTCCTAGGTTTCGGCCCCCAATCCTTGGGTTACCCTGGTAACCTCTTACGAAACCCGGCCCCTATTGCATACCGTTGCGGAATCGAATGTCTCTTAAGAAAATGAGACAACGATTTGCCATTCCAGGCCTTCTCAACTTATACTCATAACTGTAGTAGCTTATGAGTCATAAGCGAGGCATGCATATCTTGTTAAGAGTTTTTAATTCTAAACTACAATGTCATTTAATTATCACTAACTTAATTAACTAATTGTAAGTTACCCTGACACCACTTTGTGTGTTGGCCCTTACAATTAGCCACTCCCCTAAACATAACACGGGAATCTAAGTTTTCAAGACTATGGTTTACAAGGTGTACATTTAACCCATATCAATAAAAAGACCAATTACATTATAACGAACAACTTTCAATATTCATAATACAGATGTCAACCTCTAAACAAAACCATATACACAATCTTGAATTCACAAAAGAACTCAACTTAACATTCCCAAATTCCCACTCAAAAAAAAAAGTTAATCTGGAAGACTTTAAAATAGAAAATTACATTCTTTCCCATTTTCCCCAATTAAACACTCAACTGAAATCAAATCATCAAATTATACATCTACAATTTGTATTTACTAAATCCATGTATCAATCAATTTGAAAATAGTATGTTTACATATCAACTTAAGAAAATAATCACTTCGTTTAATCTTTCTTCTAATTTTCACAATTTCACAATAAATTATATCCTATTATTTTCTCAATTTAAAGATAGAAAATAATAATATATACAAATATATTCTATTAAATCTTATTTACTCCCACAATATTTACAAATATATATTTATATATATATGAATATTTAAATACATAAACATATATACATATATAAATATATTTATATATATATACATATATATATATAGTGTAAATATTGTTATAATCAAATTTCATTTTAATAAAATTCCCAATTCATATCAAATAAAAGAAACGCGTTTTTTCATATATAGAATGAAATTTCCATTAAAAAAGAAATTTATATTAAGTATGTTTTTGGGGAGCATCCCCCCCGCGCTACGCGCGAACAGGGAAGGGTCGCGGCCCTTAGGACTGCGCCCAGCAGCCCTGGTGGCTGCTGTTCGCAGCCATGGGGGCTGCAGCTCCCATACGGGGGTAAGGGGAGGGTTTCGGCCCTCCCCGAACCCTGCAATATTATTTAAAAAAAAAAAAATCAAAATCAATGGTTTAATACATAACACGGATTTTAATCCATTTTTTTTATATCACACGAATTTTGACGAAATTCTGCCGGTGGAAATTTGTTCCGTACGGCGGATTTTCAATATATTTATTTTCATAATAAAATTTCATTTCAATAAATTTTTTTTTTTCCAGATTTAACACAATAAAAATTTATTCAAAACCAAAATTTAATTCTCTAGAAATGTATATTTTTTTTTAAACAGAGAATTGAGGAAATAATTTTCACATTCTATATATTTCATTCTAAAACTATAATTCTTCAACAAACCCCAATTATCTTTCTAAAAACTTTCACAGAGATTTTTCTAAAGAATTTGTTTTGAATTTTCTTTCTAAACTTGCCTAAATTCTTGAAATTTGTACAGACAAATAAGATGTTTACAGAAAGTTTTTCCAAAATCAAATAGCAAGAAATTGAAATTCCATCAAATAGATTTTCTTTACAAATAGATCAAGAAACCAATATCACAAGAAAAATACCTGGATAAATAACTGCCTGAAGAATGTAACCTCTTGCCTGTAGAAAGTAAATCCCCAAAAGCTTCTCCAAGAAAATCCCGAGATCCACAAGATATCCAACCAAACAAATCTTCCAGACAAGAAATCTTCCACAAATATACAACCTCAGAGGAAATACAAATCCTCTCAGAAAATAAATTTTAAAACACAGCAAGATTTTTTTTGCCAAAAGCTTTGATAATTTCCCGTGAGAAAATTGAATAGCCTCTGTCAATTTTTCCGAGATCCAAAATAACCTCCGTAAAAATTTTCAACAACCTTTTGCAATTATGGCACTCACACACATGTCGAGAAGTTATTGAGAAAATATCTTCTCCACTTCTCAGTAGTTTTTGCCATTCAAAAATTTGCATGTAATTTAATTAATCTATTAAGTTTAAAATTTGAAAATCAATTTTCTAATTTTCTAATTCATTTAAATACAATATAATTTATGCACTTAATAATTTAATTTAATTAATTTATTTATTTAATTAAAATAGTTAAATCCTTTTAAGACCAACTATTTAACTAAATAAACTAACTAATGTATTAAATAATCAAGTAGGTAAATTTCAATCATATTTAAATATTAATTTAAATAACAAAAATTAAAGCACAATAATTAACATTAAAATTAACCAACATTTACTTTTTCAAAACAATTTAACCAACAGAAACACATTACAACCTATGACTCAAAACTGAAAACTGACTAAGTACTATGACCAGAATTGTAAACTAGGCTAGGGTAAACCTAACTACTATCTCCCGATCAACATTTCTGTTGAGCCTTGACACGCTCAGACATGATTACACAGGTGGAGTTAGTGTCATGTACCTGCAAATCCTGCAACTGAGCAAACAACGTACATACATGTATATATATAAAGCATTGAAATAGACACACCGTGTGGAGAAAATTACAGATATCGCAGGGCACTCGCAAGCGAGTGATACGATTCTGTTCTCCACACCAATACACTCACAGAAAACTAACTCAGTAAATGTTGTTAGTCCATCATTAGAATGTGCATAACAATAACAACTGAAATTAAATATCTACGCTAAATCATATCATGTCTGAAAACAATAAACATCACACAAAGTATCATCATGTCACAGAATAATCCACCATCGCTCAAAACCAGCGATCAAAGTATCCAACAAAACAACATAGGTCTAATAGTATGAAAAAGTATCAACAGAAAGCATAAGCATAAATGGAGGGGTACTACATGACACAAGAGAGACAAGATGCAAGACTGACACACCCTAAACACCTAGGGGGTCGGGGGCCGATCAAAGATTAGCCTTGCCTACATGAAAGTGCAAAGCCCTCGTAGTTCAATAAAAGGCTAATGACTGACCATGGATAAAAGCGAGAAGAGGACGATGGAGACCTTGATAGATGAACAAGACAAGATGCACAGAAGCAGAATGACTGATGATAGATGATAAAGGAGCCCTTAAGGTAGATCAGATGATTGAACTTTCCTACGTGAAAATGCAGGGGGAACGTAGTTTGATAAAAGGCTGACGATTGACCATGGATAAAAGTGGAAAGAGAACGATGAAGATTGTATAAGATAGGAAGGATAAAAGGAGTAGACAGATAGAGTAGAAAGACCAATGATAGACGATAAAGGAACCCCGAGGGAAAATCAAATGATCGACCTTGACTACGTGAAAGCATAGGGGAAACATAGTTTGACAAAATGCCAAAGACAAGCAATGGATAAGGTATGATGAGATAACCCTAATAAAGGGGATAAAATGATGGAACTAACACAATGGGATAGGATAGACCTGTTGGATAAGATCAGAGGATGGTGGCTACACAAAGCTTAGGGATGGGATAGTTATCAAAATCAGAAAAGATGAAGTGGGAGGATGACATGACAGATAGGAGATTGAAAAGATGTGTAAAAGAAGCAGAAGTGATAAAATAGATGACATTAGATTGTGTGGGGAGTATCCTATAGTTAGATTCCAATGACAAGGGATTACTAGATGGGATGAGGAGAGAGATAAATGAATAGGAAGATAAGGATGGGGAGACAAAAGGGATGCTATGATGGATGGATAGGGGGATAACGATAGGGAGGTTAAAAGGATTGTGTGGAGGGATTGGAAGATAAGGATGGGGAGGTGAAAAAGGATTAGTGGATTGAGGGATGAATGATATCTCCAAGGACTATATCACAAAGGAAGATAGATGCCCCCACTCTAAATATGTCATGTAGAATGAGGCACGAGGGATGGGAGATGGAAAGATTGGAAAATAAGGGAGTGATATTGATATGGATAGGATGCATGTATAAGGAAGGGAGATTAATGGTAGCATGATGGGTGGACAAGGAAGATAGATGAATGCAAATAAGGATTAGGATAGTGTGCAGATGAGGGGAATGTATTCCAAGAGGTGTCCAAAGCATGTTTATATGTTTTTCCCTATCGATATCAAGATCACAAGGAGGATGGATGGATTGGGAGATGAATGGGATTATGATGGTAGGATGCAGAAGATAGGTGGGATGAAGGGGATGAATGAAGATGATGTATAGCAGGAAGATGGGGGCATAGCTGGAAGCATAGCGGATGGAGGGGATGCATATCAGGAAGCTACCCCCAAATATGGAAAAGGATGGATGGGGATTTATGCATGACACCTATTTTAAAGGTTTTCATCATGGTACTTATCCAAGGCCCTTGTCTTCCAAGTTTTCACCATTGGACGGATTATTTCTCTTTACTATTTTTTTTTTTCTAATTTTTTGGATTTTTTGGATAGAATGTAGATGGGGATGGATAAAGATAGGGATGTGGATAATGGGATTTAGAAGATACGCAATAAGGATATGTATGAAGGACTCACGCATCAAGTTCCATACGAGGTATTAAGAGCCCATGTGTGAAGTGACTATTGGATGTTGGTACAACCTTATTAGGATAAATGGATTATGCAAGAGGATGAATTAGAGGGATTTGATGGGGGAGATATGTGGGATAATGGATGGGATGCTAGAAAGGGTATCGATAGAATGATGGGGTGGGTGTGTTATGGGGTGATGAGTTCAGGACCAACATTGGCACATACAGTGATGAATGTGAAATGCTAGGAGTATTATTGGATGGGGAATGTGGGGATAATGAAGGAGATGGGATGGTGAATTTTGGAATAGACTTAGGAGATGAATGGGGTGTATGATTAGATTTTGGATTAGAAACTTTTTATGTTCTTACAGATTTTCATTTGATGGAATTGAATCTTTTTTCTTTGGGATCCACATGGTTTTGATCTTTTCTTTGGTGGACCTTTGCGGGCTATGGATTTGATTTTTCTTTTCTTCAACATGTTATTTAGAGGGTACATGAGGAGCTTTAGGTTCATGTGGTGTTGGAATATGTGCCTCAATCCTTACTGACATGGAACTCCTGAAGGGAAAAGTCATTGTGACATTGTTCATGTCTGGGTGACTAACTGTTCTAAATCTACTTGATAGGTTCATGTCACCAAGACAGAGTTGACGTCTTGCCGAAAATGACTATCGCTGTGACTCTCTATGTTCGGCGTGACCTTTTGTCAATCGGTAGAACTCTGGATGACAGTTGATCTTATCAGGCTAATGCTAGGGCTTCAGTGAGATGTCCCAGCAAATTATGTAAGTCTCACCGATAGCTTATGGCTATCGGGCTAACACACATAGATCATCGGGGATAGGTCTCATCGAAGAAGGTAAGTCTTGCTGACGGGTGTATTCTCTTGGTCCATTCGCAGTGACAAAAAATTTTGTTGAGAAGTCTTGGTAACTTGAATAAGTCACGCCGACAGTCTTCAGGATCACTTTGGGCACTCGGAGAAAGGTCCTAGCGAAGGGCATAAGTCTTGCTGACTCGGTAAGACTTGGTGATGCTCGATGAAAATTCCCAGCAATGAAGAGCAGTCTCGCCGACTCGGTAAGACGTGATGGAACTTGAAGTAAGGTCACAACAAAGAACAAAGGTCTTGCCGATAACAAATGCTCATCGATGTAACTCGAAGACTTCGATATGAGGTCTTGGTGAGATCGGTATGTCTTTCCGATGGTCTCTCTAAGTTCGATGACTTGCAAACATCGGTAAAACGTCTTGCCGATAGAGGAATCTTTTGCCAATAGAAACATATTGAATGTCGATGGACTCGATATGACTCATGGCATTCATTGAAACCTCTTACTGACTATTGGAGACTTAAGCTGATTACTTTGTGGCATCGGGGAGACACTGTTAGTGTCTCACCAATATGCCAACATAGTTTGATCGCCTTTGACTGTGTGACCATCCTATGTGGCATCCCGCTGGACCAATCGAAGGAAGCGATTTTCAAACGGATGACGGTTGGATTTTTGCATCAATTGCAACACTGGAGAAAAAATTGCATGCAAGAAAAAATCTGAAAAGGCATGGAAACTTTCTTCGATGGAGCATTGGCGAATAAGGATGCACATAAGACAAAATCAAAATGTGATAAAATAAAAGGAGAACAATTTTGATTTGTGGAGTGAGTGAGTTGAATCGATTTTGATGAGAGCATTGTCTGTAACTGATGAACTGTGAGTAAAGCTACTGTGACTAACACCAGAGAGTTGAATCTCTAATTTGTATGTAATCTATTGTTACTATAATACAAAGAGTTTCAGCTTGGTGTGGTGGGTTTTTTCCCGATAGGGTTTTCCCATGTAAATATGTTGTTCATTTGTCTTTGTGTATTTGTTCTATTTCTGAAAATATTTCATGTGTGTCTTAATTAGATTATAATTTGAAAATTAAAAGCCCTGCATTGCATTCTTCCCTGTGGATTTGATGTTAGGAAAGTGTTTCCGTACCTGTGCTTTCCTTACAAGTGGTATCAGAGCCTGGCCAGTTGTGTTATCCTTGTTAGTGGGTTGGGTTTTTTGTGTCAATCCTTTTCAGTGGGAGTTTTGTAGAGGTCTGATAATTTAATTACAGATTAAGATGGAAAGCACATCCGGAAAGATGGAGATAGAGAAATTCAATGGTAGCAATTTTGAGTTGTGGAAACTCAAGATGGAAGATCTGTTAGTGGATCACGATCTGTGGCTTGTTGTGTCTGGAACTATGCCTCAAGGCATGAAGCAAGAAGATTGGGACCTGTCAGATAGAAAATCAAAAGGGCTAATAAGGCTCTATTTAGCAGATTATGTTCTTCTGAATGTACATGAAGAAAAGACTGCATCTTCCTTGTGGAAAATATTAGCATCTATTTATTAGGGAAAATCCTTGGTGAACAAGCTATTCTTGAGGAAGAAGTTGTACTCTTTGAGAATGCAAGAAGGAGGGTTTGTTGCTGATCACTTAAATGCAAGCTTTCAACATGCTAATTGCTCAGTTGACATCTGTTGGTGTGAAGATTGAAGATGAAGATCGTTGCATGTTGTTGCTATGTTCTCTGCCTGATTCTTGGGATCATTTGGTGATGGCTATTGGGAGTACAACATCCACATTCAAGATGGAAGATGTTGTTGACTCTCTGTTATCAGAAGAAATGAGAAGAAAATATTCTGAGATGGAAAAGGAGGCTTTGGCTATTAGAGGTAGACCAAAGGAGAAAGGCAAGAAGTCAAGATCGAAATTAGAAGGGAGATCAAAGTATCCTGGCAAGAAGTCCAAGGTGAAGTGCTGGAATTGTGGGAAACCTAGTCATGTCCAAAAGGATAGCAAGGAGGAGAAAAAGAAGAAGAAGAACTCTTCTGGTAATGATTCTTCTCAAAGTGATGCAGATGCCTTCATTGCAGCTTTGGCTACACGGATTAGATGATGTCTGGCTAATTGATTCTGGAGCATCTTTCCACATGACATCTCATAGAGACTAGTTCATGAAGTATGAAGAATACAATGGTGGAAAGGTGTACTTGGCAAGTGATTCATCCTTGGAAATTGTTGGTCATGGAAGAGTCAGAATTCAATTCCCTAATGGAAGAGTGAAGGGAATCAATTATGTGATGCATATACCAGGTCTGGCTCGAAACCTACTTTCTATAAGTAAGCTGAATGATATTGGAGTACGGGTCATGTTCTCTATAAATGGATGCAAGATGACTAGAGGCTCTATGGTGTTGGCTAGGGGTGCATGAATTGGTACCTTGTACAAGCTGGATGCACACATTGTTCAATGCAACAGTGTCTCTACAAAGTCACTTAAGGCTACTCATGGAGAAAAGAAGGAAAACATTTCTGATGGTGTAAACTCCATGGAGGTTAAACTTCTAGTAGAGAAGACTATGCTCTATTATCATAGGCTAGGCTACATTGGTGAGAAAGGTTTAAAAACCTTGAAAAGTAAAAACCTGGTAGAAGGGCTTGAAGATTGTAACCTTGAGTTTGATTTTTGTGAACATTGCATATATGGAAAGCAACACCGTGTTTCATTTTATTCCAGTTCTCTCAAATCTTCTGGTTTCCTTGATTATATTCATTCTGATGTGTTTGGTCCAGTGAATGTTCCTTATTTGTCTAAATCAAGATACTATGTGTCGTTTATTGATGATTATTCAAGAAGAACATTTGTATATTTTTTGAAAAGTAAATCAGAAGTGTACAGTCAGTTTAAAGAATTTAAAAACCTTGTAGAGAATCAAACTGGTAGAAAAATAAAATGTTTAAGGATTAACAATGGCAGTGAGTTTTGTTCATATGAATTCAAAAGGTACTATAAGGATCATGGGATTAAAAGACATAAGACTACACCTTATACTTCACAGCAAAATGGAGTTGCTGAAAGCTTCAACAGGACAGTAATGGAAAGAGCACAAAGTATGCTGAGCAATGTTGGCTTGGAGGAGAAATTCTGGGCTGAAGCAGTCTCTACAACATGTTATTTGGCAAACCATTCTCCTAACTCTGCTCTTGTTGAGAAGACACCTTTGGAAGCATGGTCTGGAAAGAAGCCCTCTCTGAGACATATTTGTGTTTTTGGCTATGAGGCATATGCATATGTGCCATTTGAAAAAAGATCCAAGTTGGAAAACAAAGCTGTAAAGTGTATTTTTATTGGCTATAGTGTTGGCATAAAAGGATACAACCTTTGGAATCCTGAGACTGAGAAGGTTTTGTACAGTAGAAGCATTATCTTTCGTGAGCTGAAACCTTCTACATTGGATCTGCAGTCAGAGAAGAAATCAGAAAATGAAAAGGATGTAGCAGAAATTCCTCAGACACCAGATAAAGAGGAATTGAAAAAATAAAATGTACCTGTTACTAAGGAGAGCTCAAGTAGTTCTGAAAGTTCTGATGAAGATGAAGAACCACCTCAGCCTCAGCCTGTGAGGAGGTCAACTCATGAAAGAAAGCAACCTGAAAGGTATGGGTTTTCTTTAATTGAGTCTTCTTGTGCCTATGCTTTAATTTCTAGCACTGATGAACCTAGGACTATGAAAGAGGCATTTAAAATGTCTGATTCAAACTCTTGGTTGGAAGCCATGAATGAAGAGATGGCATCATTAGAAAAGAATGATACCTAGATTTTGGTGCCATTGCCTAAAGGCAGAAAAGTTGTGGGCTGCAAATGGGTTTTTAAAAATAAAATAGGTCTGGACGGTAGTGTGGAAAAATATAAAGCAAGGTTGGCTACGAAAGGTTATTCCCAGGTAGAGGGAATTGATTATGGAGAAATCTTTTCTCCTATAGCTAAGCTGACATCTATTAGATTTCTTTTGTCACTTGCAGCAGCATATGACTTAGAAATTGAGCAGATGGATGTGAAGACAACATTTCTTCATGGTGATCTTGAAGAAGAAATTTATATGTCCCAGCCGGAGAATTTTGTGGAAAAAGGTAAAGAAAGACCGGTTTGCAAGTTGAAGAAATATCTGTATGGTTTAAAAAAGTCTCCTAGAATGTGGTACCAGAAATTTGACACTTTTTTTTTGTCATTGGGATTTGTAAGATCAAAATGTGATCATTATGTATATTACAAAGCTGAAAGTGATCAAGTCCTTATTATTGCACTCTATGTTGATGATATGTTCATAAGCAATAGTAAGCTAATGATTTCTAATCTTAAGTCTTAGTTGTCTGCAAAGTTTGAAATGAAAGATCTTGGTGTAGCAGGGTATATTCTAGGAATGGAAATAACCAGGGATAGGAAGAATAGAAATCTTTGGCTCAGTCAGAGTATGTCAAGACTATTCTGGAGAGATTTTGTATGACTGATTGCAAACAACTAG
This sequence comes from Sequoia sempervirens, assembly GCA_007258455.2. Lineage (NCBI taxonomy): Eukaryota > Viridiplantae > Streptophyta > Pinopsida > Cupressales > Cupressaceae > Sequoia > Sequoia sempervirens. The sequence goes on from VDFB02000003.1 coordinate 428,668,787, forward strand.
TTATTCTAGTTATGTAGGGAACGAAGCTATCTGTTGAGGATTGTCCAAAATCTCCTTCTGAGATGGAGGACATCACTAGTGTGCCTTATGCAAGTGTAGTTGGCAGCATAATGTATGTTATGGTCTGTACAAGGCCAGACATTTCCCAAGCAGTGGGAGTTCTTAGTCATTTTATGGAAAATCTTGGAAGGACACATTGAGATGATGTGAAGAGAGTATTTAGATATCTGAAGGGCACTTCAGACTATGCTTTGTGTTACCATGGCAACTTGGTTGAATCACAGAGGACTCTCAGCATTTGAGGTTATGTGGACTCTGATTGGGCAGGGGACATTGATACCAGAAGATCCACCAATGGATATATTTTCATGATGAATGGTGGTGCAGTGAGTTGGATGAGCAAGCAGTAGGCTATAGTCGCTTTGTCCACTACAGAGGCAGAGTACATGGCAGCAACACATGCCTATAAAGAAGCAATCTGGTTAAAACGTTTGTGTTCTAACATTGGTTTTGATGTAGGAAAAATTACTATTTACTGTGACAGTCAGAGTGCTATATGTTTGGCAAAGAATCCTACTTTCCATGCCAGGACCAAACATATAGATGTACAGCATCACATTGTACGAGATATGGTGGAGGATGGGAAGGTCTCTTTGGAGAAAGTGGATACTCTAGAGAATGTTGCAGATGCATTGATGAAGCCTGTGAGCACAGACAAGTTCAAGTGGTGTTCCAGTTCGATGGGCCTTTTGGCCCATGATTTTCAATAGTTTTACTATACTTTGGAGGTGTCAGTAAGATCTTCATCAAGTGGGAGCTTGTTGGAACGTGTGCCTCAATCCTTACTGACATGGAACTCCTGAAGGGAAAATTTGTTGTGACATTGTTCATGTCTGGGTGACTAACTATTCTAAATCTACTTGATAGGTTCATGTCACCAAGACAGAGTCGATGTCTTGTCGAAAATGACTATTTCTATGACTCTCTGTGTTCAGAGTGACCTTTTTTTGATTAGTAGAACTCTGCGCGGCAGTTGATCTTATCAGGCTAATGCTAGGGCTTCGGTGAGATGTCCCATCGAATGATGTAAGTCTCACCGATAGCTTATGGCTATCGGGCTAACACACACGGATCATTGGGGAGAGATCTCATCGAAGAAGGTAAGTCTCGTCGATAGGAGTATTCTCTTGGTCCATTCACAGTGACAAAAGATTTCGCTGAGAAGTCTTGGCGACTTGAATAAGTCACGTCAACAGTCTTCGGGATCACTTTGGGTGCTCAGAGAAAGGTCCTGGTGATGGACATAAGTCTTTCTGACTCGATAAGACTTGGTGATGCTCAATGAAAAGTCCTAGCAATGAAGAGCAGTCTCGCCGACTCGGTAAGATGTGATGGAACTCGATGTAAGGTCACAATGAAGAACAAAGGTCTTGCCCATAACAAATGATCATCGATGTAACTCGAAGATTTCGATATGAGGTCTTGGCGAGATCGGTATGTCTTGCCAATGGTCTCTCTAAGTTCGATATGACTTGCAAGCATCGGTAAAACATCTTGCCGATAGAAACATATTGAATGTCAGTGGACTCGATATGACTCATGGCGTTTGTTGAAACCTCTTACCCACTGTTGGAGACTTAAGCCAATTACTTTGTGGCATCGGGGAGACACTGTTAGTGTCTCACTGATATGCCAACATAGTTTGATTGCCTTTGACCGTGTGACCATGCTATGTGGCATCCCACTAGACCAATCAGAGGAAGCAATTTTCAAACGAATGACGATTGGATTTTTGCATCAATTGCAACACTAGAGAAAAAACTGCATGCAAGAAAAAATCTAAAAAGGCATGGAAACTTTCTTCGATGGAGCATTGCCGAATAAGGATACACAAAAGAAAAAATCAGAATGTGATAAAATAAAAGGAGAACAATTCTGATTTGTGGAGTGAGTGAGTTGAATTGATTTTGATGAGAGCATTGTCTGTAACTGATGAACAATGAGTAAAGCTACTGTGACTAACACCAGAGAGTTGAATCTCTGATTTGTATGTAATCTGTTGTTACTATAATACAAAGAGTTTTAGCTTGGTGTGGTGGGTTTTTTCCCAATAGGGTTTTCCCACATAAATCTGTTGTTCATTTGTCTTTGTGTATTTGTTCTATTTCTGAAAATATTTCATGTGTGTCTTAATTAGATTGTAATTTGAAAATTAAAAGCCCTGCATTGCATTCTTCCCTATGGATTTGACATTAGGAAAGTGTTTCCACACCTGTGATTTCCTTACATGTGGATTTTTAGATTTAGGCACTTTTTCTTTGGCATCCAAAGTGATTTTACTAACAATGGGATGTGTGTGAGGAGATGGATGATGTCGAGCGATGGAGGTAGGATTATGAGGATTATGTGTAGATGGAGGATGTGTAGGTATGTTCCTTTGTTGATCCTGATTAGAGGACATGAAAGTGGGATGTTTATGATGGGTGAAATGGATAGGTGATGGATGGATCAAAGAATGAGATGGAGGAGGTGATTTTAGGGTATAGGGGCCCAAAATAGATGTAGGACCTGGAGGAAACATGGACAGAGTAGATGGAGGATGGGAGATGGTAGAGGGAGGAACGTAAGGACCCAAATGGATGGAGCAGAGGAAGGAGGAATGTGGATGGTTATTTTGAGGTGATACGATAGAGGAGGAGGGATGGAAGCATATGACCTGGTGGAGCCATGGGAAGAGTCAATATTTCTTTTGGAAAAGGCTCGTTGAGGACGTCTAGAGGTTGTACCAACATCTTTAGATTGTGAGTCTTAGGAAATAGGTCCAAGACCTTGCATGCAGATTTGTTCTTTAACTTGGATAGGCTCTAAAATACCTTGCTCATGAAGGCCTAGACCTTTTCCTTGATAGTTCATTTTCTTAAGCATTTGATCCATGACAGGATTCTTGTTATTCTGGAAGAATGATGCTAGTCCATTATTAAGTGGGGTAGGATAGGTGGCGTATATACTTTGTTTTTCTTCTGCAAGGAGACCACCATGGAAGAATGTGAGGGTACCAAGGGGATATACAAGTGGTGTGGGGGTAGTAGGTGTAGACGATGATGGAGGATCAGGAGATGGAGATGGTGGGATAGCAGCATCTTGATCGAGACAAGGGAGTGGTAAGGGATCAAGAGAGGGATTAGGTGACATGATAGGATCTGCATTTGTGGTAGTGGGTGATAAGGGCTCATGCAATGGAGATGGAGATAAGGGATCATGAGATGGAGTGGTGGAATCTTGAATGACAAGGGGATCATGGGATGGAATAGATAGGAGACTATGATCTTGAGATGGGCTAGATGGGATGACAGGATCGTGATGTGGAGGAGGGGATATGGTATGCTTTGGATCAAGCTCTTGGCATGACTCATCATGTGGGAGAGGCATGATAATGGTGGAATATTGGATGGACTCCACAAGTGGGGGATATGGAAGGATGGAGGATTCATGAAGCTCAATGGAATAGATTTTGATAATGGATGGGACTTGTGTGTTGTCACTAGAAGTGGGAAGAGTAGCTTGGACTTGTGTGTCGTCGATGGGTTTAGTGGCTCTCAGAGTAGGAGATGGGGGCTTATTGGATTCAGTGGATGTGATGATCTCAACTATTTGAGTGTTGCTAGGGGTGGTAACATCAATGATAGGTGTGGTATGGAGAAGGGTCTAGTCACTAGTGACCATGGATGATGGATTGGAACTACGTGGGTCCACTACTTCAATGTGTGGAGTGGGGGATGTCTTCTTTCTTATAAGTCCTTGGAGAATTTCTGGCATGAGGAACTTGCATACTTTAGGTTTGGATGGCAAGGTAGGAGTGGATGAAGCATTAGGGATTGGTGGATTAGGATTAGATTGAGGAATGGGATTGGATTGAAGACTAGGAGTAGATGGAGGGTTAAGGTAAGGATATTGGAATGGTGAATTAGGATTGTAGTAAGGATATTGGGATGGCAGATTAGGATGGGAAGGTGGATTGAGATATGGAGATGTGGATGATAGATTAGGATAAGAATATGTGGTAGTTGGATTAGGATAGGTTGATGGGGATGTAGGATTAAGATAAAAAGGTGTGGATGTTGGATTAGGATGAGCAGACTGGTAAGGAGGATTATGATAAGGGGACATGGATGGTGGATTGTGATAGGAATATTGGGATGGTAGATTAGGATAAGAGGATGTGGGTGTTGGATAAGAGGATGATGTAGATGAAGGATATGACAAATATGCGGACAGATAAGGTACTGGATATCCCTTGTCAAAGGTAGCATAAGGAACATGATTAGGCGTGGATGAAGACATAATGGGATAGCTCAGAGGAGTAGTTAGGTTTTGGAAAGTGAGTGGATAAAGCTTACTAGCGATGACAGTGTCAAGGGGATCCATGTCGTATACCTCTTGATTGACAAGACTTTTGTTATTATCATTTATGTAATTAGGGTTTCCCTTGACTACTATTGATGGAGGATAAGGATTCATGATGATGAAAGGATAAAGAGAATGGACCAAAGATTTTGGATGGAAACTAACTAAAGCTCAAATCGATATTTAGGTCAAGCTCATATCAGGATTGGATTAAAACTCAGATTAGGATGATCGGATGATGCAATGGGATTGACTCTGATGATCGGATTTGATTACCAAAGGATGACCTCGGCACCGAATCTACTTTGAGATGGAAGTAGATTGATTGGGTCGAAGGTGATTGGATAAGGATGCGATTGGATTGGATAGGATTGGATAAGATGGATCAATGATTAATAAGATCAACTGATGGATCGGATAGGATGATGAAAGGGACTGTAAACCTCGTTCAAAGATTACCCTAGGTGACTTAGGATACTAATTGATTGGATTAAAGGATAAATGGATGATTGTGGCACTGAATCCACTTTGAGATTAAAAATGGATTGATTGGGCTGACGATGATGATTAACTTAGGATGGATGACAATCCTAAGTAGATGTTGATGATGATGATCAATTCAGACACTTAGGTCAATTTGGATAATAACTTTAGATGAAGTTCAGAGGATTTTGTATTGAGAAAATGATGATCTAATTGGGGAAATGGATGATAGAAATGGATGAACGATTACTCAGAACAAGAGAAGGAGGTTCAGAATAGATGAAATATTACTCAGAATGAGTAAATAGAAGATCAAGAGGGATGAATGACTACTTGAAATGAGTAAATGACTAATCACAATGGATAAATGATTCTCAGAATGAGAAGATGAAAGTTCAGAATGAATGAATTATTACTCAAAATGAGTAAATGAATGATCAAGAGGGGTGAACGACTACTTGAAATGAGTAAACAATTGCTAAGAATGAATGAAAAACTCTTAGAACAAGGAGATGATAGCTCAGAATGGATGGACGAGTACTCAAAATGAGTGAGTGAGTGATCAAAATAGATGAACGAGAGTTCGAAATGAGTAAACAATTGATCAGAATGGTTGAACGAGAGCTTGAAATGATAGAAGAAGGTTCAAAATGGATGAACATTTACTCAGAACAAGTAAACGAATTATTGAAAAGGGAGAATGAATGTTTAGAATGGATGAATGAAAGCTTGAAATGAGTAAACAATTGATTGGAATGGATGAACGGATGCTTGAATTAAGAGACAAGATTGGCTATGAAACGAGTGGATGTTTACTCAGAACGAGTGAATAGGAGCTCAAAATGATAGAAGAAGGTTCAGAATGGATGGACGTTTACTTGGAATGAGTGAACGGATGATTAGAATGGATGAATGATCCCCTGGAATAGGAAAACAGTGAATTGGAATGAAGAAAAGACACCCAGAATGACCAAACAGAGGACCAAAAAAGTTTTCTGAAGGCCAAGTCTACCCCTGGAGGTCAAGTCCACCCCTCCAAAGAATAACGAGCAAAAATGATCAAAAACAATGCAAAACGAAGACAAAACAGTTGAAAAAGCAACCCCTCCAAGGTCAAGTCTACCCCTAATAAGATAGGTCTTCCCTTCCAAATAAGAACAGATGAAAACAACTGAAAATGATGAAAAACAAAGACAAAACAACCAAAAAAGCAAGCAAAACAGGCTTTTTTAGGGTCTAAGAAGTCTATCCAAGGGAAAGTCTGCCCCTTCAAGGTCAATTCTACCCCTACTAGGGTAGTCTGCCCCTCCAAAGAAGAATAGGTGAAAATGACTGAAAACGATGAAAAACAAAGACAAAACAACAAAAAAAGCATGCAAAAATAGTTGTTTTAGGGTCTGGGAAGCCCCTCCAAGGGAAATTCTGCCCGTCCATGGTCAAGTCCACCCCTACTAGGGTAGGTCCTACCCTGGAGGGAGGGTATGGCTTTAGAGGAGGGAAAGTATGGCTCTGGTGGTCAGGTATGGCTCTGGAAAAGGTTAGGTATGGCTCTAAAAAAGGTCAGGTATGGCTCTGGAGGGTGGGTATGGCTCTGGAAAAGGTTATGTATGGTTCTGGAGGGTGGGTATGGCTCTGGAAAAGGTCAAGTATGGATCTAGAAGGGCAGGTATGGCTCTAGAAAAGGTCAGGTATGGCTCTAGAAAAGGTTAGGTATGGCTCTGGAAGGGTAGGTATGGCTCTAGAAAAGGTCAGGTATGGCTCTGGAAAAGGTCAAGTATGGATTTGGAAGGGAAGGTATGGCTTTGGAAAAGGTCAGGTATGGCTGTGGAAAAGGTTAGGTATGGCTCTAGAAGGGCGATATGGCTCTAGAAAAGGTTAGGTATAGCTTTGGAAAAGGTTAGGTATAGCTCTGGAGGGTGGGTATGGTTGTCAGCCAGGTTAGGTCTACCCCTCAAGGAGGTCAAGTCTATCCCTAGAGGTCAATTACGCCTATCTAACAAAAGTTGGTCAAAATTGGCTAAAACAGGCTGAAGAGGGGTTGGTTCAAAGGTCAAGTCTACCCCTAGAACAGGTCAGGTCCACCCCTGGAGGGAAGGTTCACCCCTAGACAGGTCTAAACTTGATTTAAGAAAAGAAGAGTAAGGAAAATGACCCAAAACATAGCAAGCATCAATCAAAGGATATAGCTGACTCAACTCAACAAAAAATTATTGGTTTCACACAAAGAAAACAGTTCAAGCAACACAATCCTAAGACTAATAGAATGGGGTATGGCTAACAAAGTCTTCTATTCTAGGATGAACATGGTTGCTAAGGAGTCCTCGATATACACCCGATATGTGAGGCTTAAACCATGAACACCAACCCATTACAAGCGTGAGTTGGAAACCTTAGCAAGATACTAGAGGCTCAGACCAACTCTTCACATCATCCTGATGCTTCACACATTACAACATGGTTGGATTTGGGTACAGCTTTGGCTCTCCCCCCTTTAGAACTTTAGAGGTATTAATTAAATAATAGTGATATTACTTAATTAATGCAGATAAGGGGATGTTAAGATGAAAAGGGATAAATTTGGATAAATTAAGTGTCCAAATTTAGGTGTCTAAAACTGCCAATGGGAAGAGTAACACCTATGTTGGCTCAGCCGCAGGAATCTACAAGGGATGTAAGCGCATCACGCGAACATCTACGCATCGTGCTAACATTTGTGCACCGCGTGAGCATCCCTGACAAAAATTCCTCCACCAACACACAAAATAGGCTCCACGTGGACCACTAGCAGTGGGCTTAAGTAAATTTAAGCCTCTAAGTTTGATTTTCTAAAGTGTATAAGGGTAAAAAGGGGAATTGCGCCTAGGGTGAAAATTCACTCTTATACATTTTTCCCCCACTTTAGAGAGCATGAGTACTAATGAGTGCTTGGTAAAGTAGATCAAGAAGAGAGTAGGGTTAGAAAAGTATACCTGAACCATCAAGGAAGTAGTACTCGGTCTGGCATACTTGAAGGTGCAGAAGATGAGAAGGACTCCATAGCTTCTCGGAGCTATGAAGTTGGAACAAAGCATCTTATAGGCCTGTGGACCTACAAGGAGGAAACCCCCAAGATCTCTTGCATGGAGGAAGCCCCAACGAAGCGGTGACACATCTACCCATAGATAGAACAAGTCAAAAGTGGTGACATGTCTACTCACAGATAGAGTGTGTCTAAAGTGGCGACATGTATTCCCGCAGATAGAGTGTTTCTAAAGCAACGACATGTCTATCTGGAAATAGAGCATGTCTAAAGCGGCAACACCTCTACCCACAGATAGAACATGTCTAAAGCGGTGACACATCTACCTACAGATAGAACATGTCTAAAGCAGTCGGTCACATAGACCGAAAAACTTTCAAAGGGGTCCCTCAAGAACCCTTCAAAAGGAGAGGGGTCCACTCAAGGGACATGTCTAAAAGGTAAGGTCTAGTCAGGCTACCCTTGAGCTAGACATGAAAGGGTGAATGGAATGAGCCTAGTTGGGTTTTCCCTGGGCTAGATGTGAAAAATTCCATTCATTACAAAGGATTTTGAAGAAAGGGTCCCTAGGGGAACCCGCCATGAACAAGAAAGGGGGTTCGCTTAAGGGACATGCAATTCAAAAGCAACTATTTTCTTAGAATGATTCATCATCAAGGAATCCTTTTGAAAGATGTTCACTTCATCAAGGAACTTAAAAGGAAGGTCATGCCCCCACATGAGGGGAGGTCAACATTTTTCCCACTTTGGAGGAAGGTCTTCAAGTCCTTTTTTTATGAACCTGTGATGAAGGAAACACAAACTGCTAGGGTTCCAAGTTGAGAATGTAATTCTAAGGAAAAAAAGTTGTAAAGACTTTAAAGAAAAGATTCATTGGCAACAAATTCATTTTATAAAAATTGAAGTGTTAAAGAAGAGCATTTTCACACATATAAGGGATAACTCAAGCAAAGAAGGGGGAAAGATAAAGGGAAAGTAGAAGAGAAAAGAAAAATACAAACCAAGAACACATGGGGATCTGGTTTAGCGGAGTTGGATCTGTTTGAGCTCATATAATAATAGGTAACTACAATGCAAGGCAAAAGATCATCAATCCCCAACCAGATCAAGAAGAATGCATGGAAAACAAGGTAAAAATAAAAAAATTGGGTCAACATGGAAGGGAAGCCTAAATGCCCCCAACACTTTGCATCGTCCCCAATTTATTGAAAATCAAGCACAAACATGGAAAAATGTTTATGACACAAAAACCACGCCTATATCCAAGCACCAATAAGGGTGATGAGGGTCATACAGGCACACATAGCCCAAGTACGGGGGAACACATTACAAAACACACACACACAAGATCAAGAAAAGGGGACCTCCTCCTAACACTGATCATCCAAGAGGTCTTCTGCTTCCCAATCTAGATCCTTATAAGGGGAAGGAGGATGAGCCTGTAAGGGTGGACTATTAAGAGGAGGGGCGTCTGGGCCTCCCACAACAAGGGCCAAGGAAGAGGGCCCCTCAAGGTCCCCTCCACCGAGCTCTTGTGGAGTCAAGATCAGGGATTTTGTGAAGATCACTAACAAGGTTGGGACTTCATCCACAGAATTAAACATGCATCCCATGGGAGCATCATGCTTATTCTCAGCAGATGGTGCAAGTTATTCCTAAAATCCACCACTAGGCTCACCTAATTATTTGGGAGTAGTGACAAACTCAGCGGAATCTAGGAATGGTTTTATCGCAAGGATAGAACAAGTCATCACGGGGCCACCTTGCAAAGAATTATATCCTTCATTTCTAGAAGGACCAACCTCCACCTCCTTCTTCATGGGAGGAGATGAACTCCTCATAGATGACGCTAGAAGTGTAGAGGAGGAGGAAGAAAGAACTACAGTAGATATGACCGAAGTGTTAACCATATCCACAGCCTTTGGGAAGGGTTGAATATCTAAAACAGACATCAACAAAGGTGGCCCCACTAAAGGAGTGATAAACACATGTACCCATTTCAGGTTAGGCACATTTGTGCTCACAACGAAAGTCAAGAGTAGATCAGACTAAAGAGGAATAGGAAGGGAGGAAGGAGAAGCTGCAAGAGATCCTAAAACAGGAGCGGTTGTTCCTTCCTCCTTCTATTGTGAGGCATCCTTCTCGGCCAGGAGAGATTTTCACCAATGTTGGAACTCATGTTGAAGGAGGTTTCAATGGCTCTTGGAGTTAGGAGCCAGAGCTTGCGAAGGGATGGGATGTTCCTACTCGACCATAGGAACATCCACTATAGCCGTTTCGGGGAGAGGAACGAGTTCCTATACAGGAGCAGGGGGAGTAGGATGAGGAGCGACAGGAGGAGTCAACTCAAGAGCCTCGGTAGCAGGCCTCTTTCCACTCATTTCCTTGGGAGCAGGAGCAGTAGGAGGCCACAGATTGAATTCTCTATGAGAACCTTTCTTTCTATCATATAAGTAGTACCATGGTCCTGGATATTCATTAGGAATGTATGCGACTCTAATATTGGGCCTACACCAAGGAGGAATCATCGCACTCAGAGGATAGCCACCGGGTCTACTCATCCAATACTCTTCCTAGGAAAGGGGAGAGGATGGGGCAGTCTAGGAAAAGGTCATTTTCTCTTTACCTTTATGAGAAGGAGAGGGAGCCATTATGGGCTTATCCTGTTTCTTGAAGGAAGAGGGATCAGATGGTATAGCCTTCTTTTTACCTTTGTGGGCAGGAGAAGGGGTTGGCATTGACTTCTCTTTCTCTCTTGGAGGAGTAGTTGTAAGCATGGGCTCCTTCTTCTCATCTTGGGAAGAGGAGGTGAACGGTCTTTTCATTATAGGAAAGGTCAGATTTGGCTCCCCTTTACCTCTATTTTTATACTTTACATAGCTTTTGTAAAGTAGGTTCATCCTTGGTGGAAATGGACCGACCAGAGAGGGCCAAAAGTGATCTAATGAATACCCACCATGAGATACCAAAGGCTAATATCCGATGTCATGCACTACATGCACGACACCCTCATGGGATAATTTCAGACACTTATGAATAACGGAGGCAACCCCATTCATGGATGCTAGCCAAGGAATTCCTAGCTTTACTCTGAACAAGTTCGACTCTGGAATAACATCGAATATTGTGTCAATAGTCCTAGGTCCAACTAGGACAAACAGAGTGATCGATCCATAAGGTTTTAGACTCATACCATTGTGAGTATGGATGGTATATTTTGTTTCTTCATACTTTTATTTTTGCAATGAGTTCAATACTAATGTTTCTTCGGTAATAACATTCACACAGCTCGTAGGGTCTATCAAGACTCTGATCACTATGTTACCATTGACATGAGCGGGAATGTAAAGAGGTGAAGGCTTGTTGTTTAAGGGTAGATCTTGTGTTGTAAATGTAATATCCAATGAATCAAGTGTGGGTGGAACAGTAGAAGTTATTGTGACCACGTTTACATAGGCCTCGAGTTGAGGAACAAAATCAGTTGGATTGATAATCATGTTGGCAGAATGTGATGGAAATGGGTTAGTGTATATCTACAACTCACTGTTAGCTTTCACCACTAATTTGTTAGTGTTTTTTTTGTTCCCATTGAGACAAATGGTACCATCCTCAATGCGGTCTTGTATCTCATGACGCAACTACATGCAACATTCAGTATCATGTTCATTAATGAGATAGTACTGACAGTAAGCGCTCCCATCATACCAATTAGGATAGGGTTCCTTAACAGGTTTAGGGACCAGTAGATTTATGATCTTATCCTTCAAAAACTTTTGCAAGATGGAAGTGTAAGATTCAAAAAAGTTTATGAATTTCCAGTTGCATTTGAGGCCATTGTCATCGACAGCAGCTAATACATTTATAGTGGCTTTACCCTTTCCAAAGATTGATACAATGGATTTCCCTTTAGAACGGGAGCGCGAGGAAGATCCCTCGAACTGAGAAACCATCTATAGCTATTCTCGTAAGGCTACACACAAATGCACAAAAGAAGGATATTTCATAAGGGAAAACTTCTCTTGCCAAGGCCTTTGTAAGTTCCCTATGAACACCTTTTATATGTCAAAATTGAGCAGCTAATATGAAATTTTTGAAAGTGCTTGATAATGCACTATAAAATCAATAATCTTCTCATTGTCTCCTTGCTTACATCAGATGAGATCCAAGAAGGTCATCTTTACCCTGATGTTTTCTTGGAACTATCTATGGAATTCATTAACAAGTTGGTCAAACGAGAAGACAGAATTATCAGGAAAGGAACAGTAGCACTTGAGTGTTGTATCCTTGAGATATCAGGGAAATAGTTTAGCCATCAAGGCATCATGACATGGAAGAAGTTGGTGCAGAGGGCGTTAAAGGCAGATATGTGTTTCTGCAGATCCCCTTTACTACCAAACTTCTCAAATTTAGGAATCTTCATTCCCTGAGGGGAGGGAGTGTTCAAGATGGTAACCGAAAACGAGCTATGTTGGAAGAAAGGCTAGAAAATAGGTTGGGTAGAGGCTTGGGAAAGGCTCGCTAACTAACTCTGCATCTTACCCATATTCTGAAGTAGAGTGTTTAGAATAAGGTTGCTAGAAGATAAAGAGCTAGAGGAACCTCCTCTAGAGCCACTGCCAGTTATGCCTCCAAAACTAACACTGGTGTGACTTTCGCCAGAGCCACTACTAGAGCCACCACCACTAGTAGGGCCTGTTGTCTCTTAGAAATGCACCCTATGCAAAGTTATAAAAACTGAGCTTTCTAGAGAAACATGGGATCATTTCAAGGTTGTGGGTCACCTAGAGTTGAAATGAACCTCCGAAGAATGTCGGCTTCCTTTGGTATCACCTAGCTACTAATCTGTAAGGGGAAAGGGAGAAGGGGTACATAAATTGAAAACTACTCCTATGGTGATACACCGAATTGATAAGAAATCATGAAATGAAAACAAGATGAACATACACTGAGAAGGTAATGGTTAGTATTTCACTCATTCAACATGACCCCTTTAGACTTATGCACTATTCTTAAAAGGCTTTCTCTACATACATATCTTAAGAAGGAAAGATGAATTCATAGCTTTAAGGTATGAATACAGATTTTAGAAAAACACAGTTGAGAACTTGCATAATCTAAAAAAAATACAAAAACTGAGAGTAATACAAACATTAACACTGGCTTCCGAGGTAAACTCTGTGTTTTATTCCAGATTCTAGTTGAGCTACAAAGCATACATCAGCTGGGAGAGAATTGTCAAAAATCACTGAGTCCATAAAATGCACCATCTAAACTGCTTTCAAAGAGGCAAAAAATGCCTTATATACAAAAAGATCTCGGCCCCCAGGGCTTACAAAAAATATCTAGCTCTGAAAGATCCTCCTTAGATCTTTTTTCTAAAATTAATGTTGCATTTTTGCGTGTCTTTGTTTTCCATGTCAGTGAAGAGTCATTCCCTGAAGAAGACTTTAGATCTTTTGTAGCTACCAAATGCATTTACTTCTGGTCCTCGTGTCCTCCTTGAACCTCTTCGGCCAAGCTTCCTTGAATGCTTCTGATTTTTTAGCAGATCTGTGTCGATTCACATTCTGTTAATCTTCTTGGCACCAGTCAAGCTGCCAACAACTCACCCGTAGCTCTCTCTGATTGGCTGGGAACATTCCACATGGATTCCCCTATGGTCAAAAGCTTGTTCAGTTAGAATTGCATCTCGGCGAGACACTGGAAGTGTCTCACCGATGTAATTATGCCCCCCTGCAGCTATCGGCATAACATGGAACTATCGATGAGAGTTTTTATCGAGCTTCAAAAGTCATACCGATATCCCTGAAACCATCAACAAGACACAACTCTTTCGTTGAGACATCATGTCAAGATCCCCATTCTTTGGAGAACTCCTTCATTTCGGAGAGACTCTGATTAGTCACTGGGACATCACAACGATGACACCTTTTTTCCCCGAGCTCCAAACTCTTTCAACAAGAGTCCACCCTATCGGCCAGACATTTTGGCAAAAGCGCAAACCTTTAGAAAGCTCACTTTGCTTCGGGGATACATCCTTGTGTCGACGAGACGTCATGGTGACCTCCCTTATTCTCCCGAGCTCAAATATTTCATTCGGTGAGACACTGGCGTTTCGGTGAGGCCTCTTACCGAAGCCTCATTATCCTACCGCTATGCTCCATAGTCGGCGAGACTCATCGGGTCGGGGAGACATCCTGGCAAAGCTCAACCACTTCCCCGGGCTCAAACATCCCTTTAGTGAGACACTAAGCCCTCAGTGAGACAATATGTCGATATCAATTTCTCTCGACGAGGCCTTTGCCAGTCGCCGAGACATCTTGGCGACTTGACCTTCCTTTTGGCGAATGAAGATCCCATTGGGGTGACTCTCATGTGTCGGCAGGACTTCCTACTGAGCTTCTCACATTACACTGAAGGCACAAGGCATGTCAGTGTGACTTTTCATTATCGATGAGACTTCCTGCCGAGCTCACATCCTTTCGGCAACACTGCTTCCCTTCGGTGAGACATTGCTCGTCGGTGAGACCTCTTGGCTAAGCCCCATATTGTCACTGGGACCCTAGCCTGTCAGCCAGACATTTCCCTAAGATGACCATCCTACGCTGGGAGCACTCCATTTCAGTGTGACTTCGCTTGATCGGCCAGACCCTACGTCGAGACCTTACCTTCTAGTGAACTCGGATCTTCATTTGGGGACACCCCTCGTCGGTAAGAGCCCATACCAAAATCATTTGTTTTCATCAATGCCAACCTTCTAACCTACTGTTGCCGAGACAACCCAAGCGGAGAGATACAAAACTTCATAGTGACCGAGATGTCTTGGCGACCATGAGGATTTCAAACAAGTATGACCCAAAGCTGGTCGGCAAGACCCTTGGGGAAGTCTTGCCAACTTTATTCCTTCAAGGTTTTTATGCCAAATCAAAGTGAGGGATCCCCTCCAATAGACCTCTCTGTGACTTAGCATCAGATGCATGATTCTTCCCTTGTACGAATGCTCCATTTGGCCCTCTCGAACATCTGTCACATGATTTATCCTGTCTGATTGAGCCCACAGGTGAAAATTGGGCAACATTTCTGGCGACCTATGCTGGATGTTTGCCTGCTAAAAATGGGAACCAGTAGCCTAGGCCTATCCATTGGGCACAGAGTCATTGGGAAAACTCAGGAATGGACCTAGAGTAGCCTTACACATGGCTATAACACAGTTGTAACTCAATAGAACACAGGTCACTTAGAAAATTATTGAAAATAGGAAACTATAGAAGGGAAAACATCTAACTGTGCTGAAACAACACTTAGGGAAAATAAAGATGCATTTGAAATGAAACTAACCTACCCTATGCTACTAAGCAAAGAAGTTGATCAAACGAAACCATTGACAGGTTGGGTAAAATAACTTCCCTTCCTAAAAATTCTACAATGTTTACTACGTTGGAGAACAAATAAAAAGAAATGAAGCATGCATGACAATTCAATGGATGGCTGCAAGATCTCTTGCAGAACATATTCAAGCTTACTAACCCTTTCATATGGAATGTAAACATTCTCGTGCTGAGGTGGGAATGTAACTTGAGTGTGCTCCTCCTCAGCAGTACCCTCATGCTTGGGTGCAAGCAAGGTATCAATATCTTTGCTGGTCTCCATTTTAGCTAGATGCCTGATCAGGCATCCTTGTGAAAGAATAGGTTCCAAGCCAATCCTGCTGGGTCTACTTTGATCAGCTACTTCCACAGTCATAACCCCATGATGATTGGAATGAGCTACCTTTTGTGATTCAAATGAAACTATGGCAGCTCCTTCCACTTGGTTATGCTGCTCACACTCTCTGGATTTAGCTAATGATGGATTGGCATCAAGCTTTGAGCAAAACTCCTCCACTATGCTTGAAAACACATCCTTTTCAAGTTCCTGATAAGCTTCCTCATGCATGACATGTCCTACATCAATCACATAATTTTCACCTTGGAGGATAGAATCAGGTTCAAGCTCAAGATTTTCTTCCTAAATTAAGGCCCCATTGTCTTGCTTATCATCATCTATCAACAACTGCCTAAATTGCTTGATGTCCTCTAGCTTTTTTGAAACTGCAACCTCACAAGTTCCTTCCATTTGAGGAAGATCTTTAGTCAGTTTTGAGCTTTGAGAAGAAGCAATCTGCCTGAAGCTTGGAAATAAAAACACATGCTCCTCCAATTTAGCAATTTCATCGTAGTTGTCCATGCTAGATTTAACCTGTCTGAAACTTGGAAGCTTGTGCTTTGAGGCCCCCTCCTTCACAGGTAGTTGGGGTTGTAACCTATGAGCTTGTGCAAGCAAGTGTTTCATCTGCTCATCCTTAGCTAAAACTTTTCTAACCAACAATTCCTTCTCATATATCTACGCTTCCAACTCCTACTGACGAATGTGCGCTCGAAAGGCAAGCTCCTCTTGCTGCATATTATACTCATTTTCCCTTTCTATGTCTAACATCCACCTTTGAAACTACAGCAACATCTCCTTGATGCTACCCAACTCGGTATTCACATTGTTAGAATTTTGGGATTGACTCAGGAGCCTACAAGGCTGGCTCAAAGCAGAATTAATATGTTGTGAGGAGAATTGAGCAGAGGTGGGAGGGTGGAAAGCATGTTGAGCATGTTGATAGGTTGTTGTTGCATGGCTGTTTGGGATTAAACTAGCAAAATGATTGGCCTGATATGGCTAGTAGGGTGATTGGTTGACAGCATTTTCATGAAACTGAGGTGGGTATACATGTTGACTATGAAAATCTGTCATCTCTACTCATATAAATGCTAGAAATCGGAATATTAAGCTTGTAATTGAAACATACCAGCACTGAACTTATTGAAACCAATAGATTTGCTCGGACTCGCCAGGTATGTAAAGAAAATGCCTCCAAAGGCTGAAACTACTGCTACACACACCAAACAGCAACAATACAATGCATAAACATGAACTAAGGAGTAGTTCACTGTCCCATCGGGCATGCCAGAAACTGTTGTCTCTTAGAAATGCACCCTATGCAGAGTTATAAAAATTGAGCTTTCTAGAGAAACATGGGATCATTTCAAGGTTGTGGGTCACCTAGAGTTGAAATGAACCTCTGGAGAAGGCCGGCTTCCTTTGGTATAACCTAGCTACTAATCTATAAGGGGAAAGGGAGAAGGGGTACATAAATTGAAAACTACTCCTATGGTGATACACCAAATCGATAAGAAATCATGAAATGAAAACAAGATGAACATACACTGAGAAGCTAAAGGTTAGTATTTCACTCATTCAACATGACCCCTTTAGACTTATGCACTATTCTTAAAAGGCTTGCTCTACATACATATCTTAAGAAGGAAAGATGAATTCACAGCTTTAAGGTATGAATACAGATTTTAGAAAAACACAGTTGAGAACTTGCATAATCTAAAAAAAATACAAAAACTGAGAGTAATACAAACATTAACACTGGCTTCCGAGGTAAACTCTGTGTTTTATTCTAGATTCTAGTTGAGCTATGAAGCATACATCAACTGGGAGAGGATTTTCAAAAATCACTGACTCTAGAAAATGCACCATTCGAACTACTTTCAAAGAGGCAAAAAATGCCTTATATACAAAATGATCTTGGCCCCCAGGGCTTACAAAAAATATCTGGCTCTGAAAGATCCTCCTTAGATATTTTTTTCTGAAATTAATGTTGCATTCTTGCGTGTCTTTTTTGTCCATGTCGGTGAAGAGTCATTCCCCGGAGAAGCCTTTAGATATTTTGTAGCTACCAAATGCATTTACTTCTGGTCCTCGTGTCCTCCTTGAACTTCTTCAGTCGAGCTGCCTTGAATGCTTCTGATTTCTGAGCAAATCCATGTCAATTCACATTTTGTTAATCTTCTTGGCACCGGTCAAGCTGCCAATGACTCACCTGTAGCTCTCTCTAATTGGCTGGGCACATTCCACATGGATTCCCCTACAGTCAAAAGCTTGTTCAGTCAGAATCGCATCTCGGTGAGACACTAGAAGTGTCTCACCGATGTGATTATACCCCCCCTGCAGCTATCAGCATAACATGGAACTGTCGATGAGGTTTCTTATCGAGCTTCAAAAGTCATACCGATATCCCTGAAACCATCAGCAAGACACAACTCTTTCGTTGAGACATCATGTCAAGATCCCCATTCTTTAGCGAACTCCTTCATTTTGAGGAGACTTCGATCAGTCACTGGGACATCACAATGATGACACCTTTTTTCCCCCGAGCTCCAAACTCTTTCGGCAAGAGTCCACCCTGTTGGCCAGACATCTTGGCGAAAGCGCAAACCTTTAGCAAGCTCACTTTGCTTTGGGGAGACATCCTTTTGTCGACGAGACGTCATGGCAAGCTCCCTCATTCTCCCAAGCTCAAATATTTCATTCGGTGAGACACTAGCATGTCGGTGAGACCTCTTACCGAACCCTCATTATCCTACCACTATGCTCCATAGTCAGTTAGACTCATCGAGTTGGGGAGACATCCTAGTGAAGCTCAACCACTTCCCCAGGCTCAAACATCCCTTCGGTGAGACACTAAGCCCTCGGCGAGACATTATGCCGATATCAATTTCTCTCGGTGAGGCCTTTGCCAATCGCCGAGACATCTTCGCGACTTGACCTTCCTTTTGGCGAATGGAGATCCCGTCAGGGTGACTCTCATGTGTCGGCGGGACCTCCTGCCGAGTTCTTGCATTACACCAAAGGTACAAGGCATGTCGGTGTGACTTTTCGTTATTGATGAGACTTCCTGTCAAGCTCACATCCTTTTGGGGACGCTGCTTCCCTTCGGCGAGACATTGCTCGTCGGTGAGACCTCTTGGCTAAGCCCCATACTGTCACTGGGACCCTGGCCTGTCAGCCAGAAATTTCCCTGAGATGACCATCCTACACTGGGAGCACTCCATTTTGGTGTGACTTCACTTTATTGGCCAAACCCTACGCCGAGACCTTACCTTCTGGAAAACTCGGATCTTCATTCAAGGAGACCCCTCCTTGTCGAGAAGAACCCATACCAAAATCATTTATTTTCACCGACGCCAACCTTTTGGGCTACTATTGCTGAGACATCCCAAGCAAAGAGATACAAAACTTCATAGCGACAGAGATGTCCTAGTGACCACAAGGATTTCAAACAAGTATGACCCAAAGCTGGTCAGCAAAACCCTTGGGGAAGTCTTGCTGACTTTATTCCTTCAAGGGTTTTATGCCAGATCAGAGTGAGGGATCCCCTCCAATAGACCTCTCTGTGACTTAGCATCAGATGCATGATTCTTCCCTTGCGTGAATGCTCCATTTGGCCCTCTTGAACATTTGTCACATGATTTATCCTATCTGATTGAGCCCGCAGGTGAAAATTGGGCAACAAGGCCTCTGCCAGAACTACCACCACGACCTCTACCAGAACCACCTCTACCAGTACCACCTCTACTACCGAATCCACTACCACTACCAAAGCCTCCACCACCAGAGGTGACAAAAGGGGTAAAGCTAAAGCCCAACGGGACCTTATTCACCTTGATAGTTTCCAGTTGCTTAGGGATGAAAGGGATACTAATGGAAGGGACCACATTGGCCATGTAGACAGAGGTGGGAGGAATTGATACTCCTAGCTATCTCTTGTGTTCTTCCAAGGTGACTCCTTGTGCAAAACTAGAGTTTCTCAAAGGGGCACATGCTTCGGCAATACTAAAGAGACTACTTAGAAGCTCTACACCTATTCGGTCTTTATCCATCATATTTTTTAGTTCACTAACAACCTGAGCAGCTCTATCCATCTTTGGATTTCTTTCCAAATTTTTTTCAAGGTCGCCCAACCCCTTTGTAAGGGTGGACACATATTCAACAAGGATTTGAACAGCCTCATGCTCATCCACTGATGATGGTGTGGGGGACGTAGGAGGAGTGGGTACATGATCATTTTCATCAGTCAATCCCATCTCACTTCTCAACACCTACTCCTATGCAACCAAACTAATGGCAGGACCAGAGAAGAGGCCAGTAGAGAGACCAAGTGAGACCTTCATTCTATCCATCAAATTTTTTCATACACTTCTCCTCACGATATGCCCAAAAGTTGTGGACTAGGTTGTGATGCTCATAAATGTTCACAATGCTTGAGAACACAACAATTGCAAAGTAACCGAGGGAAGCCTCAACACCGACAGATGAACAGACATTGGTTCACATCAAGTTCACCAAAAATGTAAGAGGGGGACCACCATGTGAAAGACCCCAAGTCATGGGTCAAGATACGAGAGGCTGCCCTAACTTACCTCAACTAAATGCAGTGTTTAAGGTATGAGGGTGAGAATGATGAGGATTATAGAATCCTACAACCACTTGTCAATCTCAAGTTTTAAGGTGGGGCTAGGCGAGTCAGTTTTTCAGTCCAACTCTGCACCTCAAGAAGCTCTCTGCCCGAGGATGTCAGTGCGGACCTTGGACAACAGCGTGGTGTACTAGTGTCTTAGAAGTGCATTGTAGTTCGTACAATTAGATTACAGCAAAGACAAGGTTGGATTCTCTAAAATGACTAACAGCCTAGCTTAACAACTTCTAAGAGAACAAAACAATATTATGAAATATGAGAACTACAAATGGAGGTGATAAAGTAGATATACCAAATCCAAGGTGGCAAAGATGATCTCGTAGAAGATCCTATTTTCCAGCTAGCTCCATAGAGTGCGTCTACCTATACACAGCAAGAGAGAAAATTTTGGGGGGGTGTATAGGGGCTTGCCTCAGTCAGACCCCCATTTAGGTGTTTCCACTGCCACAGACATCCAAAAGAATGAGATAAAGAAGAAATACATAAAGAAAGAAAAAGGACTACAAAACAATACTATCCTACCCACCAAATGATAGAGGAGAGGAGAGGGAAGCTTACCACCTCCACCAAGAGCACTCAAGGCTACTTGGGGGAGAAATGAGAGGAACTCAAGCCTTTGTTGTGAATGGCATGGTCCCAAATGTGCTCTACCAAGTTGATTAAGTGTGATACTGCTATAATGGAATGCTTGGAAGTGAGTGAAAGTGAGCTTGTGAGAATGCTAGAATGAAGGCCTAATCTACTGAAGAGTTGGAATGCAAGTTCAATGAGTGAATATGAAGGAATGAGGAAGGAAATGGCCATATTCAGGTCGGTTGGCTGAAGGAGGCATTACAACTTCGCTACCAATGGGAAGAGTAATGCCTATGTTGGCTCAACCGCAAGAATATGCCAGGGACGTAAGCGAGCCACGTGGATGTCTGTGTATCACGTGGGCGTCCCTGAGAGAAACATCTCCACCGACACACAAAATAGGCTCCACACGGACCACCAACAGTGGGCTTAAGTAAATTTAAGCCTCTGACTTTGGTTTTCTAAAGTGTATAAGGGAAAAAAGGGGAATTTCTCCTAGGTTGCAAATTCACTCTTATAGAGTTACCAATAAGCTTAGGAAGCACAAAAATGAGGTTTTTAATGCTATTAAAGGAATTTTAAAATTTGGATGGGGACTTATTCACCCAGAGGGATGAATGAGTCCCAATTAGTGTTTTTTTTTAATTTTCAAAAAAACTAAAGTGATTTTTATACTTTTTAGCTTGTATGATCTGTAATCTAAATGCAAATGCAATTTTTAGATGTTTTTCAATGATTTGAGATACAAAATGCAACCTATATGCACTTTCACTAATGCAAAATTTTGAAACCCTAGAATGTCAATTAACTATTGCAAACTCTAATGCAATGTTAATGCAAGGTAGATCTAGGATGATGATGCACTCCAAATCAAAATTATGAGGTTCACCAAAATGTAGGATATAATTTTGTTGTCACTAGGGTTTTAGGACCTAGGTCAACAAGCTTTATATACTCCATATTCAAGGATTACCTGGAGATCTCAATCAAATGATGATAATGGGAGAGAGAGAGAGAGAGATCTACTAAGGGGTTTTCCTAGGGCATATTTAGAGATTAATGAGGGGTTAACCACCAAGCTAGGGCTTGGAAAAATGTATGAAATGTAAGATCTAATGATTGAACTTAATGATGCATAAAACCTCGCTAAATGAACTATAAATGCAAATAAATTGGAATAGAAAACTGGAAAAGTATAGAGGAGCACCTAGAAACCTGAGAGAGCTTGAATGGAGGCCTAAATTGTTGAATAACTTGAAATTTAGGCCTACTCGGACTCATTCGCTAGTCTGGATGAACCATTCCTAGATCTGGGTTTTAGTACAGGAACAAGTTTCTGGAAAAAGGGTATCTATAATAGTAAAAATCTCAAAATTTACCAAAATTGGGACTCATTTGCTAGAACTAGCAAATGAGTCTAGTTAGGGTTTCCTAGAACTTCAAAGTTTTAATTTGGTCTTCAATGTCTACTCTTTCTATTCCTCTTTATTTTTGGATTTGAAACTCTAGTTTCAAGGTTGTAGGTGACTTTTTAGTGAAGATAGCAACCTTGTAAATAAGGGGACAGTTCCAAAAAAAATTCTCAATCTTGTAACCTAATATACAAAGGTCCTTCATACTCCAAGACACCTATATCTACAATCACACAAAGAGAGAGAGAGATAGAGAGAAAGAGAGAGTGTGTTTATTGTTAGGGAATAGGGGTTTGCCTTGGTCAAACCCCATTTAGCTAATTAAACCATTTATGATGAAACAATGAAACATGCGACATGAAACATGAATAATGATACCTTGAAAGATTCCATGTAAATGATGTCTTGTAAATATGCAACTCAACATGAAATGTCCATGAAGGATATAGATCTTGATCTTGAAAATAGGTGTAGAATAATGCTTGATCTTGGATCTTCAATGCTACATCACAACACTAGCTAAATAACATGCTTGATGTTTGATAACCTTGACATGATGATGGATCTTGGATTGCTACAACAATTGATGAAAAAAATTTCCCTTGAATGCTCTTGCAAACACTTGAATGATCTTGTGAACTTCAATTTGCTATTATGAATGCTCTCACAAAATTCTTAGGTGAAAATGAGTGAGAGAACCTTGTATTTATACTTAATTATGAAAGAATTCCCAAAATTACAACACTAAAAGCCAACATCATATCTAGCAGGATAAAATCCTGCCAAAAATCTAAATTAATTTTAATTTTGGACCATACAGGACTCATTCTCCCAAGGTGGTGAATGAGTCCCATTAAACATAATTTATGGGTAAAATTTTAAAAATGCTTGGAAAGGTCTGAAACCAATTTTGGGACCAAAAAACCTAGGTGGGACTCATTTACCCAAGGTGGTGAATGAGTCCTATATCACTAAATCTACACCATACAACCTGAAAACACTTGAATTTTTATTGAATGTTGATTTGTGACAGGAATATCCTTGAAAAGATGCATTAAATGAGGCTTGTGGATGCAAAATAAGGCTAATTAAAGCATAAAGAATCCCAAATATTAATGACAACCCTAGAAAGGTATGAAAGTGTGTTACAACACTTTACAACACTCCAAATAAGGTAGGATTAAGGTACATTTTGGTTAAAAGTAGGTCCATTAGGTTCAGTTAAATAATAAAACCTTAGAAAAGTGTGAAAGTGGGTTACAAAACTTCACAACACTTTAGCAAGGTACCATTTAAATTCATTAGTTCACAAGGACCCAAGACCTAATGTGAGCATGTTAAACACATTACAACACTAAGTCAAGGAATCCTTAAGCCTAATTTCACAAGGAGGGCCCAAACAAGTGGGAAAATGCCACTAATGACATTTTTTGACACTACAGGTTTCATTGTATGTGCTACCTTGTTTGGAAAACTTTCCCCCTGTATTAGACCTATATGATGACTAATACTCTTGACTAGCAATAAACCATCTAGTACATACTCTGACATGATGTCCTCATATTATGCTAATAGTTCTACTACTTCTTCATCCTTTGTGGTAGGATTCTCTACCTCTAGACCATTGCTTTTATTTGGAATCAATGCAAAACACATATTCTCATGCCTCAATCCATCCAAAAATTTCCTTTCATCTACCAAACATAATCTGGCAGTACCACAAACTTCAATTTTCCCCCCCTCCTATAAAGCCATCAATTTGATTATCTTTCCATTTAAAGTCACAGTATAAGTATTCCTTCTTCCATCATGAATTGTTTTCTTAGCATATTGCCATGGTCTTCCTAATAGTAAATGGCATGCATCCATAGGCATAATATCACATAATACTTCATCTCTATATGATCCAATATAAAATTTTACTAAACATTTCTCATTCACCAATATCTTATTCTCATCTTGAATCCATGATATCCTATAGGGGTTTGGATGTTTCAATCTCCCCAAGTTCAACTTGGTTACCATCTCCTCTAAAACTATATTATCAATACTAGATCAATGATAACTTTACATACCTTTCCTTCAAACTTACATTTGGTTCTGAATAGACTCTTCCTTTGTGGTGGTTCGTCGGTCACTTCTTCATGCATCAAATCTCTTCTCATCACCAATTATTCAAATTTCTTTCATTTCCCAACTAAATTAAGGGATTCAGCGAGTTCTTCATCCACATAGGCTACTCTTTTGATATGTTCAAGTTTCTTTTTAGTACCTCCTTGATGACACTCAAATTCTCTATGTCCTTCACCTCCACACTTAAAACAAGTTCCTCTAAATAGTATTGTCTCAAATCTTCCTTCATCTCTCTAGAATCCATCATTGTGGTAATAATTATGCCCTCCTTTGTCATTGTAGTATAAATTTCTATCTTCTCTTCCTCTATAGTACAAATCGGTGTCCTTTTCTTCACTCCGGTAGGGTTTCACATCCTTTTTTTTCCCTACATGAGGTCTTCTTTCTCCGAATTGGGTTCCACTCCTCTGGAATCTTCCTTTTGCATTTCTCTATCTCTATTCAAACTTCTTGTTCAACTTCTCTTCCACCTTCAATGAAAATTGATAAGCTTCTTCAACTGATGTCATCTTTACCAAGCTTAGTTATTTTTGAATGTTTGTTCTCAGTCCATTGATATATCTAACCACTTTCTCTTTTCTTTCTTCACTATGATCATTTTCTATTATCATCTTGCAGAATTCTTCAGTATACTCCTTCATAGATCTCTCTTTTTGTCTCAAGTTTTGCAATATATTAAACAATTCAAGTTCATAATCTACTAGTATGAATTGGTTCTTCAATTTTTTCACCATTCTATCCCATTTTATGATCTTATATTTTCATTTTATGTTTCTATCCAACTAGACTTCTTCCCACCATAAAGCAACTTGACCTTTTAGCTTTGTTTTTGCAAATTTGACTCTTTTTGGGTCTTCAATTTCTTCATATTGAAAATATTCCTCCATTTCATTGATCCAATCATTCAATTCTTCAGGATTCAAATTTCCAACATAACTTTGAATTTCAACTCTAAGTTTTTTTCCAATCTTTGAAATTGATTTCAACATCTTCACTTGATCTGATTCTTCTTCTTCATCATCTAGGGCTTTTGCAAATTGATTTACAACATGATCTGCTTCATTATCACTTTCATCTGAGTCATGCCCAAGGTTTTGGCCTCTCCTTCTATTTTCTTCTATTGCAACTAATAGGACTCGCATCTCATGCATCATTTCCAACATTTCATCCATCATTCTAGCAACATTTTTCATAGCAGGTGCTCTCCTCAGTGGCATCTCTCCCCTTCAACTCAGTGCAACTACCTCAATTTAGCGATTTGGCTACAAGGGTTTCAACTACCTCATAATCGGTGATCATTTGGAAACACATGCAGTCTACCTCAAGTCAACAATCTATCCACCTCAAGGAATTCCTTTAGGACGTACAAGCTCACTCTGATACTAGTTGGTCTGGACAATCATGATAGGAGGGTTCAGAAAGAACAGTCCAAACTGTGCAGCTTAAAGTCAACACAATAAAAATAACACAAGGAAATGATATGAAAATATGAATCCTTATTTAATTGATAATATTACATGCATTATATACCTCATGCATGAATATCCAAGGCTCACAACCTTTCCACAAGGGAATTTAGCACTACAATTGGCCAGAGTCCTTACTACAGTCCCTCGAAGGGTTAATGTGAAATCTAAGTATCTAACTACTCCTGAATAACTAACTGATGATCTAAAATGAATTAAAATGGTCTTAAATATGCTTCTCAAGCTCCACCAAATATTTGTGCCCACCACAAGGGTTCATAACCCGATGAATGATCACATATGAATGTCATCCTCAAAATATGAAAAATAAATCCTTCACAAAAATAGATGGCTTACGAATCTTCAAGATAGATCCCATTGGACCCAAAATTCTTGTATGATGTCCTATTAAGCTCCACATAATTTGGAATAGGTCTTCACTAAGAAATATGGACCAGGTCAGCCCTAAATTCTTTAACTAGTAATTGCAATGAGATTCTGAGTGATAACTTTTGGTACACAAATGCAAATGATGTAAAATCTAGATATATGATATATCTCCATGTTTAGATGCTATATCCTACTCTGTGAGCTAAGAAATGATAATGTGGTGAAATTTAGAATGAAATATTGAGACTACGATTGAATGAAATGAAAGAAAAGAATTTTTTTTGGTTGATACAGGATTTCTTTACAAACAAGGATGCTCCTTCATCAATTTAGCTCTTTATAAGAATTTAATAGTGTCCTATTGTAGTTTCCTCCCATTCGCAGCTTGTAGTTGTGGGATTGGTGGTTCAACTTCATGTTTTGTCTTGATTTTTGTAGTGATTGTATTATGGACTTGATTGATGCGTATGAACCATCACATGTTCGAGATGAGATTCCTCAACATGTTGGTTGGTATTTTTTATATTTATATGCTTGGTTATATCAGTATGCACCAATTCAGAAAGTGCATTATATATGTTAAAATTAAATGTTGACCTCATTATTGATGTGCAAATGGAATGATTTATATAATGAGTTATATAATGGATGTTACTTTTATGCTATATGATATTGTACCTCATTGGGTGATTATGTTGTGCTTTGGATATGTATACATTGAGCAGGTACCCTTGACACACATTGAGTGGTCATAGGTATAGGGTTATTTCTCCACATGGCTACATAGGGTTGAGTTATTCCCCATGATGGTTAATTTGAATATGTCACATTGGGCCTCCCTATCCATTCCCCGATCATACTTGAATCGAGTATGGTATGTGTCATGTTTGACCTTATGTGAACCTGGATCCGAGTTAGGAATTATTTTGGAATCCCTTTGTTGTGAAATGCCAATATATGCTTGATTTAAATGATTTCCAAATTTCATGCTTTTTCATAAAATTAATTAATGAATTGCATATTTACATGATTAACCATATTTTAATGATGAAATTGGATTAAGTTAAATATTTAAATAATAGTTTAGTTTACCTTTTTGAACGTAAAAGAATGCTTGATGAGTTAAAAGATTGTTCTTTTGTCTAAGGGTTATTTTCATAAAAGTTTAAGAAAATATAGTAATTTAATAAAATTCAAAAAATTCTTGGGGTGGGAATGTGTATTTATGTTTGATTTAATCATATTGTTAAATAATTGTAAATGAATGAAGATAAGTTGTTTTATTTGTTAAATGGATTTTTTGGAATTTAAAATTTTAAGAAATTAGAAAAATAATGGGAAACAAAATGGGTTAAAGGGAAAAAGGAATTGGGATTTTATTCATTATTATTGTTTTAGGGAAAATAGGCTCTCAAAAACCCTTTTCTTGTAAAAATTTGAAAATTGAATTGGGAATGCATTTGTGAATGAAATTGGATGGGATTTGAAGCAATGAAATAGGAATGGGTATATGAATTTGTGTGGGATTGGAATATCTCTCCCTTGCGATGTGTGTGGTGTTCAAGTTGAATGTTTATTTTATAAAATTTGAGGAAAGTTATTCATTTTTCCTCCATTTTTTATTGTTTTATATTTTGATTATTTAGTATGTGATTGGTGGAGCATTAGCACACCTAAATCTAATTTAAAATTCAAAAGGAATGTAGAAGTAAATTTTATTTTTGTAAATTTTGAGAAATTCCAAACTGTAACCTCATAATGCCTAGATTTTGAAAAAAAATGAAAATCAAATTTATGACATAAAATGGTTGTTGTGTGTGTGTTGGGCAAAAGGGATTTTTTTTTTTTTTAGAAAATAGAAAATTTGAAGCTCCATTAATGGAGTTTGCATGAAAATTTTGGTTTTTGGCATTCAAAATTTTATTGAAAATTTGAATTTAAAAGTGAACTATGAATTCTATATTTTGGGGGAAATTGAGTCTCCTTAATGGTTTTTTATAAGGATCATTTTAATATTATGTTTTCATTTTTTTGAGAAAATAAATTTTATGCCATGTGATTGTTGTATTGTTTTTGTGTAACATTTATTGGAGGATGTGATGAGCTTAGCATGTAAGTATTAGAGAGAGTTATGGAAATAGCTCCCAATGTGAACTCGACCCAAAGTGGTGTGTAGGTAATCATGGTGTGGGTAGTTTTAGACTAACAAATGAAAAATAATGAAATATGGGTAACTAATTAACCAAGATAATGGATATCCCTCACATGCCTTGAGTGCTCGTACAGGCTAAGGAAGATCAAGGAAAACAAACTACTCAAGGAGCATAATAATTGTAAGATTAAGTACCCTTCCATCTATATGAGAGGATACTCGGTTCTACATTGAACCCCACATGAGTATATGTGATGGCATTCCCTCTTTTGCTTTGTATTATCTAATCCTAGTGTAGTTGTGTAGTACCTAAAGGACATGATGGTTTCCCTTCCATGTGATTCTTTTTGTCAACTATTGGTGATTTTTCCCAAGGATAATCCTTTGTATGATATCAATGAGTTTTCCTAATATCGATTGGTGATGAGACATTGGTGAGTTTTCCCAATAAGATCTTGTAAAATTGATTATATTTGTGCCAATCCCTCTTTTGAGATTGGATGAATGTTTTATATGATATATATTAATTATATACCTTTTTTATTGCATGTGTGTTGTAGACACTATAAATTGTCCTAGGCCTGTGACCCTTAATTTCTTCATAATTCTTTTATCTTCATTTTTCATAACTACATAATGTTAATTATTTAATTATTTTCTAAATTCATAAATCCTCTATTAATTAAATAACTTTAATTATTTAATTAATTCATTCTTACCTTTATTCTTTCTTGATTAATTAAATAAATATTATTTATTTAATTATGTCGATAATTAAATCTATCTTCTTTCTAAAATTTTAAATAAACTATTATTTAATTAATTTCTATGACACTTTCAACTATAATTAAATAATCGCTTTAATTATTTAATTATTCCTTAACCTTTTTTCTCTCTAATATTAAATAAATCTTTATTTATTTCATTTAATCCCAAAATCTTTAATGTTGAATTGAAATCATTTAATTCAAAAGGATTTATCTGTATCATATTCCTCTATAATTAGATAATCTCTTTATTATCTAATTAGTCATTTATCACTTAAGTCTAGATAAAATTTGATCATTCAGTTATCTGGTGAGATAATATTCGATTTTCTCTAACGAACAATCTTTCTATGTTGATCACTTCGTCAATCTTATCTTCTACATGCAATATTTATCGCTCTTTGTCTCAATTGATTTCCACCAATGATTAAATTACTATTTAATTTAATCTCCACCATTCATGCTTTACCACTTACACTAATTTAACCCTAACCCTATTGCATGTCACATCTTTTAATCTTGATCATCAATTAATTATCTTTCAATCTCAACCTGTCATTCAAAAATTACTTCTATAAATGGCTTTACCTCTACCATTTTTACTCCTCCCAAAATCTAATGAATTTTGGAAGCAACTTTAGAAATCTTCAATATTTTTCTAATATCATTGTCATGAGGCCATATTTGCATACTTAATTAAAATCTGAGGGCAATTACTATACTACAATGAAATGGAGAAGGGTAATGGAGGTGAATCATGGAATTGCATCTGTTTGTTGAGATCTTTCATTTATGCATGTTTTTATCTTCCATTTTTCTTCATTATTAGCTTGGGTTTAGTTTGCTTTACACTTTGTATTGCTAATCCTAGAATTTTCCCTATGCTACATCTAGTGAACTCAACATGAAGGACAAAGTTTCTACAAATTTTGTAGAATTTTATGTGTTTTGCAAGTTTTCTGTACGATTCAACACAATTGCCAACATAGAGTGACACATCCGCCAATATTTTTTGCCACAACCACCAACAAAATGAGCCACATCTATTGTACCACATCGCAACTACCATCATGTCAGTCGCAATTGATATTTTTGCAATGCATCTAATCCATCTCGTGCACCGCATTTTTCATTCCATGACACAACTGCCTGGCTTTGGGTTTGTTTTTAAATTGCTACAAGTAATTTTTAGTTTTCTACATTTTTTAGTTTAATAGGTTAGGATTTTCTAGTTACTGATAATCTGTTAACAACGTGTGGCAAGAGAAATTTAATGTTTATTTTGTAGCTTTGTTTGGCCAAGATCTAAAGCTACAACTCTCGTTTGTCAAAGGCTAAAATTAAAACTAAATATAAAATCTAATGCAGGACATTTGTTGAAGAATGGATTTTGAAACTAATTGTCTATATAGCTTAGATCACTTTTTGTTTGGTGCCTAAAATAAACAATTGCTTACTATGCTTGGTGCTTTTGTACACTTCTATTTAGATTAAATCTCGATTTAATAACAAAAGTATCCTCTCCCATTGCACACTTGTGTGATCCTGGGTGTAAGAGAAATTATTATTAACTCTAGAGGGTATGTCTTGGTGGGAAAAATTACTCACCCCAAGACGACTCAAACTGGAAATGCGCTAAAGCCAAGCTACTCCTGAATGGTATATAAATTTGAATGCTAATGGAAAACTTAGCATTATATGTGTGGATGTGTTATACAAACAAGTGATTCCCTCAATACCCATGTGGTACATTAAAACCTATAGAGCACAACCTCTACATGTTGAGAAAACTCCTTATCAGAGCTAATCTTGCCTCGTGTATAGCCACCTGAATAGGTGTCCTGATTAAAAACCATTTGTTTAGATTACCAAAATCCTTCTATTTTCTTGCACAGGAGGTCGAACCTCTGAATCCATCCCACATATTCACAGTTCTTAGTAGAGATGAAAAATTCCTAGGATGTCACTACCCAGGAATCTGGATCTTGGTAAGCCTGAGAAGTGAGTGTACTATAAGGGGGAGCCTATGTTATCAAGATCCTAAGTCATCCACTCTGAATAAGCACGGTTGAGGAAATCCAAGTGGGAGCTTAGCAAATATTGTCCTGGCCAACCATAGGATTGTACTTGTATTTTTTGAAATCAAACATTTTCATATCAAATCCAAACCAAAACAAAGTGTTTTATGACTATATTTTGTTTTGTCAAAACTTGATCAAATTCGGATTCAAAACAAACCTGCAAACTTTGCCAAAAATTATAGAAAAATTAGATCCTATCTACAGTAAACCATATATGCTATTGAGAACCGCATTTGCTATTTTGAACCACATTTGTTATTGAGAACCACATTTGCTACTGAGAACTGCATTTGCTACGGTAAACTACATATGATATCGTAAACCGCAACTGGCTATAAAATGATGCATTTGTTAAATCTAAACCGCAATTGCTTGACAATCAGAAGAAAAAAATTCCAATGTCATAGTTTGAGTTCAAACTGTCCAAAATTTTCTCTAATTATCCTTTCACAATGATCTTTGAACAGAAACCAAAAATATTTTCTTACACTTTTCACCATTGCACCTTTTTAGTACATTTAGCCATAGCAATAGACATACCAATTGCAAACCTTAGTTACATTTTAGGAGTCCTCGTTATCTTCAGATCAATTAGCCTTTTAGGAAAATCACCTTTACAAATTTTAAAATAGGTCAACTTTCCATACTTTGGATAAACCTTTACTTCAAGGAAAATTGTCATTGAACCAAGACATTTGTCACACTTGTTATCTTTTGTCATTTTGGTGAGTCTTTTCTAGCTTAATAGTCTAGTTTGGGAACTCACTTTGTCTCTTAGTCTTAGTCTCACAAATGGTCCTTTGAAAAACTAAATTGAATCGTTGGTTAAACTTTGGATGGTTAGTAACCTCTTCTCAAATCTCCCAAAGTTTATTACCTTTAAAATCTTGCCTACACTTTTGCATACTTAGACATAGCCATTTTAGGACACCATCATTTTAGACATTAATTAGCACATTACATTTAACATTCCTTCTTTTCCAAAAAAGACTAAAAACATAGTTGCATTAGCATTCATTCCTTATATCTAAAAAATCCAAAAACATAGACTATAATCATATCATTCATAGACATAATTATGCATCATCCACATTTTGAGCATATCTTACATGGTTGAAACAAAATAAAAAGGAAACAAAGAGAAAATATGGCTGACCCACAAGACTTTATCAATTCATTTTCAAACCCCCCACAAGGAACATCAAGACCACACAAAACCTTATTGGAAAAATTTGCCAGTAGAGACCAACAAGGACGAATTGTAGTTGAAGACTTAGACGCTGCTACTCAAGACCCAGAATTTTCCTCTTTTGTAGATGAAGACCAAAAACATAGTTGCATTAGAATTCATTCCTTATATCTAAAAAGTCAAAAAACATAGACTATAAATCATATCATTCATAGACATAATTCTGCATCATCTGCATTTTGATCATATCTTGCATGGTTGAAACAAGATCTAAAAGGAAAAAAAGAGAAAATATGGCTGACCCACAAGACTTTATCAATCCATTTTCAAACCCCCCACAAGGGACATCAAGACCATACAAAACCTTATTGGAAAAATTTGTCACTAGAGACCAACAAGGATGAGTTGTAGTTGATTACTTAGATGTTGTTACTCAAGACCCAAAATTTGCCTCTTTTGTAGATGAATACTTGGCACAAGATCCCCAAAAATACTTAGAAAAATTATTAGTAGAAGGTGCCACATTACCTCCTAGATTTGACATTCATACATTGCAAACTTCATCTACCCAAGGGAAAAAAATGATGACTTCTAGTGGCTCTATCCCTCAAGTAACTGCAACCATACCATTTGGAGTACCTACCCAAAGTGCCACAATAGTGCATTCATCACCACTTGGTACATCAAGCATGATAGAAGGCCTTAATTTTACCATAGGGGCATCATCGTCAAATCCCTTCAACACCAATACTGGAAGCAAAAGGCCTAAGGTTAGCATAAACATGAAAAATGTTATACCAAACATCAACACCACTAGCACCATACAACAAATAGGGGTTTCACAAATAGGACACATACCTCTCATACAATTTCGGAACCATCCCAATCCTTCGCAAAACGTTCACATTCCCAATCAGCCAACATCAAACCAAAACTTATTTTCACATTCCAAACCAAAATCCACCCTTCATTCATACACTAAACCAAAATTTGTCACATAACTTTGGGTTTCAAAACACTTACATAGACCCCAACAATACAACCAACACATCATTGACACAAGTGGATGTTCTGCAAACACAAATGCAATCCCTTCAACAACAAATGGACAATATGACCATGTCTAGAAAAAAGAATTTTTGAACAAAAGACTTATGTCCATTTCCAGAGATGGAGGAGTCTAGCTAGTCGATGCCCTGTTGAAATACCCAAAAAGTAACAGGTCACCATATTCTTAGAAAACCTTAATTCAAAATTGAGAAGTGACCTAAGAGTACACCGGTGCACTTATTTTGTGGAACTAGTAGAAAAGGGTATCATACTTGAAAAGGATCTCATTGAAAAAGGTGAAATTAAGATGTCAAATATAAATCCAAATGTTCAAAGCACCCCTAATGACAGGAAAAAATTTTGGTCCCGAAACAAGAATTTAGCCAATGATGGCATTGTCGATGCTAAAACCCTAACATAGGACCAGTCATTACATTTAGAGGACACACTAACAACACACCCAACAATGTTGACCAAACTACCAATGTTGTCCAAAACACACAACCACGATGACAAAGGAAGCTTCCAAAATGAAAATTCACTCCCCTAGGGGAACCAATTGAATTAGTCTTTAAAGAACCGATACAGCACAAGCTCATACAACTTCTTGAGCCAAAACAATATGATCTTGGACAATTTAAACCCTCTTGGTGGGATAAAAATTATTTTTGTGATTTCTACTGAACTAAGGGACACAATCTACCATAGCATCAGCAATTGAAGAACATTATACAAGATCTCATGAAAACATAACTATTGAAGTTAATAGATAGAAATAGACATCCTCAAACATCGACCACAAGGTCTTTTCAGATCCATTACATGACCATGGAAAAGGAAAAGCCTCCAGTTCAGAAAATAAGACCAATAATAATTTTTCCAACTATGCTAATGTCAAATATGACTATTGTTGGAAAAATAAGGATAGACAACTGAGAGGGAGGTGAATCAATTGTCTCAAATAATTAAACTTTTCAAACTTAACTTAATCTTAGATTTGATGAATAAGAAATTAACCATAAACAATTAACACATCAGAGAGATAGAGAGCACCAAGATTTTTTTACGTGGAAACCCTATTAGGGGAAAAACCATGGTGGATGTTAGTCCACAAGATTATACCCTAATAAAAGTATAATGAAATCAATAAAGGGGAATGCACATGCATTTAGGCACACTACCTAGAGCTCATTTCTCAATTATAGAAAGGGCTCACTACCCAACAATACATAATAGGATTAAAATCCGAAGGGTATGAACTGAGAAAATAGCTTCTGTACAAACCTGATTATAGTTCCAATTAAGCACAGAAAACTCCTTCACAAACTACTTCACACTTTGCTCAAACTTCTTCACACTTTGCTTTGTAATAAAATGATATTCACACATACACACATAAGAGCACACCCAGCACATGAATCACCTTTTCCACACACTACACCGACGAAAAAATTGCTCTTATATATCTGCTACATGAGATTTCATCAATAACTTAGTTGGCCAGGATAATAAAACATATTTTCAATGTCGGCCCAAATTTATAAATAAATTTTTAATGTGAATCCACTAAATAAATTTTTAATGTGAATCCACTAAGGTCAGCCACAACATAGTGGAGGCCCAAATTTAAAACTCCAACACAAAAGGACTTCAATTAATTCCTCCTCGAAGATCCACAACATGCTACCACCAACATGTTGGCCAAGAACAAGAAAAAATTGAACATACACAGGAAAAATTTCTGACCATGAGCACACCAATCAATGTGGATGTACCACAAAGATAGAGCACGATCTAGAAACATCCAAGAGCACCAAGAAACAATAGAGAAACATCCACAACAACTGAGATTTCCAGAATCACACAAACTTCACTCAAGAACACTGACAAAGACTGCAAAAATACTATCAGACCACAACATGATCAAATCTATACACAGACCTCTGAAACTTCTAGTAGATGATGTAGATACACTCAGGAGAAAATTATTTATTCCACAATAGCTGATCTTCAACATAAAAAACAAGACACCTTCTTGACCTACACAGTTCCATTGGGAGCCTCAAACACTTTCTTTTACAATTTTCTCAATATCCTCGACATATACAGCCTCTAATACACCAAATTCTAATAGTGTTGACATCAATTACAACTACATATCAGCAACACATCCATAGCATCCAACAATCTCCCCCTTTGGCATTGATGGAAACACATGATGTGAAAAATACCATCAACCCAACACACTTACTTTCCCTTTGGTTCTGACTCTTCTCCTCAATTTCTCTTCAACCCTAAAAAGGATTTTTCACATTGCACTTCTCCCCCTTTGACATCAATGGCAAAGGTAACCATGACCTTTCCATATATGTGCTCTGAACCATATATTTGCACATATGACTACTCCCCCTAAGTAGTAGCCATAGGAACATCAATCTGAATCAAAATATAGCAATGTAGCTCATAGATTGATGCAAGTAAATGCATCTCTTAGTTCTTATCAAGAGGGGTGATTACCCCTAGCATTCCTCTGAGATACTCAAAAGTATCATTCAACAATGGTCTAGTAAAGATGTCTACAAAATGTTCTTTGGTAGGCACATACTCCAATCTGACTTCTTTCTCATTCACTTTCTCCCTCAAGAAGTGAAACTTGATTGATATATGTTTAGTCTTAGAGTGCATCACCGCATTCTTCTAAATATTTATTGCACTTGAATTATCATAGTATATGGTGATAGGCTCTTCATATAACACCCTAATATTTTTCAACATTTGTTTCATCCATATCACTTGTGTACAACTGTTTGTGGCAACAATATATTCTGCTTCAGCAGTAGATAGAGAAATGAAATTCTGCTTTTTTCTCAACCAAGACACTAGCTCTTCCCTAGGAAGAAAGCACTGCCACTAGTACTTTTCCTTTCATCTACATCTCCAGCTCAATCTGCATCAATATATGCACTCAAAGCGAGATCATCATCCTTTGGATACAAAATTCCAAAGTTAATTGCTCCTTTCAGATATCTAAAGATTCTCTTAACAATAGTCACATGTGATTCTTTTGGATCAGCCTGAAATCTGGCAACCATACATATAGCATTCATAATATATGGTCTAGTTTGAGTTAAATAAAGCAATCCATAGATCATTGAACTGTATCTAGTTTCATTCACCTTAGGAGAATCATCATTCTATGTTAGCTTACATCCAGTCACCATGGGAGTACCAATAGGCTTTGAATCTTCCATCCAAAATTTCTTCAATATCTCTCTCACATATTTGGACTGAGATATGAGTATCCCCTTGTCTAACTGGGTCACTTGCAATCCTAGAAAGAACTTCATCTCTCCAATCATACTCATTTCAAATCCATCCTTCATCTCATCAACAAACTTCACACATAGATTGTCATCTCCTCCAAAAATGATGTCATCAACAAAGACTTCTATAATTAACTCTTTATCATGATCCAATTTGAAATATAAGTTGCTATCGGTAGTACCTTTAGTGAATCCAAGCTTCAGTAGGTATTTGTCTAATCTAGCATACCAGGCTCTGGGGGCTTACTTAAGTCCATATAGAGCTTTCTTCAAGCGAAAAACTATATCATCCTTGTCAGTTAGCTAAAATCCATCTAGTTGTTCAATGTATACATCTTCTTCTAGTTCTCCATTTAGAAATGCCAATTTCACATCCATCTGATAGATTTTGTAGTCCTTGTATGTAGCATAAGTAGGAAATAATATAACAACTTCAATTCTGGAAACAGGGGAAAAATTTTCTTCAAAATCAACACCTTCCATCTGAGAATACCCTTTACATACTAGTCTTTCTTTATTTTGGACCACTTCACCTTGTTCATTCAGCTTGTTCTGAAATACCCATTTAGTACCAATCACATTTTTTTCTTTAGGTCTGGGAACCAGTATCCACGTGTCATTCTTTTCAATTTGTGTCAGCTCTTCCTTCATAGCTTCTATCCAATATTCATCTTGGCAAGCTTCAATGACATTTTTAGGTTCAATCTTGGAAATCAGGCAGTACTCTTCTGCAATATTTATTCTAGTTTGTACTCCTTTATTCTTATCTCCTATAATTTGACTTTCAAAATGATTTAGCTTTACATACCTTGGAGTTTTGGAATTTTCTTGAACTTCTAATTCTTCTAATCTTCCTTTTGCACTTGCACTCATCTTTGCTTCCTGACTACCTCAATTTACTGGAACGAATTGAGGTTGCTTTACCAGAACATATGGAACATATGGCACAATTTGAAGTTGATTCTGTGTCTGAACATTCTTCCCTTTTTTTGTATTGTCTTCATCTGAATCATATCCACAATATCTGGATGATTTGACAGAATCCTCATCAACTCTAACATTTGTACTCTCAACCATCTTTCTCAGTTTTCTATTATAGCATTGGTAGGCCTTGATTTTAGTAGAGTAACCTAAAAATATTCCTTCATCACTTCTTGCATAAAACTTGCCTATATCATCATCTCTTTTGATATAACATTTGCTTCCAAAGATCTTGAAATACTTAACATTAGGCTTGTAACCAAACCATAGCTCAAAAGGGGTCTTACCAAAATTGCCATTAATATTTACCTGGTTTAAAGTATACACAGCAATGCTTACAGCTTCACTCCAATAGATCTGGGGCACATTACCTTCTATCACCATTGTTCTAGTAGCATCCAAAATTGTTCTATTCTTTCTTTCTACAACTCCAATCTATTGAGGGGTTTGAGGAGCAAATAACTATCTTCTGATTCCATGTTCTTCAAAAAAATATTTGAAATCCCTGGAGGTGAACTCACCACCTCTGTCAGATCTCAAACACTTGATTTTTCAAACCTTTCTCATTTTCTTCCATAGCCTTGAAAATTTTGAACTTTTCCATCATAAATCACATTCAAGTTTCTAATGGACATATCAACACTATTACCATAAAGAAAACTCTTGAATGTGTTGTCAACACTCGTCGAACTAAGATAACCATCCAAGGCTCTCCATCACAACAACAACCACAGTCCTCCAAGCCTCAGTACAATTTACTTGATCAGTTGGGGAAGACCCCAACACAAATTTCTATCTTGGAACTATTGGGTATATCACTCGATCATCGAGCTATCTTAGACAAATCTTTGCAAAGCA
Source organism: Sequoia sempervirens (assembly GCA_007258455.2). Lineage (NCBI taxonomy): Eukaryota > Viridiplantae > Streptophyta > Pinopsida > Cupressales > Cupressaceae > Sequoia > Sequoia sempervirens. The sequence goes on from VDFB02000003.1 coordinate 428,707,423, forward strand.
CAACCATCCCCACCAACCTTGATGTCAATCATTTCCAATAGATGGTAGGTTACCTAATCAACTCTCATCATGCTACCTTCTCTGAATGATATTAATCAACTGAGAAGATAAACCACAATGACCCATTGCATCTTGAAGTTCTTGTCCATAAAAAAAAAAATTATACGAGTCTTGGTAGACGGAGGGGCAGGGTTGAATATTTGTACCTTGAAACTAGTTAAAGCATTAGGCTTCTCAAAGGCATGTGTGGACACTACTAAGAGTATTTTTGTTAAGGCATATGATGATGAAGAACGGTCATCTAAAGGATTTGTAATTATTCCCATTAGAATTGGTCCTACAGTTATGGATACCAATTTCCAAGTCTTGGATCTCGTCCTTCCATATAATATTTTACTAGGAAAACCATGGATACATGCTATGAAGATCATCCCTTCCACTTACTATCAATGCCTTAAATTCCCATACAATGGCACCAATATCATGATATATGGTTATCCTGATCCTTTCCAGTATTGCACTAACCTATGCAAAATATCCCAACGATAGGTTCCTGTTAATGAGGAGGCTTCACCATCCAACTCATCCCAGTATATCAATCCATCCACTCTTTCCAAAAAATCTACTTCCCACCACCATCTTCCACTCCTAAGGTCGAGATCCAAGATAAGGGTTGTGGAGAGTATCATATGAAAGCATCTTATTGTATCAGCCAGTTGGTTCCTCCCAAATCATATGATCTACAAATAGCAGATAGGAGGCAATCCATGGTCACCATACACGTAACTCCCACAATGACTTTCACAAAATGGGGGGAACTAAGTAAAGAAGCTATAAATGAAGATGTGACCTCTTGGTTATACAAAGAATACAATGAAGAACCTCCTCTGCCTACTCAAATACCTACAGATCAATATGGAAAAGGTTTGAAGATAATGCAAAACAAAGGATATGATGGACATAGCGGGTTGGGACTACATCAGAATGGGAGAACTAAACCCTTCATTGTCTCTAAGTGACCAAAAGGCCTAGGGTTGGGATTTCAACTGCTTAAGATTGGTGTTTCTAGTACCACATCACCTTTACAAGAGGAAATCAATGCTTTTGAAGCTATCGAGACATCCAATGAGCCATCTAACCAACCTTATTATTCCACTGACTCAAATGAAATTGAATGGCATTCTGACAAATCATATGATGACTACAAACTTTTTGAAACCTTTAGAGAACCTGGTGAGCCTACATTTGATGAAACATTTGAGAAACACTTCAAAATTGGTCCATCGTAGAACACATCAAAACCTGACATACCCCCTCCTAGGAGTAGGGAAGACACTATAAAATCCTTTTGGAACTATGTCAATAATTCAGCCTTCACCTTGACCCCTTTGAATTTTGATACTTCTGATGATGGAATACCCCTGGAATATCCCCAGCTTATTGATTGGGATCAACAAGACCTCCCTATCTTAGATACCTTTGAGAACGATGAAGCAATAGCTAATTTCATGGGACTGCAAGAAGGAATACCTAGTGGTGACCATAAGGATGGATTTACCATAGACTTGGATAACATGGCTTATTTTGGGGAGTCTTTTCACCCCTCCAATCAAAAATGTAGAAATAATAAGAAAAACAATGAAAAAAATAAAAATGATGACTTCCTAGGTGAAAACCGAAAGGCACCTTTGGACGATGAAAAAGTAAAAAATAAGGATGCATCCAAGGGTGAAAACCTCTCTAAGGCACCCAAGGATGGAGGGTTGAATGTTATCCCTATTTCTCAAGAAAATCCACCAATGTTGGTTGAGGAATCTATGGAGGTCAACATAAGCACTGAAATTAATCCTCGGGTAATCTATTTTACAACATCTTTGACATAAACAGAGCAACCTAAATTTCGTAACCTCTTCACAGAAATACAAGTCAAATTTGCATGGTCATATGCCAACATTCCTAGACTGGATCTTCACTTGGTATTACATCGTTTTCCATTACAACCAGGTGCTAAACCCATGAAGTAGAAATTAAGAAAAATGCACCCGTAAATTGCTTTAGTAGTCAAAGTTGAACTAAATAAACTATTGGATGTCAGCTTTATCAGATCAATTGACTATGTAGAATGGATTTCCAATATCATACAAGTGACAAAACCAACAAGTGACATCTGCATCTTTACAGACTTCTAAGATCTAAATAAAGCATGTCCTAAAGATGACTTTCCTCTGCCAAATATTGACATGATTGTGGACCTAACAACAGGATATGAAATGCTATCCCTCATGGATGGTTTCTTGAGATACAATCAAATAGAAATTACACCTGAAGACCAACATAAGAAAACTTTCACTTGTCCATTCGGAACTTATTGTTGGAATATCATTCCTTTTGGACTTAAAAATGTCAAAGCAATATATCAACGTGCCATGACAACTATTTTCCATGATCTCATACACACTCTCATGGAAGACTATGTGGATGATCTGATAGCTAAATCGTTGACAAGGGTTGATCACTTATGGATTATAGATAATATTTTTCAAACACTAGAAGAATACAAAGTGAGGCTAAATCCTAAAAAATGTGCATTTGGCATGTAATCAGGAAAATTTATAGGATACATTATTTCTAGATGAGGCATTGAAGTGGACCCAACAAAAGTAAAAGCCATAATAGACATGACTCCAACGGCTAATATAAGTCAACTATGGACACTACAACAAAGACTGCAGTCTATCAGACAATTCATAGTGCAGTTAGCAAACAAAATACATCCCTTCTAACATCTACTTAAAAAAGGGGTACCATTTGTATGGATAGATGAGTGCCAAGAAGCTTTTCACCGAATCAAGCATTATCTACTTACACCACTAGTGTTAATGCCACCTATTGATGGATGACCTTTGATACTCTACATTTTAGCAACCACATCAACGCTAGAAGCCTTATTTGCACAAAATGATAATGAGGGATGTGAAGGGGCAGTGTATTATATCAGCCGCACTTTGGTAGGTTATGAGCTAAATTACAGTCCCATAGAATGTGCATGTCTTGCAGTAGTTTTTTCTACTCAATGACTAAGGAACTACATGTTAAACCACCAAAAAATGTTGGTCGCAAAGATAGATCCTTTGAAGTATCTCCTTAGTAAAGCAACCTTAACAGGACACCTGGATAAATGGGAAATGATACTTGGTGAATATGATATCCAATATGTGGTAAGAAAAGCTATAAAAGAACAAGTTATTGCTGACTAGCTGGTAGACACACCAATTAAGGCAGATCATCCTCTAGTTTCAATTTTTCCTGATGAATCCATCTTCACTCTTGACATGGGAATGACATGGAAGTTATACTTTGATGGGTCCCACACAAATCATGGTTCAAGGGCTAGCATATTGTTTATCACACCATAGGGTGACACTATTCCTAAGTCATTCAGAATTGCTTTTTCATGCACCAATAATATAGCAGAATATGAGGCTCTTGTAATAGGATTACGAATGGCAATCAAATGGAAGATTAAGCACCTACAAGTTTATGGAGATTCTCAGCTGGTATTCCGACAAGTTAATGATGAATATGATGCCAAAGATGAAAATCTCACCCCATACAAATGGATGGAAGATATTTTCAAACAATATTTTGACTACATCCTATTTCAACAAATACCCCACATTCAGAATAGGGCATTATATGCCATGGAAACCATTGGTTCACTCTTGGACATACCTAGCAACATGCCTAAATTCAAGTTTTTGGTAGAATAGATTTTGGTCCCTACCTTTGACATCCCATATTTGGAGATGGTGTGTGAAATTGTTGGTCCCAATTCCTCATGGTACAAAGATATATATGACTACCTCCATGCCCAAATCCTACCCCCTGACCTCTCGAACAACCAACGTAAGACATTTATTCATAAGTCCTCCAAGTATACCATCATCGGAGATAATATTTTGAGATGTCTTGATACTGAAGAAGCACAAGTGACCTTGTGTGGGGTACATGAGGGTATATGTGGGTCCCACTCTAGCGGTCCCACCTTAGCCAAGAAGATTATGAGACTGGGCTATTATCGACCTATGATGGAAAAGGACTCATATATCTTTGTCAAGAAATGTTGATAATGCTAGATTCACAAAGACTTGATACATGCACCAACATAGGAGATTCGCCAAATAACATCACCATATCCCTTTTCCCAATGGGGACTCGACCTCATCAATAAGATACATCATGCATCCTCCAACGGCCATAAATTCATCATTACTATGACTAAATACTTTACCAAGTGTATTGAATCCATTCCTATGACCTACACTATAGGCATACAAATTTCTAAGTTCATCCTTAACTATATCATTTGTCAATATGGTGTTCCTCAATCCATAGTCATGGATAATGGTTACCCTTTTAAAAACCAAGAATTCCATCACCTCTACCAGGAATTCCATATCCAACACCAATTTTCCACTCCATATTACCCATGGGATAATGGCCAAGCTAAGGTGTCTAACAAAACAATCCTTAGAGTCCTTAAAAAGACCATAAATGATGTTGGTCATGATTGGCATTTACAGCTTAACCCTGCCCTATGGGATTACCGTACAAGCATCTACACTCCCACCAATGTCATTCCATATTCCTTGGTATTTGGTTTTGAGGCCATCTTTCCTATTGAGGTTGATATTCCTTCCTTAAGTGTATCTCTAAAAGGGCATATTGACGATGAAGAGTATCGTGTGTCAAGACTACACAAGCTAGATTTCCTGGACGAACGAAGAAAAAAGACACTATATCATCTTCAAGCATATCAAAATCATCTTTGTCGTAGCTACAACAAGAAATTCTTGAATCGACATTTTGACATTGGTGATCTGGTTTTAATGGAAAATCCAAAGAATCAAACAGAAAGAGAAAAACTAGGAAAGTTTGAACCAAATTTTTTAGGACCTTATATTGTCACAAAAGCCTTTGGATTAGGATCATACCATCTCTCTACCCCTAAATTCAAACCACTATCAACTCCAATCAATAGCCTTCATCTGAAGAGGTTCTACACATAGCTTCTGAGAGCCTTGTCTTAATCATGAAAAATACAAAAAAAAGGAAAAAAAATTGTTACCTAGATGAAAACCCGACAAATAAGCATCTTGGTAACATCAAAAAAATTGAAAAATCAAGAAAATGGTAGAGAGAAATAATTCATCCAATAGTGAAAACCACTTCGATGGTGCTTGGGATGAGTACCATGGTGAAAACTTGGAAAACAGTCACCATGTGTAGTCGACTCTACTCCTTTTCCTACCATCATTCCAATTTGACTTCCCTATCATATCACCTATCTTTCCTATTCACACACCTTACCATTTATCCTTTTCATATCAACCATAATAAATGGTTTTCCCTTCCATAACTTGGAATGATTGACATTGAGCACACTTTGCATCCCCATTCCATCTTATTCATAATAAATTGGTCTTATACTCGACTGGGGGGTAAGCACTTGACTTACGTCATTTAGTTCTTACAGTGGCTATTTTGAGGACATAAAACCATTGCAAAAATCCAAAAACATCACAAAATGTCCTAAAAAAAATCCAGAAACATCAAAAAATATCTTGAAAAAATCCAAAAAAAATCAAAATATGTCAAAAACCCAAAAAACATCCAAATAACTTTCAAAAACCCAAAAAATAGAGTCAGGGTAAGTCATGTCAGTTAGTCTTTGTCATTATTGAACTACATTGCCTCTGGGATTGGACGTAGGCAAGGCCATCTGTTGATGTGCCCCCAAGGCATTAGGTCAGTCCTTTAGGTTTTTCAAATAAATAATGAAATCACGACTTAGTCTTTTACCAATAAAATAAATTCAACGGTCATGTCAAACTACGAGGTCTCTACATGTATAACATAGGCAAGGCCATCAATCGATGAGCCCCTGAGGCTGCACTAGGTCAATCCTTTAGGGTTCATCGTGCCAATCAAAATAAGTCAGTCATTGTCATCAAACACAAACAATTGTCAAAACATCAAGACAAGTCACACATCAACAAGACAAACAAGTTAATAAGGTCATCAAGTCAAACCAAACAAACTGCTGAAACACTCAAATAACCAAAACAATCAACCTATGTCTTATATGGGATGTGCCCTTCCTGAAAACAGACATTGTCATTTGGTCAAACTTCATCACTGCCTTATATGGGTGGTCACATGATTGAAACCAGACTTGATGTCTTATACAATATGTGTCATTCCTTAAACCAGGCTTTATCAAACATCATCTTATCAATCTCCTAGATAATTAAACAACAAATGGATCCAATTTTGACAAATATTCTTACTAGTTGTTGACATTGTGGCTTGTTTTTTCTTATCCTTTCATTTGGCTTTGTCTTTGAGTCTGGTTACTAGCTTCCTCGAGGATGTCCCATGAAGGATTTAGAGAAGCAAGGATGTCTTAGGACTCTTTTTCTTTGACTATTGTTTATCGATTGTCTTTTGGTTTTATCTTTGAGTCAGGTTACTAGCTTCCTCGAGGATGTCCCACAAAGGATTTAGAGGAGTGATGATGTCTCATGACTTGTCTTTTCTTTGATTGTTTTTTTTAGTTTGTCTTGACAAAAAGACTGGGGAAATTTTACCCTTAGTATGAGTTAGGAAATTCCTTGTCTGTGAGTGTCTATTTTTTAGCAGGTGGATGACCTTGTACACCTTGGTCTATCTCATATCATGGTGTTTGTTATCCATTTGTATCATTTAATGCCCAATGATGATTAATGCAAGGCCTATTATGTTTCGGAAAAGTATTGAAGTCATTCTAATACTAACATCCATGTCTTCTACACTAACACTTCTTCTATTCTACATCTTCATCATCCTTATCTATTTTCCCCTATCCTTTTGTCCTTTATCTCCTAGTCCTCTTATCCATTTTTAGATCACACACTTGTTCTTCGAACCCGCCTATCCTCTTGAGGGGGCATACTACTACCTCCTCATCATCCTTCCTCATTCTATTTTCACTGGGGCATGTTTTGACAAATTTTCTTTGACACAACGCGAGAAACTACATTGTATCAAAGAGGGGCAAAATGTAGACATTGAAAATTGTCCTACGCCTATGACTCTTAATTTCTTCATAATTCTTTCATCTTCATTTTTCATAATTAAATAATTTTAATTATTTAATTATTTCCTATGACCATATATCCTCTATTAATTAAATAATTTCAATAATTTAATTAATTCATCCCCATATTTATTTCCCTTTGACGAATTAAATATATGTTATTTAATTATGTCACTAACTAAACTTATTTTCTTTCTAAAATTAAATATTTTTTTATTTATTTAATTTCCTGTCACTTTCCACTATAATTAAATAATTATTTAATTATTTGTTGGCCTTTTCTCTCTTTAATTAAATAAATCTTTATTTATTCAATTTAATCCAATATCCTTGAGTTTTGAATTAAAATCATTATTTAATTCAAAATGATGATTCCTCCTTATCACAATCTTCTATAATTAAATAATATATTTATTATTTAATTAGTCATTAATCACTTAAGTCTAGATAAGATATGATTTCTCTAATAGACAGTTTTATCTATGCCAATCTTATCTTCTACATGCAATCCTTTATTAATTAAATAACTTTAATTATTTAATTAATTAATTCTTACCTTTATTCTTCCTCAATTAATTAAATAAATATTATTTATTTAATTACGTCGCTAATTAAATCTATCTTCTTTCTAAAATTAAATAAACGATTATTTATTTAATTTTTTATGACACTTTCTACTATAATTAAATAATCATTTTAAATTATTTAATTATTCCTTAACTTTTTATCTCTTTAATTAAATAATTTTTTATTTATTTAACTTGATCTAATATCTTCAATGTTGAATTGAAATTATTTAATTCAAAAGGATTTATTTGTATCATATTCCTCTATAATTAGATAATCTTCTTGTTATCTAATTAGTCATTAATCACTCAAGTCTAGATAATATCTGATTTTCTATAACAAATAGACTCTCTATGTTGATCACTCTGTTATCTAGATAAGATCGGATTTTATTTTCTCTAACAGACAGCTTTCTCCAAATCAAATTTGATCCTCTACCTGCAATCTTTATCCTTTTGTGTCTCAATTAATTTCCACCAATGATTAAATTACTATTTAATTTAATCTTCGACATTCATGTTTTATCACTTACTCTAATTTAACCCTAACCCTATATAATGTCACATCTTTTAATCTTGATCGTCAATTAATTATCTTTCAATCTCATCCTGTCATTCAAAAATTATATCTTCTATAAAATGGCTTTACCTCTACCATTTTCACTCCTCATGAAATCTGATGAATTTTGGAAGAAACTTTAGAAATCTTCAATATTTTGCTAATATCATTGTCATGAGGCCATATTTGCATACTTAATTAAAATCTGAGGGAAAGTATTATACTACAACGAAATGGAGAAGGGTAATGGAGGTGAATCATGGAATTGCATGTGTGTTTGGTGAGATCTTTCATTTATGCATGTTTTTATCTTTCATTGTTCTTCATTATTAGCTTGGGTTTAGTTTGATTTACGCATTGTATTGCTAATCGTGAATTTTTCCTTGTACTACATGTGTAATCCCTATCCCTATGTGTTTAGTGTGAGTGTTGTGATTATGGCCCATGCGACTATCTCCTAGCATAGTGAAAGTGGATCTTTTGATTCCATGAGGTTGGGTGGTATGATAACCATTGTTGGGGATCAGAGGATCATAGTCCAAAGTTGGTGAAGACTTCAATGTGGCAAGGTTCTTATGCTTATTTATCTTTCCTTTCATTTCATTCAAATCATAGTACTGATATTAGTGGACCTCTCATTAAGAAGGATTGTAAGTTTTGGTAATGAAAAAGATTGTTGGTTTAGTTACATGTCTTGATGTTGAAACCAAGAATAATTTTTTAATGTATTTCATTATTATATTTTGAAAAGGCTAAAATTAACTTAGGAGTCTTTCAATTAGTGTTTAAAATGAATTTAGATGCTTTTTTTAATAGTTACACAACCTAGTATTGTACCTAGGTGGCCTTGTCTTACCCAAAATTGACTCAGATTGACCAGAATGAAATTAATTCATGTGGGACAGCCTTGTACCTAGTTGGGAGGACTAGTTTCATATTAGTGAATCCTATTCATCAATGGGGCAGCCTTGTTTGGCAAGCTTAAAACCCAATTTTTTGGTTAACTTTATTTGGGGGGCCTAGTCTTGTACTTGGGCAGCCTCATTCCCTATACAAAAATAGAATGTTAACCCTATAAACCTCAAATAGCCAATGGTTTTTAAGCCTAATTCAACTAATTAATAACTTTTAAATACCTTGTATCTTTCCCATTTCAGCTATTTTAGTCATCAAAACCCTCAAAATCCTAGTCAAAGTATCTATGTCTCAAGACTTTATCTTTCTTCTTTCTCTTGGAGCCTCGTATGGGAAAACCATTTATAGGAAAATATTTCCTCATGGTCCTAGGGTCCTACCATTTTTTTTTATCATATTCTTATATGTTTTCATTGAGAACTTATGTCTTATCTTGCCACATTTTGTGTGCCTTCTTCCAAGTTACTCGATTGTCAAACCTAGAGTTAGGAATACTGTGCACCTAATCTTGTGAAGACTCAAGAAGGTTGTATTCCTTCATGGTTGGAATTTTTTATGTCCTTCACATCCCTCATAGGGTATGGGGTTTTGTGTAGTAGTATTTCTTTTCTTGTGCAATTTCATGTCGCGACTGGACATCTTGGAAAGCATGTAGTTGTCTGGAAGTGAGTCTTCATCATTTTAGTTAGTATAGAGTTTGTGCCTCCTAGTTAGGAAACCTCTTGTGAAGGATTTCCCTTGTCTTATATATTTTTAGTGTGTTTTGTTATGGATTGGAGATTGATGATTCTCTCATCCCATTTTGGTGTGGTGTTGTAAGAGAACATAATCATGGTTTAGTAATTGATTTCATGTAGGTGTTGTCCTCTCTCTTGTATGCACATCATGGTGGATTTATCCCATGAGTGATTATTCTTCCTTTTTTCCACATTTCTTATGAAATGGTGAGGTTTTCTTGTTGTCTTTTTCATTATGGTGTGTTTCATATGATGTGTGCATTTTGTTACACAAGTGTAGTATGTCATTGTTGCATTATCAGTGTTGTTGTCATTGTTTCAAAAAATATTGTTCCATAATATTTTATTCTAAGTGTGTTATCTTGGGGAATTACACCTATCTTGTTCCCTTACCTATTTATTTAATTGATGTACTTGTTTTTTATCCACAAGAGGCATTAGACCCTAACTTTAAAATTCTATCCAAAAAATGGTAGAATTTGGTGAAGACTCTCCAAGCCTCCTCCATTCAATCCCTTATCTTCTCTACTCTCTTCTATTTCTCTCTTCTCTTCCTCTCTTATCCTATAAATTACTCTACAAGAATGAAATTCCAAAAGAAATCGAGAAGAAAAAAAGATTAAAAAGTCCTCTCTCCTCTCAAGAATAAAGCATAAATAGAAAATAAAGGAGAAACTACCTCTCCTAACTACCCAAACCACCAACCAACTCTTATTTTTTCCACCTTTTAGAGATGTGTATTTTAATGTGACTAAAAACATATTAAAAGGTATTTTTTATGGTTGAATAAACCCCTTGGCCCTATACCTAGCACCTAGGGACATTTTTAAACCATAAAACTTAATTAATTCAAAATAATTTTCAAAAAGGAAAATACTATTAAATAACTCACAAGGATAATAATAAAATAAAACCTTCTCACAACTAAATTACATCACAACACACTGAAACACACAAATAACATATTCATGCACACAATATAGAACCTTAATTCTCCATACGAGTTAGTCATGGGAAATAATACATTTATGGAAGTAGTTATGTGACCCTCGAATATACCATTGGAAATTTTACCTTCTTACTCAACCATAAGTGTTACTATATCATAAAAAAATAATAGTAGTCAAAGCATCTAACATGTATCAAAATAACATTTTGAAACAATTTTCATTCTCCAAAAATTATTATCTGCAATAATCATCTATGAGATCACATAAAAAATGTATAATTGGTTAAACCATCACAAGTGAACATTTAACATATTAAATATCATCTCAATAACATCTACTTTCAAAATTCATAAAATTGAATCATCTAATAATCATAATATAACTTCCACTAGAAATAATCAATTGAAATCCATCATATATTCAATATCTCATGATAACCAAAACAAAGAATATAAACATAAGAACATAAACTATGTACATGAAACAAACTATCATCCATAAAACTCATGTATAATGTCCAATCATAAAAACATATCTAACAAGACTCATAATATCATCAAGGAAATATAGAGTCAACAAAGATCATAGAAGGTGGGATCTCGCAACAAGAATGTTGATTCATTATTTTCATAGTCAAATAGTTTTTAGTTGAAAAAATGAGAGGTTATTGATGGAACCCACATCTATTTTTATGTCTATATATCACATTTTTAGGCCTTACAAACTCCAAGAACTACTCCTTCAAATTTTGATTTTTTTTCACTATTAGATCTCTTCAAAGACATTGCCAAATAGATTTAGTCTACAAGTATCAAAACATTTAAGGAATAAAAAATGAATCCTCTAGAATTTTCCAAAACACCCTAACATACATTGGCATATTTAGCTTGATCCTAGAAAGAAAAGAACATAAAAAGTGACTCTTGGCAGCCATACATTGAATGCCAGTAAGGTAATTTATAAGAATGCATTAATTTTTAACATAGTGAAACAATTTCAAGTTGAAAATTTTGAGAAATTTAATTATGTAGGGACCCCACATCCACCTATAGGTCCAAAAAAATATTCTTACACCCCACAAACTCTAAGAACTACTCCATCAAAATTTGATAATTTTTCACTCTTAGGTATCATTAGATACTTTATCAAAACTTGTAGCCCAAATGAATTGAGAAAATTGGGGAATGATGTAAGTAACCCTATAGAATTCACCTACCCACCTCAATGTGTTTTCATATTTATTTTGGTCCCATGATGTGAAGAACGCAAAATATGGAACTTGGCAATATTACATTACATGCCACTAAGGTATTTTGTAAAATATGTTTATTTTTGACACAATCAAAGGATTTTGATTTTAAAAAATAAGAGATTATTTTGGAGGGACTCCACATCCACCTATAGGTCTAGACAAAAAATTCTAAAACCCCATGAACTCTAAGAATTTCTCATCAAATTTTGGCCATATTTTCCCTCAAATATCTTAAGGGACTTTTGTAATGTCCCCATTTTGGGATTACCCTAAATCTGCCTTGATTTCTTGAAGATGTCCTTTTATGATGGTCTAGTATTCATATTGCATTTTTTTTCTCCTTTTCCATTTGCATGTCTTTATAAATTTCAAATGATCTCCAATCTACAATTTATCTCTTGTTTCCCATTCTATTCTCTATTTCCTTCTTCCTCCCTATACATATCTCATTCTTTCTCTTTTTATATCTTCACATTCAAATGGGAAGATGTATCTTTCTAATTTCTATTTTTATTGTTCTCTACACACTATTGATAGATCTCCTTTTTATATCTTCATTCCTTTACTCTTCTATCTTCTTAAAATCTGATGTGTATTTAATATATCTTCTTTTTTCCTCTTTCTTCCACTTCCCACAAACTTATTTTATATCCTTATACCTCCACGAAGAGAGGCATCTCTTTGAATAGAGATAACCCCACAAATGGACATGACTTTTAGTTAAACATTTCTTAATGATATCTCAAATTATATTCATTTTATTATTTTGTTTTGATGTGTATTATATTTTACTATTTTATTTTTTAATTTATTTGTAATATTATTTATATTTATTTATAGTATTATTTATATTTATTGTTTAAATATGTATATTTTAATATTTATAATATTATCTCTTAATAATTATTTGATAATTATGATAGTATTTATATTAATTGATTTTATTGTGTATCATCGATATATATTTATAATTACAATATTATCTTATGATGATTGTAATTATAAATATATTAAAATGATAATATTTTCTTGTATAATTTTAATGTGTATTGTGTTATTCATTTTCACTTATTTGTATCTCAAAGTGTTCTAATTTCAAGGACATGACAACTTTACCAAAATAGTGTAGCCTAGATGGATTAAGACATATGGGGAATTAAACTAGTTCTACCCTAGAACTCACCTACCATACCTAATTATTTTTTGTCAATTTATCCTTATGACATGAAGAATGAAAAATATGGCTCTTGGTAATATTATGTTTGATGCAATGACAAGGAGTTCCTTGACCTATCAACACCTTTTTAGTTCTTTCAATCACTTTTACAACCTTCAAAACCCTCCTTAGGGTTAACTTCTTTGCAACCAACCTACTTGCCTAGTAGGTAACCAGACCTTGTTTTTAGGCCTTATCTCTCAACCACTCTAAAAAATCCACCAACCACTCATATTTTCAGGGACCCATTAACCCTACACAAAACATATCTCAAAATCCTATTAGGTCTCTTTGGACCATCATCACAAAAACAAGCTTCCAACGATGTTCAGCTTGACCAATTAAGTCACTTTTCCAAAGGAACACACCTCAAATCTTGCTTCCAACACAAAATATCATTAGAAAGACCTTAAACTACCTCCAAAACCACATATTCTTCAATATTTGAGTCAATACTCACTTCCTATGACTCACTTTCATGAAACCCTCACTTTTCTCCAAATTGACAAGGGTTTATTGAAAAACCCATCTCTAGACCTCTCACAACCTTGAAACCACTTCCAACATACCTTATTCTACCTGCACAAGCTTAATTGACCACCAAATTATGCTCCCCCTAACTTTACTCATTTTGTCACTCTAAAACCTCACTTTTCCTTTCAGAAATGTTCTTCGCTCAACTAGGGCTTCAGGCCCAGACCTGCAATTTGACCTTCTCTACCTATGCAAACCTTCTAACACAAAAAAATCCACATAATCACACTTTTCCCAACCAGTTCTACCTTGTTCTCAAGCAATTTCCTCAATTCACCAAATCTATCCTTGTACTTAAGGCCTAAAATTTTGTGTTTCAATAGGGGCAACGTTGAGAATCACTTCAAATTCCTTCACCAATGCTATTTTATTATTATTACACCCTATCCTACTTACATCAGGCCCATTCCACTAAGACACAGCCTAAACAATAGGTTGAATGGCCTATTTCAACATATTACACTCAAACCCTTGTATGAGCAAGTTCAAACCAGTTTTCAGAAATCTACCTCTAAGTTGCTTGGAACTTAATAGAATTCCACAAGAATGGATTCAAATCAAAGCTAAAACCATCATACAATAGATTGAGATCATCTTAGAGAAAACTCCTGCCATACGGACCTGTACACAAGCTAGAAATGAAGAAAATACATAGGAATTAACAAAGAAACAAAGATATTTGATTAGTATTCTCCTTCAAACTCTTCAACAACCATTAACTTTGAGTTTCCAACATATTTATAACTCAACCAACTCCTCATAATTCCTATAACTACCTTTCAACTTCCCATGACCATTGGGCTTCCCTCTAACTTTCAAATTTGCACCTTTTACAATATTTGAAATGACAACAATTTTGCAACATTACATTATTGGAATCATGACCCCACCTAGACTCAAAACTAAAAGAAACATTAAAAAATGGCCTATCATGGCATTATTTGACATTATCATGACTAAAACCACTAAAATAGACCTACTTCATCAAATGGAGGAACAAGGTGCTCTGCACTAATGTTGAATACAAATGAGATATTTTACAAGAATGCATGTGTTGTTAGAATGGTCAAATAGTTTTGAGTTGAGAAAAATAAGAGGTTATTATGGAGGGACCCCACATTGACCTATAGGTCTATATGGAACATTCTTAGGCCTCATTCCACCAAATTTTGGATATTTTTTCTCTTAACTCTCTTAAGAGACTTTACCAAAATAGTGTAGCCTACATGGATCAAGAAACCTTGATGAATGAAACAGGGCATCCCCTAGCATTCATCCACCCACCCTAACATTTTAGAAAAAATGGTTCTACCCCACAATGTAAAGAATAGAAAATATAGTTCTTAGAAATAATACATTGAATGCCACTAATGAATTTTATAAGAATGCATTCATTATTTTCATGTTGGAAAACATTTTTTAAGTTAACAAATGCTAATAGAATTTATTGTGGAGGGATGTGATATCTAGTTTTAGATCTAGATAAAATATTTTGAGGCCCCATCAACTCCAAGAACTATTTAATTCCCCAAGTTTCTCAATTATGTGGCCTAGACAAATTGAGAAACTTGGGGAATTAAATAAATCATCCTCTAGAATTAACCTACCCACTCTAATATGTTGACATAGTTTGTTCCCACAATGTGAATTCCACAAAATATGATACTTGACAACATTATGTTGAATTACACTAAAGAATTTTGCAAGAATTAATTTATTTTTGGCAAGATTAAAGGATTTTAATTTGAAAATTTGAGATATTTTATTGTTGAGGGACTCCATATCCACCTATATTTTTAGATGGGACATATCTAGGCACCATGAACTCTAAGAACTATTCCATCAAAGTTTGGAATTTTTTCTCTTGAGTCTCTTAAGATATTTTACTTGAATAGTGTAGCCTAAATAGATCAAGACACCTATGAAATTAAATGAGGCATTCCCTAGCATTCCCCCACCCACTCTAATGTTTTTTTGTAGCTTATTTGGCCCCATGACATGAATAATAGATAATATACCTCTTGGAAACATTATGTTGAATACAAATGAGTCATTTTGCAAGAATGTATTCATTGTTGGTATAGTCAAATGATTTTGAGTTAACAAAAAGTGAGATAGGTCATTATGGAGGGACCCAAAATCTACATATAAGTATATACAAAACATTCATAGGCCCTATTAACTCTAAGAACTAATCTATTAAAGTGGCAATTTTTTTCTCTCAATCCTCTTAAGAGACTTTGCTAAAACAATCAAAAGACAAGAGGGAAAAAAAATTTGTGCAAGATAATTAGAAACACTTCTCATCATCACCTTGTAATCATAATGTACATATTGACACATTTTAACTTTCTTCAATTTTTGGCTTATGCAATGCACCACATAAGCCCTTGTATCACTCTCCCTAAGTATGTATTTAAATTTCATTCACATGAGTATAAAATATTTATATATGTTCAATTATATTTCTATTTATGTTTTTTTTCTTATTTACATCCATATTATAAACCTTCTTGATCATCCATTTATATAATTTAAATAAGAGGATTTGGTTTAACTTTAGACTTCATGGTATTCACATTTAAGAGGACACACATGTTGCAAGTCTAAAAATAGGTATTTAATGACATCAAATTGTTACACAGTTGGATTCCTCTAAAAAAAAATTAATTTTAAAAATGATATCACATTTCAAGTGTGCATGTACAAATTTTATTGTTTTTAGAAGTTGAAGAGAAAAGTAAGACTATCATAAGTAGTTTCAAAGTGTTAGTCGTGATATCAAGACCATTAAGGTGGAAACCACCCCTTCTGAAAGAGAGTTTCACTCTTTAACATGGAAATATCTCATGGAATTCAAAATTCCTCTTTCTCTCTACTTCTAACTTTCATTTGAATTTTTAAGCTTATATATTTCATTGTAAATGTGTTATAAATACGAATTTGAGATAATTTAAGGTTTCATTGAGACAATTTTATTTAAACCACAAATTCTCTATGTCACAAATGAAAATAAACTATAATAGTAAATGTATAATTATTGGTGGGTTACAATTCTTGATTACAAACATGAATTATAAATCCATTATCTTCAACTTCATTTCTCAACCACCCAAAAAATCCTTCCTAACTAATTTGATAACTACACTAGCACCATTAATATATAACTAACATTAAGTAATCACTAACATTTATGATGCAATCATAATTAATGATCCTAATTAAGGGATGACCAACATTAAAGTACTAACACATAGATTTAATCATAGAAAATTCTAAATAAACAACAAAATTAATAGATAAATAATGTACTCTATTCA
Organism: Sequoia sempervirens; assembly: GCA_007258455.2. Lineage (NCBI taxonomy): Eukaryota > Viridiplantae > Streptophyta > Pinopsida > Cupressales > Cupressaceae > Sequoia > Sequoia sempervirens. The sequence goes on from VDFB02000003.1 coordinate 428,724,610, forward strand.
TCAAAATTAATTAAATTAATCCTCTTTTAATTACATATAGGCCTTGAAGCATTAAAATGATCACAAATATCAAATTTATTCCATATCAACAATAAACTCAGCATGACCCTCCTTTATAACTCATACAAGAAATTTGAGACTCTTCTACAACATGAATTCTACCACTAATTTATAACGGACTCTTACTATTCTTCAAGTAATACAACTTCAACTAAAGAATTGTGTGCCACTACATTTCTAACCTTTCACCTCAACTACTAGCTACTTGAATCTAAGATCTAGCCTCCTACCTTGATTTCAACCTTTCCTTCTCAATCCCACACTCCCAAATGAGTCTAACCCCTTGTTTTATACATATAGTTCTCAAAGGAAAACTAATTACATCTTTCCAAGGAAGAAAACTCGTTATGGAATAATCCCAATGTAAATAAGTATAGCCTTAAGATGTATTTATAACTTACAACCATTTTACATCATCCCAAAGCATAAGAATTGGAACCTAAAATTAGGTCTTTAATAAGGATAAACATGGCCCCAAATTACCAAATATGTAAACTATACCTCAAAAATAATTCCAATTAACCCCTTTGTTTACCACAAGTAATGTGATGTATCCTTATGTCTACCAATTTGAGGAAAATGAATCCAATGTGAATATTTAAAATTTCACACCACTTCAAATCATGAGGAATAAGCTATCAATGAATACTATATTACTATAAGATCTCTATATGATTAATTCTTCCTTGGGTACTACTATTTGATCTTCATCTTTGAGTAGCAAACATAACTCAATCATATGATCTTGTACTATAGCATATTCATGATTATGATTGGTGTCAACTATTATAAGAGCCAAAAATCCAAAATCCATTAAAAACTCAGAAATCTAACAAAAAGAAAATAAAACATAAATGGTAGCCAAGGGAAATCCTCACCCTGCTAGTTGTGGGGGATGTTGAGGGATGAAGATGGTAGGATTTTGGTTGTGGTGGCACTCTCATTGGGAACCCAAGAAAATCACTACATGGAAGTAGAAGTTGCTTTCTTGGGCATTAAGACTGCCTTTGAGAAGGGTTATAAAAGAGTGTGGGTTGAGGGTGACTCCCTCAACATTGTTAGATGCTTACAAGAACTAAACAATCCTAGTTGGTGGTGCAGGAGCACCTGGGAAAATACTAGGTTCCCTTGAAGTTTTGTTTGAAGTTATATTTTGGTTGTGTTGTTTTGAGGTCATGTTGACAATTTTGTTAGCATTTGGTGGAGTAGGAATAAAACTTGATCTATTATGATAAATGGATTGGGAGGTGGAAATCATGGATGGGTTTTGAAGCTCTAACTTGTCTAGGTTGCCAACCTTGTCAAAGGTTAGAAAACATAGTGTGTTTTATAACACTTACCATTAGGTCATCCAAAGGCTCGACCCAAGCAGCTCAATTGTTTTGAAAGCCTATTTAAGGCATGCCTCGACCATAGAATAGGGTTGGAGGTATTATTGTTGAAGTGACATTTGAGAAGCTGGAGGAAACAGCGTTATAAAAGAGAGTTTTCTGAGTTTTGTTATCATATTGAGCTTTAATGGAGTAAACTTGCTGTTACTTTATTTGTAGAATGTAGTGTGAATGTTGTGCAAGCTTATCGTTCCAATATTTTTGTCTTTGTAAATAGTATGTTTCCTGTCTTTTTCTGGCCTGAATCAGGTAGTTTTGAAAGAATGGAGCTCTAGAGCACTTTCCCATCATACAAATTGTACGGCCCTTTGGGAATAGTGTCTAGGCTCCCTTAGTGTAAATATGTTAGCTTTTAGGGTTTGTGGGAGTTCTGGAGGTGCTAGCAAAGCTTTTCCCTAGGAGAGCCAGGCAAGGTCCGGCTAGGGAAGGCAGTGAGAAAAAGACTCATATCTTGCAGGGGAATTGAGATCTTGGAGAAATTTGTTGGAGGTCTTGGCAATGCATGGTGATCAGGAGGAGACTCCACCAATTAATTTGGAGTGAGAACATTTTAACAGTCTGAAACTAGCATTGAAAAGCTTAGAAACCCTAAGATTTTGACCATTTTTGTGTGTGGACAGTATACGAGCTGTGCAGGCTTAAAACCCTAAAAATCCTTGAGGTGTAGGCATGAGAAATACAAACTCTAAACAAAGAACCTAGGTCCTTTGGTGGGTTTAGAAGAAAATTTCATTTTAGCTCTGTTCAGAGGCCTAATTGGGGCTCTAGGCTTGTAGCCTTTTCAAACCCTAGAAGGGAATTTTGTGAAAGTGATGGTTAGTTGGAGTCTTGAGATGGAACAAGAACCCTAGTTTGATAATCTTGAAGCTCTTACAATGTCTACACACCCCTGGAAGAATCAAATTGAATATTGAGAGGATTTGGCCTTTAGGGAAGAGTAAGGGTCAAGGGTGAGATTGAGATAAAGCACCAAGGTTGGCTTGGTAGAAGGAAAGCATGATGATAGTGGGGTTGGTCAATAGAAACAGTGGAATCTAAACCTGAGGTAGGACCACTAGGACAAGGTGGAAGAGACACCTAGGAGTTCTTGGGAGCAAGGACTCAGAGCATGGGGCAGTGAGTGCCTCATCCAACCCCATCCTATCAGATTGGTATCAGAGCAAGTTAAAGATTTGGGAAAGAATATTGTATGTCTGAGGTTGAGTCAAGTGATTCTTCCACCATGGTGACCAATGCAGAACTGGCTAATATGGTTGAAGAGCAAGAAGAAGACAATAAACAATTGAGGGAAAGAATAGCCCAACTTGAGCAAGCAGTGAGGAGTGCACAGTTTGAGGGAAGAATACCTAAGGAAGAAGAGGTTGCAGAGGAAGATAAGACCCCTGAACCTAACCCTATTTTCAAGGAGGAGCCTTTCTTGAAGGTATTGAAATCCTTGAGTGGAAAAGCACTTGAAGGCATACCCCTATTTAGTGGGAAAATGGAAGCAGACCTAGTCATGGATTGGATAGAAGGCATGGAAAATCATTTTGAGTGTGGAGTCACTGAAGCACAGAAAGTAAAGGTTGCTAAATCAAGATTGAGAGGATCAGCCTTGACATGGTGGAAGTCCATTCAGACAGAGAGGGAAAAAGAATGCAAACAGCCCATATCAACTTGGAAAGGAATGGTTGCCAAGGTGAAGGAAGCCTACATGCTAGATGACTATGAGATTCAATTACACAAGAAGAGGCGAAGTTTGAGGCAGAAAGACCAAGATGTAAACACTTACACTGAGGAATTTCAAAAACTTTGCATGAGATCTAATGTGACAGAGGATGAGAGTCTCAAGGTGGTTAGGTACCTTAATGGTTTGAAATGGAACATCCAAGAAGAGATGGCTCTTCTAAGTCCCAAGATAGTACACCAATGCTATCAGTTGGCCATAAAGATTGTGGAAAGAAGCAAGAGGAAGCAAGATCAAGCTTCTAAGGGCAGAGGCAAAGGCAGAGATCAAAAAGATCAAAGAGGACAGCGTGGTGGCTACCAAGGTAGAGGCAATGACCAAAGAAACCATGGAGAATCTAAACTCACTAAGCATGGAGGTGAAACATCTTCAATAGGTGGATTTAACAGAGGAAGAGGACCTCAAGGAGGTTCAAACAGAGGAAGAGGAGCAAGCAGGAGAAATTCTTATTTTGCAAACATGAAGTGTTACCATTGTAATCAAATAAGTCACCCTACTTATAGATTCCCGGAGAAAGCTTCCTCATCAAGCAATGAAAAGAGAGTGGCCTATGCACAAGAGGACACCATGAGTCCCAAAGCATCTGACGTCAGTCATATTGAATCTGAGGTAGGGGAGAATCTGATGTTTAATAGGGTTTTGATCAAACAACCGGTTAAAGAGGAACCAAAACATAGAAGAGCTCTATTTAGAGTGAGGTGCAAGATACTTGGAAAAGTATGCAAGGTTATAGTAGACTCAGGTTCAACAGATAATATAATCTCAAAGGAGGTAGTAGCAAAACTAAAATTGGAGAAGGTACCTCACATTAACCCCTACAAGGTCACATGGCTGAACAAAGGGCAAAGTGTTTTGGTGAATGAGCAAGTAACAGTGGAGTTCTCCATTGGAGGTTATAAAGACAACTTAGTTTGTGATGTATTACCCATGGATGCATGCCATCTACTACTGGGCAGACCATGGCAATATGACAAAAGTTCTATTTATGATGGGAAAGAGAATACTATTTCATTCAAAAAGGATGGAAGAACCTTCAAGCTGCAGTCACTGTCAGAAGCAGAGGAAGGACAGTTAAAGACACCTAACATCATGTTGAGCAGTGGTAAGGAGTTCCTTAAGGACCTACACCAAGGGAAGGAAGGATATGTGGTTGTGTTACAACCTAAAGAAGAAGACAAGGCTGAAAAGACAGTCTTACCAGAAGCAGTCCAAAGGTTGCTTGATAAGTACAAGAGCATAGTTAGTGATGGTACACCTGCAACTTTACCACCAAAGAGAGCAATAAGTCATCAAATTGACTTCATACCTGGAGCCTCATTGCCTAACAAAGCAGCATACAAACTTACACCTGAGCAGAACCTAGAGGTAGCTAGGCAAGTGCAAGAATTGTTGGATCAAGGATTGATTCAAAAGAGCATCATCCCTTGTGCAGTGCCAATGGTTTTAGCAACCAAGAAGGGAGGTAAGTGAAGACTTTTTACTGATTCTAGGGCAATAAATAGGATCACCATTAGGTATAGGTTTCCTATTCCTAGAATTGAAGACTTAATGGATTGCCTTGGAGGAGCATAGTATTTCACCAAGTTGGACCTCAAGAGTGGATACCATCATATCATAATTAAGGATGGTGGTGAGTGGAAGACAGCTTTTAAGACAAATGCTCGGTTATATGAGTGGAAAGTGATGCCATTTTGCCTCTCAAATGCCCCTAGCACATTCATGAGACTCATGAATGAAGTGCTTAAGGATTTCATAGGGATATTTGTGGTAGTGTATCTTGATGATATACTCATTTTTAGCAAGACAGCAGAAGAACACTTGAAGCATGTGGAGATGATTCTTAAAAGGTTACAAGAGGAGAAGTTGGCAATCAATCTAGAGAAGTGTGAGTTCTTCAAGCAAGAGCTGGTCTACTTGGGTTTTGTAGTATCCAAAGGCTCATTAAAGATGAATCCAAGCAAGGTGGAAGCAATCCTAAACTGGCCTACACCAACCACAGGGACAGACGTAAGGATTTTTCATGGATTGGCCCAATTTTATAGAAAATTCATAAGGAACTTTAGTAGTATATGTGCACCGGTTCTAGACACAATCAAGGGTGGTTTGAAAACTAAGTTTGTGTGGACACAAGAAGCTGAGAAAGGGTTTGAGAAACTGAAACAAGAAGTGGCAACTCAACCAATTCTCTTATTACCTAGCTTTGATAAGTTGTTCACTGTTGAGTGTGATACAAGTGGAGTGGCAGTAGGAGGAGTGCTAAGTCAAGAGGGAGGGCCTATAGCCTTCTTTAGTGAAAATCTAAATGAAGCAAAGAAGAAATATTCAACCTATGACTTGGAACTTTATGCTTTGGTTCAGTCACTTAGGAAATGGAGGCATTACCTTCTACCCAAGGAGTTTGTGGTTTTCACTGACAATCAGGCACTTAGCTTTATCAACACTCAAGAGAAGTTGAGTAATAGGCATTTGAAATGGATGGAATACATCCAAGCTTTTAATTTTACCATCAAGCACAAGAAAGGACAAATGAACAAGGTGGCAGATGCATTAAGTAGAAGGTTGTTGACAGTGCAAGAGATACATCTCAAGAGCATTGGCATAGAGAGTTTCAAGGATCTATATGGGGAAGATGAAGATTTTTCAGAGGCCTATAAGGTATGTTCTAACTTTGAGAACCATTTCCATAGCCAATATTCTGAGTATACCTTGCAAAGTGGGTTGTTGTTTAAGGGAAATATGTTGTGTGTTCCAAGAGGGTCAATGAGGGAAAATCTGATTTAGGAAAAGCATAATGGCAGTCTTAGTGGGAATTTTGGCATTAACAAGACTTTAGAGCTAGTACAAAGATTCTATTATTGGCCTAAGTTGGCAAGAGATGTTAGAAGGTATGTGGAACAGTGTGTTGTGTGTATGAAAGCTAACGGAGGAGCTAGTAATGCTGGTTTATATCAACCCCTGCCCATTCCTAACAGACCATGGGAGTGTGTGAGCATGGATTTTGTGGTAGGTATTCCTAAGACCAAGACTGGTTTTGACAGTGTTTATGTTGTGGTAGACAGATTTAGCAAGATGAGTCATTTTATTCCCTGCAAAACTACTCATGATGCCAGCTACATAGCTCATATTTTCTTCAAGGAGGTTGTAAGGATCCATGGGCTACCTTTGAGCATTGTTTCTGACAGGGGTGTGAAGTTCATGAGTCATTTTTGGAAGACTCTATGGAGCAAATTGGGTACCAACCTGTCTTTTGGATCAGCTTACCATCCTCAGACCGATGGTCAAATAGAGGTGGTTAATAGGGTGTTAGGTAATCTTTTAAGGTTTCTAACTAAGGAATATGGACAGACATGGGATATGGTTATCTCACAAGTTGAATATGCTTATAATGACAGTGTCAACAAAACAACAGGGAAGAGTCCATTTGAGGTTGTGATGGGATGCACCCAAGAGGAATTTGTGAGCTCAGAGATCTTGGAGCCATGGAGCATAGGAGTGGACATGTAGAAGACTTCAGTCATACCATGAAGGAGATCTAGGAGCAGGTCAAGAGGACAGTTACTGAGGCTACACAAAAAGTGAAGGAGAAGGCAAATATGTCAAGGAAAGATGTGCAATTTCAAGTAGAGGACTATTTTATGGTCCACCTTAGCAAGTCAAGGTTGCAGAATGGAATGTCAACCAAGTTACAGATGAAGAGAGTGGGTCCCTGCAAGATATTGGCCAAGTATGGCAAGAATGCATACAAGGTGGAGTTACCTACTGATCTAGGAATCTCACCGGTGTTCAATGTTGCTGATTTGATCAAGTATAAAGGGACAGTCAAGAATTTGGATCAGGACAGTAAGGAAATCTTCAAGGACATTAGCAACATGTCCATACCTACTCAGGACAAGCCTCAGGCAGAGAAGATTTTGGAGTCAAGGGTGAAGAAGGCCACAAGACACAAGGTGTACATGGAACACCTCATCAAGTGGAAGACCAAGCCTGAAACTGAGGCTACTTGGGTGGATGAAGCTGAATTTAAAAAGTAGGGCATTGACCTGTCCTTGCTCTCTCCTTCCAATCCTTCATGTTTGAGTTGAGAGGGGGAGAATGGTGCAGGAGCACCTAGGAAAATACTAGGTTCCCTTGAAGTTTTGTTTGAAGTTATATTTTGGTTGTGTTGTTTTTAGGTCATGTTGACCATTTTGTTAGCATTTGGTGGAGTAGGAATAAAACTTGATCTATTATGATAAATGGATTGGGAGGTGGAAATCATGGATGGGTTTTGAAGCTCTAACTTGTCTAGGTTGCCAACCTTGTCAAAGGTTAGAAAACATAGTGTGTTTTATAACACTTACCATTAGGTCATCCAAAGGCTCGACCCAAGCAGCTCAATTATTTTGAAAGCCTATTTAAGGCATGCCTCGACCATAGAATAGGGTTGGAGGTGTTATTGTTGAAGTGACATTTGAGAAGCTGAAGGAAACAGCGTTCTAAAAGAGAGTTTTCTGAGTTTTGTTATCATATTGAGCTTTAATGGAGTAAACTTGATGTTACTTTGTTTGTAGAATGTAGTGTGAACGTTGTGCAAGCTTAGAATGCCAATATTTTTGTCTTTTTAAATATTTTTCATCTTGTATTTATAAATAGTCTATTTCTTGTCTTTTTCTAGCCTGAATCAGGCAGTTTTGAAAGAATGGAGATCTAGAGCACTTTCCCATCATAAAAATTGTATGGCCCTTTGGGAATAGTGTCTAGGCTCCCTTAGTGTAAATATGTTAGCTTGTAGGGTTTTTGGGAGTTCTGGAGGTGCTAGCAAAGCTTTGCCCTAGGCGAGCCAGGCAGGGTACGGCTAGGGAAGGCAGTGAGAAAAAGACTCATATCTTGCAGGGGAATTGAGATCTTGGAGAAATTCTTTTTGGAGAATTTTGTTGGAGGTCTTGGCAGCGCATGGTGATCAGGAGGAGACTCCACCAATTAATTTGGAGTGAGAAAATTTTAACAGTCTGAAACCAGCATTGAAAAGCTTAGAAACCCTATGATTTTGACCATTTTTGTGTGTGGACAGTGTACGGGCTGTGCAGGCTTAAAACCCTAAAAATCCTTGAGGTGTAGGCATGAGAAATACAAACTCTAAAAAAATAACCTAGGTCCTTTGGTGGGTTTAGAATAAAATTGCATTTTAGCTCTGTTCAGAGGCCTAATTGGGGCTCTAGGCTTGTATCCTTTTCAAACCCTAGAAGGGAATTTTGTGAAAGCGATGGTTAGTTGGAGTCTTGTGATGGAACAAGAACCCTAGTTTGATCATCTTGAAGCTCTTACAATGTCTACACACCCCTGCAAGAATCAAATTGAATATTGAGAGGATTTGGCCTTTAAGGAAGAGTAAGGGTCAAGGGTGAGATTGAGATAATGCACCAAGGTTGGCTTGGTAGAAGGAAAGCATGATGATAGTGGGGTTGGTCAATAGAAGTAGTGGCATCTAAACCTGAGGCAGGACCACTAGGACAAGGTGGAAGAGACACCTAGGAGTTCCTGGGAGGAAGGACTCAGAGCATGGGGCAGTGAGTGCCTCATCCAACCCCATCCTATCAGTTGGATAATAGAGGATCTTGTAAACGATTCCCTTGACATGGCTAACACTTTTGAGGAAGTACAATTTAGTCATATTTTTAGAGAAGTCAACTCTCTCGTATATTTTTTGCTAATGATGGTGTAAGTCTTATGAATGCCAAGTTGTGGGAAGGGTACAACTCAGTAGCCGAGATGGCAGCCACATTATTAAGATATGACTATCAGAATAGATCATGAGGTAGGGTGTGTTTGAGGAGTAATTACTTCCCCTCCCTCCATGTATGTTTTATGGGTATTCTAATGCCCCTTCCCAATGTTATTTTCAAAAATAGAAAGCTTTGGATTGTTAGGTGGAGTGGCTGTAGTTTTTGGAACTGGAAAGGTGATTGCAGGGAAGTGATGGGGGGCAACCAAAGTAGGGTGGAGCCCATATCTTGTGAAAAATGAAGGAACAAGATGAAAATCTAGAAGATATTGGAAGAGGGTGGTCTTACGCCCTATATGGAGAGGCTTCATGGTTTCGACCATGAAGCCTCTAACATTTTTGTCCAAAGTTGGCATAACAGAAATTTGAATGTGAACAGAGTAGTCTTCCCCATCATGGAAGAATTCATAGCCTAAATAACAGGTTTGTAATTACGATGGAGGAAATTCTTCAAAGAGAGGAACGATGATGTAATGGACAATTTTTTAAGGATGATGAGAAAGAGAAATTGGTTAAGCTGACTTCCCAGAGCCATAACCAGTTGTCAATTAAACCTATTTAGGATGAAGTTATAGAGATTATCATGAGGTATGTGACATTAGATTTTCGTTTTACTACTATTTTGGGGTATCACTTCACATTCCTTAATCACTTTTGACACAAGATTTTTGTGTCCTTTTCATTTTTTCTACTATGTTCTTTGGATGCCTCTATTTATGCTCATCTCAAAAATCCCATGCCCTCATCCTTCATGAGGGGCTTATTTTACTTATAATGAGTATGTTAAGGAAACTTGCCCGACTAAAGTGGTTAAGGGTAAAAAACATGTTGTAGACTAGTTGAAGGTGATTGAATACTCAGTTACAAATATTGGAATGGATGATGGTGAAGATGAGGAGTGGAAATTAGATGAAGAGGCTAGGGATCAAGCAGTAGAGGTTTTATCCTCTTCCCCTTCAGATTTATCTTAGTAGAATAGGAAAAAAGGTACTAAGGAAAATACCACTCCTAAAAAGAAGCCCAAAAATCAAGTGAAGGAACCCCAACATTTGTGGTCAAGCAGCTACCAAACTGGAGAGGATGAAGATTATTAGGTTTCTCCCTAACAGGAAAAGGAACTAGATTGTGCAATGAGTGGAGGTGTCCCCAAGGCAACTGAGGAGGCTCGCACCTAGTAGCATATGGTTTCACAATAGGCAAGAACCAAGGGAAAAGGAAAAGAGAGAATCTCAAATATTGTTGCCAAATATGTGGGCAGTAAGCTGGGAAAGTTTAAGTTCTCGGGTAGTGTCCATCCTCTTTCTAATGATTTATCCTACCTTGATGATGAAAATCATGAAATGATGGATCTTCTAGACATGGCAAGAAATGGAGCCACTTCTAATTTTAAGATTACAAAATGGGTGATGAATGAGTTTAACAAAGTGAATATTAAGATCAAAAGCCTTAAGGAAAATTTTGCAAACCTTCCCAAAGGGTCAACCTCTAATTTTCTTATTGAGAGAGTTGTAGAGTTGGAGAGATTTGTCTCGTATTTTAAAAATGACTATGAGAACCACCTCAAGGAGTGGAAAGAAAAGTTAGTGAACTAGAAGAGGATATCAAAAAAACATTGCAAATTAGTCATTGTTCCATTAAGAATAGTGCGGATTCCCTTAAGGTTCTTTTGCAAAAGCTGAGTGATCTTGAGGAGAATTAGATTAGTGTTGGGGTTCAGGCGAAGGTTCCTCCCACCAAAGGGAAAGGCAAGAAATTTGTGAAAGATGAGGACAAGGGCCCGAGTGTAAGAACTAGGGGTGGCATGAAGAAGTCATTTGAGGAAGAAAAGTGTTCTTGTGAGCTAATTTCATTGGTTAATCTACATTATAATTAGGAAATGGAGGTGGCTAACACCTTCAAAAATATGATATTGTGTCTCTTTACTATTTTCTATCTTTTGTTTTGGACTGTTGGTTAGTTGTTGTTTTATCTATGTTATTTGTAGTATTGGCAACATTTTGTTGTAAAGGGTTTTGAGTCCCTTCAAAACCTACTTTTCCCTACTAATCAAAATATAAAACATAAATAAAATTAAACATATATTTTGGATGATATAATATTGCTCAACTGGGGTTGGGGCCCTAGCTCGGTTGGCTAAATCTTTCCTGTTGCAGGAGGTTGGTCACAAGGTCTAGTCTCCCCCACCCCCGTGGTACTGGAGGGCGTGTCGCGCCAGCGCCGCCAGTCACATTAAAAAATTTACCAGGCGCACTGCAGTTTATATGGGGTCGTGCTACCTGATTCCTACAGTCTAAAAAAAAAAATATTGCTCAACCCTTGAGATGTTGGACTACATCAATTTATTTATTAAAATTATAATATAAAGTATGATGAAGGTGGTCAACTCAAAACATAATTAAGTGGCATTCTCCATATAATTATCTATTAACTCAAATAATAAATATGTAATAGTTCCAACATTCTCCCACTCCAAAAAAGGTAGGAACACTAGTACTAGACTAAGACAAAACAAAACTAACCAAACATATCAATGAATGTCATTACTATAATCCATCAATACCATTAATCAAGACACACTAAAGTTATAGTGAATCAAAACACTCTAACTCACCACAAGTACAACACTCTACATTTGAATCAAGATATACTCATTATCAGTAATGCAACACTTTACTTGTGAACAAAGAATGCTTTGTATCCCCAATAACACTCCACCTATGAGCCAAGACATACTCTATATCCTCAAATACAAATATATGGAACATGCCCCCTACCTCCCCTTACTTCAAAGAGGAAACAATAACAAGATCTAATGCCTCTCAAGTATTGTAATCAAATCTCTAAACAAAAAAGCTAACTTAAAACCGGAATAGTCCTCCATCCTCTCACATATCTTCCTATCTAATGACCCATATTTTAAACTCTGAAAATTGTCCCTTTTAAATTTAATCTTCAAACAACAATATAGATTTAACAAGCCCCTTTTCCATTCAAATTGATTTAATAACTTTTAAACTACAAATGTGATTTTAACACTACCTTTTAAATAAAATAGACTCATTATTTTTTTTGTAATTCATTTATTTATTTTTTAGTTGGAGGATTTTATGTCAAATCTACATTATTTTTGCAATCTAAATCAAAATAAAGGGCCTCGATAATGAATGGTTCATAAGACACAACACTTGCTCAAGGTTTTGCAGATGGGGATGCAAGCTAAGTGGGTTTAACCTTGGTGAAAACTCCATGGTTAGGCGCGCTTGAGTTGGAGTAGTATTGGGATGGGTGATCCCGAGAAGGCCCAATGCTTCACCTCTATGAGTATCACCTAGATGCAATGAGTGCTAAGTGGACCAGTCATTATCATGAGAGATGAGCTCTTGTGAACCACTACTCATGAAACATGGGTCAATGAATTTGACTTGAAAAATTACACGGTTGAATTCTGATAGTTATATCATAATCATAAGTATAAATTAATGAGAGCTATCCACTCCACCAAAATTACTTAGAGCGCAATCTCAATCCTATCTTTTATATATCACTTCTACAAAATTTAAACTTCGATAAATAACCTAATTAAAAATATAGGTATCATCATCCTCATTGATTGTAATCGACCGAATGTTTTTTCAAAATGACATACTGAATCATGAGGTTGGCAACGACAGCAGCAGCATTTCCTCCTTTTCCAGGCAGGCTTTAATGGATCAAATACACGGTCGGCAGTAAACACAGCAGTCCTCACTCACGTAGAAACAATGAAAACATTTTCCTGCCCAATGGCAGACCATGGGTTGATTATCTTCTCCAGCGATGTCAGAGGTACTTGTAATGACTTTATTATTACCATAAATTAGCCTTTGCAAAATAATTATTCAGCCTTGCAACAATGATATGCAGGTCTGTCAGGAAAAAGTTAATAAACATCAACTCAACACAAACTCTTAGTCAGGTTAGCTGTTCATGCCAGTTACCATTAGTACGGATTCACCATGATGTCGTATAGATTCTTCAAACTCTCATTTCCTTCTGTAAAATTTTCAGTCTGTGAAATCTCAATCTATTAATGTTTGGTCTCGTGAACGATATTAAAATCTCACATTCATTTATTCGTCTTGCGAATTTTAGTTTGTTTCCTCACACAGGTTTTGACCTGGAAGGCATGTTACATATAGAATCATTTATCTTTGTCACTGGCTCAACTTCGCCATCATCTCTCACACAATGTTACACTTTGCTTTAATACCATTTTGAAATGGTAAATGCCCTATATCATGAATGAAAACAAATTATAATGCTAAATTTATGTAAATAATGTATATTAGTATTTTACTCTACATAATGAATGAAAACAAATTATAACATTACATGTATAGTATTTTATTCTATATCATTAATGAAAACAAGCTATAGCATTAAATGTATATGAACATTTTATTGGTTAAAATCTATTTGTGTTTAAATTTGTTTCTCAACCACCCACAAAGTCTCCTCCGTAACTTGTTTGATAACACTACCAACATTAATCTATTATTAAGATGAAATATTCATTAATATTTATTTAAGAAAATAGATGACTTAAAACATATTTAACATATTTGCTTTTTAATAACAAATTAAAGATTTTATAAGAATTTATAATTTCTAAAGTTAATTTAAAATGTAAGAGGTTTTAGGGATTGGAATCACTAAAATTTGAACTAGTTATGGGCAAGTGATCAAAGATTACATTTTGTCATTTAAGTTTTAGATTCTAAGTGAGTTGTGGCTACCATTTAGTCGAAGTTTTTCCTCGCATGCACGAGTTTTCCAAAGTAAATCTTGTTTCTTATCACTTGTGCATGGTATTTTTTCTCATTAACACTTTGCAAGTTGATTGATTATTTAATAAACTTTTTAAAAAAAAAATTATTTCTTAAATTTATTTGTTGATGACTAGTGTTTAAAACATGCATCCTAGTTTACAAATCCAATGGTATACAAGTAGTTTCTTTCCTTGTGAAATTTATTTTGAGTTTGTGTAGGTACACAATAAGAGATAGTAGTAATTTTGTTGCCTTAACAAGATGGTGAGTTTTCAAAGAGAACCAAAAACATTAATAGAGATGCATTAAACTTGATCCTAGAGGCAAGTTCCTCAAGTTTGAGATTAATAGTGTCAAAATATCCCAATTGATGGAGACAACAAAGGACCTAATGGAGACTCTCAATGAGAAGTTATGCTCATTGGAGAGCAAGAGAACAACCCAATTTGAAGAAGAGGAAAATTTAAATGGAAAATATTTATCCAAAATATCATGAAGGGGAGAAGTTATGCTCATTGGAGAGCAAGAGAACAACCCAATTTGAAGAAGAGGAAAATTTGAAGGGGATGTATGGAGGGTGAAGAAGCAAGTAAATGTGTTCATATTTCTCCATCATCCTCAAAGAAAAGTGAAGCTACAACTAAGACAAAGAAGGCAAGTGTTATAAATATGAAAAAAAACCTATGAGACATTGTAATCATTGTAGGAAAGATGGTCATATGAAGTCCTCATTTTGGAAGTTTCATCCCAAGAAGAAACCTCATAAGCAAGATAAGAAGGGTAAGAGAAATTCTCGTCTCCCTCTTGAAAAGGTTAAAGAGATAGACTGTACTTTAATTTTGGATTTTAAAATTACTTGCAGCACCATTAAAGTTGTTTGTTTTGTACACTCAAGAATTGGTTGGATATTTTAGTTTAGAAACATATTAACACCCCAATCCTTATACTTTCAATTGGATTAAAAATGGTCTTGATTTGTAAATTAACAGGAAATGTAAAGGAAATTTTTTGTTAATCAAAACTTTATTGATGGCATGATGTTACATGATATGCTAATAGATTTTTGTGGAGTTGTGTTTGACAATCCGTATATTTATGATAGGAAATTGTGTACTTATAAAGGAAAAATAAGTACTAGTTGTGTGAAAACAGATAGTACTTCATGTTAGATGCTCACAAAGGAAATAATAAGCTTTCAAAGGTCATGAATCTTGGAGCAAAAAGAATGTTAAGTGGATCTACCTAGAGATCATTCCTCTTGCATGTAAGAGAAAAAAATGTTAGTCACTTCAAAAAATTGAATCTTATTATTAGAAAATCATTCAAACAATTAGAGGTAAATATTTTAAAGATATTGCTTGGAATGGCTCAAGGTGATATGACAACCATTTTACGTTTCAAGAGGAGCATCGTTATTTCTTTTACGTCTCTATAACTTTTAGGGACCAAAAACCTCTCGATTTTAGAGGTATTATCTATAAAAGGATCCAATTTAGGTCTAGAATCCATGGAAAAGTAGCGATAGAGAACCTGAGAATAGGTGTTTTATAAGTCAAAAAAAGGTATATAATGACATCACATATTAAAGATATTATTATATATTTGAGTGTATGACGTGTATTAATGTTGGAGCATTTACAGTATTGTTGGAGTGCATTCAACAACAAATAATGTGTAGATTTTTAGAAAGTGCTCTAGATTATTTATCTTTGTTATTGTAAGTTGTGCTTTCTTCTTAGTAGTACCACAATAGACATTATTAACTATTCCTATTTTCAATAAGTGTTTGGTCAATAATTGATGACTTGGCCATTCCTGGAAGTTTGTAAATTGATAGGTAGTTTATCTATTTTGATATTCCTCATAGGAGTGACATGTGGTGGATATCATATCATGTTAAGGTCATTGTTAATTTATGTGATGATTGACATTCCAAGGTGGTTAGAACATGGAATTGGTTGGGATTCTAGGAAATAACTTGATTTACATTTAGTTTGTGACATGGTAGGAATAGGTTGATGATGATGATGATGTGATTGAGAATTGCATGTAGATTTTATACATGAGAAGTCCATCAATTGAGAAAGATGGAATAAAGAGAGCATATTGTATTTAGATTTTATGTTCATGGGTTACTTTAATTATTTTCTCTCTTTTTGTTGCTAGCTTAAAAAGGTTTCCTAAGTTAAATTTGGTATCTCAAGTATTCTTTGTATTGTGTATGATTTCATGTTCTTCCATAATATTTTTTAATTGACTTGTAACAACAACCTAACTATAATTTGATCACATAAACTAAAATTTTAGAGAATCAAATTACTAATAATTTGAATTAATTTCCATAAAACTCAAATATAAATGTGTATCTAAGGGTTATTTTTCTAAGGTTAGATTGTCAAATTAGATCATAAAAACCCAAAGAACTATGAAGTACATTGAAAACTAAAAGAAGAAACGATTATACCAATCAATCGTTGAAGCTTCCATGATTCATCTTTGTAGAACCTTCTAACTTGTTGATTGTTGCCCTCAGATCGAACGTATGAGCAATTCTTTGACTATGCCAATGTCCTAAACAAGCTTTGAAGGATTTGAAATAAATGTCTATGCCTATGAGAAAATGACTAAAATGCCTATGCCAAGAAACACCTAAAACTTAATGAAATCAAAATACGAAAAATAAATGCTGCAATATCTAAGAATGAGCATGAGTCGTCAAAAATGTGAGAAAAATTGTCATTTTATAGAAAATACAATTTAGGATGGACAGACAAGATTAAAAGCTGACAGAAGCCTAAAATCTGTGGATGAGATTTCATGTGACAATCCCTAATCAAGGTTAGGGAAAAATCATTAAATGAGTGGTCGATGTTAGAGTAAAGTAATTAATTAACTTTACTCTCCTCTTAAGATTTCACTTTATGCACACATATTAGTCATTTAATAATTAATATTTAATTATTAAATGCACTCACCTTAGGGTTAGGTTTTCCTTTCGGTGTTGATCTCCTTTATAAGGATTGATCTCTTGTATTGTATTCTCTTCTTGATTCATTTTTTTTCTGATAATACATCTTGCACTTTGTCAGAGCCAAAACCCTTGTTTTGTTCTCTCTCTTTCTCTGTGATAGGTTTCTTGCATGCAGGTGTTCTTTGGTTCTGTGGATTTGTATTTCTCAAATCCTACATGGTATCAAAGCCAGATTTGCTGCAGCTTGTTCAGTTTTTGAAAGATTTAGAGATCTAGGCTTTGGTTGCATCAGATCTTTGTTTGTTTTTTTTTATTTGGAATAGGGGGTTCTTTTTTTTGGAGCACTTTGAGCCCAAACGGACCTCACTGTTGAGCTCAGTGTCCAAAAACTCCTATTTTCATATAATATACATCTGATTCAGACACAGTTGCTCCATAAAGCAAAAAAATTTCCCCCAAGGCCGTACAGCCCCAAGGCACGTAGATCGAGGTCAAAAATTTCAAAAAAATCAAAAAAATTTAAAAAAACCCAATTTTTTGGTTTCATTTCTGCGCTTACAGTTCAAAAGGGGGAACCACCAAGCGGCTACCCCTAGTGGCGAGCTTAGGAGGAGCCACCACCGCTCCACCTGTCCCTGGCCCCTTGCCTCAGTCAGTGGTCATGTGGTGACCAGGTCTTCAGCCCCCGCGAGCTTCTACGCCTTCAGCCCCCGCGGGCTTTGTAGCCCCCAGCCCTGGCCGTATTGGTGCCTAGAGGCTCCGCCCAGCCCCTTAGCCCCCTGGTCCACCCACGCAACCAGGGGCCTCTTTTTTTAGCCCTTGAGGGCTTTAGAGGACCTATTTGAGCTTTTTCACTTGTTTTCACTAAATCAGGTGTAAATCGGGCTTCCGATCTCCATTTTTCAAACAAAAATCTGGCTTTCAGTTTGTACTGGGGATTGGATTTTTGCATTGTGTGGGGTGTTTTATCTTGCTTTCTGTCATTTCCATCAGAAAACTAGAATCTAGAAACACAAAAACAAAACAAACAAACCCCTTCTACATCTTTTGTCTAGTTCTGAAAGACCACTAAATAATAAAAAAAAAAATTCAGAGCAGTTGAGGCACAGTTCACAGGATGGCTGACAAATCTATTGAACCT
Organism: Sequoia sempervirens; assembly: GCA_007258455.2. NCBI lineage: Eukaryota > Viridiplantae > Streptophyta > Pinopsida > Cupressales > Cupressaceae > Sequoia > Sequoia sempervirens. The sequence goes on from VDFB02000003.1 coordinate 428,742,468, forward strand.
CTCACACCGCATAATTATCACACTTGGAAGGGTCGCATGATGACTCTTCTCCAGTCTCAAGGGTTATGGTCCTGTTTGGATGAGGTTCAGCCTCAGTTGACTCACGCCTTTGAGGTTATGCAGCATAGGAACAATATGGATCAGGCTATCCAGGATTGATGGCTTTACACATTTCTGACATTCTCCTATTTCATCTTGATGGTTGTCTCACTCCTTGAGCCATTTGGACCAAGTTTGATGGACTTTTTGGTACTGTCAATCAGTTCAGAACTTTGCAGCTTGAGGCTGAGTTAACTTCTTTGGTACCTGATTCGTTTCACTCCATTGAGGACTTTCTGATGAAGTTCAAACAGCAAAGATCTATCTTGCAGGGTTGTGGAAAAGTTAAGACTGATACAGAGTGCATCTTCCTAATTCTCTCCAAGCTTCGGAGTCCATTTCAAATCTTCTCTTCGACCTTCTATTCCACCATGGATGCATTGGGTGCTCGACTTGTCATGCCTTCTTTTGAGGTCTTTTGTGATCGTCTGACTCGTGAGCAAGCCAAGCTGAAGTAGTTGGATTCACTTTCAAGTTCACAGAACCAAGCATTGGTAGCCCAGTCCTCCAAAGGAAAACAGAAGCAGAAACTGAAGCCTAAGAAAGATTTAGGGGCTAGTGAGAATCCCTCCAAGCCACCACCTAAGTCTGATTCAAAGCCACAGTTGAATTCTAAACAGGGAAAATCTTCGAAGTCTGGTGAGTCTTCCTCCAAGACTAAGAAGAAATCCGGAGATCCTTGCAGTTTTTGTGGCAAGGAAGGACATCCAGTTTCCAGGTGTTGGAAACATTTAGAGACTTTGGAGGAAGCCATGCAGCAGCATAATATCAGTGCACCTCAGCCTCCTTCACAGCCCACAGGGAAAGGTCATGCTCTTTCTGCATGAGCATTGTCCTCAAAATCCACTTGGATTCTAGATTTTGGTGCCTCTCACCATATGACACACACAAAGGATTTGGTCACTGCTCTTGCCCCTACAAGCACTAGACATATTGCAGTTGGTGACTCAGCACAACTTTTAGTTCAGGGTTCAGGTATTGTTTCATTGGATGGTGGTACTCTACAGGATGTGCTTCTGGTTCCCGACATTTCGACAAACCTTCTATCTGTTTATCAGATTTTCCACTCTGGCTCTAGTAAGGTAGTTGAGTTCTCACCACATGATGTGGTTATTCGAGACCTTCACGATCCTGACTTGGTTGTGGCTACTGGGAGTGTGGATTCTGCATCACGCTTATACAGATTTGATGGCTTTGAGAGTTCAGACACTGTTGGTTCCGCTCTTATAGCACATGTAGATTTAGTGAGTAGGCTTTGGCATGAGCATTTTGGCCATGTCAATTATAGATATCTACAGCAGATGAGTACTCAGGCACTTGTGATTGCGCTCCCACAGATTTCTTGTACTGATGGTGTATGTCGAGGTTGTGTTCTTGGCAAACATCATCAAGATCCTTTTCCTAACGGTCGAGTCACTCGTGCTAGGGCACCCCTAGAGTTGGTACATAGTGATCTTATGTCCTTTCTGACTCCTTCCTTTTTAGGGGCCCGCTATGTGCTCACTTTTATTGATGACTTCTCCAGATGTACATGGGTGTACTTTCTTAAGTACAAGTTTGATGTCTTTGACTCATTCAAGATTTTTAAGACATTTGTGGAGAAGCAATCTGGGCTTTCTATCAGGAGGATACACACAGATAATGGGGGGAATATGTTAATCAGGCTTTTACAGATTTTTGCACTGAGCATAGTTTACAGCATCAGTTTACAGTCCCTTACACCCCTCAGTAGAATGATGTCGCTAAGAGAAAGAACAGAACCTTACGGGAGATGGAAAATTGTATGATAGAGTCTTGAGCTATGAGTTCTTCATTATGGGCTGAGGCAGTCAATTGTGCCAATTATATTCAGAATCGGATGCCTCATAAGGCATTGTGACATATGACTCTTGAGGAGGCTTGGACCCATGTCAAGCCTAATGTTTCTACATTCTGAGTTTTTGGTAGTGACGCTTGGGCATTTATTCCCGATGCTCAGCGGAAAGCCATGGAGAGGAAGAGTCGACCACTCATATTTGTTGGCTACTGTGAGGATGTTATGGTGTATAGGTTGTTTGATCCTAATTCCAGAGAGGTCTTGTTTCGGCGGGATGTCTAGTTTGATGAGCGCTATCCTCAGATGGATTCTCCATCACCAGCTTCTCCCTCATTGCCTACTCCTCCCTCTTCATCTCTTGAGGATTACTTATCTCTTTAGGATGATGTAGATGATGATCCACCATCTCCACCACCACCAGTTGCTCCGTCTTTTCCTAGGTGGGCCCATGTCACTATTGATGCAGCTGGTTCTTTGGCAGGTGATCCTTCAAATACTCGTCGTACTCGTGCTCAAACATCTAGTTCTAGTATTTTTATTCATGCCATTTTGGATGATCCTCAAAAGTTTTCAGAGGTGATAGGTCACCTTGAGTGGGATAGGGCTATGGATGAGGAGTATTCTTCTTTGATGAAGAATCATACTTGGGATCTTTGTCCTCTTCCTAAGGGAAGAAAGTTGGTTCGGTGCAAGTGGGTGTACCGTACCAAGTATGTTGCAGATGGTTCTATTGATAAGTATAAGGCACGTCTTGTTGGGAAGGGGTTTTCTCAGGTAGAGGGTATTGACTACTCTAAGACCTTTGCTCCTATCACCAAGATGAATTCTATATGCCTAGTACTTTCACTTGCAGCTTCATAGGGATGGACAGTGTTTTAGATGGATGTGAAGAGTGCCTTCTTGCATGGAGACCTACATAAGGAGATCTATATGGAGCAGCCTCAGGGATTTGTGCAGGACACTTCTTTGGTTTACAGACTTCGGCTTTCATTGTATGGTCTCAAACAAGCCCCTCGGGCTTGGTATGAGAAGATGGACTCTTTCTTGCTTTCCTCTCACTTCACACACTGTCATTCTGATCACACAGTATATATTCAACATTAGGAGGGTGATCTTTTGATTCTTGTGCTATATGTAGATGATCTCATCCTTATAGGTAGCTCATCCTCCATGATTCAGAGTGTTCAGAGAGCTTTGATGGAGCAGTTTGAGATGACAGATCTTGGTCTCTTGCACTTCTTTCTAGGTCTTCAAGTTATTCAGTCTTCGGATGGGATTTCCATATTTCAAGAGAAGTATGCTCTTGATATGCTTCAGTGATTTGGCATGCTTGATTGCAAGTCTACCCCCACTCCATTTCAGTCAAGTGTTGTTTTGTCTTCCACTTGCTCTACTCCTTCAGTAGACCCCACTTTACACAGGCAGTTGGTTGGCAGTTTGTTGTACCTGACACATTCTCGTCCTGATCTTTCCTTTGCAGTTGGCCTTGTCTCTCGGTTTTACCATGATCCTCATCAAAGCCATTAGCAAGCAACCAAACGTATTTTGAGGTACATTCGGGGCACCACTCATTATGGCATTCATTACACTTCAGGATCCCCTCACATCATTGGCTTCACTGACTCCGATTGGGCTAGTGATGTCAATGATCAGAAGTCTACTTTTGGTCCTATCACATGGTCTTGCAAGAAGCAGTCTGCTATTGCATTATCATCTACAGAGGCTGAGTACCATGCAGCAGTGTTAGCCAGTTAGGAGATTTTATGGCTTCGGCAGTTGATGACAGAGTTTGGGTTTCCTCCAGATAGTCCCACTATTCTTTGGTGTGACAATTAGAGTGCCATTCACATTTCTTGCAACCCAGTGGAGCATCAGCGGACAAAGCACATTGAAATCCACATGCACTCCATTAGGCAGTTGATTCAAGATGGTTCTCTCATCTTGGAGTACATTCCTACAGAGGAGCAGGTTGCAGACATCTTCACTAAACCTTTGGCATCTCCGCGCTATCTTCAGTTGCGCTCCATGCTTGGGGTGAAGGAAGTTGTCCTTGGGGGGTCTCAGTGAGGCCTTCCTTCCTTCATGTTTTTTTTCAGCATGTTTCTTTATCTCTTTTTGGAGAGGAGTTTTTTCCCACTGGGTTTTCTCCTTTACTCCGCTTTATAGAGATTTTGTTGTATTCGGGTACCTGATCAGGCCATGTTGTCGGGACCCTCTATTGCATTGTAGTTCCTTTGCTTTCTTCTGCATTGTTTGTAGCTGCATTGTAGCTCATCTTAAGGGGGGGTGTTAGAGTAAAGTAATTAATTAACTTTACTCTCCTCTTAAGATTTCACTTTATGCACACATATTAGTCATTTAATAATTAATATTTAATTATTAAATGTACTCACCTTAGGGTTAGGTTTTCCTTTCGGTATTGATCTCCTTTATAAGGATTGATCTCTTCTATTGTATTCTCTTCTTAATTCATTTTTTCTCTGATAATACATCTTGCACTTTGTCAGAGCCAAAACCCTTGTTTTGTTCTCTCTCTTTCTCTGTGACAGGTTTCTTGCATGCAAGTGTTTTTTGGGTTCTATGGATTTGTATTTCTCAAATCCTACAGTCGAGATGTCATCTAAGAAGATCTAATCAGCGGTCAAGAATAAATGAGATAATTAATCAAAAAGATAAAGATTTTCGAAAATCAAGAAGATAAAGACTGCTTGATTTGTGAGATTCGAAAAATCAAGAAGATAAGAGTTTATCTGAAAAGCAGATTTGGAAAATCAAGAATTTGCTCAATTGCTTGATTTTTGGAAGAATATTTTGAATTAAATTAATTCAAAATATGGATTTTGTGTGATAATAAATAATCGATTTTCAGATTATTTACTAAAATGAACTGACAGTCAAGAATGTGAGATCATTTTAAATAATTTCATTTATTTAAAATGAGGGAATTATTAAATTTGGAAATTAAATAATTAAAGATAATTATTTAATTTAGAGGATATGATTAATAATTAAATAAATTAATAAATTCATTTAATTATGACAATTAGTGACATATTAAATAAATAAATGAAATTCATTTATTTAATAATCAGGAAGACATAAGGAATTAAATAAATTATGAAATTTATTTAATTGTAAGAAGATAATAGACCATTAGTGACATATTGAATATTTAAATAAATATAATTTATTTATTTGATAATCATGAAGAATAAAAGAGATATGAATCAATTAAATAATTATAAATTATTTAATTAATAGTCAAATGTGGACCAAGGACATAATTAAATGTCAGAATTATGTTAGGACGAAAGTGGTAAAAATAGAGCTTGCAGGCCTAGGTCATTTTTATGTGTCTACAAAAAGTATTTTTTTAAACTAATTTTGAATACTTTCATATCTATTTATTTTTTAGAGCTAAATGATATTTAAAACTCATTTTTATTTCTAAAGCTCTAAAATTTTCAAGGATATATACTTAGATATAATTAGTTTTCACATCCTCCAATAGCATTTCAACTACTATTCCTTTTAGACCTACCACATTATTTAAAATAATTTATTTTTATTTCAAATCTATTTTTATCTAAGCCCTATTACTTTCACCAATTTAAATGATTTGACACATAAGAATTATCATTGGAAAGGTTAAAAGTAATTGGTTTGAAGACCTTTATAGTTGAAGATAATGAAAAAAAAGAAATGAAAATAATGATTTAATATAAATAAATCTCTACACCTTGCTTTTCAAAAGGGTCCTTCAAATTGAGCTAAAGAGGAAGCACTCTTTGTTGAGATATGCATCTCTCAACCCTCTTGATTTTCTCCTTGGATCAAGTAGATGAGTTTTGGATCAAATGGAGGAATGTAGGTTTCTTGTCAAAATGGAAACATGACTTTAGGATGAAAGTAAATATGTAAATGACTTGGAGGGCCTTTGATTTATAGATGTGACGACAGATTGATCAAGGGCCACAATTTGATTTCAAGATTTATAATGGGGGATTAATGAAAGGTTAGGGTTAATGAGGGGGTTCCAAGTGGCATCATTAAATTGATGGATTTGGGAGAGGAGAGAATTGAGGAATGATCAAGGGATAGGAATTGTTTGACCAAATCCAATGGTGGAATATGGGTCATTTCACATGTGTGATGAGGACATATAAAAAAGAGAGATATGACACATGTCCTATCACACATGTGTGAGGAAACATAGGGAAGAGTGAGTAATGACAAGTGTCTCTCACACATGTGTGAACACACATTGGGAATAGAGTAAAGGATACAAGTCTGAAGACACATTGTGAAGAGAAAAAATGATAAGTGTATCCTCAAGGACACATTGGGAAGAGAAAAGATGAGAAGTGTCTCTTCAAGGATACATTGGGAAGAGTCAAGAAAGGCATGTGAATTCTTACACATGTGTGAGAGTCACGTCGGATAAGTGGAGGGTGAGGATTTTCTTGATCAAATGGATGGTTAATATTTTGTTACATAGCTTCTTAGAACGGTTAGGATTAGGGGGTAATTAATTAATTTAAACACACTAGGTATGTGCATAGAATTAGCTTAGCTAATTAATTGCAATTAATTAACTCATAGGATTAAGATGAAAAAAGAAATATTGAATAATACTATATATTTATTTAATGTTATGTAACAGAAGAACAAACATGGGACTTAATTAAAGAAATGTAAATTTATTTAATTAATAGTGAGGAGTAAGGAAAAGGGACAAATTAAATAAATAATACTTATTTAATTAATAGTCAAAATTGGATATAGTCTAATATGGTAAAGTGTGGATAAATTTAGGCAACTACATTTTGGATTCATGACATGTTAGGGTTGATGAGGAGATGCCAAGTGGCATCACTATATTGATGGATTTGGTAGAGCAAAGGATTAAAAAAGATCAAGGGATAAGATTTGTTTGACCAAACCCAATAATGGATGATGAATCCTCTCATATGTGTAAGGACACATGTAAAAGAGATATATGCCATATGTGTGGAGACACATGGGGAAGAGTTGGTGAGGACAAGTGTCTCACACATGTATAAGTGCATCTTGGGAAGAGAGAAAAGGATACATTTGTCCTCTCACACATGTGTGAGGACACATTGGACAAATAAAAGGTGACAAATGTATCCTCAAGGACACATGGGGGAGAGTGGAGAAAGAAGTGAATTCTCACACAAGTGTAAGAGTCACATGGGCTAAGCAAAGAGAGGATTTTCTCAATCAAATGGACGACCAAGATTTTATTGTATATTTTTAGGATAATTAGGATTAGGGGGATTAATTAATTTATATTTACTCAAGTATATGAATTGGATTATCAAGTCGTTGATTAATTAGAATTAATGAACTTTAATATGATTAAGATGAAAAAAGGGAGATATTAGATAAACAATTTATAAATATTTAATTAAGTGTGATAGGAGAACAAAGGTAGGAATTATATAAATAAGTATACATTTATTTAATTAAGAGTGGGGAGTGAGGAAAAGGGTTGAATAAAATAAATCAATAATATTTATATTTAATTAATATAAAGAATGGGATAAAGTCTATTGTGGTCAGACGTGGACAAATTTGGTGTCTACAATAGTTCTTTACTAGATTAATTTATGTTTCTTATATTTTCTAATATGAGTTACGATGATCCAAAATATGATTATTATAGTTTATATGAATTTTTTCTCTATGAGAAAGTAATTTTTGGCTCTTTAATGTATATCCTAAAGTAAAAAGAATTATCACAATATGCACATGTCCTATGGTGGTTGATTGCACTTATTCCTCCTTTTATAAAAGTTTATACATATTAGTTATTTCTCTTAACATTGTGTTCTAGTATACTCATGGTTTTTATTGATTACTTATAGTTGTAAAATATTTAGCACTTAGAAATTTACATTGTTTTTACATTCAAGTTTTGCCTAAACTACCTATTATTTGACCATTTTTTAGATATTTACAAAGAATACTTAGCACCTAATTGTTTTACTCAAGTTAAAAAACTCATTTTTCTAGATCCATAGTCTCTCATTTCATATATCTTTTGATATTTATTTTATCTCAAATAGAGTATATTATATTAGGTTTTAGAATAGTTTGTATTTTATTTCATTTTTTATGTTTTCCTACCTTACAAACATTGGCAAGCAAGAAATTATGGAGATAAAAGTAGAACTGACTTATCTTACTTATCAAGTAAGATAATCAGCAATCCCCTATATGGAACACTTCATTACCTATACATGTAAACTCGGTAGCCTAATGTTAATATTAGTGTGTTATTCACTTGCAATCTGATGGCTAATGTTTTTTTCTCTAGACATATCTAAAGGACATAACTTTTGATCTAGAGCTTTGAATTTAGTGTTCTATTATAATTGAAGATCTTGATAAGCTAAGAAAATTAATATCATAAAATTATGGAAACTTAAAATTGGATATCACTTGGAAGAAAGGAATGAATGTAGATTTATAATAAAAAGGGAAAAGCCTACCAAAATTTCAATTGAAAATTAGACAAAGGTAGATAAAAATGGCATGGGGGATCATAAGGTTGTATTTCTCTAACTTTCTCCTATCAAATGTTTCTAAATAAAACTATCACACACAAGTTGGGGGAGAGGATAAGTGATTCCACAATGGATTCTCTTGTTACTAAATTACTCAACAAAGTATTGAGGAAATCTATGGATGGGGGTTTGAAGGATGTGTCACAAGTTCAAGGAAGGCCTAAAGAAAAATGAAATAAATCTAATGCTAGATCTAAACAATTTAAAACCAATGGAAAGAGTAGAGTAAAATTTTGGAATTAAAAGATGCAAGGACATGTTGTGAAGAAGAATTCTAAATATTCCTCCATTAACAAAACTTTAATGATGATAATAAAGTTAATAGATTATTTACTAATATTTCTAGTGATTACTTGTTATTGATTGACTCAAATTTCTTCGACCACATGAATCCTCACAATGGGTGGCTTTCCCATTATAGAGTGTAAGAGAGGGGGACCAACCATGTCAAGGCTCTAGGTCATGGAGAGCCGAGAGCGGAGGGCTTCCCTAACTTACCTCACTCTAAAGGATTTCTTGGGTTGAGGATCAAGAATGAAGAGCACTGTGTAGTACTTTTGTCACTCTATAGACCTAAACTTCAATTTTAGGCTAGGTGAGCTAGTTTTTGGAGTTAGTACTGCACCACAGACAACTCTCTATCTGAGGATGGAAGTGCAGTTTTGGGACAATAGTGCAGTGCACTAGCATTCGTACGACCATAAAACATAAATTATAGTTAAAAATACCTAAAAACTTACTGATGGCCTAGCTAGTTGATTTGAACGAGGTAAATAGAAGAATTAAGTATGAGAAATAGAGATAGAGATGATAAAGCAAGTAAATAAAAGCTAGGGTGATGAAGATGATCTCACAAAAGCACATTTTCACTAGCTAGCTCCATGTGCACATCCACCTACACACAAACAAGAAGGGGAAAAATTTTGGGGTTGTATAGGGGCGTACCTCAGTTAGACCCCCGTTTTGGTGTTTCCACCTCCATAGATAGCTAGAAAGCAACAGAGTAGAATATGCGCTAAAGAAAGTAGAAAGAAAGATTGCAATGAACACTACTAAACAATACTATGCTACTCTATCAAATCACAAAGGAGAGGAGTGAAGTGTTACCACCTCCACCCAAAAGCTCACAAGACAATGGAGGGAGAATGCAAGGTATGGACTTGGAAAAGTCACCACAGCCACAACAGTGATGAAGGGAGGTCTTGCAAGACTCCAAGCCCACAACTTCTATCCAGTTGCCTCACACTTGCAATGTGGAGTTGATGGAGTGTCAATGTTGTTGCAATGCTCAAATATGGAGTGCTAGAATGCTTGAGAGTGTGAATGAACTGCTAAGAGAGATGAAGTGAATGTGTAGAAGATGGAATGAATGAATAAAGAATTTTTTTGAAGGTGGTATGAGAAGAATCTTCCATTTTCATGTCGGTTGGTCGAAGAGGGACATTACAATTTGACCCCAATCAGATGTGTAATGCCTCTACCAACTTCAAATGTAGGAATCTGTCGGGGATGGCAGCGCGCCATGTAGACGTCCATGTGTCGCACGTTCATCCCTGGCAGATATTCCCTCACAGACACGGGACAAATGCCAAGTGGATGGAAGGCAGGTGGGTGATGTGGAATTTCACCTTCGAATTTGATTTTATGAGGTGAGAGTATGTGAAAGGATAATTTGTACAAGGGGTGCAAATTCGCTCCTATACACAGAGAATGTGATGGTGGCAGGGTGTTTCTTGGTGATAATAACACTATCAAGATTATTGGTTGAGGAAAGCTAAAACTAATTTTTTTTAGTGATGGGAGTTTGAAAACCCTTATCGATGTGTTGCATATTATAAGGCTTCCATGTAATTTAATTTGATTTTAATATGAATGATGCTAGTGTAGATATCATTTTTATTGAGAATGGTTACAAGTTGGCTAGAGGAAATTTGGTGCTAACTTAGGGAAATCAATGAGGATTCTTTTTTTTTAAGTAAAATGCATGGAAGCCTATATATTAATAGATTATATAATATAGGGTTTACATCTATGTCTACATCAGATTGGAAAAATTTGCCCCATAAGCTTTACAATTTATCTGCATCTTTAGATATGCAATGTTGAGGATTGTAGATAAACAAATTTCAAATTTTCATATACAATCATATTCTATAAACTATTACTAAATACCCAAAAACATAATTGTCCATGACCACTTCACCAAAGACAAGAGAAATTTCCTTCATTCAAATACCAACGACGTCCATTGTGGCATAACAAGGCTAAAGAGACACTTGACACTGCAGCAAAATATTAGCAAAAAATTATCTTTGGACTGGGACGTTGAGATGCTACTCTTCCATTCGCTCGAACTCTACCGAATTCTCATCATGGCCTTCAAAAACTTCCTGAATCTCTTTTTGATTTATTTGAGTCTCATTAATGTGTGCATATCACAATACACTATTGATCAAAACAACCATGTCGAAGAGAGATCCCAACTTCTCTCACCGATACACCAAGGTATCAACGATGCCTACTTTACCATCCATGTGATCCCCAATGTCGAGTTAGCATAGCTTGAACCTCCAATCACCTTCCTCCTAGCAGCGTGGGTCCCACCACATTCATCAGTATAACAAACTTTGTCGAAGAGACATCTTCCAAAGTCGTAGTGAACACCCAATGTCTCACTGATGAGAGTTGTCAAGACTTGTTCTGGATGTCGATGATACATTTCACAATGTCTCATCGACCACACACAGTCACACCGACAAGAGTCTTTTGGCTTAACATCAACATGTCGAAGAGACATTGCTCAAAGTCCTGGCAACGGTGCAACCTCTCACTAACGATGCCACCACAAGGGATTTTGGTCTATTGGTGAGATAATGAAAGAACTCACGTTGATAGAGGGATCTATCACCGATAAGGGAAACCACCAACACCACAAGCTCATACCATCATGAAGACAAAGAAAGAGGTCTTTCTGACCATGCAGAGTCTCACCGATAGAGCTAGGTGAAATTTTGAAGACTCCATATGAGGTCATGCCAACAATGTACTGTCTTGCTAATAAAAACCAACTAAGATCATTGTTTGCTACCATTAGTCATGCCAATAAGCTCCAAACTTTGTCAAAGAGACATCTTCCAAAGTCACAGTGAACACCCAATGTCTCACCGATGAGAGATGTCAAGACCTGTTCTGGATATCAATGAGACATTTCACAATGTCTCATCGACCACCCATAGTCACACCGACAAGAATATTTTGGCTTAACATCGGCATGTCGAAGAGACATTTCTTAAATTCCTCGTGACGGTGCAACCTCTCACTGATGATGCCACCATAAGGGATTTTGGTTTGTCGATGAGGGTTCTTGTTTAAGTTGTAGGGACTATATTTTGCAACTCTACAAATATAACTAAAAATTATAAAATTCATGTATACATTGTGAGTTCGAGGATTGGGCCACATTAGTGAAAAACATATTTGAACCATGATTAAGAAAAATATGGTTTAATATTTTTTAATTTATTCTACTAAATTTGATTTATGTGAGAATTGTGTGTTTGGTAAATAGAATAGAGTTAAATTTCCTTCTATTAAGCACTAAAGATAAGAGAAATTGATATGTTATTCATTTAAATATTTTTGATCATGTGGATATTCACTCCACTAGAAAATCTCATTATTATATAGCATCTATTGATGACTATTCAAAGTTTACCTCAATATTTTTTTTAAACATAAATATGAAGTTTTCTCTAATTTTAAATAATTTAAGGAACTTTCTAAGAGATGTTTAAATATGAAGATTGAGGTCTTGAGGTTGGATAACTAATGTGAATATTTCTCTAGTGAATTTGATAATATTTGAATTTCTAGGTTTAAATCGTTTAAGAGGTCCACACTAAGAAGTGTTCATATGATGAGGGCTACACCGCCTGAACCCACACAGACACAATAATAGATACCAACACAAAAGATGCGAGGCAAAAGATAACCCACTTTCAATTATTTTCAGAAAATGAATTTACATAAATAGATCTTACATGCTACAGCCTCATGGGCTTGATTCATTACAACAAAATCAACTCTAAAAAGAAAATATATTATTCGAAGCCCAAAATCTGCACTACTAGAACCACCTTCTAAAACCCCCACTTAACCCTTTTTTATTTTACACAATAACCACCCTAGAATGTTCTAGAAAGTGAAAATTTCCCTTTTTTTTTGGCGCCAAAAGTCCCACCGTTAGATTTCTGGCCTAGGAAGAAATTTTAATGAAATTCAATTTTTAGAGGGTCAACTTCGTGGGGCCATAACTTTTGATCTAGGTGTCTGATTTTCTATTATTGCATATCGTTGGAAAGCTCTCAATGAGCTATATAGTGCATGGGGTTATTGTAGGTCATTTTGACAACCTTTTGACCTATTTCAAGGCCTCTAAAGTCTTCATATCTAAATTTTAAGCTGCATTGGAGAAATTTCCCGGGACAGAAACTTTAATTTCACCCAAACCATGCAAGGTATTGAGGTGATTCTGTTGTGATCGGAAATTTTTTCAGTTATGCTCCTTGGGGTAAATTTTCATGTCCATACGAGCCTATTTAGGCTGACTTACTAAAAATAGTAAGTTCCCACTTTTCGCTATTTTTGACACCTGACTTTCTTTCACCCCTTAAGTGCCATCATGGGACTCAAAACAACTAAAGAAAATAAAGAAAACATTTTTTTTAGGTGATGCAAGATTGCCCTACATCGCTGGATGCTCCTGCATCATTATATAGTAAAATTAAGATCTTGAGGTCAAATAATGAAGGTGGATATTGTTATAAGAAATTTTATTTTATAAGCATGTAGGTATAGTGTGACAAGAAAACACCCCACCTACACTGCAATAAAATATAGTTACAAAATTAATGAGCCAAATATTAATGGATAAAGCTAGAATTATGTTGATTGGTATATAGTTGGATCAATGTTTTTATGTTGAGGCTATGAGTACTACCTTCTACTTGGCAAATAAGTCGCATATTTTATCTATAATTGGTAAGATACCATATGAGTTGTGCAAAAAGTAATAAACCCTTTATTTCACATCTAATATTTTTCGTTGTGAGACTGATGTTTTCATACCTAAGGAAAAATAATGGGTGTGTGCACAAATTTGTGACACAAAACAAATGCCAAAATAGACCATTTTGTGCATGCCAAATTTGGCGAGTGCCAAATGGCTTCACCATTTGGCATGCGCCAAATTTGGTGCTCGCCAAATGAAAAAGGTAAATAAAAAAAAACACAACCTTCAAACATTATTTTCTACTCAACCTGTGGCTTGGTTTGGGGTTTTTCACCTCTACAACTCGTGCTTGCCAAATCTCTTCTATTTTTGCACTCTTAGCTTGTAATTCTTTGTGAGGGTGTTTCCAAGACATCAAAGAGGTCGAAGATTGTGAAGAGGTATGTATTTCTATTGTTTTTATTTTGAATTTGAAATAGAATGTAGATTGAAATAAGTTTTTTAATAAAACTTTGTTCTAATTCTCAAGGAAAGAATCTCCACCTCCAAACATTGAGAATTCAGAATTTCCCCCTCACAAAGAGCCTTCGGAACAAGAACAACCTCAAACCCCTCCGTTAGTTCATAGGAATCCTTGAGGAATAGAATAAAATATCCTAAATCAAATTGAAAACAACAAAAGTGATATTGAATAATTGATTGGAAGATTAACTGAGCATGTTGAAACCCACCCTTAGAGGAGAGGGATTGTCGAATTGTTGAAGTCAATTATATCACATGTAGGAGAAATGAGTGAGAAAATCAATTTTTGGTCGAATAAGAGGGATGAGTTAAGACAATCTTATGATAGTGGTCTTTCATATGCAAATGTGAAAAAATAAAAAATTTGCAAAGCCAACTTGTGTGCCCTATTTATAGACCCAAGAACCAACGCACCTTTATCTCATGCATGTAGGAGGTTCCCCATCTATTGGTGCCACCATGAATTAATTAAAAATAAGTTTTGGGAGTAGTGGTGGATGGTTTGTGACCAACCTCCATGCAATAACCATGAGGTACCACAGTATTTTTTGAGGAAACTCTATTGTGAGTTTTTCCTCAATAAGATGCCAAATTATTTTAACATCTAATACTTTTAGGGTAGAGGTGGGCGCTCCACACATGATAGACTGGGTGCATGACGTATTCCACAATTGGTGCAACGAACCTTGGCCAAACCCATGGTGGAGCATTCTGTCATTCCTTACATTGTGAAGGATAGTGTCGAGGTGGACACAAGGGAGTCGATGAGCTCACTCACTTAGAGCATTGTATAGTTTGTGAGGACTATAGTAGATCCTGATGTGGATGAGACTTCTAGGCCTAGAGTTCCACCCCACCATTTTTGCACTTGTGGTGTTGTTCGCACTTATGATTATCATAGTGCTCAAGATACAGCTACATAACCTACATCAGCTATAGAGGTGATGGTTATGACAGATGCATTCTGAATGAAACATTCAGTATTGATACTTAGGTAAAATTCAACAAGTTCATTTAATTTTTCTTATTAAATTCTATTTTGAAATTTAAGAAAAACTAAATTAGTATAATCAATATGGTGAAAATTCAAGGTCAGAGTGTTCATGATACTGTATAGGGGTGAATTTTCACCCCTCTTGCAAATTCCCCTTTTACACCCTTCACTTTAGAAAAATCAAATCTGACCAAGTAATTCCACTTCCTCATTCCAAACTCCATCCACTTGGCACTTGTTTTTAGTGTCGGTGGAGGAATTTATGTTGGCACATGACGCGCAGATGTTTGCACGGCATGCTACCATCTTGATAGGATTCCTACCTCTAGAATCTATAGAGGTGTTATGTTCTCCATTGGCGATGAAATGTAATGCCCCTACACCTTCCTGTCAACCTTTGAATGGCTCTTTCCCTCCCATTTCATCTTCAAATGGATGTCTTTCATTTTCAATCCATATTTTTCAAAATTCTTGATCTTCTACACATGATTTCACTCTCACTTCACATTCTTGCAACTTCAAGCTACTTGTTGCACAATTGGCTTCATGATTCCAAAAATCACAGCATTCTTTATGTCTACCACAAAAGCTACAACTTGGTGTATTGCAAGACTAATTTCAGCATTGTTGTGGCTATGTCAACTTTTCCATAGTTGTATTGCATTCCTCTCTCATAGGCCTTGAGTGCATTTGGTCAAGGGTGATATTGTTGGGATATTTTTGGATGTTGTGGATGTGTTGCTGATATGTGGTTGTCATTGATGTCAACACTATTAGCATTTGGTGTATCAATTTTTGTATATGTTGAGGATATTGAGAAAATTGTAAGAGAAAGTGTTCAAGGTTCCCAGTGGAACTGTGCAAGTCATGAAGGAATTTTGTTTTGTACATTAAATATTAGCTTATGTGGATTAAAGGGTTTATTTTTTAGTATTTCTAGATCATCTACTGGAAGTTTCAAAGGTTTGCAGGAAGTTTTGTGAGAGTTGTTGTTTGACAGTATTTTTGTTGTCTCTGTCAGCATTCCTAAATGAAGATTGTATGATTCTGGTTATCTAAGTTGTTGTGGATGCTTCTCTGTTGTTTCTTGGTGTTCTTAGATGTCTCTAGTTCATTCTCTATCTTTTTGGTATGTCCACTTGATCCGGTGAGCTCGTGATTGAAGATATTTTAATGCGCATGTTCGGTTTTTCATGTTCCTGGCCGACATGTTAATGATAGCTTGTTACGGATGTTCGAGGTGAAATTAATTAAAGAATTTTTATGTTGGAGATGTTAATTTGGGTCTCCACTATGTTGTGGCCAACCTTGGTGGGTTCGCATTAAGAATTTAGCTGTTAATCTGGGCCGACATTGCAAATATAATTTATTTTTCTTGGCCGACCATGTTGTCATGAAATCTCCTGTAGCGGATATATAAGAATGATTGTTTCATCAGTGGAAAGTATGCTTCGTGTGCTCCTATGTGTGTATATGTGAATATCATTCGATTGCAGAGAAAAGTGTGAAGAAGATTGTGTGAAATGTGAAGAAGTGTTGAACTTAATTGGAACTATAATCAGGCTTGAGCAGAAGTTATTTTCTTAGTTCATACCCTCTAGATTGTTAATCCAACTTTTTTGGGTAGTGAGCCCCTTTTGTAATTGAGCAGTGAGCTCTAGGCAATGTGCCTGAATGCATGTGCATTCCCCTTGTTATTTCTCATTATACTTTTAGTAGAGTATAATCTTGTGCACTAACATCCAACATGGTTTTTGCCCTAACAAGGTTTCCACATAAAAAAAATCTTGGTGTTCTTTGTCTCTCTGATGTGTTAATTGCTTGTGGTTAATTTCTTATTCATCAGATCTGAGATTAGAGTTAAGTTAAGTTTGAAAATTTTAAGTTTCTGTGACAACTGATTCACCCCCCCCTCTTAGATGTATGCCCTTGTTTTTCCAACAGGTATTACTTTCTTACCATTACTTCATTATTCGATTTGAGTAGCTTAGTGTCTTTCGTAGCATTCAGTAATTTCCTTTCCAACATAGTTCCTTTATCATTTTTCTATCTCTCTATCTATTTGGCTATTTGTGGAGGTAGAAACACCAAAACGAGGTTTGATTGTAGCAAGCATCGTAACAGCCCCAACATTTTTCCCCTCTTGTTTGTGTGTAGGTACTTGTTCATGTGGAGCTTGTTGCTGAACTAGACTCTTTGTGAGTTAATCTTCACCACCTTCATTCTTGTCATTTCTACATCATCTTAAAATTTATTTCCATAATTTTTTTATTTAGTATCCTGATTATTGCTTTACATCTCAACATCTAAGTTGTTAGTAGGTCTTATATTATTTTCACTAACCTTTTGCACTTTCTATCTGTACTGATGCTAGCTCACCTATGAGATCCCAATGCGCCACACTGTCATTCCTGATATGCATTTTTTTCCTCTAGTAGAGAGTTATCCAAGGTACAATTTGGATTCCAGAAACTTACTCTCTTAGCCCCACCAAAACTCTTGGGTTAACAAAGTGATAGAAGCACTAAAGAGTGCTCTTCATTCTCTATCCCTAGCATAAATCATCTGCATGGTTGAGGTAGATTAGGGAAACCTTCCACTTTTAGCTCTTTGTGACTTGGAACCTTAGTGTGGTTGGTACCCCTCCTTTATAGATACATGCACCATTCTTGCAGACCCTTATTTCTTTTCGACGTTGAGTCCACAAGTATGCAACTAGTATTAAAGAAATAATTATTGCATGTGAACAATTGAATGTTATTTGAATGATTGTCTCATAACACGCTTTGGATGTTAAATAGTTTTCTAGTGAAACTTTTAGCTCCACACCTCGCTATTCACATCCTCAAACAACTTTCACTCAGGTAACCTTTATTCATTAATGGTGTTGTAAAATAATGTTAGCTAGTTTTCATAATTTTGTGTATACCAATCTAAAAAATTGATGAGAAACACAAAAATTGGTTGGTCTTGTGGATCCTAAAATTTATATTTTCCATTCAACATCCATCTCATTCTTCCATTCCTATCATCATGCATATTTTAACCATTTTATATCACATATCCCAATCTTTAACACCTTATATATTATACCACCTTCCTCCATATTTCATCTTATACACATATCCTTACAAGAAACCTTTCATTTTAGCTCATTATTGACCAAATCTCTTATACATTATTACTAGACACCTCAAGTGCCCACTTCATGTCCTATATTCAAACCTTAGACACCACCTAATTCACTTTATGGTCTAATATTCCCTCCTAATTACATCCCATTAACCTCTAATAGTTCACCTTAAAAAAAAAATATCCCATCCTAGCTCATCCAATTAATCTCTACTAATCCATTCTATGTTCCATCATCCCCTCTTGATCATGTACCATTATCTTCTCCTCATTCACTTTATGTTCCTTTATTCCTTCCTAATCCCATCCCATTAACATTTAATAGTTCACCCTATTTTCCATTATCCCCTCCTAGCCCATCCCACTAATATCTACTAGTCTATCCTATGTCTCATTATCCCCTTCTACTCCCATCTTATTGTACCCTCTATTATTTCACCCTATGTTCCACCCTATGTTCCTTTATCCATTCTATGTTATACCATCTTTTTCCAACTTCATGTGCTATATTCATCCATTAATCCCTCCTAATCCCATTATCGCCTCTTGTTCTTGTCCAATTACCTTCCCCTAATTCACCCTATGTTCCTTTATTCCCTTCTAATCCCATCCCATCAACCTCTAATAGTTCACCCTGTGTTCTACAATCTCCTCTTGGACCATCCCACTAATCTCTACTAGTCCATTCTATGTTCCATTATTCCCTTTGACTCCCATCCCATTGTACCCTCTAATATTTCACCATATGTTCCATTATCCCCTCTTGGTCTTGTATCTTTATCCCTTCTATGCTATAGCACCTCCATCCAAATTTTATCCTATACACATACCATTACAAGAAATCTTTCCTTCCACTCATTATTGTTGATAATATGAATGCACAAAAACCCTGATGAAGCTAGCCACACTTCAAAGGATCTTTACCAAGAAGAACTCCACCCACGTGAACAAGAAAGTGTTGAAACATGAGCATTAAATGAGAGATTCTACTATGAGATGATTCTATAATATATAAGAGCCTTGCTTAAATAGGCATGAATGAGATGTAGTATGAAATATGATGTTTACATGTGTCTTAATCTTAATACATTTGACAACTAACTTACTACCTAGTAGAATGTGAAGTCTAGATAAGACTTCTAGAAGGAATCTTATTTCCTATGCAAACATGTGAAAGGGGGATGACCCCATTATAACTAATTACCTAGTGAATAATATAATAAAATTCCTAAGTAAACTTATGCAAGTGTAATTAAATATTATTTACACCAACACCCCCCCATAAGTGCAACCTAGGGAGGAAATGATGATGCAATGATGGGTCTCGGCTACATGGCTATTTTAGGTACCCATGTATAACTAATGATGCAACTAATCTCTTACAAATGGAGCAAAGGAGAAAACCTAGTGGGAAGAAAACTTCTCTCCAAAAAAGAGATGAAATACAATACAAAAAAAGATAAAATGATGGAAGAGGTGATGTGTGGAGGTCTCAACATCAATACCCCCAAGAGCTACAACCATCAAAATATACAATACAATGATCAAAAAATATGGAGACTATATAGCCCACCAATAATGAAGGGTGATCACCTCAAGTTTATCCTCAAGACCTATAGGAGAATGGAGAGCCAAACCTACAAGACCTATCACAAAACCATCCTGATACCACAAATTTAAAGAACTAAATGCATCATACTCTGCTGAAACACCTCTTAATTGTGATGAAGCAAGGTGAACCCATACAAAGAAGAGCCAAATCCAACCAGCCACCACAACCATGGTGATAATTACTACCCACTCTAAAATCAGGAGAATTAGGAACATGTGGATCATCATCCTAGCAAAAGTGGGAGAAGGTATATACCCTTGATTGATGATCAACCAAACCTACAACAATGAGCTCATCGAATTCATTTTGAATGAGTATAGACTCATATGTGAACTCAAGTGTGTTTCCTCCCCATGCAATCTAATGAATGGAAAGAAGATTGTCTTCCATATCAAGAATATATACTGCATCATGAGCATCCCCTATACCCAATTGACATCACACATATCAGCTACATGAACCATAGCAGCATTAGTAGTCACCATTATGTCAAAATTAGGTGCTCTAAGTGACCCTTGAATTATGTGATCAAAAGAGCTAGTAATGTGCCTTGATGCACCTGAATCAATAATCCACCCATCTCATCTATTAACAAAAGTAGTGATAAATGCATGTCATGTCCCCTATATATCAATTGTGGCAATGCCAACAATCCCATTATGAGATGACTCCTCATAAGTGGAAGAAGAGTGTTATTTAGTTGAAATAGAAGGGATAGTAATATTATGATCTTGAAGTATCTACCTCAACTCATGTATCTCCTTCTTATAACACACCTCCTCATGATGTCCTATCCCTTTACAAAATGCACACTTATGTCTCTCCTTCTTGGGCTTTTCCTCTTTTATATGAGAGGCATCACTATACCCTGTCTTGGACATTCCTTTGTGCTTTCCCTTCCCCTTGGGTGGATTTTCCATCAAGGCATGAGACTTATTGGATGCATCAATATTATTGAGCTTTAATTTCTCTCTTATTAACCTTCCACAAAATGTCTCAAAGGAGGGCATGAAAAAACTATCTCCCAACACATCCATGGTAGAATAGAAATATGTAGAAAAATATGAAAAAGACCCTTTCAATTTTGACAAGATCATAAAGATGCATTCCTTATCATACTTATCATTTCCACATCTTGAAAACTGAGTGCTCAAAGACTTGAATCTGACCAAATAGTCCTTAATGGAAGGAAAAATATCAACAGAAAGGGATACTAATCTTGCCTCTAACTATAGTGCTCTGACATCACTAACAGAACCAAATAAAGTTTTGAGCTTGTCCCATACCTCTTTTGGATTTTTGCACCCCTTGAAAGAAGAGTGAGTTGGAAATATATAAGGCTATCAACCCCATTGCCTCCTCACATTTGATTTTGTGTTGAAAATTTTCATACTCTCTAGTTAGGTGAGGCTGCTCCTCATTCAATGTGGACCACAACCCCTTTGACCAAAGAAATTACTACATACTCACTTTCCATGTGTGATAATTGTGAGGTGTGAGGATTTCAAACCTTGTGTCAGCCATAAGAGCAACAAACCAAAGGAAAGAAAAAAATTATGATGGAAATAGACGTGAAACCTCTAAAATATGAATGTACAACTAAAAAGATGTCTCCCAATGCAAAAAATTATTTATACTTCAAGATGTCTAAGTAATTAGGCAAGTTCACCAAACCACAAAAACCCAATAAAAAGTACCTTGATTTCAAACTAATAGAAGCAAATGGACTAATGGAAAGAGCATTGAAATACCTTCTGAATGCCATTGGAATCACTAAATTTTAACAAACTGATTAGAAGTTATGAGCCCTTGAGTCCAAATAGGAGAGTTGACTTTAGTTGATTGTAATTTTTACTAGTAGAATTTTTTTCTGAAATAATCTACACCATTGTGTAGTGCTTGGAATTACCTTTCCAATGATATCTCATTTTCCAATTTTTGATATCATGGTGAGAAGTTATGCTCTTCAGAAAAAAACTACCCTATGAGAACCTATAGACTAACTAGGTGCAAAAATGAGGCACCCTAGGCTAAAAACAATAAGCCCCTAGTCATTGATATGACTAGGCGGTGGGCTAGTTGTTTAAAAAAATCATGTTTCTTCATGAGTGGTGGCGGAGTAGAGGGATTGTGGTGGATAGGGTCACCACTCACAGGCCTAGCCCTTCGATCTTTGATGTGACCAAGGGTATTGAACATGGGGTGCTGACAGGGTCCACAGATGATGAACTAGGTGGAGCGGTTGGCAAACAGATAAGAACCGATAAGTGCAATTGATTGGTAATGGAGTCAAATAGTGGTCAAATGGCTAGAAAAAATCGCAGGTGATGAACGATAAGAGGAGAGCCCAATGGTAGAGGGCACGGGTGATTGATGCCAAGTGGTCCAACCAATGGGCCGCCAAACAATAAAACCCCTGCAAATTTTTGAATACACTGATAGGAATTTTTTGGAATATTTTTTAATATTGCAACTTGTAATTAAAAAATCAAAAAAACCAAATGGATGTCGACCATGTAAAATACATGTCCACAGAAATATAGATTAAACCCTATAAATAAATTTTATCCACTGCCAAATAAATAATTCACCAAGAATATTAAATCAAACCCTTTTATGCCAACAAGAAATATTTATGCCAGAACTATAGAATTTTTTTTAAAACCCGTAATTTATGAAATAAAGCCTACGATTAAAATTTTTTTGCCTCAAATTCTTAATGACGGGAATATTCTGTGTAGTCTATACAAATCGTACGGTGACCTGACCAGCTGATAAAAACCTCTGATGACTCATAGGTGAAAGTCTCTGATTTGGATGATTTGGAAAATGTTCCTAGGGTTTGGAGGCCTTTTAAGCACAATGATGAGGTTGGAGAGGACTCAATATGATTTAGAAATCAGTTGCTCTCTGGATGAAGCCAACTATCCTTTAATGAAAAACCCTTCAACCTATAATGTGAACCTCCTCAGCTCAGCTTTCTAAATAGAGATGGATTCTCCTATGGCATTTTCTTTGATACCATGTTGAGAATATGAATGCACAACAACCCTAGTAAAGTTGGACACACTTCAAAGGATCTTAACCAAGAATAAATCCACCCACATGAACAAGAAAGTGTTACAACATGAGCATCAAATAAGAGATTCTATTCTAAGATGATTATACAATGTACAAGATCCTTGCTTAAATAGGCATGAATGAGATGTAGTATGAAATATGATGTTGAAATGTGTCTTAATCTTAAGAAATTTTACAACTAACTAACTACCTAGTAGAATGTGAGGTCTAGATAAGACTTCTAGAAGGAATCTTATTTCCTATGCAAACATGTGAAGGGGGATGGCCCCATTATAACTAATTACCTAGTGAATGATATAATAAAATTCCTAAGTAAACTTATGCAAGTGTAATTAAATATTAATTACACCAACAATTATTGACCAAATCTCTTCTCCGTTATTGTTGCACACCTCAACAACCAACTTCATGTGCTATAGCAAAATCCTAGACACATCCTATGTTCCATTATCCCTTTGAAAGCTACTAGTAACATTTACTCTTCCATGCAAGGTCACTACCACCAATAGGGATTGTATTGTTCCATAGACTGCCATCACTTCCCAAATTTTTCTTAACATTGTGTTTCAAGTTCTTTCAACTGTCATTGACCTTTACCTTTTATTGATTTTTGTTAGCACTATCACCATTCTTGACAAGCTTCCTTCAAAAGTTTGGGTAGTGTTCCTTCTATACAATCAAGCATCTTGGAATTTCAATTCCTTTTTGGATTGTCATATTTTGAAAAAAGGTGACTATCTTTAGTGATTTTTCTTTTGTATTGAAGAGACTTCACCTCTTGGTGACTGTTGTCACATAAAATTGCACCCTAATAAACAAGAGTTCAGTGTTCTAATGACAAAATGGAAATCACCTCAAGGTGTGGGACCATGCAAGATGAGTTCAAGTCTCTAGAGAATGTTGAATTCCTTTTTCATTCCTAGTGCAATGTGTTGGTCCAACCCAACACATGAAAACCTACCACTAACAGCTCACAAGGAAAAGGGGAGAACAAGAACATGAAAGGGAAATGGAGGTGATACACCAAGGTGGAAAGTTGTTTCTTCCTAGCTTAGATTTCTCAATACATCATTGAAGAGGGGCAAGGGGTCTTTCGCAACTCCCTGTTTGGTTGATTCTCAAAGGCATACAAGAAGGTTAGGGTTTGATAAGGCACTGGAAGGAAAGAGAGTTTCTCAACACAATACTTGCAAATGATTTAACTTGAACATACATGCATGAAAAATATAATAAACACTCAGGTATGAAGGTAATAAATTACTCAAACACAAAAGAGCTGAGAAGAAGAAAGCTTGATCTCTTTCATTGATGTAGAGGCAAAAATCCAATCTTTACAATGGAAAAGTGTAAAATACAAGTTTTCCATAGAAAAACCCCAAAGAAGCCAGAAGAAGAACCATTGAAATGAATACATTTCTTCCCTTTATAGATCGGGCATAACTTAGAGTTGAATTCAAATACCTAACCCTAACTCAACTAGGGTTATAGAAAGATGACCATCGATTAGGTCTAGAAAATATATATGAATTGTGCCCATAACAAAGCAATCGCCAAGCCATAAAGGCTTTGAAATTTCAAGAAAGCCCTAGAATGATGGATCTCATGAATGTAGGGATGGGCTCCCATGAATTCTATAAAAAAATCCAGACCAGCATACCCTAACAAAAGAGTAAAGCATCTACAACACATCAAGGAGTAATAGTGCCATCTAGAAATGAAAAATAGTGTTGAAAAAGCATAAAAAATTGATCCAAGTTTATCAGATTTGATATGGTAGTTGAATATGTCGCTAAGCAATAACTTCTACAAATCTACCACAAATGGGATCAATTAACCGTTAAAGTTTGAATGTGGACCATTAGATTGGAGATGAAGGGCTCAGATCGAACATTGAGAAAATTTTAAAACACATTCGTTAATCTTCATCTAACACACTACCAACTAAAGAATCGGGCCCTACTGAGCCACATGTTGTCTACCCGCTAGCCCTCTGAGATTTGCACATTTCAAATCTATGGTCATGGGCTAGTAGGAAACAACCCAAATCAACCTAACAACCACCAACATGCATCCCTTTTAATCAATAGGTTGGCGACCATAACATGTAGCCTCCTTTAGCAATAAACAGATGAGATTAGAACATCTCAATAAACAGTTTTGCACATGCTCATATATCCTTTTAGTAGCACATTGTTTAAGCCTTCAATATTTTTTGAGAAATATTTCACCAAATATTCTTATGTCTTCAATATTTTAGTGGATGGTGGTGATAGTGTCATGTGGCTCCCTGCCCTTTATCCCTCCAGAAGCCCAGATCTGATAATGGTCCCCTTGGGCTAGCGGGGAATGGTCAAGATTCATTTTTTAGAACAAATCTTGGCCAACGAATCGAGCATGGATTTTCAAGATTAGATCCCTAATGAAACTTTAAAATGTGGTTGTTAATCGCATGAAAGAGCTCCATTACACCATAAACCACAATATTGTGGCAAGGAAAGAGGAATAGTGTGATATGGCAGTAAACAACCCACCATAGCACGAAGAAGAAGGTCAAGAAGAGTGGTATTGTGGTAAGAATCTTGCTATCCCATGAGGAAGAATGAAGGAGCTTGCAGTATAGCAGAAGGCCAAAGAAGAAGAGTGCAAGGGAAGAGGAAATGTAAGAAGTAAGAGGGAGGATCGAAGACTAAAGGATGAAAAGAGAAAGGAAGGCTTGAAGAAGATGAGACCAAGTGATAACATCGGACCTTCAGGGATTGGGCGTCGGGATGTTGGGTGACAATTGATGAAGGGAAAGAAGAAAGTAAAGGAGAAGTCTGAAGGCCAACCCCCAAAATTTGATAGAAGAAGAGTGGAAAATGAAGAGAGAAATCAATAAAGGGTAATGGGTAAGGTCGATGGCTAATACTCGAAACACGTAGAAGAAAAGGGGAAGGAAGGGAGCAATGGAGAATGAATTGGTAAGGGGGTAAGAGACAGTCCAAAAACCCAAAAATCTAGGACTTAGCTAATTTTAGGAACACTTCAAGGGAAACACATGCAAAATGACCCATGGAAGATCACTCAGATTGGATATTTGTGATGGGTCATCAAAGGGGGGCATGAAATGACAACATTTTGGTGATTTCTGTAGGATGATTGCCTGCTAATCATGGAATCCAAAGGCCTTATCATTCCATTGTGCATGGATTCATGAAGGTAATTTACAAAATTGGGTCTCCTAAGGGAAAAAAAAAACATGTGCAAGCCTGCACTTGGAGAAAAGTATGGAAACTAAGAACATACATTCCTTAAAGGAGAATATAGGGTTTGCAAAGGCACTTCATGGAAAGCAAGAAATTTACAATATGTACATGAAACTAATAGGAAACAAAAGACGAGAATTTTCTTCTATCAAAGATGAACCTTTAGAAGGAGCTAATCTCCCTCAAAATATAGTTGCAGACCTCACCCCACAACAACCACTGAAAACTACTACCAACATGCATGGAACTGCACAAGATTCTTGCAAGGTGAAGGATCACTTCACTATAAAATTTCCCATTGCAAGGAAACCATATGATGCAAGTGTTAGATTCATCTAACACTATTTCCTTAGCTAAAAAATAGTAGCAAGGGTGAAATTTTTTGAAGATAGGCCAGTGTCCAAGAGAAAACCTTCTATAGAGGGAAGAAAACTCACCTCACAAAAGGATAGGCCAATACTACTATCATTGAACTCTTCAATGCATGAGATAAAACTAAAAGAGAATGTTTCCATCTCACATGGTGATGAAAAATATTCCAAATATGATTTTTGATTTGCACAAGAAATACCTTCCTCATGCACTTCAAAAGAAAAGCTTTGAAGCTTAGGCATACAATCAAATTGAGCAACAGGAGCATCACTCTCCAAAAAAATGTGTGGTTACTCAATATTAAATGAAATACTTGTATTGATGCACACTTCATCAACACAAACCTCAGATTTTTGACACTTTAGGTGAAGAACTAAATTCTTCAAGTTGTCTCTTTGTTTTGACTTCTTCTCAGCTACTAGCTGAAATAGAAATAGACTCTTGGCATGTAATGGCTACTACGTCCTTTGTTGCTTCCTCATTCTTATGTTGTTTCCCACAAAGCTCCTCTCTTGGGGGTGAAGGATTGACATACAAGCTTGAACAAAAAGCTTCTAAATCCTCCCAAAAGAGGTCCTCCACCTTAAAACTACAAACCTCATTAGATAGGGGAGTTTCCTCCAGTATAGTAAGGGTTAAACATGTATGTTGTTGCTGCTCCAAAACCATGGAGTTATCTTCAACCATCAAGCCCAAACCAAGCTATTTGAAGGCTTCAACTAATGTAGGTATAGTTGATCTATCCTCCTCATCTTCAACAAAACAAGGGAGGACATCAAATGAGAAGACTAATTCCTATATTATATCAATTTTATTTCCCTATTTAATGTCTTGTTGTTGCAACACTATTTCATCTTCAATATTTTCTTGCAACAAACCAAGACACTCATTTTCAAGAGCACATAAAGGCTCCACAACAACAACCTCCTCAATGATAGGTTCTTGTGAGGAATGAAAGCTTGCAAAACTTAGGATCTCCAACATAGAAGATACGCTTGATGGCACAAGAGGTTGAATGGGAGTTTCAAGGAACTAATTGGGATTCTTGAAACTAGAAATTTTGGGCTTGCAAAACTCTTGCACAATAGGTCATTCTGAAACAAAAGGAGGGCTAATAGAAGCTTCAAGAGGCTTGTTAGGTTTCTTGAAACTTGGGAATTTATTATTTCTTGCCTCCTCCTTATTAGGTTGTTCTAGAAATGGTGGAGGTGGTTGATTGAAACTAGGGACACAAGGGGCTACCTGAGTCTTGGGAACTTGTGCTAGGGCATGGGAAAGACAGATTTTTTCTTACCTAGAAATAAGATCTCTTGTTGTACACTCTTCTTGTTGTTTTCTTTGTGCCTCCATTTGTTGCTCATACCTCCATTAGGCTTCTATATTTTGTTTTTGATGGTGAGTTTGATGAAAAAACTCATCATGTTGTGGGAAATAACCTTCCTATTTCCCTTGATAAGCTTGATTATCCCACTCTTCCTATTGTAGATCAAGCTCTTGTTGCTCCTATAGCTCAAAAATTTGTTT
This sequence comes from Sequoia sempervirens, assembly GCA_007258455.2. NCBI lineage: Eukaryota > Viridiplantae > Streptophyta > Pinopsida > Cupressales > Cupressaceae > Sequoia > Sequoia sempervirens. The sequence goes on from VDFB02000003.1 coordinate 428,770,469, forward strand.
AAATATATCCTTCACCATGGACATGAGTTCACTCTTATTTTGGGGTTGAAAGGAAGAACAAGGAGCCTCTTTTTTTCCCTGAATCTCACCCAACTTTCTTTTGAAACCAAGCAAAATTCTTGTGACTTCACTTACACTTAAATTGTCAAAATTCTAGGGTTGACTAGGAGAGAAACAAGGTTGATTTTCAAAGTGATGAGTCTCTTGGAGCTACTAATATGAATGTGTAGGCATCCAAGAAGACTAAGCAAGGTGGGGTGAGTGGTATGCATTTTGAAAAGGTTGAGAACCCACAATAGCAGGGTTCTATGGAATGAAATGGGAGGTACAACCAGCCTGATATGGATGATTGGGAGGTGAAACACTAATATTATCATGAAATGGTGGAGTGTACATGTGGTTTCCATTAAAATTTGATATTTTTATGCATAGTAAATACTTTGAAAATTACAAAATAAAGGTAAAGGACTACCCAGCTAGAGATTTTGGGTACATACCAAAGAGTTACCCAAAGATGTATCTTACAGAGTCACCAAGTGCTTGTAGAACTACCTCCAAAGGTTGAAACGTTGAAGAAGGCACCACTTCTTCAATGGCATAAAATGGAACTAGGTTGCTTGAGCCAACTGATTTGGAACAAAGTCACCATGGTGTTTGAAGATATGCCTCAAAAGGCAAGATTCATTGAAGAAAACACCACATTCTTCAATGGAGAGAAGTAGTCCTACCAAGCATGCCAAAAATTGTTGTCACATAAAACTGCATCCTACTGAACAAGAGTTCAGTGTTCTAATGGCATAATGGAAATGACCTCAAGGTGGGGTACCTTGCAAGATGAGGTCAAGTCTCTGGAGAAGTTCGGCTTCCTTTTTCAATACTAGTGTAATGTGCTGCTCCAACCCAACACATGAAAACCTACCACTAACAACTCACAAGGAAAAGGGGAGAAGGAGAACATGAAAGGGAAACAAAGGTGATACACCAAGATGGAAAGTTGTTTCTTCATGGCTTAGACTACTCAATACATCATTGAAGAGGGGCAAGGGGTCTTTCACAACTCCTTGTTTGGTTGATTCTCAGAGGCATACAAGAAGGTCAGGGTTTGACAAGGCGCTAGAAGGAAAGAGAGTTTCTCAACATAGGAGTTGCAAACAATTTAACTCTACATGCATGAAAAATACAATAAACACTCAGATATGAAGGTAACAAATTACTCAAACATAGAGGAGATGAGAAGAAGAAAGCTTGATCAATTTCATTGATGTAGAGGAAAAAATCCAATCTCTACAATGGTAGAGTGTAAAATACAGGTCTACCATAGAAAAACCCCAAAGGAGCTAGAGGAAGAACCGTTGAAATGAATACATTTCTTGCCTTTATAGATTAGGCATAACTTAGATCTGAATTCAAATACCTATCCCTAAGTCAACTAGGGTTACAGAAAGATGAACGTTGATTAGGTCTGGAAAAGATCTGAATTGCACCCATAATAGAGAAACCACCAAGCCATAAAGGCTCTGACATTTGGAGCAAGCCCCAAAATGATGGCTCTCATGAATGTAGGGATGGGTACCCATGAATTCTATAACAAAATATGAACCAACATACCCTAACAAGAGAATAAGCATCTGCAACACATCAAGGAGTAATGACACCATCCAAAAATGAAAAGTAGTGTTGAAAGGGCATAAAAAATCAAACCAAGTTGATTAGATTTGATATGGTAGCTGAGAATATCGTTGATCAATAACTTCTGCAAATTTGTCGTGAATAGGATCAATTAGCCATTGAAGTTTGAATGTTGACCATCATATTAGAGATGAAGGGTTCAGATCGAACATGGAGCAAATTTTAAAACACAATCATTGATCATCATCTCACACACTAGCAACCAAAAATCAAGCCCCACCGAGACACATGTCATCTACCCGCTAGCCCTCTAATATTTGCATATTTTAGATCTACAGTCATGGGCTAGCGAGCAATGGCCTAGATCAACTCGATGACCACCAACATGCATCTCTTTTAATCCTTAGGCCAAAAACCATAACATGTATCCTCCTTTAGTAGTAGATGGCTGAGATTATAACATCTCAATGAACAATTTTTAATGTGCTCATATATCCTTTTAGTAGCATGTTGTTTAACCCTTCAATATTTTCCAAGGAATATTTCACCAAATATTCCTATATCTTCAATAGTTTAGCAGATGGTGGTGATGGTGCCATGTAGCTCCCTATCCACTATCCCTCCATAACCCCAGATCTAACAATGGGTCCCCCATGGTCTAGCGAGGAACGATCAAGATTCATTTGTCAAAACACATCTTAACCATTGAAGCTTGAATACTGGCTGATGGATCGAGCATGGACGGTCGAGATTAGATCTCTAATGAAACTTTAAAATATGGTCATTGGTCACATGAAAGAGATCCATTACACCATAAACCGCAATACCATGGCAAGGAAAGAGGAACCGTGTGGTATGGTGAGGAACAACCTATCATATCACAACGAAGAAGGTTAGGAAGAGTAGTAATGAAGTAAGAATCATGTTATCCCATGAGGAAGAATGAAGGAGCTTGTGGTATAGCAGAAGGCTGAAGAAGAAGAGCATAAGGGAAGAGGAAATGGAAGAGGGAAGGTGAAGGATCAAAGGTCTAAGGCCGAAAAGAGAAAGGAAGGCTCGAAGAAGATGAGACCAAGTGATAATATTGAACCTTCGAGGATCAGGCGTCAGGACGTCGGGCGATGATCGATGAAGGGAAAGAAGAAAGTAAAGGGGAAGGCCAAAGGCTGACCCTCAAAATTTGATAGAAGAAGAGTAAAAAATGAAGAGAGATATCGATAAAGGGTAACAGGTAAGGCCGAAGGCCGATACTTGAAACACTTAGAAGAAAAGGGGGAAAGAAGGAAGCAATAGAGAAAGCATTGGTAAGGGGGTAAGAGACAGTCTGAAAACCCAAAAATCTAGGACTTAGCCAATTTTAGGAACACTTCAAGGGAAACACATGCAAGATGACCCATGGAAGATCACTCAAATTGGATATCGATGATGGTTCATCAAATGGGGGGTATGAAATGACAACAGTGACTTGACTGAAAAATATTTTTCCCTTTATCCTAGGTGAAGAATGTTGTCTTAGATCACAGTCTAAAACCTTCAATGTGCCTTTTATGGTGCACTATGAATTTCCATTGTATGGTGACTCATGAATATTTTTTCTTTTGGTTTGCATCCCTTGTATCTCCTATCGGCACTTGACATTTCTCACAATTTCTTCAAAAATTACTCCTTTTGAAACATGAACTCTATCCCTTCATGGTGGATTAAAGGTTTTCCTCTTGATTTTGGAGTATTGTAACTATTTGTCCTCTTTGTAATGAACTTGTTGCTCTTTAGTGATATGGTGGAATATCCATTAGTGCATAACTATTTCTATCATGATTGTGACTTTTCTTCCCTTTTGTCTATGAAGTTGTTGCATTAATGATCATGATTTTTTTGTATTTTTATATATGAATTTGCTACACCTTTAAATTTTTTATTTTCTACTCTTTTATGACAGTCATATTGTTGCGCTTTTCATATTCATTTGTTGCTCTTATGACAATTATATCACTAGTAGAATTTGGCAAATATATGACTAGGCGAATAAAACTTTTAGGCACAACAACTAAAAATGACTAAATTCTACTATTTTTTTGCAAATCGGCTATAAATAAGTATATAAATGACTAATTTGGTCATTGAGTAAAAAATTATTTAGTCACAGAAATAAAAATGAGTAAATAGTTAGTCACCAAATACAAATTAGAAAAAAAAATTAAAACACATTCTGTCTAATTATTGGTGTGATGTATTGCACATGTCGATGTATTGGTGCTTATTCACATTTATTCACATTCATTGCATAAATATTCCTTGCTTCATTCGTTAGCTTCAGGTTAGCCTAGCACTGAGGCATTTTGATCAGTCAGCTACTTGCATGGGTGATAAGGATTTGGAGAGGAACTAGAGACTTTTGAAAAGGCAGCAAGGGTAAGGAATTTAGAGTTTGTTGCAACGAATTTGAAGTCGATGAGGCCCTCTATAGTGAATTCGGATTTGGGGACGCCCTCTGTAGCGAATTCAGAGGTAATTTGAAACCCTCATTACATTAAACACAATATCTATAGATTAGTTACAATCTACTTCTCTTAATAATGTTCTTTCACAATCTTTCCATTGTTCTGCTTCATAATGTGTTCGAGCTAAATACAATAAAATTTAGGTTTTAGTTCCAAAATAGAATTTCCTCAAACAATTTTGATACGTTTTCACTACAAGCACAAATTATCCTTGTGCAAAGTAAGCATTTGCTAGATTCACCCACACATAAAGCATCTCAACAAAGATGTTTTGTGTTGCAACTTCTTGTACCTGTGTAAAAACTTCCTTTGCAATATCAAATTGATCCCTTTCAGCTAGGACAATGGCTACCCCATTTGCAGCATAAACATTTCCTGGTCTTTGTGCCAACACTTTACAATACAGTTATCTAGCCTTCTCAATATGTTGTGCCTCCACCTTTGGATCCCTCCTCTCATTTCGAAAAGCTACAAAATAATTCCAATTTCCAAGTGAAATGTCAACATAAGAATTCTTTGGATCCGATTCACTTTGTGCAACTTTAATTGATTATTTTTCTGTAAGCCAATCATCTATTTTCAATTCCATTTTTCCAAGCATAGATAAAGAATTTGATGATTTTTTATCCACCTTAATTGCATCCCCAATCAATTCTAGCCTTAGTTGGATCTCATTCTGAGCCTGAGCCATTGCTGCAAGACATAGATATGCATCCACATAATCAAGAAACTTGAACAAAATTATCTTGTATAAAATATTTTCTTTCTCAGTATCATGTAGATGTTCAAACAACCTAGCAAGATTAAATAGTGTTGTGACTTTATCCCATGGTAACTCAAGTGAAACACCACCTTCTTCTAGTTGATGGAAGAATTCCATATCCTTGAAGAGCACAAGAAAAATTGCAGAATTAGCATTGGGGCTTTTATTTATGAATTCAACCCAAATGCCATCTCCTAATGCCTCCATAAAATTTTGTTGAGCCAACTCTAGTTCATCACACTCAAAATTAAGAACCCCAATGTTGTTTAATAATTGAATGGGTACTTCTTCTCTTCTCTTCTTCATAAGAGACTCTGGAATCTTAATAGAATCTAAGGTTGCACTGGGGTCTGACAATATTAATAACTCATCCATCTTGATAAATGTATGGGCATCATGTGGATCTATGCAAGTTTCCTTTCTTAAAATTTCCAAAGCCTTCTTTGCCTACCCTTGCTAAGCATATATATCGCCTACAACTTTTAAGCTCTCACAATTCTCAGGGTGGACCTCTAGAACCTTTTCAAAATTTGAGAGAGAACTCTTAAGATCTCCCAGCTTTAATTGAACTTGTCCACAAAATCCTATGGCCTCTGGCTTTCCTTGATTGATTCCATGTAGTAGTGGACAGTGATTTCATTATCACCTTTACTATGATAATATCATCCAATATTATAATACATGAATGAGATTTCATGAGAGGGTGGTTAGTTGAAACAAGAGCTATCTCAGTCAACTATTCCACAATAAAATGTTTCCCTGTAGTAAGAAAAAATGGTTTGCTAAATTATTCAATGTCATTGCATAGTACGGGTATAATTCAAAGGCTCTAGCATATTTTCTATTCCTTCATGAACACTACCTTTTTCACTAACTGTGAGAATCCTACAAGTAAAAAATGCACAATACTAACCACAAAAATTTATGTAGAGGCAGAACATCATTTCCTAATGCCTCCATAAAAGTTTTTTGAGCCAAATCTAGTTCATCACGCTCAAAATGAAGAACCCTAATGTTGTTTAAGAATTGCATGGGTACTTCTTCTTTTCTCTTCTTCAGAATAGACTTTGGCATCTTAAGAGAATCTAAGGTTGTGTCGAGGTTTGATGATATTAATAACTCACCCATATTGATAAATGCATGGGCATCATGTGAATCTATGCAAGTTTCTTTTCTTAAAATTTCCAAAGGCTTCTCTTCCTTCCCTTCCTAAGCATATATATGCCTACAAATTTTAAGCTCTCACAATTCTCAGGGTGGAACTCCAAAACCTTTTCAAAATTTGAGAGAGAACTCTTAAGATCTCCCAGCTTCAATTGAACCTGTCCACAAAATACTATGGCTTTTGTATTTCCTTGACTGATTCTATGTAGTAGTGGCCAGTGGTGTCATAATCACCTTTACTATGATAAGATCGTGCAAGATTATAATATGAATGAGATTTCATGAGAGGGTGGTTAGTTGAAACAAGAGTTGTCTAAGTCAACTGTTCCACAAGAAAATATTGCCCTGTAGTGAAGAAAAAATGGTTTGCTAAATGATTCAATGCCATTGAATAGTACGGGTATAATTCAAAGGTTCTACGCATCTTTTCCATTCCTTCATGAACACTACCTTTTTCACTAACTGTGATAATCCTACAAGTAAAACATGCACAAGACTAACCACATAAATTTATGTAGAGGTATAACATCAGTTCCTAATGCCTCCATAAAAGTTTGTTGAGACAACTCTAGTTCATCACACTCAAAATGAAAACCCCAATGTTGTTTAACAATTGAATGGGTACTTCTTCTCTACTCTTATTCAAAATAGACTTTGACATCTTAAAATAATCTAAGGCTACACTTGGGTATGAAAATATTAATAATTCACCCATCTTGATAAATGCATGGGCATCATGTGGATTTATGCTAGTTTTCTTTCTTAAAATTTCCAAAGCCTTCTTTGCCTTCCCTTGCTGAGCATATATATGGCCTACAAATTTTAAGCTCTAACAATTCTCAGGGTGGACCTCCAAAACCTTTTCAAAATTTGAGAGAGAACTCTTAAGATCTTCCAACTTCAATTGAACATGTCCACAAAATCATGTGGCCTCTAGCTTTCATTGACTGATGTCATGTAGTAGTGGTGTCATAATCACCTTTACTATGATAAGATTGTGTAAGATTATAATATGAATGATATTTCATGAGAGGGTGGTTAGTTGAAACAAGAGTTGTCTCAATCAACTGTTCCACAAGAAAATGTTGCCCTATAGTGAAGAAAAAATAGTTTGCTAAATGATTCAATGCCATTGCACAGTACAGGTATAATTCAAACCCTCTACACATCTTTTCCATTCCTTCATGAATATTACCTTTTTCACTAACTGTGAGAATTGTACAAGTAAAAAATGCACAAGACTGGCCACATAAATTTATGTAGAGGTAGAACATCATTTCCTAATGCCTCCATAAAATTTTGTTGAGCCAACTCTAGTTCATCACGCTTAAAATTAAGAACCCCAATGTTGTTTAACAATTGAATGGGTACTTCTTCTCTACTCTTCTTCAAAAGAGAATTTGGTGTCTTAAGAGAATCTAAGGTTGCACTGGGGTCTAACGATATTAATAACTCACCCATCTTGATAAATGCATGGGCATCATGTGGATCTATGCAAGTTGCCTTTCTTAAAATTTCCAAAGCCTTCTCTGCCTACCCTTGCTAAGCATATATATGGCCTACAAATTTTAAGCTCTCACAATTCTTAGGGTGGACATCCAAAACCTTTTCAAAATTTGAGAGAGAACTCTTAAGATCTCCTAGCTTCAATTGAACTTGTACACAAAATCTTGTGGCCTCTGGCTTTCCTTGACTTGTGCCATGTAGTAGTGGCTAGTGGTGTCATAATCACCATTAATATGATAAGAGCGTGCAAGATTATAATATGAATGAGATTTCATGAGAGGTTGGTTAGTTGAAACAAGAGTTGTCTCAGTCAATTGTTCTATAAGAAAATGCTTCCCTACATTGAAGAAAAAATGGTTTTCTAAATGATTCAATGCCATTACATAGTACGAGTATAACTCAAACGCTCTATGCATCTTTTCCATTTCTTCATGAACACTACCTTTTTCACTAATTTTGAGAAACCTACCAATAAAAAATGCACAAGATTGACCACAAAAATTTATGTAGAGGCAAAACATCATTTCTTAATGCCTCCATAAAAGTTTGTTAAGCCAACTCTAGTTCATCACGCTCAAAATGAATAACCCCGATATTGTTTAACAATTGAATGGGTACTTCTTCTTTGCTCTTCTTCAGAAGAGACTTTGGCATCTTAAGAGAATCTAAGGCTACACTGGGGTCTAACGATATTAATAACTCACCCATCTTGATAAATGCATGGGCATCATGTGGATCTATGTGAGTTTCCTTTCTTAAAATTTTCAAAGCCTTCTCTGCCAACCCTTGTTGAGCATATCTATGGCCTACAACTTTTAAGCTCTCACAATTCTTAGGGTGGACCTCCAGAACCTTTTAAAATTTTGAGAGAGAACTCTTAAGATCTCCTAGCTTCAATTGAACCTGTCCACAAAATCATGTGGCCTCTGGCTTTCCTTGACTGATGACATGTAGTAGTGGCCAGTTGTGTCATAATCACCTTTACTATGATAAAATCATGCAAGATTATAATATGAATGAGATTTCATGAGAGGGTGTTCAATTGAAACAAGATTTGTCTTAGTCAACTATTCCATAAGAAAATGTTGCCCTATAAAGAAAAAATGGTTTGCTAAACGATTCAATTCCATTGCACAATATGGGTATAATTCAAAGGCTCTACGCATCTTTTCCATTCCTTCATGAACACTACCTTTTTCACTAACTATGAGAATCCTACAATTAAAAACTACACAAAAATGACCACAAAGATTTTTCCCCATTTCAAATAGCAAAATTTCCAAAAAATGTGTTTAAAACTTGCAAAAAAATGAAAATAAAATCATGTTGATTTTCATGCCAAAAAAAACCACGAGACCATAGCTTGTTGCTTACTATTATGCTTTGATAGATTTTTTCCAAGCATCCATAGCTTTTTTGAAATCACCTGTTTTAGGCTTTTAGCCATAGCAGCAAGGCAGTGAATTGTTTGATAAAATGCTTTAGTAGACATGTATTAAAAATGTGGTAGCATAGACAAGGCAATGAACTTTGGAAAAAATGTCTCAAAGAAATGTGGTCTCATGTTGATGGAATGCCATGATAAATGCCATGATAAGTGAATTGTTATGGATTTGCATGGCATTCCATCACCATGAGACCACATTTCTTTGAGGCATTTTTTCAACCAGTTCACTTCCCTTTTTATGCTATTGCTTACTATTATGTTTTGATAGATTTTTTCCAAGCATCCATAGCTTGTTCAAAAGCACTTGTTCTAGGCTTTTAGCCATAGAAACAAGGTAGTGAACTATTTGATAAAATGATTTAGTAGACAATATGTATGAAAAATGTGGTAGCATAGAAAAGGCAGTGAACTTTTTGGAAAAATGTCTCAAATAAATGTGGTCGCATGGAATTCCATGACAAGCAAATGCAATTGGAAACTGCTCCTAGTTATTATTTATGCAATGTGAAGTAATTGTATAACTACTTAGGTTGACTTTGTAAAAACTATATTGTAATTGAAATTTTGTCATCTATCAACATCTAGTTATTAGTTATGCATTGTGAAGTAATGCTTTGAGTTTGAAAGATGTACAATGCAATGTAATCAACAATTTGAATATAAGCTATAAAAATATTTTTTTTACATTTCATTATTTAAACTCTCTATTTTGTTTGCTCTCTATAACTCTATTGCTATGGAAATTCCTTTCAATTTAAAAAAAAAATAGTTTTTGTCTCTTAGTCTATAATTTTTTGTTGCTATGTGTAGAACATTACAAATGGATCAACGTTGAAGGTTGAATAGCACTCAATACCATGCATTTGATGAGAGAATAGCCAATAAGAGGGACATGGATAAATATCCATGTCCATTTAATTACTGTCTTGGTGGAAAGGTGAAAAAAAGAAGTGAGATTTATCGACATATGATAAGATATGGGCATAGAAGTATAAGCCCTTGGAATGTCAATTATTATGAAGATATGATAGAATGGCAGAGTGTGAGAGATGAAGAGGCAAAAAACATAGATGAAGTGGCACCAAACATAGATGAAGAGGCAACAATGTTAGATGAAGGGTTTGAAGTTGATAGAATGTTGAATGAGGGTCTAAATGATGATTGGGCCAAGTTGATGGAGGATGCTTCAAATCCTGTGTATACTAATTGCAAGTTAAGTCGTTTGACAACAATCCTTCAAATTCTTAACTTGCAAGTGGTGTTTAGTTGGAAAAAGGAGAGTGTAGATCAGTTATTGGCATTATTAAGTTCATTATTACCACCTAACTCCACATTGCCAACAAAACAAAGTCAATGTAGAAAGGAAATCACTAAGCTAGGCTTAGGGTATGAAAACATCCACACATGTGTGAATGGCTATGTATTATTTTGCAAGAATCTTGCAAGTGAGAGTGAATGTCTGAAATGTCATAAAGCAAGGTATAGAGAAGGGTTGAAATTAGCTATGGTTCCTATAAAGGTTCTTCACCACTTAGTAATCCCATGATTACTCTGAATGGATAGGTGTAGAGACATCGTTGAACTTATGTAATGGCATGCCCAAAATAAGAGCACTAATGGAAAACAATGAAATGTGCCTGATTCTAAGACGTGGATGGAATTTGATAACAAATTGGATGATTTTTCTCGAGATCCTCATAATATAAGGTTGGGTTTGGCTCTAGATGGGGTGAACCCATTCTTAGATGAAAGTATTAAATGGTCAACTTGTCCAGTGTTTAATAAATTATAACTTTCCTCCATGGTTAGCAACTAAACCATTTTTCTTAATGTTATCATTGATTATACCAAGAAAGAAAAGTGTGAATTCATATATAATTGATGCTTATCCAGAGCCATTATATGATGAGCTAATTGAATTGTGGAAAGGAATTAAAGTAATTAAATTTTTAAGGGATGTTCATTCAATCAAATTCACTTTAAGAGCTTCCTTATTGTTTATGATTCATGATTGTCCTGCATATGGCACATTGTCTGGTCTCAATGTTCATGGATACCATGGATGTCCTTCTTGCAACTTTAAGGATTTTGTGAGGCACTCAAGAATTTTTCATAAGTTTATTTATTGTGGACATCGTGCTTACCTTCAAATGTATCATCCATATCATCAACAAAAAACACGGTTCAATGGTCAAGAATAGAATCGTGAAGCACCATTGCTAATAACAGGTGATTACATTGTTGGGAATGGACAAAAAGAATGTCATTTATTGAAAATGATGGGATTGTTGGTAGTAGATATGATACATGTAATGAAAGCAACGTAAAAAGGTTGTGCATATTCTATAAGTTGTTATACTTTAAGGATATAGCCATTAGGCATACTGTTGACTTTATACATACTGAGAAAAATATAGCCTGTGCTATTATAGAAACTCTTTTTGGTGCTTTTGATACTATTTCATCACATGAAGACTTTTGACAACTAAAGATTCATCAAAATCTTCGGGTTGAAAGATATGATGATGAAAAATATAGAAAACCTAGTGCTCTGTATGTCTAGACAAAGGAACAATGTGCAAAATTCTTACAATTGATGTCTCAAACTCGCTTTCCCACTGGATATGTAAGTAGTAATATTAGAAGCCAAACTGACATAATGGCTTAAGAGGCCTCAAGACCCTGACTATCATGTCATAATAGAGAATATTTTACCTATTGTGGTAAATATATTAATTTTTGCAAAGGGGCCAAGATTGATAGTTATAAGGTTGGGCCTAATATTAAAGAGAATGAGTTTACATGTATTAGATCCTTTGAACTTTGATAGTTTGAGGTAGGAGGTTGTTGAAGTCCTTTGTCTATTGGAACAAGAATTTCCACCAACAATATTTAACATTTCTATGCATCTTTTGATACATTTAAAATATCAACTAAAGCATTGTGGCCCGGTAAGAACAAGATGGATGTATCCTATAGAATGATATATGAAGGTTTTGAAAAAAATTGTTTGTACTAGGGAAAAATTGAAAGGCAGCATGTCTGAGGGATATTCATTACAAGAGGCCATGGTATTTTGCACAAAATATATGAAAGATTTTAAAAATGTCAATCGACGTGTATGGGACGATGACGAAGAAGAGATAGTTGCAGGTGAAGTATTAGAAGGCAATGGATTTCACTTCAAGCTATCACATTAAGAAAGAAGTGTGATACATGCCTATATTCTTGAAAACACATCTTCATTCGATAAGTGGAGCAGGTAAAAAAAAATGTACACAATAATTTATTTACTCAATTTCATTTACACATTTATATTATCAATCTTAGTATTTGTACATTAATATTCTATGTAGAAAATATAAATAAGACAATCAAGCTTTGATGCAACATTGACCTCAAAGGTGCAGACGTCATGCTGATTTGATTGGAGGTGATTCTTTTCTAAAATTTGAAGAATGAATTGCTAATGTAGTCAGTGATGCAAAAGAAGAAGGTCAAGATATAACAACGGAGGAAAGTGAGATTTCACAATCTCTACATTTATGGGCTACACATTTTAGTGGAATTTGGGCCTATGGTAGTCATTTAAGAGTGGAAGAAAAAGACATAGGAAAGATAAATTGTGATTGTGTTATTAGTGTTGAATTTCTTCATGAAACTAAGAAGAAATTCTATGTTGGATTCATCCAACAAATTATTGTAGTGGACTATGGTGAAAATAATCCTATATTATTAAAATGCAAGTAAATCCGACCATTTGCATTACAATTTGATGAGTATGGATTTTTATGCGCAAATACAAGAAAAATTTTATCAGAGACGGATGAGCTGTATGTTTCCCATCTTAAAATTAACCAATCATTTATAATTGATGATGTAAGAAGCCTAGGATGGTTGTATGTCATTCAAACTGAGTCTTGTTCAAAACAAAAATTCATAAAGTTGTTGATATAATGTCTAATGGGCAATATGTTAATTTACAAGAAACATTCGAAGAAGTGGATGAAGATGATGATGGAGTGTTTAAAGAAGAAATTTTGATTACCAATGAAGAGATTGGGAGAGAGAATGCATTGCATGTCACAGATGAGGATGAGGAAGAAAATCAAGCAGATGTGGACATGAATAATCAGGATTCTGATCTTGTTGGAAATGAAAATGATTATGATGATGTTTTATCACCTTAAGAGGTTAGCTTGTCACCTAAACTTTGGTTATATGTAGGTGTAATTTATTATTGAATATAATAAATATCTAAGTATAGGTATGCTTATTCACTATTTTTTTACTAATACATTTATGAATGTAATCATCATTATTCTGCTAGTACATTGTATACAAAACTTGAGATGTTCATTGCTGATTTGAAGTGCATTTAAAGTTTTTTTTTAGACTGCAGGAATCGGTTAGGTATCCATCCCCCTATAAACTACAGTGTGCCTAGTAAAAAAATTTCACATGGTTGGTGGTGTTGGCATGACACGCCCTCCAATACCATGGGAAAGTGCATTTAAAGTTAGGTTCAATCATTCTTCTTAGTTTTCGTACATTGTTGAAATTTTGAAATTAATTTTGTTTAGTTAGAATATAATTTCTTGTATGTCCTATATGTTTTCTAGATGCAAACACATAATGAACATCTCTGATTTAATAATACATATAGATATCTTAACATTAGGTGAACTAAGCCTCCTCATTACAAACAAAGAAATGATCTCCTAGGTTTGACTGACACTAAAAACTAAAACTAAGAGACTGCAAAATTAGAAAATTGTTCAATCTTTTTAATAAAATGATATCTAAAATACAACATTCATAATAAAATCCAATACCGCACTACCACAGTATTCAATAGAGGTATGTTCGAGATGGCAAGACATATGGGTAAATGTACAAATGCTTACCACAATACCATGGCAACCAAATATGAATACCGCAGGGTGGCGGTGAGAACATGTTAACAACTAGAGTAAACTGCATCCCCACAAGGGGTAAATAGTGGCATTGCAGGATGGTAGTGAACAATCACTCAAATGCTAGAATTAACCCACTATCTCATGGGAGTCCAAAGGGATGTGCGTAGGATGGTGGTACTGCTAACCCTACCTTACCGCTACTCCGCAGTGGTCTTGATATGACAAAGCGGTATAGCGGTGAACAGTCACTCAATCGCTAGAATTAACCTGTTGTCTCGTGGGTGTCCAAAGGGGTGTGCGTAGGGTGGTGGTACTACTAACACTACCTCGTAGTAGTCTTGAAATGATAGAGCATTACTACAATACAAGTTGTCAAAGCATTTAATGATTACACTATTCGATTTCCTAAGATCAAAGGCATGTATTCAAACTCGAAATGGGTAGATTTTGAAATATTTTGTATGAATTGACATTAATAGTGAGGTGATTGATCTCAAAAACAAATATTACTTGGGACTCGATGACATTTTGGCAATCATTCACATAGGTTAGCGTACTGGAGGAAAGGGATTTCAAGTAGAAAGACTTTGCAGCTATTTTTTCGCCACGTAAGTTCACAGAATCTCTCTGTAGCAAGTGTATAAGAACTGAATTTTCTTCTACAAGTAGAGACTTAAATAAATCAAGTATTACTAAATTCTTCATCATACCACCCAAAATAAGTCAACTTTTGAGTAAAAAGGAAGAGCCCATAGTTTCTAAATCAAAGAAGAGGTCCCTGCAACAATCCATTTTAGATGTGTTACCTAATTTTATAGACAAAGGATTCAAAAAGATGTTTAAAGATGCACCCCATGGATGTAGAGAGACAATTATCCCTATCTCAAGGTGGGATCTATTTTAGTACTTCTATGAAAAAAGGGATGACAAGATTCTAGTTTCAAATCCTCAAACCTTAGATCTGGCCAAATTGATAGTCCCAAATGTCTTTGTAGATGTTGATTTTATTAAATTATTGGCACAATATTATCACCTGGCTACTAGGACTATAAGAATTCCAAATGGTTCACCATTAGTGGTGCTGACTAAAGAAGCAATTATAGAGTTTTTTATGTTAAACAAGCAATCTATCACTAAGATCAACTTGGACAGAAGTGAGGAGGATTATAGGAGATTGAGAAAAATCTACAGGAGTGATGAACTTCCTTTACACATGAAAAGGGGTGTAAACAATAGGAGGATACCTATCTCCCCCTCCCAAATTGAGCCATTTTCCATAGAAGACTTCCAAGTATATTTCAAAAAAACTTATTTTGCTTTGTGATAAGTTCTTGGAATAGATGTTGAAGGAAGGATGTCAACCTATCTCATGATGATGGAAATGAAGATACAAAATCTTGAAGTAAACATTGAGTATGACTTTGTTGCTAAAATTGAGAAAGGGCTACATGAGGGATTTTTGCAAGTAAGAGAGAAATTAGCTCCCATCACTTTCAGGAAATACTCTCTACTATGTCATTTAATATTGTACCAAAATAGAAACAAATGGACTAAAAGAATGTGTTTGGGAATGGCTAATGATGAAGGGAATAGGTTTCCTATACAAAACTGGTGTTACATCTGGGATAGTAGATGTAAAAATAGTCATTATGTAATATTTCATGATGATTTCATAGTAAAGGTCATGGCCACTCTTGGTCATATTTCACCAAGATTTCCTAATAAAATCATGCAATTATGAAGACCTTTAGCATTGAAGCCAGAGCAGGGACACACTCACAATTTTTGTGGCTGGTTCTTCTTAACAGACCAAATAGTAATAAGGGTCTATGGGTGTCCTCAAGCCCCACATGTTTTACCTAAATTTTTTTCTATTTGAATTGCATTTTTAGAATTTATATGGAAAATTTTATGGATGGAGTAGGATGATATGAAAAGAAAAGAAAATAAAAAAGGGACATTCCTCCCTGACCTAACTGAATGCGAGGAGCTATCCGTAGGGTTTGACACTCTTGAAGAACTACAAAACTATTTGAAGCTGGGGTATTCATTGAAGTCATGAGGAGAAAGGGTCTTTGATCCTGAAGGGCATATTAATTTTATAAAGTAGACAATTCTCACTAAAGTTGGGATTACCCATGCAATGGATTATGAAGAAGATGTAATAATAAATTGCTTTACACATGATGAAGTTTTTTAGAGAAAGAGGAAGTGGGAAGTCATAAAGAGGCTTGAGGGGGAGAAGAAGAAAAGGTACATTGGATTCCAAGGATTCTATGTTGAAGAAAAGGATCCTATCAAAAGGATGAATGTAATAATTGACAACTTTGAAAGATTATATGTTGAACTAGAAAAGAAACCTGAGGGTCGGTCTTCAAAACCCTCCAAGCTCCCCATCAAACCAAGTGGTATTGTAATCATAGATTCCCTACCAAAAACTTCCATAATACAATTAGAAGTATCCCCTGAGCAACCAAGTCCTAAAAGGAAAAAGATATATGAAGTGTCCCCCTTAGTGGCATATGAAATAAGTGGAGTAGGGGATACTGAAGAGGTAGCTGATGTACTTTTAAATTTTAAAGATGATGAAGTTGATCAACCACCACCTAATCTTGCAACTGATGCTCACAAACCAGAAGAAATGTACATGGGCATAATGATCAAGAAGTGCATGATGATGAAAGGGTGATTGTTGCCCTTAGATTTATTGAAGATGATGAAATTATTCAAACTCCTGAGTTTAAGGATTTTTGGTTTAAGATGAAAATGAAAGAATTTGAGAGACTCCAAATTAATAATATGGGAACTGAGGAGTCATAGCATGACTAGATTGTCTCCCAGAATCTTGAAGAACTCGGGATTAATGAAATTACTGTTAGCCCCCAAGAAGCAAGAAAATTGTTCTTAGAAAGCAATATACTAATTATTCCTAGGATGGAGTTAAAAAAGATATTCTTACTAGATCAAGTAAGAAGGCAAGAAGATCCCATGTTGGTTTTTGAATTCAATTTGGATGAGGGAATGAGTGGCATAGGTTACAATCCAAGACTTGAAACCCTAGCCTTTTGGACAAAGCAAAAAAGAACAGATAAACCAAGATTGCTTGATGTTGTAAAATAAATGAGAGGGACTTCCATGGTAAAGACACTTCAAGACACATTAGCATTTGAGGAAGCTACTATGACAATGCACTCAATAATGTTTACTAGGGATGCAGTTAAAGCTATGAAGCTTAGATTGGTAGAATATGAGAAAGCACATACTGATCTGAATGATGAAGTGAATAGGTTATTCATAGAAAATGTGAAATTGAAAGAGCAATTGAAGGGTGAAGGTCCTTCCCAAGGCACAAAATTAACATTATACCAGCCTCTTGCCATCCAGAATGATACAGGTGCAATCATTGTTGAACAAGTAAATGTGCTAAAACAAGAAATTGAGAAGTTAAAAAATACTAATGAAGAAACAACAGAAAGAGAAAAGAGAGAAACCCTCGCGGTAATGGAACAAATCTTGGAGCATAGGGTTAAACTAATTGTGGAAAAATTGGAAAATGTGTATGAATGTTATGTCTCCTTGTCACAAGAAGTTGATCAAATAAAGGCCCATGTACCTATATTGGACCCCTTATTCAAGAAATGGTAACCTGTACATCACACCTTAATGATTTTGTGCAAAATTTTACAAAGGAGTTTTGAGGCCCCCGCAGCTTTAAATCCTACTGAGCAAATGGTCTGAATGGTCATAGATGAATTTCAATACATATCTGTAGAAGACAAAAAGATCAAGGCAAGAATGGATTCATTTCACACATTAAAGAAGTGGTTCGTGCCTAAGATACTAAGGGATGATGATCAACTAAAAGGATCCAAGGATTGGATAGATGAGTTTAGAAAAAATTTCCCAACTGCCTCACTAATTTATAGAAGGATGGTGACATAAATATTCACCACCTTAATATAACCTTGGATGGAATAATTGCACTAGATGTTGGATACTCAAAATTCATCATGGATAGCAAAGGGTTATTAAACAATAGATGGAAGAGCGACTTGGCCAACACACAAAAAATCTAGGAGTACAAATGGCCTCATGATTACATGGTGTACCAATGGGAGTAGACATATCTAGCTCCCCCAAAAGAATAGGCTTTGCAGTGAAGTACCAAGCCTTATAGATACTCTCATGGAGAGAGGACCTTGCTAGATTTGAATGATCATAGGTACCTTACGATGAGTAACAAACTTTCATATCTTGCGAGTGCTATGGACTTCAACATCTGATCATTTCTCTTCACTTCTCATCTTTCGCTGCTTTTATGTAATCCTATGTAAACAATGATAATTAAGACTTTTTCATTTATGTTAAAAGTGGGTAACTGAAAAGACGCTTTTTGACATGTCAGTTAGGACAAAATTTTGAAATTTATTGTAAAATATTTTTTAAGATCAATAGAATGAATTTATAATTGGTGGTCGAATTCTAGTTTCAATTATTTTTTGAAGTGAATTAATGAGTGTTATCTTGTTGTCTCCAGTTTGATCTTTCCTTGTTATTTAAATCAATATATCAAAGGTATATATGGTTTATCAAAACACATTTCTTGTCAAACAATTCATTTTTTACTACATTTTGGTGTCAAATCTTTGGTAATTATGGTTAGTTTCATTACATTCAAATTCTAAATTCTAGGAAATTACATACAATAAATAGATTGATGGTTGTTTGGATAGTGAAATTAGCTCTCTTAGAAATTAACTGAAATATCTTGTCATGAAATATCTAGAAGGATTATTTTAATTAAAGAGAATTTTGTGGTTATTTTTTTAATAATGATTAACAATGGTTTTATAGTGTAGCTAGCTTGCTATTTTCATTCAAGATACAAGTCATGATCAAAGTCAAGCACATACCAAGAAGATGGTACTCTACTTCAATCCCTCAACTTGATCACTTAGTTTAGTCTACTTACATGGGGATATTAAGGAAGTTTCTAAGAAATTAATATATATCATTTGTTGTTTGTAAAGGAGAATCCTGTGAGATCCAATATGGAAGTGGATCAATATCTGGTTTCTTAAGTAAAGATGATGTCATAGTTGGGAAACTTGTTGTGAAACATCAGGTTAGTAATTTTTGGATGTTAAGGCTTCCTAGTTGGATATCAAAGATCTTTTCTCATCAAATTAATTTGGAATTTATGTATAAATGGATTCTTTAATGGTGCAGGTCTTTATTGGGGCAACACATGAATCGAGGTTGACATTTTTGTTGTCCAAGTCTAATGGCAATCTTGGGCTTGGTTTCTAGGAAATTCTGTTGATAATGTTGTTCCAATCAAGTTAGTGTTAATAGCCTTCATTCTATAATATGTCAACTTCATTCTATAATCTGAGTGTATCACCTTTCTTAAATTTTGAACAAGGTTCTGAAATCAAGGGTTCAATATGCATATTTCAGGCCTATGTTGAACACT
Organism: Sequoia sempervirens; assembly: GCA_007258455.2. Taxonomy (NCBI): domain Eukaryota; kingdom Viridiplantae; phylum Streptophyta; class Pinopsida; order Cupressales; family Cupressaceae; genus Sequoia; species Sequoia sempervirens. Next base: position 428,789,874 of record VDFB02000003.1, read on the forward strand.
TTGTTTAGACATTTGTTGACAAGGCTACAACTTTTTAATTGATTTATCTTTCTACTTTGTTTGGACAAGTAATTTTGTAAACTTGCAATATACAATACACTTTTATTCTTTCTGAATTGAGACTAATAGTAATTTTATTAGTTGTATTGAGGCACAACTTCATTCATGGAAAAAAAGGCAACACCCTGCTACTCATATCAGATGGAACGTTGTATATAAAGGAGGAAAGATTCTAGTTGGGTTATTGTTGATTTGATTGAAGGAGAGAGCTTCATATATGGGACACAATCAACACTCTCCTTGGATTCTACATGTTACAACTTGCTCTAGGAAGATTTCCCATGTTGTAGAAGTTTTAAGAGATGAAAGGGGAGTGTAATAATTGCATTGAAGGGCTTCAAGCATGTGTTTCCATCATTGCAAAAGTTTTCAAGAGAAGTTTCTTTCTTGTAGTTATTTTTGTGCAATATTGTAACTCATATTTTTCAGTCTTGTGGCTGAAAATAACAATTGTAATACTCTATTATTTCTAAGTTGTAGCTAGAACACCTTTTTTTATTAATAAATTTCACCAATTTTTCCTTCGCAATGATTGGCTTACAGTGTGCAATTGATGATTGATGTGTATTTCTGTGTTTTATGCTTAAATCCTCAAATATCAATCAATTAAAATGACTAATATACTACTAATTGACATCAATTAATAATTAAATTGACTAAATATACTACCAATTGATAGAAATCACTGAACAGTGAATAAATATGACTAGATATATGACTAGATATAGTACCAAATTGATCAAAATGATTATTAAAATTAATGACTAAATACACTACCAATGCATAGAAACTAGTGAATAAAAATGACTAAATAAGTGACCAATTAACAACAATCAATGACTAAATACATCAGTGAATAAAAAAATAACTAAATAAGTGACTAGATTACAACAATCAATGACTAAATCAACAACTAAATAAGTGGCCAGTTAAATATATCAGTGAATTAAAAATGACTAAATAAGTGACCAGATTATAGCAATCAATGAGTAAATCAATGACTAAATATATCAGTGAAAAAAATGACTAAATAAGTGACCATATTACATCAATCAATGACTAAATCAACGACTAAATATACTACAAAATTGATCAATCAAAACAACCAATAAGTGACTAAAAATGGTTTAGTCATCAATCTGGTCATGTTATATATGACTGGCAATAAACTACTAATGGTCATGTGACCAAGTTCAATCATTTATAAGTAGTTTTTAGTAGTTTTTCCAGTAGTTTATTGTTATTTTTGTAATAGTGTATTGTTGCTCTTTTCATTTTGGTATGAAGACTATGATTGCCTCCCTCTATGCACATGTTGTTGTCATCTTTTGTGGCATAAAGGACTATTATTGAAGGTTTGAAATTTCCCTTTATCCTTCATGAAATGATTGTGTTAAGACTTCTCAAAATTCTACCCCTTGGCTACTAGAAAAATTTGAATCAAAAATTCAAAATTCAGAGCATACCATTAAAGAAAGTCAATGGATTCGTGTTGTGCTTTTGATACTTAATTTTAGTCCCCAAGCATGTACATTGTCATAATACATTCCAGCTACCCTTTCTCTATAGTGATTGTTGCATTGATTCCCATGATCCTCCATCTTGTTAGAGCACTTGCAGATCAATCTTCCATAGAAGTTGTATGCATGGGCATCCAAGAACTTTCCATTAGACTTCTCAATGATTGAAGATAGTAATCAATTGCTTTGTATTGTATAGATGGAGCCATTGCAAAATGGTGACTAGCAGATCCATAGACACTTAGTACTATCCTCATCTAGATAATTTGATATCTTTATCTAGTGCATTTAATTTAACTGTCCTTATTGAGTGATTGTGATGCTTCATATCATTCATATCTCCAGTCCATTAATGACTCATTGATTATCTTTGAATCCTTAAATGTGTTTTCCTTTCATTTCCCATTTCATAACTTCATTTTCAATGCAAAAATTTCTACTTCATCATCTAATATTGATTTCAAAAGATCTAGCATATGGGTTGCACTTTTCATACTTCTTGGACTATCCTCTTTTATTTTTTGATGACTTGATGATAAACCTTGAGATGATTTAGTCATCTTCAATAATTATTTTTCTTCCTTGTTGTTGCAGCTGCAATCCTCAAGATACCACAATCTTCTTCATGGAATTTCATGCATACTTTAAAGAGTTTCCAGTTTCTTTTACTCATTTCAAATTATTGACATTATATGCTCCATTACTATGTAATTTCTTTCCTTTATCATCCTTTAGAACTATCATATCTTATGCTGATGAACACTGTCATTTTTAACAAAACCTACCACTACAAATGAATTAAGTGCAATTCTTTGTTTGAACTACCCTTTACTGCCATGAGATGGTTGTCCTATTGATGTACTTTCTTCTTGATCACTTCCCATTAGCGGATCTGCCCTTGTATTTTATGACAAAAGAGGATATTTTATGACTATTTTTTAGCTTCCTCTTGATCTGCAACTACTATCCTCTATCACTTGGCATAAGAAATTCCCTTCTTAAACCCTACCCTACTCTTGACTATGGTGTCATAATGACTAAGATGTTATGCCTTACATGAGACTTTAAGGTGAAGACTTGTTGCATTTTAACACTATCCTCTTTTGTTTTCATTATCATTTATCATGCAAGGCCTTTTTGACCTTCTGTGATGGTTTTAGGACTATCATACTTTATGGGATTTTTCAAGACTTGACTATTGTCCTCTCCCATTTATGTCTAGTGGTTACTAATATGCCCTTTCGTAAAGTGAATGACCTTTATGAGAGATTGGTGTGCTTGTATCAATGACTATTGTGCTTAAGAGAGAAATCTACCACTTGGTTTCTCATAAACCAATTGAAAAGAATCATTCAAATTCAAACTAAATTTATCTCCATTTCTTGCATTTGCAATAGGTGATCCCACAATACTGGTTTACATTTTTTGGCCAAACTCGACACTGAAATATTTTTTCTAACTAAATATTCACTTTCGGACACCTATAGCAGCTAAACCGTGAAGAATTTGAAGATGATGCAAACTAGTGATTTGTCAAATTTTGTCTCGAGATTCTAATTTTTTTTTTTTCAAAATTTTTGGAATCATATTGTACTTCTTTTTCCATCTCCTTTAAAAACTAGTTTTTTTTTGTAAACAATATTTTTAAGGAGTGATGCTCACCGTATAATGCATAATTTTTTTTCCATGAAGGATAAAATTCTAATTCTTTCGATTTTAAATTTGTAACTACGATATCTAGTGCTTCCAATTGGTTAGATAGTTTTTTATTGAATATTTTTTCCTTAATCAAATTTTGAAGTCAAACCAATTACAATTCAGACGTAGGTGGACCATATAGCATAAATTTTTTTGTATGTATCGAAATTCAATTTTATTTTTTTGTTGGATCAAAGACTTCAATATCTGGTGTAGTCATATTTTTGTTTTTTATAATCTACTATTTTTTCACATGTGCAAAATAGAGAGCTTGATTTTCGGTGAAAACCTATGTTTAATAAAACTAAAAAAAAAATACATAATAAAACTAAAACATATTAAAATTATATTCATTGGATAGCTCATTTTGAGGACTACCATCATCTAGTTGGGTCTATAAAGTACCCTCCATTTTCATTCTCAACCTAAGCTTCGAAGCGCAAAATTCTAGACTTTTTTGGTGCCAAAGGGTGAGAAGGTGGGAAAAGAGGGGTTCAGGCGAACCAGGGTTCATTCAAACCCCCTTTCAAAAAAAAATCTCTTTCTATTTTTTGGCGGGAATGATGGGACCTTTCATTTAATTGGTTCACTCGAACTAGGGTTCATTCGAACCCTTTTTTGGTTCGCTTGAACCAAAGGGTTCATTTGAATCCCAAAAACCAATTTTTTTTGCATGGGGTCATTTTTTGCAACTTTTCCTTCCTCACTCAAATTGTAAACCACTTTTGTGGGTTTACCCCATGACATTGCCACTATGTGTTTTTATATTGCCTTCATATTCCTAAAGGGACTACCTTCTTGTTTATATGACTACTAGATTTTTTGTTTCATTTACAGATGTTTACATTAGACAGCCCTAGCGATGTTGGTGGCACGATGGACCACAGAGTTGCTGCAACAATAGCTAGTTTTGATCCTTTGAGAGGTATGCAACAGCTTACTCAATTTGACATTATATTTGATCCTTTATGGTCTATGTAGACATTTAAAAATGACCTAGTCCTACAAGCTTTATTTTACCACTTTCATCCTAGCATAATTATGACATTTAATTATATCCTTGGTCCACATTCGACTATTAATTAAATAATTCATAATTATTTAATTAATTCATGTCTTTATTCTTCATGATTATTAAATAAATAAAGTATATTTATTTATTCAATACATCACTAAGCGTTTATTATCCTCTAATAAATGTCTTAATTTATTTAATTACCTTTATTCATTTATGTCTTCTCGATTATTAAATAAATGAATTTTATTTATTTATTTAATATGTCACTAATTCTCATAATTAAATGAATTTATTAATTTATTTAATTATCGGTCATAATCCTCTAAATTAAATAATTATCTTTAATTATTTAATTACCTAATTTAACATTTCTCTCATTTTAAATAAATTAATTATTTAAAATGATCTCACTTTATTAGATGCCACTTCATTTTAGTAAATAATCTAAAAATCAATTATTTATTGTCACACAAAATCCATATTTTGAATTTATTTAATTCAAAATGGTAATCTTCTTCCAAAAATTAAGTAATTGAGCAAATTCTTGATTTTTCAAATCTGCTTTTCAGTTCTACCTTTATCTTATTGATTTTTTGAATCTTACAAATCAAGCAGCCTTATCTTCTTGATTTTCAAAAATCTTTATCTTTTTGGGCTAACTATCACATTTATTCTCAACCGCCGATTCGATTTCCTCAAAATGACATCTTGACCTCTCATTTAATGATTTTTCCCTAACCCTGATTAGGGATTGTCACATGAAATCTTGTCCACTAATTTTAGGCTTCCGTCAGCTTTCAATCTTGTTCGTCTGCCCAAAATTGCATTTTCTATAAAATGCTAAATTTGCTCACATTTTGGGACGACTTCGTTATTCTGACACATTTATGTTTAGATATTCATTTTATACTTTGCACTTAGTTTATTGAATTGCCATTTCATAGGCATAGTCATTTTGTCATAGTCATAGGCATAGTCTTTATTTTGTCATTTAAATCCTTCAAAACTTGCATAGGACATAGTCATAGGCAATTGCTCACATATACAAATCTGAGGGCAACAATCATACACTGCAAGCTAGGAGGTGCTATGGAGGTGAATCATGGAAGTGATGAGTATCTGGTATAATCATTTATTTTATTTTCTTTCTTTGTATTTCATAGCTTCTTTGGGTTTTAATCTTATTAATCTAATCTACTAAACATACCTGAAAATAACCCATTGATACATTGGTGAACCTGACACTTTTTTTTTTCTATTTTCCGTATGATTTTCTATTTTCTGTCATTTTTGCAGGTACAGGTAGGGAACAATGAATTCATGCTTTTTTGAGCCACATTTGATGTGTCGTGACACATACGACATATAAAATGTCGCACTCGCTCTGCTGAGCCGCAATCGAGGTCAAAAAAGCTACATTTGAAATACTGAGCCACATTTGAAGATTCAACCAATGCATCTCCATGTTAAACAAGAATGCAGACCCGAGACACATTTGCTGCACAGAGCAACGCATTCGCTCTGTTGTGATGCATTTTCCTAGTATCATTTTCTTTTTTTTCTGCATTCAGATTTTTTTATTTTTCTTTTGGCATTCTATTTTTCTTTTTTGTATTTTGGTTTTCTTTCTACATTCTGCCTAAAATAGGGGTTTTTTGTGTTACTAATCTTTGTTTACAGCATGTGGTGGTTACATCTCATGGGTCCAAGACCATTTGATAAGAAACTCCTAACTTGTGCTTTTGCAGGTTCAAGTGTCCAAGAATTATTTCAAAACATTGTGCTTGTTCTTTTTAGAATAGAAAACATCTCTTTTGGTGCACATAAAATGAACATGCTTTTAATTATGTCTGATTGTGTTTTAAAGTAGTAGGAAAATATGCTCTCACCCTGTGCAAACTAGGTGATTAGAAAGCCAAACCCACTTTGTCCCTGTGTAACCTTGATGCAATAATCGTAGTATCCTCTCCCCTTGCGCAATCACGCGATTCTAGGTTTAAGAGAAATGGTTATTGCCTCTAGAAATTGGGTCTTCTAGGTGATTTCATCACCTATAGGTGACTCAAACTGGCAACGGAGCTAAAGCCAAGCTACCCACGACTGGTATATAAATGTGAATCTTAAGGGAAAACCTAATATTACAAGTACGGATGTGTCATACGGACCAAGTAGTGCTCCCCAAAACCTTGTTGAGCTTAACTTCTTCAGGATGGAGTGCCTCCTAAACAGAGATTAATCTTGTGCCCCATGTATGGCCACTCAAACGGGGGTCCCAAATTAAACACCTTTGTGTAGTAGCCAAAAACCTTCTATTTGCTAGCGCAGCACTAGTTGGTGTGAAGGAATCCACATCTCTGTAGTCTATAGTAGAGGTGATCAATCTGCCATGGGAGTTTCATGGGGGTTGGAAGCTTGATTGGCCTAAGAAGAGAGTGAACCATAAGGGGGAGTCGGTGCAGCCAAGCTTCTGAATTCACACACTATTGATATGCATCTGGGGAAACCCACATGGAATCTAGCGAATATTGTCCTAGCCTAACCATAGGATTGTGCTTGTCTTATTTGTGTTTGGTTACATTGAAAATATCATGCTTTCTAAGTGTTTTTTGGATACTAAAATGAAACAAACAACATTCAAACATCTGGAAACAAACAGTCAAACTTCAAACAATTCAAATTTTTGGCCAAAACATTAGACAAATTATTAGACTTTTTGCATTCTGCAACACATTTGCTAACTCAAACACCGCATCTGACTTGTTGCACCACATTTGATATCTTAAACATTGCATTTGACCTATTGCACCACATTTTCCATCTTAAACGTCGCATCTGACCTACTACAATGCATTTGCTATCTCAAATGTCGCATCTGACCTGTTGCACATTTGCTATCTCAAACGCCGCCAAATAGAACATGCATCTTCCTGTATGTAAACCTGTGATGCACTCGACCTTTTGCAACACATTTTCCACCTCTTGCGACGCATCTGTTTTTCATAATAAAATCCCTGTCAAAACTCGAGCCCATATAGTCAGACCATTGTAATGCATTTGGATTCCTGAAACATAATTGATACTTTAAACGACACATCGCACAAATTGTGACGCAATTGACACCTGAAACGAAGCACTTTCTTGTGACCTCAAAAAACATTATAACTGTCAAAACAACCTAAGGCTAAACAATTGCAATCATATTCCAGAAAAAAAAATTTGCAGTCTTTGTCAACAACCAGAACAAGAATTTCTCAAATTCCTCCATCCTTGCATGTTAGGTTGTAGTTTTAGTTTTCTAGAGGTTTGTCATTGCATTTCCTTAATTGCATCCTTGGTATTTACCATCATTTTAGGTCCTCATTTTGCAGATTTTTGGATAGGAATCCTTTCCATTCTTTGTCAAATATTTTCCTTCAAAATTAAATTGTCATTGGACTTAAACAAAATCACCTCTTTTAGTCTTGGTCCTTTTGTGAGCCACTTCCAACTCAAAATTCTAGTGTGGAAACCTCACTTTGTCATCATGGCATCTTGTCATTTAGTCCTTCAAACAAGTCCCTTGACAATCCAAAATTGAGACATTGACCAAACTTTGAATGATTGAGTATACCTTTCCATAATTCTGCCAAAATTGATTACACCTTAGAGTTCCCTTAGACCTAGCATTTTGCACTTTATTTGTCCATCATTCATTTTGGTCCTCATTATCACTTTTCATTTAAACATCCTTTTTAAACAACATCATGACATCCACCACCTTATCTTCCCTTCAACAAACTATGGATAGGATTGCTAGTCAAGTTGAATACCAGTTACTCTGTAGAAGTCAATACCAACAAGCCTTAGACTTTAAGAGACAATTCTTCCAAACCAAAAATCAATTTCCTTTGTACCAACAACCCATCAGTCCAAGTCCTCCATCCATCAACCCTCACTATCAAGAATCACTTAATGAAAATCCTACCATTAATCTCCAACACACGTCTAGTTATTACCCTTATCCTAACCTTGACAAGGGAAACCAGCTGTCCACTAGTCCATTACAAGTCTCCACATCATATGCTAGTCCTTCACCTATCAATCTCGTCCAAGTCTACATTCCTTATCAACCATCTACCAACTCATGTCAAGTCCCCACATCATACCATATCGATCCAGTCCAAGTCTCCACATCCTATTTTAGTCAACCTCACACCAATCTAGTCCAAGTCTCCATGTCATATCCTATGTCCTCACCAACTAATCCAGTGCCAGTCCCCGTGGCATATTCTAGGCTGACATCCACCAATCCCTTCCAAGTCTTTATGTCATATCCTAGTCCTTCACATATTAGTCCAGTCCAAGTCTCCATGTCCTATCCTAGTCCTTCACATACTAGTCTAGTCCAAGTCTCCATGTCATATCCTAGGCCTTCACATACTAGTCCAATCTAAGTCTCCATGTCCTATCCTAGTCCTTCATCCATTAATCCTTTTCAAGTCACTCCTTCACAAGCCACATTTAGTCATGAAAATTCTATCATTACTCAAAGCCACATCCCATTGTCTAAACTTGAGGATACATGTCAAAACGAAAGCCTAAAGCATGACATAATAACATCACCTTCATGTCAGGATCAAGGTAGTCCATCCCATGACCATATCTTAAAGTCCATTCAAGAAGTCCTTCAAGAAAATCATGACATCCAAAACACACCTATCCTTGACAATAATTCTATTTATGATTATATCATCCATGACAACCCCATCTTTGACCAAGACCCTACCATTGACCAAGAAATACAAAATGATCCACTCCTTGAACTTTATGCCATTTATGATAAAGCACTTGACAACCCTATTCAGGCCTCGACTATCGACACTTTCCAAGATGATACACTTGCCTCCATTTGACCCATAGACGATCTTCCTCTAGAAAAAGATTCTTCCACTATGGACATATTTGCAAATGATCAAGCTATAGCTAACTTCATGGGACTATATGACAATGACCATCAAAACAGTTTTTCCATTGACTTGGAATCACCAATAGAATCAAATGAACCTGACTTGTCACAAGATCATACCAAAGATATCAATCAGAAATATGTCCAAATGACAATAAAGCTAAGACACTTTATCAACTAGGGTCATCTTTCCTTATCAGAGTAGGATTTATCGCAGATGAGAACATTACAAGTGACAGTGTCCACATATACAATGATGGGTTAGCATCTTGCTTTCAAAACAACAAATACCCCATCACAAATAGAATCTGTCAAAGCATGCATTATCAAGGAAAATGACTAGGCATACATGAGCAAGGAATTCAAGAACCAATGCAGCTTCAGGAAAATTACAGACATCAAGGTCTTGGCTATTCCTTAGACAACAAATCTAATGATGTTAGTGGTACCTCCTCGATATTGGGGGCAACCTTATCAAATACACATGTCAAAATGGAGTTCATGAGTGATCATTGTCATAAAACTGCTGCCAACACCTCTTTCGTCCACACCATAAACTATCATTCCATCATAAATAAACCTTGCCTTTGGAACCAACAAAGACATACAAATAAAAAAATCAAAGTCAAATGTCAACGGCCATTGAATCAAACAAAAATTCAAGTGGACAAATGAAGTTAAAATGGATCCCAACGAAAAAGGGATCAAGTAAAGACAATATTCCAAATACAAAATTCAATCAATATGTCAAGCCACAAGACAAGAGGACTCCCACATATCATAAATGTCCACCTCCTTCAAAATGGCCATCAAAAAAGGCATCTAAAAGTGTTGGTTCCACCCGCCATCACTCAAAAATCGGTCATCCAACATCCCAAGTTTGGAAAATAAAAAGTGATTCACCCAAACGTCCAAACAATCCTTTCACATCTACCATCAAAATTCATAACCCTACATCTCACCTAAAGTCCAAAAATCCCATGTCACAAATCCGACACATCATGGAAGCAACTCTTTACCACAAGGACTCTCATGGCACTCTATCGCGATGTGCATTAATAAGGCCGACTCTAGTATCATAAAGGATCACAATGACATCGATCAGTTGTATGCAAGTGTTACAATCCTAACAAGACGACTCCTTCAACAAGGTCATTATTGGCATATCATGGCACCAGTCTCTACATCAGCACTATCAACAGCTTCAAAATAATTAGTGGTTAGTTAAGGCATCAAGGTCATCCTAAAATATCAAAAATACAAAAAAATTGAAAAATCAAAAAATTGTCACCCTGATGAAAACCTCGAAAATAGGCATCTTGGTCACACCAAAAAATTCAAAAAGTCAAGAAAATAGTAAAGAGAAAAATTTCTTCCAATGATGAAAACTTGGCAAACAGGCGCCCTGGATAAGTACCATGATGAAAACCTAACAAATAGGCGTCATGTGTAAAATAAATCATCTATGTGGACTTTTACACTTGGGGGCAAGTCGTCTCATCTCCTATTCCTTCCTCTTGACATTGGCATCCAACCATTTAATCCATATCATTTCCATTCACTTTCCCACCTACCTTGGTCTTGACATAACAACATGCAAACATCAATCATGCTTTCGGAAAACTCTTGACATGTCTATCCTTTGGTCATACACTATTCACGTAACGTCATGTCATTACTTTCAAAACCTCATTATCCTTATACAACATAGTTCTTGAAAATCATATGAAATTTCCTTTAGTCTCATGTCTCCCGTCCTTTACCAAGGCCACCTCTCATCCTTTCATGTATGTCACCTATTTTGGCTTCCCCTTGTCAAATGGTCTAAGGATACTCCATCATCCCTTTTAGTCCTAACCAAGTCATTCCAAATGCAACAAGTCTAATTCATACAAGCACATTATCCAAAACATTACTTGAATTTGTTCCTAGCTCGACTGCAGACCTCGATACTGTCGTCACATTATCATCATCCTCACGTTGTTTCAGGATGCATCCTTCCCACGTCAAACAACATTGTCATCACCTGTTAATTGGTATTCAGCTTGACTAGGGGCACAATCATGTTTTGGATTCTCATGTGTAGGCATCAGTCACATGCATTTGTCGTGATCCTCTTAAACCATTCAAAAAGAAAAAAACATCATAAAATGTCCTGAAAAAAGACAAAAAATAGAAAAACGTCTTGAAGAAAAACCTAATCAAATACTCGACAAAAGACCAAAAAAATCAAATACTCGACAAAAGACAAAAAAAAATCATAAAACGACAAAATTCCAAAAAAAATAAATATATAAAATGACAAAAATAAAAAAAAAAATCAAAAACATATCAAAAACACAAAAACATCCAAATCAATGTCACAATCCCAAAAACAGAGTCAAAGTTCGTCAAATCAGTCAGTCTTTGTCATTGTTTGAATTACATTGTCTCTGTGCATTTGCTACATAGGCGAGGTCGTTAATCGATGGGCCCCCGAGAAATTAGGTCAATCCTTGCAGGTTTGTCAAAATAAAATCATGGCTCAATCTTATGTCATTACGACAAAGTCATTGGTCGTTTCAAACTACGAGGTTTCTAAGTGCATGATGTAGGCAAGGCCATCCGTCGATGAGCCCCTGAGGCCGCACTAGGTTAGTCCATTAGGGTCATGGCACTACACTGGCACACACGTCAAAATGTCTTCAAGTCCAACCAGTCATCTCAAAACAAGCAAACTATTACAACAGTCAAACATTAATCATTTTTTGTTAAAACAAGTCAAACTTAGTCAAACAATGGTCAAATAGTCAACTCTTGGTTATTTTTCAAATGTGTCCTTTTGAAGAATAGCCTCTATCATTTGCACCTTAAGATGTGTCCTTCTTAGGTACCGTCACTGTCACTTGGCATTTTGAGGGATCCTCTTGACATTCGAGGATTGATCCTCTTGGCATCAACTTTATTTAGGATGTGTCCTTCCTGAATTTGGCAACCTTTGACATTCGACATTTTGGCATCGTCAAATATGACAAACATGACACCTTTAGCATCTGGAATTATCAAAACATGACATCGTTGACATGACAAATTTGACACCTTCAACATTCGACATCAGCAAATCTGACATCTTCACATCAAAACACTCGACATTCAGACACACTTGGCAAACACTTGGAAAACATTATCTTGTCATTTTGTCTTTTGATTTTTCATCATGTTACTAGTTTCTCCATGATGTCCTGACAACAGGATTTAGAGAAGCAGCGACGTATCATGATGGTTGGCTTGATTTTTCATCATGTTACTAGTTTCTTTGTGATGTCCTGGTAATAGGATTTAGAAAAGCAGCGACGTATCATGATGATTGTCTTATTTTGTTGTTTTTGGACTGTCATGGTACTAGTTTCTCCGTGATGTCCTGATAATAGGATTTAGAGAAGCAGCGATGTATCATGATGGTCGGCTTGATCTTTCATCATGCTACTAGTTTCTCAATGATGTCTTGACAATAGGATTTAGAGAAGCAGTGATGTATCATGATGGTTGGCTTGATTTTTCATCATGCTACTAGTTTCTCGACAATGTCCTAACAATAGGATTTAGAGAAGTAGTGGCGTATCATGATGATTGTCTTGTCTTGTCTCTTTGGACTGCCATGTTACTAGTTTTTCGACGATGTCATGGCAATAGGTTTTAGAAAAGAAATGACGTATCATGATGGTTGGATTGATTTTTCATCATGCTACGATTTTTTCAATGATGTCTTGGCAACAGGATTTAGAAAAGCAGCGATGTATCATGATGACTGACTTATCTTGTCTCTTTCAGGCAGTCATATTGCTAGTTCCTCAAGGATGTCATAGCAACAGGATTTAGAGGAGAAACAACACTTCATGACTTGTCTTTATTATCTTTATTTGTCTTTCTATGCTTGTGGTTGGTTATGACAAAAATACTGGGGCAATCATGCTCTTAGTATGAGTCATGATCGTCCTTGTCTATGGTTGTTTGTCTCATGTGATGGTACAACCTTGCACACCTTGATCTATGTCATATCATGGTGTTTGTTGGCCATTACAATAATCTGCCCAATGATGATTAAGAGCAATAAATATTAAATTCCTATGGTAAAATTTTGAAGGATTTGGTTCAGGAACTAACATGCATCTCCTGCTATCTTTTCAACTTCTCTTGTCCATCTCACAATGATATCCTGTGACATACAAAAATATAAGTGCATACATAATCATATAGGCATTGCATTAGGACCATACATACATCATCCACATCATTAAACCATACACATTGCATCGATTCAAATAAATATCATCAAGCATATCATTATCATCCATGGCATAGCATCATCATGACGTATAAATAAACATTGCATCATCATCATCATCATAAAGGAATACAAGGTAGAACATATAAATAGCATCATCATCATCATAAGAACAACAAATACATGTCACATAGGCATCGCAATAAGAATCATATCTACATCATCATAATCACACCACATAAACATACATCATAATGCATAAATCAAATAACATCACATCACACACATGTAGGCCACATCAAAATTGCATCATATATATATCGTCTCAAGAAAATATAATATCACAAGATAAAGTCAGGAGATATCCCAAAAATAAGAGCTCACAGGCTCGATAGTCAATACATAAAGGGTCATAACATAAAGTCTGCAACATGGAGCCACATATAGTAAACATGTCCCTAGGAAATGCTCTCCTCATCCCCTCATGGTGAAGAGTGTGGTAACTGAGGACCTGTGCCTGGCACAAAGGTAACCGGAGGAACTATAGCAGCCTATGTCTATGAACCCAATGGGATTGACATTGATGGTATCATCTCGATGGTAACATGCATCTGTGACGACACTGCAGCATGACTCTATGAAGCTGAAGGATCTGTCACTAGAGATGGACCAAGTACTGATCTCTGATCTGAACCCAATGACCCATGCAAATGCCCTGACCTGTGACTGGAGGAGTGCCTGTGATGGGACCTGTGACTTGAAGTATGCCTTAAGGATGTCGAACCCCCTGCATTGCTCCAGCTACCATTGCCACTGCCTAACCTGCTGCCACTACCTATTTGTGTCCTGGTCAGAGTGGGATCTCTCCTCTTGGTTGGCACGGCCTGCTCATATAACTTCTTGTATCACCTGAGCCGTACACTATCCCTGCCAAACTCCCAAGCCAAATCTGTAGATGGTCCTGTACATAGTCGTGCAAACTCTATGCACCACTACACTGCCTCCTACTGACGGATCACTGCCTAATCCCGCTCTACTCTTGTCACCTCGAGCTCTACTCGTAGGGTACTGACCTCTGTTGTGGTTGCATCCAATCTCCCCTGCATTTCTACCACCCTCTCATCTGTCGTGGCGTCATGTGGCAATGGCGAACCAAATGGTATCTCCTCCTTGTCCTCTACCATCCTCCATCTCAGGAGCCTCTTGGCCTCATCCAAAGCCTCATCATCATCTCCGCCATCATCATCCTCCTCCCCTATGACCTCCTCTCCATTGACTCCCTTGTCCTAGGGCACATCCACATCCATCTCAACCTCCTACTCTTGTCTAGCCTCCTCCTCGGCCACACACTCCTCCTCTCTCTCCCCCTCCTCCACCACCTCTGGGATAGCATCCAGTGCCCCTCTCACCACATGTTGTCTCACTCTCCTAGCCTACCTCTAGCCATCTCTCCTTCTCCTCCTACCATCATCTCCATCGTTTCCATCTCTCCCTCCACCTCTGCCTTCATCCCAACCACCATCTCTCCCTCTGCCTCTACCTCTATCACCACCTCTACCCCCTTACCTAGCTCATGGCACACGTGATATAACTGATCTCCTATCAATTGGCGTTGGCCCATCTAGATCTGTCAATGGAACTGGTCGATGTTCCTGTCACCACAAGTCATAGTCAGGGGTTATCCTTGGATCAACAATCCCACCCCTCCATCCTCACTACTGCGCCACCAACCCATCAATCTGCTGTATGGAAAAAGGTACAGGAATCAGTGGCCCCAAGCTGACTCCCTGGAAGATCTAGCATACTCGGTCGTGCCTACCGGTACACCCTGCTGCTCCCCAAACTATCTCAGTACGCGCTATGGCAGATACATCTCTATGATGAGCTGACTCTGCATTGTCCTCCTAATCAAATAACGGTACTATTTGCAAAAGTTGAGATGGTCATCCTCATCATCCCACTGCTCGCAATCTCAGTAAGGCCTCCAAATAAATGAAATCATGGTGTCAATCTGATGACACCACCAACCTGTCTCTCCCACCCTCGTCTACTATAAGGCACCAACATAGAAATAAGAATATGGCATCCCCTTTGCTATTTGTGGTCTTTGGATAGGAGGTCAAAATATGGCCACATGCTCCCAGGCCATATCATCAGAAGTTTCGTACCACATCCAATGTTATGTGCTCTCCTGTAGGCCACCTCATGGAGCTAATGGTAAAGCGTACCTAACAAACAAGGCACTCAGGAATAAATAGTCCTATCTCACCTCATGCCCACTAGAACATCACCCCAACCAATGGGAAACCCATGACTACAATGGTTGGGAATCAGGACTCCACCGATCAATGTCGCCAACAGTACATCAAACCGGCCGTAATGCTCTGCCATAAACTCCCAGCAGATCTCCTATCCCTCGATGCCAAGTCTTGCACCCTCATCCCAATAGTAAGATGTAAAGGTCTGATGGTCATGCTGAGGGTCATAAATGATCCACTCTCCTTAGATCAGCAGACATAGAATATAGTAGACGTCCTCAAGCGTAACTGTGGCCTCTCTTGTTGACAAATGGAATGAGTATGTCTCTGAATGTCATCTCTCACACAATGCAGTCAGCAATCCCCTATTTTCCTGAATAACAGGCATATAGGAAATATATTACAAACCCAGCTACATCAACCTTCGTCGCTCTCGCAGACTCAGCTAATCTCTGAACCTGAAGGTCGATGGTCTGCTCTCCCGCGTATAGATGGGCGCTAGCTGTCTCTACACATGGTCAAACAACACATCATCACCTTATGGACAGTCATCATTATCATCATTATAACTCAAAATCATTTTAAAAACCCATCAAAATTAGCCTTGGTCAAATTCAAAGTCAAATGCGTCATGAAAAATCATTTGCGTCGCTTTGTAACTCAATTGTGTCTCGAATCATCGATTGCATCATTTTGTTTCGCATTTGTGTCGTAGATGACTGTTTGCATCATGATTTCTGGCATATGCGTCATACAACACAAATGCATCGTTTGAAACCTCAAATGCGTCGCATTATTGCGAATGCGTCATTACGCCTATCCATTGTGTCTCGTGTTGGCATATGTGTTGTGATTTCTTGCAAATGCGACACAATCAGTGGCTCTATCCTATAAATCCCTTGCACTTGCGTCGCGACACATCAAATGTGTCGAACGTGAAGGAAAATGCAGCTTACTCGCACACATATGCATAGCGACGCATTTGTTGTTGACCCTAAAAACCTAAATTTAGCACGCAAAACGATAAAATGACAAAGTGGGTTAGGGGTACATACTACTGGCTCTGAGCCCTCTGGCCGCCTGTGGGTCCGCACGATCTCTCCATGATGTTGGGTCACTAGAATCACCATGTCTGCTACAGTCCTCTTCGCTCGGCGCTCTCGAATTTGCTAAGGTGAATAGTGAAAATGAAATGACTTTGACCCCATTTTTAACCTATTTATAGGGTCAAAGTGGGATTTTTTAACCTTTTTATTATTGGAGGCTCTTTTGACCAACTTTGACCACCCTTTTGGCTGCTCTAAACATTTCAAAATCTGAAACTGTCTGTGCCATTATCTTTCTAGTCACAAAATTGACTTATCGTGACACTTTCCAAATTTTTCTGGCACCTGGCCAAAATTCAAAAAAAAATCCCGAGGGGGCATCAATACTTTGTACCTTCGTTGGGGCATGTTTCTGACTTAGTTTCTTTTTCACAACATGACATGCTACATTATGACAAAGAGGGGCAAAATGTAGACACTTAAAAATAACCTAGGCCTGCAAGCTTTATTTTACCACTTTTGTCCTAGCATAATTATGACATTTAATTATGTCCTTAGTCCACATTCGACTATTAATTAAATAATTCATAATTATTTAATTAATTCATGTCTTTTTATTCTTCATGATTATAAAATAAATAAAGTATATTTATTTATTCAATACATCACTAAGCGTCTATTGTCCTCTTACAATTAAATAAATGTCTTAATTTATTTAATTACCTTTATTCATTTATGTCTTCTAGATTATTAAATAAATAAATTTTATTTATTTATTTAATATGTCACTAATTCTCATAATTAAATGAATTTATTAATTTATTTAATTATCAGTCATAATCCTCTAATTAAATAATTATCTTTAATTATTTAATTACCTAATTTAACATTTCTCTCATTTTTTCAAATCTTCTTTTTAGTTCTACCTTTATCTTATTGATTTATTTAATATATCACTAATTCTCATAATTAAATGAATTTATTAATTTATTTAATTATCAGTCATAATCCTCTAAATTAAATAATTATCTTTAATTATTTAATTACCTAATTTAACATTTCTCTCATTTTAAATAAATTAATTATTTAAAATGATCTCACTTTATTAACTGTCACTTCATTTTAGTAAATAATCTGAAAATCGATTATTTACTGTCACACAAAATCCATATTTTGAATTTATTTAATTCAAAATGGTAATCTTCTTCCAAAAATCAAGTAATTGAGCAAATTCTTGATTTTTCAAATCTTCTTTTTAGTTCTACCTCTATCTTATTGATTTTTCAAATCTTACAAATCAAGCAGCCTTATCTTCTTAATTTTCAAAAAAAATTATCTTTTTGGGCTAATTATCACATTTATTCTCAACTACTGATTCGATTTCCTCAAATGACATCTTGACCTCTTATTTAATGATTTTTCCCTAACCTTGATTAGGGATTGTCACATGAAATATTGTCCACTGATTTTAGGATTCCGTCAGCTTTCAATCTCGTATGTCCGCCCAAAATTCCATTTTCTATAAAATGCCAATTTTGCTCACATTTTGGGACGACTTTGTTATTCTGACACATTTATGTTTAGATATTCATTTTATACTTTTCACTTAGTTTATTGAATTGGCATTTCATAGGCATGGTCATTTTGTCATAGTCATAGGCATAGTCTTTATTTTGTCATTTAAATCCTTCAAAACTTGCATAGGACATAGTCATAGGCAATTGCTCACATTTACAAATCTGAGGGCAACAATCATACGCTGCAAGCTAGGAGGTGCTATGGAGGTGAATCATGGAAGCAACAAGTATCTGGTATAATCGTTTATTTTATTTTCTTTCTTTGTATTTCATAGCTTCTTTGAGTTTTAATATTATTAATCTAATTTGCTAAACATGCCTGAAAATAACCCATTAATACAGTCTATTATTGAAAACTTTCATGATACTTGTATGTAGTTTAATTTCTATCTTAATGGTTGCTACAAGTGGTTATCACTCCAGATTGTGGACGTGGTAATGTTGTAAATAGGCATGATGACTATTTGTATGCGGTAAGTGATTTTTTTTATATGTCATTCCACAATTCAATTTCTATGTATTAGCATCTATACTTCTTATTGTATCAGTTGCAACTCTAGAGGAGTGAAGAGAGGATGACTAGTGAGTGCATTTGAAAGATAAAATAACTAATAGGTACTCCATCCAATTGACCATCGAAGGTAGCACATGATCTTTTTCCTTCCCCTAGAGGGAAATGACTATGTATTAGGGTTGTTTGTTGTATGCCTACATGGCATTTTGGAACATATATTTTGTACTATCGATATATGTGACATTTTATGTCCATATGGCTCTTTTACAGTAAGCCTATATGACTTTATTAGATATATTGTATAATTTTATCAACATATATCATTGCATAGCCTTATGACTTTTTGATTAATGTAAATCTTATTTTACTATTGCCATTCTTGAATGATGTTATCATGTGTATTGTGTAAATTATATGCTTGAATGTAGTAGGCATGGGTTTTATTTACATATAATGCTTAAATAATTACTATCAATTGCTCAATAAGCTCCATCTAATGTGTGTTGTGTAAATAAGCTCCATTCCTGGTGGTTTTTATCCTTTGTAATGCTTCCATTATTTGTGCTTCACTTATTCACGTGTACATTACTGTGCTCATTTCTATCCTTCATGGTTTGTCTTGAATATTTATTAATCGATGCTAAACAAATTCAATATTTGCATAATAGAACAACAATGAGAAGGTAAAAATAGCTTATTTTATTGATTAAAACCCATGATAGTTGTTGATCCAACCAAAAATTTATTTGCATCTACTAATATCACAATGCTTGACTTCTCATTAAATGAAATCAATGCACAGGTCAATTTTAATGACATTCTAAAAATATTAGATGTGTATGAACAACAATATAATCTTTATTTCCTGATGCATCACCCAGTGTAATTATCACATTTCTTCCATATTCATCATTTAAATAAGTTACAAAACCTCCTTCCATTTTCTATGTGTGACATAACATGAGGAATCATTGGGAAACATTGTCGTATAATTGTCGCCACATCATGTCTTATAACTCTAGAGTACGAAGAACCGTACCTCATGGATATTGAACATCTGGATAGAATGTTTCACTAGTAGGCTAAGTTTTGCAACTCAATAAGGGTGCACTATTTGGTGACAACAACTATAGTTTGGACTCTTAAGGGATTGAGCCGATACAACGTAGCTCGAAGTGATTTAGTGTGTTTGGTTGAGAAAAAGGACCATGCTTGGCATAAACATACCCATTCGGACATGTTGGAATAGTCGGTTTGGTCACACGAGTTGAAAAATTGATGTAGAGTGGGATTTATACATTCTCAAAACCCCCTCTAAAATTCTCACAATAATTTTTAAAACAAAAGTAAGAACTTACAAATTAAACTCCACAAATTGTTTGCAAATGAAAACATTAAATTGCTCAATTTAAGAAATTTGATTACACATGAATTTCAATCATATATGGACTCATATATAGCAAGTAAAACCATTACAAGCATCAAATATACAAATTAAATATCATTCAAACATAATCTATGCTCAACTATGTGAGCTCCTGCAAACTATTCACCTTCTAGCACCTCAACTCCACCTGCAACTCCTATAGCTTATCCTCGTGTCTTCAAAATTTATTATCTTCACTTATCTTCTAAAATATTATTTTTCTCTTCATTATGCAGCCTTCATGACTACCTTGAACACCTGAAAAATCTAGCTTCTCTTCTCCTATTCCTCTTCTCTTCACAAGCTGATTTTCTGCACTTTTTCTTGTGCAACTCTCAGGAGCAACCTGCAAGTTCTTTCTCCAAAATTGTTGATATGGATTGTTTCTTCTTGACTCCATTAAAGGCTCTATTTTATATAGATTAAAAAAAAATTAAGGTACCAAAATAGTCACCCAAATCTACTCTTTCATTTCCCTCCAATTGTCTTTTGAAATTCTTTTGTTTATGCTTAAAATCCATCATTCAATGCTTCCAAATATGGCACACAAAATTGCTGCATCATATTCCATGACTTGCTGCTATAAATTCCTCATAAAAATCAATAAAATCATGAACTAAGTCGTGCCCATTCACCTTAAATTGAAAATTGAAGTCATTAATTGTTTTTTTCCAAATATCACTAGCTTTTTCCTCCATTCTAGGCATGCAAATTGAAAATATGGAATGCCAAATGCCACTTTCCACATTAAAAATTCTCTAGGCATCTGAATTGGGAAAATTAATTAATTTTCAATTTATAATATGTCAATGGACCCCTTCAACTCTTGAAACATTGAAATTGTCCAATATAAGAATTTTAAAATCACATTAAACACCTTTTTTGCCTTTGATTTTTAATGGAAGCCAAGTCTTGATAAAATAAATATTTCATCCTTCAAACTCCACAAGATTCTCTTGAAGCTCCAACCTACACAAAAAATGCAAAAATTAAACAAGAAAATAAAATATTTATTTTTGGTGATGCGGGATTACATGTAAGCCTAGATGCTCCTGCATTAAAAATGAAAGTTGCACCACTTTGCAACTTTACACTACTTGCATTTGACAACTTTTTCCTCAACTAAAAAGTTGTCACCATAGGAAAATACCTCTGAAATAGAAAAAACTAAGAGAGGTTATTGTAGAGTGTCCCAACACAATCCCATAGCCTTAGAAGGGAAGTTTGTAAGCATCATGGTTTTTGAGTAATAGCTCGTCAAAGATTGCAGCCATTTTGCACTTTAGACACTTAAGGGATCGAGTCAGTTGCATGTAGCTCAGATTGATTCAGCATGTTTGGGTGTGAAAGATGACCATGCCTAGCATAAACGTACCCATTCGAATGTGTTGGAATAGTCAGTATGATCACACAAGTTGAGAATGAAATTTGCACCACTTTGCAACTTTACACTACTTGCATTTGACAACTTTTTCCTCAACTGAAAAGTCATCACCACAAAAAATACATCTGAGATATAAAAAATCAAGAGAGGTTATTGTAGAGGGTCCCAACATGATCTCATATCCTCAAACAAGAAGTTTGTAAGCATCACAATTTCTTAGTAATAGCCCTTCAAATATTGCAACCATTTTTCACTTTGGACTCTTAAGGGATCGAGTCGGTTGAACGTAGCTCAGAGTGATTTGGCATATTTGGGTGCAAAAGATGACCGTTCCTATGTAAATGTACCCATTCGGATGTCTTGGAATAGTCGGTATGGTAGGACAAGTTGCAAAACAAAATTTGCACCACTTTGTAACTTTACACTGCTTGCATTTCACAACTTTTTTCTCAACTAAAAAATCGTCACCATGGGAAAACACCTCTGAGATAGAAAAAATTGATATTTTTTATTGTAGATGGTCCCAACATGATCTCGTAGCCTCAGAAAAGGAAGTTTTTTAAGTGTCACAATTTCTGAGTAATAGCTCGTCAAATATTGCAATCATTTTGCACTTTGGACTCTTAAGGGATCGAGTCGGTTGAACATAGCTCAGAGTGATTCAGCATGTTTGGGTGTGAAAGAGGATCATTCCTACCATAAATGTACCCATATAGATGTGTTGGAATAGTTGGTTTGGTCGCATGAGTTGCAGAACGAAAGTTGCACCACTTTGCAACTTTACACTACTTGTATTTGACAACTTTTTTCTCAACTGAAAAGTCATCACCATGGGAAAATGCCTCTAAGATAGAAAAAAATGAGATATTTTATTGTAGAGGGGACCAACGCGATTCCATAGGCTCAAAGGAGAAGTTTGTAAGCGTCACAATTTCTGAGTAATAGGCCGTCAAAGATTGCATCTATTTTATACTTTGGTCTCTTAAGGGATTGAGCTGGTACAACATAGCTCTGAGTGATTCGGCATGTTTGAGTGTGAAAGAGGACCATTCCTGGCATAAACATAATAATCTAGACATATTGGAATAGTTGGTTTGGTTGCATGAGTTTCAAAATGAAAGTTGCACCACTTTGCAACTTTACACTGCTTGCATTTAACAACTTTTTCTTCAACTAAAAAGTCGTCACCATGGAAAAATACCTCCAAGATAGAAAAAACCAAGAGAGGTTGTTGTATAGGGCCCCAGCATGATCTTGTGGCCTTAAATGAAAAGTTTGTAAGTATCACAGTTTTCAAGTAATAGTCCATCAAATATTGTAGTTATTGTGCACTTTGAACTCTTAAGGTATTGAGCCAGTTGAACGTAGCTCGAAGTGATTCGACGTGTTAGGGTATAAAAGAGGACCATTCCTAGCATAAAAATACCCATTCATATGTGTTGAAACAGTCGGTATGGTCGCACGAGTTGCAAAATGAAAGTTGCACCACTTTGCAACTTTACACTACTTGCATTTGATAACTTTTTCCTCAACTGAAAAATCATCACCATGAGAAAAATCCTCTAAGATAGAAAAAACAAGAGAGGTTATTGTAGAGGGTCCTAATACAATCCTGTAGCCTCAAACAAGAAGATTTTAAGCATCATGGTTTTTGAGTAATAGCCCGTCAAAGATTGCAGCCATTTTACACTTTGGACTCTTAAGGGATCCAGTCGGTTGAACGTGGCTCGGAGTGATTCAACATGTTTGGGTACAAAAAAAGACCATTCCTAGCATAAACACACCCATTCATACATATTAGAAGAATCGGTATGGTCACATGAGTTGCAAAATGAAAGTTGCACCACTTTGCAACTTTACACTGCTTGCATTTGATAACATTTTCCTCAACTGAAAAGTCATCACCACGGGAAAACACCTCTAAGATAGAAAAAACTGAGAGAGGTTATTGTAGAGGGTCCCAAATAAATTTTATAGCCTCAAATGGGAATTTTTTAAGTGTCACAGTATCTGAGTAATAGCCCGTCAAAGATTGCAACCATTTTGCACTTTGGACTCTTAAGGGATTGAGCCTATTGAATGTAGCTCAGAGTGATTCAACATGTTTGGTTGTAAAAGAGGACCATTCCTAGTGTAAATATACCCATTTAAATGTGTTGGAACAGTCGATTTGGTCTCACGAGTTGTAGAACGAAAGTGGCACTACTTTGCAACTTTACACTGCTTGCATTTGACAATTTTTTTCTCAATTGAAAAGTCGTCACCACGGGAAAACACCTCAGAGATAGAAAAAACTGAGAGAGTTCATTGTAGAGGGGTGCAACACAATCCCATAGCCTTAGAAATTTTGTAAGCATCACCGTTTCTGAGTAATATCCTATCAAATATTGTAGCTATTTTGCACTTTGGACTTTTAAGGGATTGAGCTAGTACAACATAGCTCAGAGTGATTCAACGAGTTTGGTTTCAAAAAAGGACCATTCCTAGCATAAATGTACCCATTTGGATGGGTTAGAATAGTCAATTTGGTCACACAAGTTACATAATGAAAGTTGCACCACTTTGTAACTTTACACTACTTGCATTTGACAACTTTTTCCTCAACTAAAAAGTCGTCACCATGAGAAAACACCTCCAAGATAGAAAATACTTAGAGAGGTTATTGTAGAGGGTCCCAATGCAATCATGTAGCATCATACGATAAGTTTATAAGTGTCATGGTATCTGAGTAATATACCATCAAAGATTGCAATCATTTTGCATTTTGGACTCTTAAGGGATTGAACTTGTACAACGTAGCTCAGAGTGATTTGACGCATTTGGGTATGAAAGAGGACCATTCCTAGCATAAAAATGCCCATCTAGATTCATTGGAATAATCGATTTTGTCACACGAGTTGCAGAATGAAAGTTGCACCACTTTGCAACTTTACACTACTTGTGTTTGACAGCTTTTTCCTCAACTAAAAAGTCATCACCATAGGAAAAGCCTCCAAGATAGAAAAAACTAAGAGAATTTATTGTAGAGGAGCCCAACATGATCCCATAGCCTAAAACAAAAAAATTTCTAAGCTTCAAAGTAACATTACTAATGACTATCATAGCTTCAATCTAAAAACCCTTGACATCAAAACTGTAACATTTAGTTTTTAATGTTTATTAACAATAGTTGAAAACTACCACAAAGGAATACCATGTGACTAATTTTGAGGAAACCATTTTGAATGCAAATTAGCCAATGAAGTCTAATTTTGAGGAAATTATTGTGAATGTAGATTAGCCAATGAGGTTTAAGTACATGCCACACCTAAATAAGTTGAAAATTATTGAAAACCTATTTATTACCACATGTGTAAATCCTTGGAAAATCTAGAAATCTCCTTGCTTCAAACAAAGTGTCTTGAAAACATTCATTTGGAAGTCTTTTCCATTGACCTTTTGACTATAATTTCAAAAGTACACACTTTTAATGACTACCACTTTTCCATCACTTAAGTTTGTTTTTTTAGCTTCACTTTAACAAACACGCCAAAAGGGAATGCTTTTCAGCTATGTAGAATTTTTGGCACTTGATCATTTTGAAGCATGGATATGCTACTTCTTGATACTTAACCACTTTTTTTGTTCGAGACTCCTTATGCCAAGAAAATAATGCATTCTTTGAGTCACAAGGTGAAGAATGAAAAGATGGTTATAGGTAAGCTTTTGTGAGGCATACAAAACCTATCATTGGTAGAGCTTAATATTGACCAGATTATTAGGGGAATCTATGAATTTCATAGTCAAATCTAGATGGGAAAGCAATACCTAGGGTCAACACACATACAACAAGCACAACTCATAGGTTTGACAATGTTTTGTCTTTCAACCACTCAAATGAAACACCATGAAATCAAATGAAAACTATTGGATTCAATCAAGGAAACAAAACTCTATTCAACCATACTCTTGCACTCTTGTTCTGAGACCGTGCAGTGCCATACAAGACCATTCTTTTTCTATTTTTTCTTTAAAACTTTCATAAAACTTGTCAAAAACATATTGTATTCTTGAAATCCATGCTCCTCAAGTTCTTGGAGTGTATCCTATTGTTTTTTGCATTCCAAAACTTACAAGAAAATAGTTACACACAAGTTTATGTGTCCTTTGCCATACAAATTTAAAGATTATGTCATGAAATTTGATGACTATGCCACTTTAGTGAATTTTTTTCACCAAGAACTAAGAACAAATCAACAAAAAGAGCCTCGCATGTCCTCATGGTCCTTATAA
This sequence comes from Sequoia sempervirens, assembly GCA_007258455.2. NCBI lineage: Eukaryota > Viridiplantae > Streptophyta > Pinopsida > Cupressales > Cupressaceae > Sequoia > Sequoia sempervirens. Next base: position 428,815,856 of record VDFB02000003.1, read on the forward strand.
GACCTTATTTATCCCATGAAAGCCAAAAACAAGAGTTGAGGGACCAATCTCAACCTTGTGACATATCAAAAACACTTCAAAGACATAAGGAGAAGAAAATTAATTGACATAGATAGCAACAAAAAGAGTTATGAAATGTGTAGCAAATGAAGTCCCTTAAGCAACAAATGATGATAGAAAAAAATGCAGCAATGATGATCAAAGTCCTTTAACAATGTGAATGTAATGCATGATATTTCATGAATATACATTCATGAATAAGTGTTAATATAAATTATTTTCATAAACAAGTGTCATTATCACTCTTACCATAGATGGATCCATGTTTCCAATCTTCTAAATTGATAATACATGAATAAAAATGATACAATACAACTAAATTTAAATGTAAACCATAAACCATTATGCTTTAGATAAGAATACTGAAAGGAAGTAACACCATGACTAAAATTTAGTTGATCTAAATTGTGCACAAGATTATATATATTTTAAAAGGACAAGAACAAGAGCTACATATATGATAAATAGACCTCATTAGAAAGGAAGAAAAAAATCAATTGAGGCATATTAAGGAATATACACATTTGCATGTAATAATTTCTCATAATTTTTGGATTTCAAAAAATACATTAATACAATAACAAATATTACAATGGTGAAGGAAAAACATCTTGAAAATCCTCCCATTTCTCAGTACTTGTAGCAATGCATGCAGGGAATTAATCCTCCCATTTGTATCCCATATCATGAAATTTCTTGTACAAGAAGAAACAAAAAGAGTTGTTGTCTAGTTTGTTCTCTCCAATCCACCTCAGGTGGCCCAGTTATCTACATTCCAAATACTTGAAAACATGTACATCCCCTACTCCCTTGAAAATACATGGGTAGTATCCTCGGTGTGCCTGTGTACTCTCACTAGAATTTAGTCCACAAAAAACCTGCAAAAGCCTAACAATTTCAGGCATGAAGTCAAATTAAATCATTAAAAGACCAATAACTAAAAGAATGTCAGATATACACCTTCTGAATAGATTTGTTATCACCTTCATGTGTGCTCTAAGTAGATCGATTGAGGGTCCTTTTTGTCACATGAAAGTGCACCCTACTGAGCTTGAAGCCCACCTTCCAATGACACATGGAAACAACCTCAAGGTGTGGGACCTTTGTGCATATGAGGTCAAATATTCAGAGAAGATCGGCTTCCTTTTCGATACCATGCAATGTGCTAGTCCAACTTGGCACACGAAATCCTACCACTAACAACTCACAAGGAAAAGGGGAGAGGGAGAACATGAAAATGAGAGGGAGGTGATACAACAAAATAGAAAGGTTGATTCTTCATGACCAATATTGCACAACACATCATTGAAGAGGGGCAAGGGTGTTGGGATTATGGATGCACAGTCCTTGAAGCTGCAGTCTTCGATGTAGGACCTTTAAGCCAGGAAAGATAATCAACCACCCAGAAAGTGTTGCAACTAGGCATGCACAATGGAGATTCTATATTGATATGATATATTAATTGATTACAAATGTACAAGATGCTTGATTATATAGGCAAGAGCTAAAACCTAATATGCATGAGATGTTGCCATGTGTCTTGATCTAACAACATGTGACAACATGTGAACCCTAATGGTGAAGAACATTAAATGATGAGATAAGTTCTAGAAGGAATCTTATCTCCTACAAATAAGGAAGGGAATATTATCCCATTTATTAAATGATTTATCTAATAATGCAACCTAGGACTTAACTAATTAAATGCAAGACCTAAGTTAACTTATGCTAGTGTAATAATTAATTAATTACACCAACACCCCCCCATAAGTGCAACTTAGGGAGGAAGATGCAATGATTATGCAAAGATGATCGATGATGGGTCCCGGCTACGAGGCCATGTTAGGTACCCATGTACATGAAGATGCAGAGAAATCTCCCACAACCGGAGAAAAGGGGAAAACCCAATGGGAACAAAACCCCTCTCCAAAAGAGAAATGAAAACGCAAAAATGTGAGATAAGATGGGAAGGATGGAGGACTCCCAAATACCCCCCAAGTACACCATCTGTCACATGGATACAATACAATCAATGCCCCCCCATAGGAGGGAAAGAGAGACTATGTAGCCTCCCCAAAAGATGTGATCACCTGCAAAGAAGGGAAGTGTTTGAAGACAAAACAAGATCCAATGTCGACAAACAACTTGTCTCCCTTTTGGAAGAAACAAAACCAACTGCAAGTGGAGAGATGCTTCCCATTCCGGATAGGAATTGAAGGAAGGAAGGATGAAGGTGGATGATGGTGTCTCTGAACACTGCTCAAATGTCTCCTTGCCTGATGAAGAAGAGGCCACAATCAATGAAGAGAGTGACAAACTAGAATGATGCAGAAACTAATGCTGAACAATATCCAAAGAAAATGATGGAATGAATAGGATGGATGTGATGGAGACTTGATAGCCCCCCCTGAATGAAGTGTCCTCAAAACCACTGAAGGAAGTCTGAAGCAAATCCAATGGTAGATGCTGAAGAAAATTCAAGTCCTGAATGGAATGGCAGGGAAGAAGTCTCGGATATGAAATCTCTGAAGAGAAACTCAATGCCTCCAAGGTAGTCTCTGAATTCCCAATCAAGGTTGATACAAAGGAATGAGGAGACTCAAAACAACTCTCCAAAGTATGATCTGAATAGAGGAGTGATATCCCCTCAAGAATGTTCTCCAAACCTGTAGAAGTGGCCAAGGCAATGATACCTGAAACAAAGCCATCATGTGATGTCAAGTCTGAAAAACTGAATGTGTCCTGATGAATGATGATGGTGGAAGCCTCAATCAATGATTCTAGACAAGGAATCACTGAATGGAAAGGGATACCAACTGTCTCTGATGAAGAAAAAGCACTGAAAGGTACCTTGTCAACCTCTTCGGAAAGATCAAGGCAATCAACTTCCTGCATAACAATACAATCGTGGGGTACTAGATCTGAAGCAAGACATTCTGAATCATGACCATTGGGGAATGGTGGAGAATCTGAATCTCCGTAGATCTCCCAAAGCTTAGTCCAAAGAATGTGAGGACAATCACAATGATCAATAACATTCAAAACATCAGAATCAACTTACATAGAAATGATCTCCAAGACAGTATATCTGCTGCAACTCCAAGCAATCTCAAGAATACCTTCACTTGGATGAGGAACAATACCAAATAGATGTGGCAACAAATCAAGTGAATGAAGATGGTGGCAGATCCCATCTTGCCATTGCAAATAGTTACCCTTGTGCAACATAGTCAAAGGAGAACATGCAAGCCCCATAATGAAATTTCTTCACAAGAATACAAAGACACTGACCTTCAATAGCAAATAAAGACTTCCAACTATGATTTACAACTAAAGTGATGCAACCCGGATCAAACAAATTTTTCCCAAGCTTCAGAATAACCAGGTTATTGATCAAATGCACCAAATTGAAAAAATCACATGCAAGAGTACCTGGAGCTGAAACTGATCAAGGGGCTAGACTAATAAAAAAAGCTCTGAATCACCTTCCTGATGCCGCTGGAATCACTGAAATATGATGAACAGTTGCGAAGATACAAGCTTTTATGTCCAAATTATGGTTTTGTCTTCAATTGGATGTAGAGTCTTCTACGAGAAAAATTTCATAGAACGGATCTCACCACTGGAAGGTACACAAAATTCCCTTTCTGACGGTATATCGTTTGCAAAAATTCGATACCCTGGGTGAAAGTTGTGATCAAATGATAAAAATGCCTATAGGAGGCACTTGGCAGGCTAAACTGGTGCAAAAAATTAGCACCTCAGGCGCTAGGTCTCGGTCACTGATATGACCGTAGCAAATATAGTGGCAAAAAAAATGCACCACCCGAAGTGGTGGCGGGGGGGCAGAAAGCGGGCGCACCGCTGGTGGAGGAGCGGATAACCACCGGTGCCGATAGAAATACACGCGTAGTCGGCGCGGTCAACAAATCCCGGTCGGTGGTCGGCAAGAAGTTCCGGCAGTAAAGTCTTTGGCAGATGGGAGCTTCAACGATCGGCAAGGGTAGGAAGCACGGTCGTCGGCGGGAGACAAAACACGATTACCGGCGAGCGGAAAGCACACAACAGTCGGCAGTAGGAGTAAACATAAGTCAAAAGAGGTTGTCGGCGAAGGAGAAAACAACTCCAGATGATAAGGTACAAATGGTGGCACCAAATGATGGGACAGATGACATGTCAGCCGACGGAAGATCCGACAAATGGGCCAGCCACAGTACCTTCGCCAACAATATTCTGCAAACTTTTAAATATTGTGAATACACCGAACAAAAAAATAAGATTTTTTAATATTGCTTTAAAAGCAATTAAAAAATCAAAGGATATTCAATGCCGATGAATAAATAAAAGAATATTAAGCCTGCGGAATAAAATGAAAATCCTTGTGATATGCCGACAGATGATTTTTTTTGAACTATACCCGCAAATTTGAAAAATCAACCTTATAATGCCGACGGAGATTAATAATTGCAGGTCGCCCAAATATATTTTTCTGAAACTATAGAAAAATATGATTTTTGCCAAACAAAAGATATAAATGCCCGATTTTTCTGAAACGAAAAATGGCCTGCTGCTAAAAAAAATTTTCCTTAGAGGACAACTGACCGGGATGATTTTTTCCTGCAAATTGTATGGATAGTACGATTGATTTTGCAAACCCTAAAAAATACCTTTGAAGCTCCCGGGTTGATGTATCCGATTTTGATGAATGGGCAGGCGATCCTAGGGTTTCAAGGCCTTCTGAAGACAATGGCGAGCTCGGATCTGACTCAATCTGCTTCAGAAATCAGCTTGGTCCCTGGGTGGAAACAGGTAGCCTTCAATGGAAACCTTCAAGCCTGTGGAGAATCTCGCACACCAACTTTCTTGATCGAGGGTTGACGTTTCACTAGATAAGCTCTGATACCATGTTGGGATTATGGATGCACAGTCCTTGAAGCTATAGTCTTTGATGTAGGACCTTTAAGCCAGGAAAGATAATCAACCACCCAGAAAGTGTTGCAACTAGGCATGCACAATGGAGATTCTATATTGATATGATATATTAATTGATTACAAATGTACAAGATGCCTGATTATATAGGCAAGAGCTAAACCCTAATATGCATGAGATGTTGCCATGTGTCTTGATCTAACAACATGTGACAACATGTGAACCCTAATGGTGAAGAACATTAAATGATGAGATAAGTTCTAGAAGGAATCTTATCTCCTACAAATAAGGAAGGGAATATTATCCCATTTATTAAATGATTTATCTAATAATGCAACCTAGGACTTAACTAATTAAATGCAAGACCTAAGTTAACTTATGCTAGTGTAATAATTAATTAATTACACCAACAAAGGGGAATTTGACAAATCTCTATTTGGTTGATTTTTAGAGGCATACATGAAGTCTAGGGTTTGATAAGGCACTAGAAGGAAAGAGGGTTTCATAACCAACAATTGTAAACCATTTAATCACAAACATACATGCATGAAAATAAAATAAACACTCATATATGAAGGTAATGACTTACACAAACACCAAAGAGCTGAGAAGAGGAAAACTTGAATGATTCCATTAATGTGGAGGCAAAAAGCCAATCTTTACAATGGAAGAGATGCAAAATGCAAGTCTGCAAAAGAAAAACCTTATAGGGGCCAGAGGAAGAAGAACCCAAAAAATGAATACATTCTTTGCCTTTATAGATTAGGCATAACTGAGAAAACAAAAAATCCAACCCTAACCCTAACTAGGGTTAGAAATGAAGCCTATGGCTTGCAAACTTGAGCCATTCATGAAATTCATGACATAGGGCATAGATTTTCCAAGAAGTCAACAAAAAGCAATAAATGGGCATGGGTGCCCATGAAATCCACTTGCATAAGGCATGGAGTAGTCAGAGAAAGACATAAAGTCATCCTTAAAGCCTAGGAATCAAAATTGGGCACTCAAAAGTCAAATCAAGCCTCAAAAATGTCACCCAAGAAACACACCAAATGCAAGAAGGTCGAGGTGTCAATCTTGAAAAGAAGCCTTTACAAACCTAAAAAAATGGTTTGAAGCCCCGAAAATTCTTTTTCCAGGGGTCGAGCATCATCCTGTCAGATGTCAGGCATCAGCCTTACTGCGTACTGCATGCCAAAGGAAGAAGTGAGGAGGAAACCACAACAAAGAGAAGATACGTCGAGTGTTGGACTTCAGACCGTTAGAGGTCGGGAGGATGAGATACCTCTTACCAATGAAGGGTAAGAGGTAAAGGGGAAGGTTGAAGGCCAAAACTTGAAACCCCAATACTTAGTCAGATTTTGGAGTTAAGGAATCAGTCAGAAAGAAAATGGAAGGAGAAGGAAGAAAATGAAAAGCTCAAAGAATATTTCAGAGGTCAAACCTTGGACCATTGGAGTTGGAGGTTAGACCGAAGCTTTACCAAATGCAAAGTGGTTGGTAAGAGGGAAGAGGGAAAGTCAAAGGCCAAAGGTTGAAGGCTGATAGAAGAAAAGCGAAAGGAGGTAAGGGGTAATGGGTAAGGCCAAAGGCTAAAACCCAAAAAACTTAGAAGAAATAGGGAAAGGAAGTAGCAATGGAGGAATGAAGAAGGCATGCAAGGCAAGCAAGTAAGAGATAGCCCGAAATCCTGAAATTCTAGGACTTAGCAAAATTTAGGAAAACTTCAAGGAGAAAATAGGAAATATCTCTCATGGGGAATATCTCAGATCAGATATCAATGATGGATCATCAAAGGGTGGCATGAAAATGACAACAATCCTACAATGGTGATATGGCCCATCTTTCACTACTTGCTCATCTCTCGATGATCATAGGTATAAATTTCATAAATATATAAACATAATAAACATAAAACATGTAGCATATAAGAATCCAACAAATCTAGGAAATGGAAAAGAAAGACAAGATTCAAAACCAGAAAATACAGCTTATACTTTCTAACATACCAAGTTTCTCATACCATTGAACACTTGCACCAGCAACCGATGTTTTTTTCTTTTCTTAACTTGATGATCTTTAATGAAGCATTTCTCTTTTTTCTCCTTCACTAGTCTTGTATATCTCTTCACTAAAGCAAACATCTAATTAATAATTTGTCACAAGTACAGTGCAAGAAGACTAATGAGTAAGGAATATCATAAATTATCCTATGGTAGGATGTACTTAGCATGATTAAATAAATTTTGACAATATCATGGACTACTACAACAAATTCCCTTTCATTTCCTGGATGTGTGTCTTCTCTTGACTTGTTCAACAATATCTATTTAGATTGTTTAATCTCAAATCATATGAAAGTCGGGCCCACATGTACATGTATTTTTTGAGCACCAATACATGTATTTTCTAGATTAAATCCTAAAACCTTGCCAATATAGAATGATAGTTAAAATATACCTAGGACAAGGAATATGTAGCAAATAAAGTCACAAATATGCATAATTACCATGCTACAAAGGGAAAACTTGTTAAGGAGCAGCAACCTTGAATGAATGGAAAATGACAAATTAATAATTGAGGGTAGTCATAAATGGATAAAAAGACAGTCACAAATGCATCAATAGCGTTCCTAAATGCATATGACATCAAACACCAATAAAGCACAAATACCAACTTAAAGGTAATCAATTTGGTCTATATTTTCAAAACAAGAAAAAAAACTCAATATAAACATCTAGTTAAAATGAAAAAGAGTGAATTTCACTAGCTATCATGGAAATGGACTACTATAAGCAATGAAAATGGAATTCATAAGCAAGTTTGTGTTAAGTTGATTTTGTCTATTTAAGTTTACATGAATTCATCTAAATTATGTCATGTTTTTCATTTTTTTCTTCAAACTCTTAAAAATTGAACTTTTTTATGCAACTTCCATCTAATTCAATGTTGAATTGTATGTAAAACTATTATGACTAATAAAATCATGAAAGGAATGGTTTATATTGTCAAAACTAAACAAAAATACTCAATATAAATATTTCAATTGTACCAAAATGAATATATTAGCTGAGATAATGAAAAATGATGTAGAAAGTTCAAATTGTCTCCTTCTACGTTGTTTAACATTCAAATTGGTGTTGAAAAGGTGATGGATCAACCATAATTTGGTACAAGAACAAGTCAACTACATAAAAAGGTGTTTCTGATTCAGATAAAGTGCATAACCAAACAAATGTAGAGAATTGTGGGCTTGAATCATAGGTCAACTCCTTTTTTACTATTTTTGGAAAAGCCAAATTTGGTGAGCGCCAAATTGATGCAAAACATTGTTGAATGCTTCTTTGAAAATTTTGACATCCAGTTTGGCGAGTGCCAAATATTTTGTTTCACTTCTTTGCATTTTTGTGATTGCCAAATATTCTTTATAGATAATTTATCCTTCTGTAAGCCTTGTTCATAAATGGAGACCTACGGAGAGGATAGATACGAGTTGGATTAAGAGGAAGAGAAGAGTATAAGGTTGTTTTAGGAGGGATGAAGATCCAGAGAAGGATGAAGAGACTGAGACGAGTCTTTTGTAATTAAGTTTTCCCCAAAAATTGCCAAGAGAGGAAAATTATCATCAATTGTCTTGTGTAATGTGTGACCTTGGACCTTTAACCCTAAACCTTAAACCTTGAACCTTGAACCTTGAACCCAAACCCTAGACCTTGTACCTTGAACAATGAAACCTAACCCCCAACCCTAGAACCTACACCCTCGACCTTAGACACTTGAACCTGGACCCTGACCTTGACCTTGGACCTTAAGCCCTGAACCTTGAACCCCTTACCCTGAACCATTGACCCTAGACCCTATACCTTAGACCCTAAACCCTAAACTTGGACCTTGAACCCTAAACCATAAACCTTGAGCCTTGAACATTCAACCCTGAACCTCGAAGCCTAAAGCCAAACTTGAAACCCTGAACCTTGGACCTCGAACCCTAAACCTAGTACCCTAAAACAATACCCTAAACCGTGAACATAGAACCCACCACCCTAAACTATTCAAACCCTAAACCTTAGAATTTGGACCCTAAACCTTGAACCATGACCCCTTCACACTAGACCCTAAACCCTAAATATGTGTGTCGTAGAAAAGTGCACCCTCTTGAGAAAAGAGACAATTTCATGCATAATTGGAACCACTTTTGAGTCCCTTTACATCATTTACCCTTCAAAACAATATTTATAGGCCCCTTAGACCCATTAATTTTGATCTAAAGGCATGTTTTACATGAGAAATCACATAAAACCTGACAAACAGCATTTAATTATCTCATACCCCAAAAAACCCACCTTCAAACAGCAGTAGTGGGACCCATTCACCACCTTGGGTGAATGAGTCACCTCTGCTGGGACCCATTCGCCAAGGGTGGTGAATGAGTTCCCTTTGAGGGAAAATTCAAATTTAAGCGAGAATTTAATCAATTTAACTTTAATTTATGGTGAATGTCGGCCTCTTAGGTCTAATTAATGGTAAAATAAGGTGTTTTTTCTTATAAATACTCATTTCAATTCATTTCACACATCTTTTTATCACATTTTCTTATCTTTTATCATTCCTCAAGAGAAATTCATAAAGTCAAGTCTTCAACAAGTTTCATTAGCAAAAGTTGAAGTTTTAGGGCAGCAAACTAGGGTTTTTGCAAGTCTTGAAGTTCACTTCTCTTGTCAAGATCCAAAATTGCAAAGGATTGATGATCGATTCCTATGGTGAATCATGAAGAAGTCTAGGGTGAAGAGGTGCAACTAGCCACCAAATCACACCTAAAGACTTGGTTTCCTATTGATTCCATCTTCCATTTTCATTCTATCTTCAAATTAAGGTTTTGCATCTTGTTTGTTTATCATTTGCATGTCATTTCATTCCTATTTTTCATGTGTTGTAAGGTTTCTAGGGTTGAGATCTTGCATCATATAGATCATCCTTGCATGTCTTATTCTAGAGCAATAGGATAGGATCTTTGTCACATCTCAGCTCTTCCTAGTCTTTAACACATCTAAGGCTAGGGTTTATGCAAATTTTTATCCATTCAAGGTTTAATTACCCAACTAGGGGTTTGACTAAGGCAAACCCCCCATTAGAAAAACAATTTTGAGCTATTTTGTAGGAATTTTTTGAGATCCCAAATTAGGTTTCCGTCAAAAACTGTTGTGCAGGTGTTAAGGTGCAGGACAGAACTTTGAAATTGCATAAATATGAAAGTGGACTGATTCGCCATGCATGGTGAATGAGTTCCTCCTGAGGTGCAGATTTGAGTTAGATGCAGATCCAGCTCCCCAACTATTAGAAAATAGCTTTTGTGCAAAAAAGTTTTGATCTTGGACTAATTCGCCCAAGGTGGCGAATGAGTCCCAGTCAGCCTAAATTCAAGTTTCATCAGTTTTCCAGATTGTTTTCCATTCTTCTCCAATTTACTAGGTGCACTCATTCTAAGAAATAGCCTTCCATTTAGTTTAATTTGCATTTTTGTTCATTCTTTAAAACTTCTTTGCAAACAAAACTATTTTTTCAAACATAGCATAAATCTTAGTTTTGCATCCATAATATGTTACATAGATAACTCAATTGCATTTAATTTACTTCATTTAGCTCAGACAACATTCCGCATAACATAATTTGAGTGAACCCTTAGCATTTTTTTCCTAACTCTCTCCTTTTAGGTGAAAAACCCTAGAAGAGCTAGAGAAGTCCTAAGAGCCAAAAATCTACAGTTCATTTTGGTGAACCCGAATTTTGAGCATAACATCATTCTGATTTACATTTCTATTTGCATCTTTGGAATTCATTACTTCATCATTTTGCATTGTTTTGCATCTTTAGGTTTCTTAAAACATTGCATTAGTGAAAGCATTATTTAGATATCATTAGTACATTATATTTCATTCAATCATTTCAACATTCTACATTTGCATTCTATCACTACATTGTACAGACTTGAAAATCTTCAAAAAACACAAAAAAATTAGAAAAATCTTTAAAAAAATCATCTCCTAGGACTCATTCGCCACCTAGGGCGAATCGGTCCCTCTATAGTTTTGCATCAGCATTTCCAGATTTCAGTTTCCTACATTGAATCTTTCTTTTTTTTGTAATTATCCTTTTGTTACAATTCATTTGTTTCTATTTTCATTAGCATAAATTTCATTTCTTTTCATGGCATTCATGGATAGTTTTAGATCTTTGAAATTTTCCTTTTCCATTTTCATTCCTAGTTCTTTTAGATTAGATTCATTGATACATAAGGATGCAAAAACTAAAACATCAAACCATCCCTTCAAACACATGATTCAAATTAGAAACATCTCGTCTAAGCCTCTTAGTAGTGATGATGTTGACCAGTTAGATGAAGTTCTTCAATACTTCCTCTCACTCACTTCATCCTCTAATGCTTGCAATGAGAAACCTAAACCCCTTAATGATAAAGTTTCCCTCAAACCTTTTGCTTGTGATGACTTTGATTTGTTAGATGAAGCACAATGATAAGGAATTGGTATCTAAATTATTTGGTGATGATTGGGGATCCTTAGAATTCACAACCTAGTTTATGGGCGAATACATACATAAAAGAAAGATGAGAAACAAGATCAACCAACAATCATGTCCACTCAAAATTTTGAACAATCTTCTCAAACATCTATCTCCTATAATTTGGATGACAATGCAACGTACACAACAAATTTTGATGAGATAGATTATCAATCCCCACCTACTCCACATGAAATGGAAATATTTTATGGAAGAGGCTATAAATTTGAAAAACAATTAGGCTATACTGGAAAAGGGTGGGAAAACATGAGCAAGGTATTTGTGTCCCTATTGAACCTAATACACAAGAAATGAAAACCGAATTTGGATATTCTTTTTCTAAAATGACCAAAGTTACTCAATGACCATCCTTGAACATTAATGCTATAACATGTCACCCACAACACAAACTTACAATTAAACATCCTGATTTGCTTGATATAACCTTACCACCTTCATTGACGTATGATGATAGTGATGAGGCTTTGAAACAACTATTAGGTGTTTATGATACCCCATCCTTGCTTACTTACATGAAAAACATTACTTGTGCCTTGAACGTTACCGAGCAAGAAGCAAGTGATATCACTAAAGAGCTCTTTGAATATGAAAGTCTTAAATCTAATGCACTCCCTTTAGGAGATACAATTGATGTTCCAATGGACATTAATGATAAAGATAAAGTTATTAAGATTGGGAAGTGCCTTAATGATGAAGAACAAGAAGATACTAACACTTCATGATTTTCCTAAAAATTTTGCTTGGAAATATTCTGATATGCCAGGAATTGACCCGAAAATTGTGATGCATAACATTTTCCTTTGATGAAAATGTTAAACCCGTTCGTCAAAAGATCTAAAAAATGCATCCTAACATAGCCTTGCATGTTAAAGAGGAACTTGAAAAACTTCTTGATGCAGGCTTTATTAGACCTATTGATTATTCTCCTTGGATCTCAAATATTGTCGTAGTTGCAAAACCCGATAATCGTATTAGGATATGCACGAATTTTTAAGACTTGAATAAAGCCTCTTTAAAATACAATTTTCTACTTCCTAAAATAGACATGATCATGGATTCAACTGCTGGACATGCTTTGTTGTCATTCATGGATGGATTTTCTAGTTATAATAAAATCCTTCTTAACCCTCACAATCAATATAAAACTTCCTTCACAATTTTTTAGCGAGCATTTTGTTGCATTGTGATGCCCTTGGGTCTAAAGAATGACGGCGCAACTTATCAACATACAATGACATTAATATTTCATGATTACATTCACAAAATTTTGGAAGATTATGTCGATGATATCCTAGCTAAATCGTTAACATGACAAGACAATGTAAATGTCCTTAAAATCTTCAAACGAATACAACAATACAACATGCAATTGAATCCAAAAAAGTGTCTTTGGCGTAGATAGTGGTAAACTTTTGGGGTTTTTCATATCTCACAGAGGCAATGAGGTGGACACAAAGAAAATTGATGCAATTATTAACATGCCACCTCCTAGGAATATTTCTCAGTTCTGTACGTTACAAGGTAGAATTCAAGCTATATGTCATTTACTGCATCTTTAGCCGATCGCACATTACCTTTCACGCATCTCCTTAAAAAGGGTGTCCCTTTTGATTGGGATGAGGATTGTAAATTTTTTTTTGAGAGTCTAAAGGAATATCTAGCTACTCCACCTATTTTACAACTTTTTGTGCCACATAGACCATTTATCTTGTACATTTACGCATCGGCCCATTCTCTTGCAACATTGTTGGCTCAACACGATGATCATGGTAGAGAACACCATGTTTATTACATTAGCCAAACCTTAATTGATTATGAGACATGATATTCACCAATTGAAAAACAATGTTTGGCTCTTGTATTCGCTACTAGTAAGTTGTGGCATTATTTACTAAATGCTAAAATACAAGTCGTCACAAAATTTGATCCTCTTAAATATCTTTTCCACAAAACAGACCTCTCCAGACACTTAGCTAAGTGGGTGATGTTTTTAATTGAGTTTTACCTTTAATTTGTTTCACAAAAAGAAATCAAAGGCCAAGCCTTAACTGATCACTTAGCTGACGCTCCTCCTTTTGCTTTACCTACTCCTAATTCCTTTCCTAATGATCATGTCTTAACTGCTGACATTACACCATGGGAGTTACTTTTCGATGGATCTAAGTGTAGAAAAGGTTCCGGTGCTGGAGTGGCACTAATTCCACCCGATGACAAACCTATTCCCTTATCCTATCAATTAAATTTCCTATGCACAAATAATAGAACTGAGTTGAGGCATCGATCACAGGTTTGCAAGCTGCATCATCTCTAAATGCTAAACATATCAAGAACTTTGGTGATTCACAATTGGTCATCAAACAAATCAATGGTACATATCAAACTAAACATGAAAATTTATTAAAATACAAGGATCTTATAATGAGACTATTAGAAAAATTTGACTCATTCACCATTGATAACATCCCATACAAAGATAATTGATATGTGGATGCAATGACAAGTGCAACTTCTCTCATATCCCCACAAAATCCTTCCACAGACTTCACCTTTGTTATCCATCCCATCATGCAACCTTCGATTGATACTCCATTAGAAGACATTTTGGAAATAACTCAAGATGCTTCGTGTGAATGGTACAATGCAATATACAACTATTTGAAAGACGGTACCATTCCCGAACCTACCACAACGAATACTCAAAAGTGGCTAAATATGTGATCCTTGCAAACGCATTGTATAGATGATCTTTTAATGGTCTTCTATTACGATGTCTTAGAGATTCTGAAATCTGTTTAGTGTTCAAACAGGCTCATGTTGGTGCCTATGGAGGTCACTTTGGAGGTCGTTTGTTAGTGCAAAAACTTATTCATATGGGTTATTATTGGAGACATATGGAGAAGGATTGCTTCACCTATGTTAATCGATGTCACAAATGCCAAGAGCATAGCAATTTGATCCATGCTCCTATTGGTGAGCTCCGTGACAATTTTCTTATTTGGTCATTTTCAGTATGGGGGTTAGATCTTATTGGAAAAATTTCACCGCCTTCTTCTACTGGATATACGTTTATGATAAATGCAACAAAATATTTCATGAAATGGGTGGAAGTTACTCCCCTTTGTTCTACAACAACTAAAGAAATTTGTTGTTTCATTTTGGACCACATAATTGCTCCCTTTGGACTCCCTTCTGTAATTGTTTTAGACAATGGAACTCCCTTTAAGAATAACGAAGTTCAAAAATTTCTTGAAACATTCAACATCGCTTTTCTACACGGTATTATCTGCAATCCAATGGACAAGCTGAAAACACTAATAAGCTTCTCGAACAAATCCTTAAGAAAAATGTCACCAAGAATCATAAAGACTAGCATACACAACTCTCTTATGCGCTTTGGGCTTATAGAACTAATGTTAGATCATCCACAAGAAATACCCCTTATAGCCTTGTTTATGGCACTGATGTGATTATGCCCTTGGAGTTAGAAATTCCTACTTTGTGAGTTGCTCTCCGAGATCTTTTTGATGATGACACTTATAAATATCAATGATTACATCAACTCGAGATGCTTGATGAACAACACATTAACGCTCTCGAACATCTCAAAGCTCACATCAAACAATTACAATGCAAACACAACATTCATGTCATCCCTCGCTTGTTTTCTAAGGGAGATTTTGTTCTTATTGAAAATCAATGAAATGCTAGTGCTGACAACGAAGATAAAGATAAGTTCAACCCTAATTGGTTGGGACCTTACATAGTTGATACCAATTATGGGTCTGGTACTTATCTATTAACACAGCTTGATGGAACACCCCTTAGCGAACCCATTAATGCCACTTATTTGCGTCGGTATTATCTCTAACCCCCTTTGAATAGTATGGTTGATATAGCAATGTTGTTCCAAGTTATTTGATGTTATTCTAAATAACTTTCACATTGCTTTGTTCTTGACACTTAAATTTGTGTTTGAATTGAACACTAAGGTAATTATTTAAGTTCATTTAATAATTTCTTTAGGCTTCATACTATTCATATTCCTGTTGTGTTAAGTTAGATCCTTATCAGTGTATTTAATTTAATATATTCTTTTCTCATTATCAATGTTGTATCTATGCTAAAACTGAAATATGTTATACACTAGATCACATCAATCATGTTAAATCATGTAGCCATGATTAGTTAAATAATTTTACTATAAGTCATTTAATTAATCACACAGCATTTAACATCCACATGAAAAGATACATTATCATAACATCACATGTGCATGTCTATATATATATATCAAAGTTTTATATACATCATAATATCATATACAAAGTCATAATAGTTTGTGAGAGCTAGACCCCTCAGGATCTGGCACTTGTGATCCAGTCCTTGGATGTCATGAAATGGTCAAGTGTGACTGTGATCATGAACTATTGAGTCTAAGTGCATACTCTAGACCTTGTACTCGACCAACGGCTATAAGTTGCTCATTTTCCATATGATCCCTCTCCACTCGTGCATGTGCCAACTCTGCACACAGTCTCTCTACCTCTATCAAGGTCTATGCTGATTGTAGTGCACTCTTAGCTCGATGGAGTTGCCTCCTCATGCTCTCGTACGTTGCCCAAAACCTCACGAAAGGTCTAAGTGACTCTAGCTCCTCCTCCACAATCGGTGGGGGCACGTAGTCAAGATCCATCTCCTCCTCATCGATGGATGCAGGCACTATCTCTATGGTAGTCTGATGATAGAGCTCTTTCCAGTCTCTCATCGCTCCTACAAGATAGACAATGTACATAATCAATAACACATCATCATGATATATATATAACATAAATCACTAAAGGACATGCGTAAAATCAAATATCATCACCTATGTCTCTAAATGAATGAGGAATGTCAACCTCCTCATCTCTGGGGGCATCGAGGATGTGCTAGCCTCTCTCTGACTCTAGGTGTTGATGTTTGTTGTAGCCATTACCCGTGATCTAGTCTTGTAAGTATGTGAGGACTCTCCATGCTCGTATTGATCCTCAATAGCTACCTCATCACCATCACTCAGGGGTGGATCCTCCTCGTAGTAATCATCCTCATCATCCTCTCCTCCATCATGGTCCTCATAATTAGGATTGGCCTCAAACTGGTACTCATCATCAATAACATCTGTAAAAATATTTGCTAGCCTATACCATACCTCCTCTGCTCTCTCCTTTGGCTCATCACCCTCATTTGTTGCTATCTATGCATCACCTATAGGGAAATCCATGGGGAACACAGGAGTTGGTCATGCATATGACCACCACTCCTCATGCTTTTCTATGTTGCCAACATCATCAGCGTCAAATGTTGGTGGTTGGTTGTGATATGAATCATCAGAATCACTCTCATAAACATGATCTATAGTCAGTCGAATAGTATCACCTGGCCTCTAGGCACTTCGCACTCATCGTCTAATAAAGGGGCATTCCCTCGATGGTGTCTGCACCTGTCCAAACTATCACATGACTCGCATGAAATAGAATGGTCATATAATGTAGTCATGCCTCCCAGCTAGATACCTATCCATCTGCATCCTTCGTAACTATCCGGTGGGATCTGGCCATTGTAAAGTGAGTAGATAAGGTCTCCATAGGATCTTGTCCTCCTCCAGTCGGTCAAATCTCACCCTCCAAAAGTGTAAATCCCCATACTACCACAAGCATCACAAAGGATAGTCGAATGCTCATGGATAGCTTGTAGCTATAGTACAAGGGTATTCAACAGGCCTAGTACATGTGATATGCTCAAGGCACCACACCTGTAGAAGTGTACAATGGACCATATTGTCGATCTCTCGAAACACAAACCAACCAAGATCATAATACAAATGTGCTAGAATGTAGTGGCCCCAAGCATAAACTATCTTCTGCTCATACATCCCTCGTATCAAGTGTACCAGTCCCCCATCCAAGTGTCTCGCTCATCCATCTGGATTGAGAACCAGTGCCACTGTATGCATCATAATCCGTCTAACCACAAGAGCTTGTGAATATAGCAACATGGGCATTTCAATCCACACTCTAACCCTCTCATCATGTATCGATCCACCTAGACAATACTGCATGTCTCTCTTCTTCTCTTCAAATGAATGATCCCCCTAAAAATATACCCACTCTCCCTGAATGGGAACTTAGAGAATTTGGTGTACATCCTTGAGCATGATAGTCATTTCCCTGGTGGGAAGATGAAAGGTACAAGTATCAACATCCCAACTCTCGCACAAAGCCATAAGCATGGCGTCATGGTATCTCATAGGTGGCATAAGATATGCCCAATAGATACCCACTGACTATAAATTCTCTACCTCTGCCACTGATAGCACTTGCACATGATCTCTCATAAATGTGAGTTGTCTTCCCCCTAGCCGTTATCGTAACCAGGCGAGGACCTATCCAAATCATCACAAAATGCTCTAAATTTCATCTAATATCTTCAATTTTCACATTATTCATCAAGAAAGTGTGCTAAAGTCAATCTAGTGTGCTTTTCTAATGGCCCTAGATAGTTTAGAACCATTTTTGGACATTTTGCAAAGAAACAGGGACACTTCGCAAAGAAATAGGACACTTTATGAAGAAACAAGACACTTTGCGAACAAAAGAGACACTTTGTGAAAAAATGGGACACTTTGCGAACTTTTTTTCCAGGACCCTAAATTAACATATCCATGCATAAAAATCATTAAATTATTATAAAATTACAAGGAAAAAGTTAAAAAATTGACTCACCTCATGATATAGCTAGCTGCATGCCACCTGCTCATGAAGATCATCCAGCCACGAAGGTGTGTATTAATCATGTCTGCTCGACATCGTCTTCTCTCACTTGTCACTCTCAAGCTACACTAAGGTAAAATGAATAGTAAGTGACAAGTTACTTTCTTCTCCTTGTTTTAATCACTTTTCATCTCTTTTTTACTTTTACACATTGACATATAGTTATCATCTTTTCAAGAACTCATAATGTAGCCATTCTTCAAATCAACATAATGAGAGCTAGGGTAATCCATTTTCAACGTTGTTTGATGTGTTGGAATCGTGATTCCACACTCAACATCAACATTCATCTATCATTATGTGGCATGGTACTTGGAAATTCCCAATCATATGATGTTTCTTATTTCGACGTGTCTAGATTGCTACCTTGATTCCACCTCTATAAATCAAGCGAAATCAAGGGGGGCATACATCTACCCTTGAATTGGATCCCTAAGAGTTAGATAAAATATTTTTTGGGAAATTAACGAATGTGTGTTGCAGGATGCAATTCCTAATGTTGTGGTTGTACAGATAACTACACTGGGGGCTTCATTCTCTCGTCTTTTGAATGAGTATCCTTTTATGTAATAAGATGCATCGTTTAGAGTCCTTTAACTTATATATGCACATAGAGTCATATGGGCGCTAAAGTGGGGGTTAAATGTGCCATAAAAATTTGGACCCTCTTGAGAAAAGAGACAATTTCATGCATAATTGGACCCACTTTTGAGTCCCTTTACATCATTTACCCTTCAAAACAACATTTATAGGCCCCTTAGACCCATTAATTTTGATCTAGAGGCCTGTTTTACCTGAGAAATCACATAAAACCTGACAAACAACATTTAATTATCTCATACCCCAAAAACCCACCTTCAAACAGCAGTAGTGGGACCCATTCGCCACCTTGGGTGAATGAGTCCCCTCTAGTGGGACCCATTCGCCACCCTCTAGTGGGACCCATTCACCAAGGGTGGTGAATGAGTCCCCTTTGAGGGAAAATTCAAATTTAAGTGAGAATTTAATCAATTTAACTTTAATTTCTGGTGAATGTCGGCCTCTTAGGTCTAATTAATGGTAAAATAAGGTGTTGTTTCTTATAAATACTCATTTCAAGTCATTTCATACATATTTTTATCACCTTTTCTTATCTTTTATCATTCCTCAAGAGCAATTCATAAAGTCAAGTCTTCAACAACAAGTTTCATTAGCAAAAGTTGAAGTTTTAGGGCAGCAAACTAGGGTTTTTGCAGGTCTTGAAGTTCACTTCTCTTTTCAAGATCCAACATTGCAAAGGATTGATGATGGATTCCTATGGTGAATCATGAATAAATCTAAGGTGAAGAGGTGCAACTAGCCACCAAATCACACCTAAGGACTTGGTTTCCTATTGATTCCATCTTCCATTTTCATTCTATCTTCAGATTAAGGTTTTGCATCTTGTTTGTTTATCATTTGCATGTCATTTCATTCCTATTTTTCATGTGTTGTAAGGTTTCTAGGGTTGATATCTTGCATCATATAGATCATTCTTGCATGTCTTGTTCTAGAGCAATAGGATAGGATCTTTGTCACATCTCAACTTTCCTAGTCTTTAACACATCTAAGGCTAGGGTTTATGCAATTTTTTCTCCATTCAAGGTTTAATTACCCAACTAGGGGTTTGACTAAGGAAAACCTCCCCATTAGACAAAAAATTTTGAGCTGTTTTACAGGAATTTTCCAAGATCCTAAATCAGTTTTCTGTCAGAAATTGTTGTGTAGGTGTCAAGATGCAGGACAAAACTTTGAAATTGCAGAAATTTGAAAGTGGACTAATTCACCATGCATGGTGAATGAGTCCCTCCTAAGGTGCATATTTGAGTTGGATGCAAATCTAGGTCCCCGACTTCCAGAAAATAGCTTCTATGCAGAAAAGTCTTGATTTGGGATTAATTCACCCAAGGTGGCGAATGAGTCCCAGTTAGCCTAAATTCAAGTTTCATCAGTTTTCCAGATTTTTTTCCAGTCTTCTCTAGTTTACCAAGTGCACTCATTCTGGAAAACAACCTTCCATTTAATTTAATTTGCATTTTTATTCATTCTTTAAAGATTCTTTGCAAACAACATTGTGTTTTCAAACATAGCATAAATCTTAGTTTTGCATCCATAATCTGTTACATAGATCACTTAATTGCATTTAATTTACTTCATTTAGCTCAGACATCATTCTGCATAACATAATTTGAGTGAACCCTTAGCATTTTTGGCCTAACTCTCTCCTTTTAGGTGAAAAACCCTAGAAGAGCTAGAGAAGTCTTAAGAGCCAAAAATCTACGGTTCAATATGGACCCTGAACCATGGACCCCAAACACTTGACCCTCAACCTTCAACCCTAAACCCTAACCCTAGACACTAAACCCTTGACCCTGGACCATTAACCCTAGACCCAAAACTCTGGACCATGAACCCTAGACCCCAGACCTTGGACCTTGAACCCTAAACATGGACTTTGAACCCTTAATCCTTAACCGTGAACATGGACCAAGAATTTGGACATTAAACCCTAAACCTTAAACCTAGAAGTTGAACATTGAACCTTGAACCCAGACTCTGAACAATGAAACCTTCACTATGGACCTTGAATCGTGGACCCTGAACCCTTGACCCTTGACCTAGAACCCTAAACTTGGTCCCTAAACCCTAAATCCTAGAACCTTGACCTTGAATTATAGTACCTCTACCCTCTACCCTCTACCCTATCAATTAAACCCTCTACCCTATACCTTAAACCCTAATCCCTCATACCCCAAACCTTAAACCCTCAGCCCTTCAACCCTAATCCCTCAACCATCGACCCTTAAACCCTCAACCTCCAACCCTCAACACTCAAACCCTCAACCCCAATTTCTCAACCCTAATCCCTCAAACATCAAACCTTAAACAATGAACCTTTAAATTATAATACCTCTACCCTCTACCATCTACCCTATCAATTAAACCCTCTACCCTATACCTTAAACCCTAATCCCTCATAACTCAAACCTTAAACCCTAAACCCTTCAACCCTAATCCCTTAATTGTCGACCCTTAAACCCTCAACCTCCAACCCTCAACACTTAAACCCTCAACCCTTAAACCCTAATACCTCAACCCTTAACTCTCTACCCTATCAATTAAACCCTCAACCCTAATTGCTCAACCCTAATCCCTCAAACCTCAAAAATTAAACCCTCAACCCTTAAAACATAATACGTCAAACCTCTACCCTATATCTTAAACCCTAATCCCTCATACCTCAAACCTTAAACCATCAACCTTTCAACCATAATCCCTTAATCGTCGACCCTTAAATCCTCAACCTACAACCCTCAACACTTAAACCCTCAACCCTTAAATCCTAATACCTCAACCCTTAACCCTCTACCCTATCAATTAAACCCTCAACCCTAATCTCTCAAACCTTAAACCCTCTACCCTCTACCATCAACCCTATCAACTAAACCCTCTACCCTCTACCTTAAACCCTAATCCCTCATACCTCAAACCTTAAACCCTCAACCATTCAAACCTAATCCCTCAACCATCAACCCTTAAACCCTCAACACTTAAACCCTCAACCCTTAAACCCTAATGCATCAATCATCAACCCTCTACCCTATCAATTAAATCCTCAAACCTAGTTTTTCAACCCTAATCCCTTAAACCTTAAACCCTCAACCCTTAAACCATAATACCTCAACCCTCTACCCTCTACCCTATCAATTAAACCCTCTACCCTATACCTTAAACCCTAAGCCCTCATACATCAAACCTTAAACCCTCAACCCTTCAACCCTAATCCCTCAATTGTCAACCCTTAAACCCTAATACCTCAACCCTCAACCCTAGTTGCTCAACCCTAATCTCTCAAACCTTAAACCCTCAAACCTTAAACTGCAATACCAAAACCCTCTACTCTCTACCCTCTACCTTATCAATTAAACCCTCTACCCTCTACCTTAAACCCTTAAACCCTAATACCTCAAACCTTAAACCCTCAACCCTTCAACCCTAATCCCTCAATCGTCGACCCTTAAATCCTCAACCTCCAACCCTTAACACTTAAACCCTTAACCCTTAAACTGTAATACCTCAACCCTCTACCCTATCAATTAAACCCTCAACCCCAATTGCTCAACCTTAATCCCTTAAATTGTAATGCCTCAACCCTCAACCCTTTACCCTATCAATTAAACCCTCTACCCTATACCTTAAACCATAATCCCTCATACCTCAAACTTAAAACCCTCAACCCTTCAACAATAATCCCTCAACCATCGACCCTTAAACCCTCAACCATTAAACCCTAATACCTCAACTCTCAACCCTCTATCCTATCAATTAAACCCTCAACCCTTGTTGCTCAACCCTAATCCCTCAAACCTCAAACCTTAAAAACTCAACCCTTAAACCATAATACCTCAACCCTCAACCCTCTACCCTCTACCCTATCAATTAAACCCTCTACCTTATA
The DNA here is from genome assembly GCA_007258455.2 of Sequoia sempervirens. Classification (NCBI taxonomy): domain Eukaryota; kingdom Viridiplantae; phylum Streptophyta; class Pinopsida; order Cupressales; family Cupressaceae; genus Sequoia; species Sequoia sempervirens. Next base: position 428,838,729 of record VDFB02000003.1, read on the forward strand.
CCTTAAACCCTAATCCCTCATACCCCAAACCTTAAACCCTCAACCCTTCAACCCTAATCCCTCAACCGTCATCCCTTAAACCCTCAACCTCCAACCCTCAAAACTTAAACCCTCAACCCTTAAATCCTAATACCTCAACCCTCTAACCTATCAATTAAACCCTCAACCCTAGTTTCTCAACCCTAATCCCTCAAACCTCAAACCTTAAATCCTCAACCCTTAAACCATAATACCTCAACCCTCTACCTTATACCTCAAACCATAATCCCTCATACCTCAACCCTTCAACCCTAATCCCTCAACCATCCACCCCTAAACCCTCAACACTTAAACCATCAACCCTTAAACCCTAATACCTCAACCCTTAACCCTATACTCTATCAATTAAACCCTCAACCCTAATCCCTCAATACTAAAACCTTAAACCCTCAACCCTTAAACTATAATACATCAACCCTTTACCCTCTACCCAATCAATTAAACCCTCTACCATAAACCATAAACCCTAATCCCTCATACCTCAAACCTTAAACCATCGGCCCTTCAACCCTAATCCCTCAATCGTCTACCCTTAAACCCTTAAACCCTCAACCTCTAACCATCAACAATTAAACCCTTGACCCTTAAACCCTATTATCTCAACCCACAACCCTCTACCCTACCAATTTAACCTAAGAGGGAGAGAGAAAGAGAAGGAGTGTACAAGAGGGGGTTGGAGTGAGAGATATTTTTCTAGGTAGGGTGGGAGGGAGTGAGACTTGAGAGAGAGAGACTACTACATCAAAGAAAGAGGGTTATCTAGTTAGGGTAGGAGGGAGAGACCGGAGAGAGGGAGAGGTGGTGAGAGGCATATTTTTAGGGAGATACTTAAGAGAGAGGGAGTGTGAGAGAGGTGGTTGGAGTGAGAGAGAGTAGACTAGGTAGGTGGGAAGGAGTGAGACCTGAGAGAGAGAGAATTGAGAGGGAGATAGAGAGTTATCTAGTTAGGGTGGGGGGAGAGACCTGAGAGAGAGAAAGGGGAGGGAGGTATATTTTGAGGGTGAGACCTAAGAGAGAGGGAGTGTGAGAGAGGGGGTTGGAGTAAGAGAGAGTAGTCTAGGTAGGGTGGGAGGGAGTGAGACCTGAGAGAGAGAAATAGTTATCTAGTTAGGGTGGGGGGAGAGACCTAAGAGAGGGAGAGGGGTTGGGAGAAATATTTTGAGGGAGAGACTTGAGAGAGGGAGAGGGGTTGGGAGGTATATTTTGATGAAGAGACCTAAGAGAGAGACCTAAGAGAGGGATTTGGAGTGAGAGAGAGAGAGAGAGAGAGACCTGAGAGGGAGAGATAGAGGGAGTGTGAGAGAGAGGGTTAGAGTGAGAGAGGGTAGTCTAGGTAGGGTGGGAGGGAGTGAGACTTGAGAGAGAGAGAGAGAGAGACTTGAGAGGGAGAGAGAGAGAGTTATCTAGTTAGGGTTGGGGGAGAGACCTAAGAGAGGGAGAGGGGATGGGAGGGATATTTTGAGGGAGAGATCCCAGAGAGAGGTAGTGGGAGACACCTAAGAGAGAGACCTAATAGAGAGAGACCTGAGAGAGAGACTTGAGAGGGAGAGACATGAGAGAGATACATGAGAGAGACATGAGAGGGAGAGAGGGAGTGGGAGAGACTTGAGAGAGAAAATTTTGAGGGATAGAGTTGTCTAGTTAAGGTGGGAGGGAGACACTTAAGAGAGGGAGAGCGGGTGTGAGCAATCTAAGGGATAGAGTGAGTGAGAGAGTTGTCGATAGTTAGGTGGGAGGGATAGAGTGAGAGAGTGAGAGTTGTCTAGTTAGGGTGGGAGGGAGAGACTTGAGAGAGCGAGAGGGGGTGCAAGAGATCCAAAAGATAGAAGGTGGGAGAGATAGAGTGAGGGATAGAGAGTTATCTAGTTAGGGTGGGAGGGAGAGACTTGAGAGAGGGAGAGGGGGTGCAAGAGTAGTTAGGGTGGGAGGGAGAAACTTAAGAGAGGGAGAGGGGGTGTGACAGATCCAAGAGGGAGAGACTTGAGAGAGAGGAGGTGTGCGACATAGAGCGAGGGAGAGACTTGAGAGAGAGGGGGTGAGTGGGATAGAGGGAGGAAGAGACCTGAGAGGGGGAGTTATCCTATACATTAAACCCTCAACCCTATACTTTAAACCCAAGGATGGAAGACAAGGTAGAAAGTGTAGGAAAGACCTACAGAGGGTTGAGACAGCATGGGTACATCATATTGGTTAAGAGGGAAGGAAGTAGAGAGGTTGTGAAAGGTAAAACCTCAACTATCCATCAATGATCATAACCCACAAACTCTAAGCATTATCAAAGTGGTAGAGCAAAGAGCAAGCAAAGTTTGTTTTTTGTCAAAGTAGCTCATTTGGCGAGCACCAAATTTGGCACTCTCCAAATGGCACATCACATTTGGTGCTCGACAAATTTGGTGAGCACCAAATGTGATGTGCCATTTGGAGAGCACCAAATTTGGCACTCACCAAATGAGCTACTTATGGACGTGATTTTCTCTAGATTTACCAAAATTTCACATATTTTTGGTCGTGCTAACCATCACGTTTGCACATATTTCAATGCACATATATAAAAAAAATTGTGATGACGTTAAGCTCTCTCCTAGCTATCTAAATATATAATTTTTTTTATGTTTTGATTAAGTTAAGGTTTTCATCCATAACTTCTCTTGTTATTGCCTCTGTTTTTTATCAAAAACAAACATGTGCTAGTTTTAGGATATATTTTTACTCGCTCATTGAATCATGAAACAAATTACATTTTTTAAAACTAGACTCCATTCTACACATGATGAAAAAATCAATTTTTGATTAGCTTTCAAAAAATTTAGGCGAGAGCACACTCAAATTTTAGCTTTTTAGGATGTTTCCACTTCAAAAATTCATAAAATATTATATATTCATTACAAAAATTAACCAAAAGAAAGAGGATAAACTACAAGGTGTTAGCTAATTTCTCACTATTCGGATTTCTGTAATTCTAAAAAAAAAGTTAATAAAAAAGGGGGGCCCTCAGACGTTATGCTATTTTTTTTATAAAAATAGGACTTATTTTGGCCCCCCTTTTGAAACCTTTAATCTTCACTAATTTCAAAAAAAATAGCAGGTTAGAAACTAGACTCGAAGCACTTCAACTCTTATTCTTTCTGCATCTTCTAATTTTGAGTGTAACTATCTTCATTTTCTCATGCACATTAGATTTTGTTGATTTCAAATAATAAAAAAAAGTGGCATCTTAAGAGCCATTTTCAAGTGTCACAACTTGGTGCACTTACCCTAACCTAAATTACATTTAAAAGCTCATAAAAGTGTTTTCACTAGATAATATGGACAGATTATTAAGGGTCATAAGCTTTAGAATCCTCTAACCTTGAAAATGGTATATTCCAAGGGATTTAGAGTTATTCTTGATCTTGTATAATTGTAGGAAAAAGGAAAGAAGAATGAGCACTTTGAAATAAAAATAAATAAGCAACAAGATATATAGGTGGAGGAAAAATATATTATACAAGAGGATGCAAAGAAATAAGAAGGTCCATATTCAAAAATTTAAAAAGAAGAATAGTATGGTCCTCTTAATACACCTTTGAAAAGGTTGACACAACAATGGAAACTAGTTGATATGTATAGCCCACCATATTTACATCATACATCTAGTTTATCTTTTACTAATAATGATCCTTGATCCATGAGAGAGGTCAAATATTTAAAGGACTATGAGGCTTGATTAGAATAAACATTGATGGTGTTGGTAAAATACGACACTTGGCATCTAGTGATACGGCCTAAGGGAAGAAATTCCATTGCATACAAGTGACAATTCAAGAATTTTTTTGGATTGAATGCTAAGTTAGAATAGTACAACACAATATTGGTGGAAAAAGGTACTCCCAAATTGTGGGAGTTGATTTTGGTGAAATGTTTTCTCCTATTGAAAAACTTATTTCTATTTTATTATTTCTTACCTTTACACTAGTACAAAAACAACAATAAATGACAAAAAACTACTAAAAATTGGTCACATGACCATTAGCTTGGTCATGTGACCATTAGCTCGGTCATGTGACCATTAGTAGTTTATTTTTAGTCATTTATAATGCAACCAAATTCATAACTAAACTATTTTTAGTCATTTATTGGTTGTTTTGATTGATCAATTTGGTGGTATATTTAGTCATTAATTTAGTCATTGATTGTTGTTAACTAGTCATTTCTTTAGTCATTGCAGTCATTTATTTAGTCATGGTAGTTGTTTATTTATTCATGGTAGTTATTTATTCAATTATGGTAGTCATTTATTTAGCCATGGTAGTCATTTATTTTAGTCATTGTAGTCATTTATTTAGTCATTGTATTCATTTATTTTAGTCATGTGGTAGTCATTTATTTAGTCATGGTAGTCATTTATTTAGTCATGGTTTAGTCATTTATTTGGGTGACTCAATGATTCAAGTTACAAATCAAATCTAACTTAATTAATCCTCACAAATTTATGCATAAAAAATTTAAGTATCATAGATATTCAAATATTGAGAGAAGCACCATGAAATGAAGACTAAAATGCTTGAACAAATATGATTGATCAGACACAAACACAAATATATCACAAATCAAGAGAAGCCACAACACAGTATTTGTGAGTGGAGAAAAAACCACTCTAAAAATTTACTTCATTAAGCCTCAATGGAAAGTCAAAACCTCACTGGTTACATTCAATGTCTCAATGACAACTACCTCATTGGCAAAGCAAAACCCCACTGACTTTTTTACATTATTTATTGAAAAATTGAAGAATTCAAAAGGCATAAAAATAGAGAATCACTCTATATCAATGAATTTCTTTTCTTGAAAGTTTCATTTGGATTTAAAACTCAAGAACCTTTACTTCTGCACCTACAACATAATGAATACTATAAAATGTGTTTCTCCTTATTCAAAAAAACATCCATCTCAGCTCATGCACTATTAAACAGTGAATTTGTATTAGATTTCCCTTTCTTGTGACCACTGTTAATGTCAATGTCAATGCAAAAAGAGAGCCAATTGTGGAGTCTAACACCCTCAATGTCAAACAAGAGAAGATTATCAATAATAATAACAATAATAACAATGTTGTTGTTTTGTTGAGCATAGCGAAAGAGGAAGGAAACAAGCTCACAACATCCCCTGACCATATCTAGACTAGTGGAGCTTACTAACTTTCATTTTGATTTGACAAAAAACAAAACAAAATTGTGAGAGATACATTTAAAATAGTGGTTGACATATATAACTGAAGCATACTCCTAAATATAGCAAAACTTTAAAGCAAATACAACTATATAACTAGTAAAGCACTATTGTTAGAAATCATTCATCCAATTTTTTCTCTCTTAACCTATATATTAATTATTCATTGTTGAAGATTAAACTTAGCAAAAATATCTTTTACCTAGAGAAACTCTTTTTCTTTCAAGTTTCAAATGGCTCTATGATACACAAATGAAGCTTCCTATGAAATAGGAAATCTTTCCTCATGATCTTTATAGATAAAAATAAGAAATTAAAGGAATTTTAGAAATGAAACAGTAATCCCAAATGTGTGTGACCTCCAGGGATATGATTTGGAGATGGCCAAGTATTGAGACATCTCTTGTCCTATTATGTGCTCATCAATCGTGGCTCCTGTCACAATCAGAAGAAAAACTTTAAAAATAAAGAAAAACAAAATTTGTAGCCTCCACTTTGCTTAGATTGCTTAACCTAGATGGTGGTTTGATATTGTGAAATAGAAAAACCTTAAAACATTATCTTGATGATGTGAAATGAAGAACAATCTACCAGAAAAAGTAGAAAATGTTGCTTAAAGCAACACGGTTTTGAACAATCTAGTATGTGGAAGATTGAATCATGACTGTGCGCCCTAAACTTATTCTTGCACAAATAATACAAACTTGTGATTTAAATTAATTAGTCAAACATGTGCTATAAAGAAATGGTTTAGAAATACTCCAAAAATTAAGATTCACAGATTATTTAGCTTTCTAATCCCTTGTAAGAAAAGTAGGGAGCTTTATTTTTGTGACTAACAATAAACAGAGCATTTAAGGAAAAATGGAAAATTAAGTCCATGATCTCTGCATATTTAAGGTTTAGTTCTTACCATTACAATGTTATTTCAAAAGAAGTGACTAACAATAAACATAGCATTTAAGGAAAAAGGGAAAATTAAGTCCATGATCTCTGCATATTTAAGGTTTAGTTCTTACCATTACAATGTTATTTCAATAGAAGTAAGTTTGAAATCTGAATCTGAGTAAATTTTTGATACAACTATTAGTAAGTGGAAGTTGCCTAAGAACTACTATTAACAGATATTGTGACATAAAGGAAGATCCAATAATGAGCACAATTAGATTTTTACATTATGGCACCTTTACAATGTTCCACCATTTTTTGTTGCTTTCCCCACAGCTATTGGTTTCAGCTCCTCCAAACTCTTCCTCACTGGTATTCACTCTTCCTCATGTTGTGCGTATAGCAGGTTAAAGAGGATTAGGGTTTCAGTTGCTATTGGTAAATTGGTTCCTCCAAACTCTTCCTCTGTGAACTCTCAACTAGTCAAGCCCACGCCCCCACCCCCTACCTAATAAATATGATCTGTTATCACTATTTGGATATGTCATGCTCAGAAAAACTCTTCATCACTGGTATTCACCTTTTACTCCTCCGTTTCGGTGATTTGCAGCCTAAAGATAAGGTTTTGACGAGGGTTTTAGAGTATGTTTATTAAAATGAAAATTTGGTTTCCCTAATTTGCCCACTAAAAAAGGATTTTCAAATGGAATTCAAAGTAAACTCTCGCTTTTGCATAATAAATATTATTAAATATATTATAATATTATATTATTATATAATATTAAATATGTTATAATAGAATATATAATATTATATAATATTATAATATTATACAATATAATATATTATATTATAGTATAGTGTAGTATAAATATTATATTATGTTATGTTATAAAATAAATATTATATTATAATATGATAATTATATTATATTATAATATAATAATAATATATATTATATAATATTATAATATTAAATATATAATTATAATATTATATTATTATATAATATACATAATAGTAATAGTAATATAATATATATTTTATATTATATTATATTATATTATATTGTAATATAATATATTATTATTATATTATATTATAATGCAACCCACTCCCTTATTTCAATTTTTTTTTTAATTATCCACTTTAATATCATATTGTCTAATTTTTATTTGCATGACTAATTATTTAGTTGTATTTTTTACCCGACGATCAAATTAGTCACTTATGATGATCAAATTAGTTATTTATTTAGTCATTTATAGTTGTGTTGCAAAAAATGAGAAGAATTTAGTCTTCTTTAGTTGTTGTGACTAAAAGTTTTAGTCGCATAGTCATTTATTTTCCAAATTCTACTAGTGTTACTATTGTTTATGATTTATAAATGAGATGGATGTTAAAACTACTTTTTCTCACAATTATCTTGAAGAGGATATTAATATGAAATAGCCTAAGGGTTTGTGGTGAAAGGAAACTAAAATCTAGTTTGTATGTTGAAGTGGTTTTTATATGATATTAGAATTTCAATGCTTTTACATACATCTTGGATCATTAAATATTGAGGCCAATAATTGTGTTTATTTAAGTCGACTGATGATCAATTATTAATCATTTTCTTGTATGATGATGTGTTATTTATTAGGAACAATAAGGGTATGATTAGGAAACTCAAAACTTATATTTCTAGTGTATTTGGTATAATTTATTTAAGGGATGCAAAATATATTTGTAGATCAAAATTAGAAAAAAAATCATAAAAATATTTTTCTTAGTCAAAGTATGTAGAGACTATTTTACAATATTTTGGCATGTATGACTATAAACTAGTAAGTATTCCTTTGCCTGTTAGTACTAAGTTATCTTTGAATTATTTTCCTTGATCAAATAATAATTTTGAGGATATGTCTAATGTTCCTTATGCTATTATTGTAGGCATATTGATACATGTAATGGTATATATTAGATGAGATATTTCCCAAGTGGTGGGAGTTGTGAGCAGATTTATGTCTAAGCCTAGTAGAGAGTATTAGAATTAGGTTAAATTGGTGTTTAAACATTTGCAAGGAAATTATTATTACTAGTTTATTCTAGCATGGGATAAATGATTGAAATACATTGAACATACAAGGTTTCATTGATTTAGTTGGTTAATTTAAAATAATTAGAGGAATGGGTTGTTAGATGTTATAGTGTAGGAAAAAAATCCCTTTTTCACACTTAATTTGGGAATTAATTTTAAAATGAACTTAATTATGCCTTAATTTAATGTTGTAATATGTATTTTACATATTCACATTAAGTTTAGGGCCCTATTAATTAAAATGGACTTAATTGTGCCTTAATATAGTGTTGTAAAGTGTATCTCTTTACACTTTCACACTTATTTAGGGCTCCCTTAATTAATTGAGGTTAATTTTCCTTAATTGGCCCCTTTAATTCAAATCCAATCCTAATTAATTACATTTCCCGAAGAGGAAAAACCAACATTCATTAATGCCTAAATATAACACTTCTCATTGAGCAATGTGTCTCCTAGATAAGTGATGTAGGACCCATTCACCCATGGGCTAATGGGTTGTCACTTAGACCTGGGATCTAAATTCAATTATGTTTTTGGAGGTATTTTAATGATTTCAAATCCATATTCATATGTTAGCTTGTGTTATTTGAATTTCAAGAAATTAATGCTACATACCTATAAATATAAGGTCATTTCACTATATTTCACCTATAATTTTCTAGTGAGCATTCCTATATAAAATTTATGAGATAAAGAGAATTTCAAGGCATTCAAGAGAAGATTTATTGAAGAATTGTTGCAGCAATCAAGATCCAATTATCATGTCAAATTCTTCTTACATCATGCATGTTATTGGAGCTAATATGTTGATGTAGAGTTCATGATCCATGAACAAGCAAGGCATTTTTTCAAATCAAGTTTCAAAATCAAGATCCACATCCATTGAAGCCATTTCATGCTAGTTGCAAATCTACATTCTAAGGTTCATTCAAGGATTTGGTGAGTTGTGACATAGAGTTGTTCATTCGTCATTCCTTTCATGCTATTTTGTTTCATTACATCGAATAATTAGTCAAGTCATCTTGATACACCACCATGATAGCATTAATCAAATCAGCGAATGCTACATCCATAGCCCGTTGAAAAGTGGCTCCAGCATTAGTGAGACCAAATGGCATTCTTATGTATACATATGTTCCCCAAGGAGTTGTGAATGTTGTCTTGTATTGCTCAAATTCCTTGACATTAACCTAATTGTATCCAGAAAATCCATCCATCATGGATAGCAATTCACACCTTGTCACCTTATGTAATATGGCCTCCATATTGGGTAAAGGATAATTATCTTTGAGAGATGCCATATTTAAATTCTTGAAGTCCACACATAATCTAATATCACCATTCTTCTTTCTCACTGAAACCAAATTTGAAACCCACGTTGAATGTCTGATTGGTTTGATAATTCCTCCATCCCTGAGCTTTATCAATTCCTCTTGAATTTTAGGCTCCAGTGTTGGATTTATAGGTCTTTGCTTTTGTCTGAAAGGCTTGGCATCTGGCTTCAGTGGTATTTCATGCTGAAATAAATCTTCCCTGTATGCTTTCAAATCTTCATAAGACCAAGCAAAAACATGCTTGTATTTTCTCAGCAACTCTATTAGCATTCTTCTAATTGTAGGGCTGATCTTCTTTCCAATGTATACCTTTCTTGGTGCTATCTCACTCCCTAAGTTGACTTCTTCAATATCTTCTCTTCTGACTAGTGTTTGTTTCATTAGAGATCTATCATTTCCATCATACAGCCTCTCCAATGCCACTAGACCCTTGGGTAATTTATTTCTTTTGAGCTGCAATATCTCCTTTCCAAACACAGTTTGCTTCCCATCCACTTCTTCAACAAAAGCATTGAAGTCGATTTCCTGGGTCTCATACTGATCTATACAATTGAGAAATTTCAAAAGTTCAGTATCATCATTGAAGACCTGCCAACTATAAATGTTATTAGGAACAACAGGCCTCATCTTGAACTCAATCTGTGATACTCCAGCCAATGTGATATCATCTCTTTTGAGCGCCACATTTGCTAAGAAATCGGCCATTATATTCTTTGACCTGTCAATCCACTCAATTAAGAAGGCATCAAACAATTCAATTGTATCCCATACAACATTCCTATATTGTTTTGATCTTTTGTGCTTTGCTACATATTTGGATTTAATTTGTGAAACAACCAACTTAGAATCACCAAAAACAGTTAACAACTTAATCTTGTGTTTCACAGCTATGTTCAAACCAGTCAATAAAGCTTCATACTCTGCCACATTTTTTGTACATTCAAATTCTAATAGGAATGAATATTTAAAAGTAGTACCTTTAGGGGAAAAAAATACAATCCCAGTGCCATTACCTTCCTGGCTACATGCTCCATCAAAATACATCTTCCAGACTTCATTGCAGCTTTGTGCCACATGTTTTTCTATCGGATCACTATTGGTCAATTCTGTTTGAGCTGGTTCAATTTTAAAACTTCCAAGATCAACATCACAAAAAAAGTTAATCTGATCTTGAGGCACACAGTCAACAAGTTGGTTCATTCTCGGCTCTCTATACAATTTGACTTCCTGACCATTCACTGGTATTGTAGCATAAGACAGATCAAACTGAACATTTCCACCAACAGCTGTTGTCCATTGTCTTGACAAAAGCATCCCAAACTGAGGAGGAGTATCAATGACTGTTATGTCTATATTGTAAGCCACTTGTGGATAAGTAGCCAGTTTGACTTCAACACCCTTTATAATGCCAATCACAGGTATAGGTCTATTATCCATTGCATAACACTTCCCTTCATATGTATCAACACATAAGCCCAGCTGCTTCATAACACCTACTGACATAATATTTATAGTAGCGCCAAAATCTATCATGCAGTTCCTCAACAATTTATTATTTATAAGCAATGTGGTGAAGAATGGATCCACTTGTGGGGATGTTAAAACATCTCCTAAACAGACTTCTGAATTATTTATCTTTTCCTGCCTATTGACTACTTCAGAATTCATATGCTTTTCATTCCCATTTGCAATCAATTGAACAACATTATCTCTGTACTCCTTAATTTTCATCAATTCAAGTAGTGGAACAGACATTTTTACCTGGGATAACGCCTATGTGAAGTCAAAAGAGGAGCATTCCATCTTAACAATCTTCTTCAAGTCTGGCACTTCACCTTTGGTTTCTTCTTTTTCTTTTTTACTAGGCCAATTAGACTTTTGCATTTCCTTGTGTAATTCTGCAACTTTCTGCTTTTGGACAGGCTTCTTTTCAATTTTATCATGCTGCTTGTTCTCTGAATTTTTTACAATTTCTTGTGTTTCCTTTTGATCTTTTACAAAAATTCTCCCAGGAACTCCATCTAGCTCATTCACTTTTCTGTTTCTCAACCAATATTTACTCCTTGCATCCTCAACTGCTGCAATAGTTATTTTCTCCATTTCATCTTTAGTGAGTCTCTTTACATTGCATTGAACAGGCATTTCAACAAGATGTGGCTTTGTGTAGTCTTCATCAGAATCATAAAATATATGTTGTTCAACCATATGGACATTATACTTCTGATTAGAAACATCATACTCATAGCCTTCATCCTCTAAAGATGAATATCCTTCCTCAGCATGATAAAAGGTATCTAAAGTCAAATAAATTTTGTGATCTTCTTCATTATTCTCCATCAACATTCTCTCTTCTTGCATCTTTTGAGCTACAACACAGTAGTCTGGAGAATGTGGCTGATTACAAACTTCACAGAAATAATTATTACTCACCATGTAAGTTCCCTTTTTGCTCAATGGATCAGGAGTCTCTTTACTTCTTGGCTTGGCTATCACAGGTTTCCCATCTTTCCAGTCTGTATTGTAAGGCATATCATGCAACCTTGGCCTTTCATTTCTATTCTCATTTCTATATGTATTCTCTTGTCTGTACTGATAATTATTTTGCTGAGGAGGCCTCGAGTTGTCTCTTTTATTAGTTATACCAACAGCCTTCCTGTTATTTTCAATTGTCAATGTAATTTTCTATGCTTCAGCCAAATCTCTTGAGGATCTACTTCTCAGTTCATACCCTATCTTAGGATCAAATGCACTCAAATAAATACTTAATGTAGCAAAGTCTGACAACCTTGATCCAGGAGGTACTTTAGTATGCAACTTGTTGAATTTTTAGTTGAAATCATAAATTGAATCATTCTGATTTTTCTGAATCCTCACCAATTCATGAAGAGTTGCATCTGGGGCATTTTGATTCCCATATTTCTCTAAGAATTTATCTTGAAATGCTTGGAGATAATTAATTGAATACATTGGAAAGCTGTTAAACCAATCCCTAGCATCTTCAATAGGTGACATCATAAACAGCCTCGTGTGCAAATCTTCATGTGGCATACCTATATCTTGAATGGACATATTGAAATTCCTTAGATGTTCTTCAACAGTGACTGCATTGCTTCCTGTAAACTTGGGAATCAAACCTCTCTAGCTCCTATCCATAGGGTAAGGGCATGGATTGAACCCTGCCAAATCAAACTGCCTGATCATTGCTACGTATTGGTGGGGGGGAGGGATAGATGGATATTGATACTGATGCATAGGATTACTGTATTGTTCATTATGTTGAGGGGTGTGATGCTGACGAGGAGGCGGATGCACATTTGTATGTTGTGTGGGAATATGAGGCGGCTGACTTGGGTGCCTGTAGTGATTCCCAGTCTGATGGTTCTGAGCATTAGATTGATTAGATGGCCCGGCACCATGACTACCCTGCTTATGAGGTGGTACATACTTTGGGGGGAAATCAGCTGTCTGATCAATAACTTGTGCTTTCTACAATTTGGATTCTTTTATTGCTTGTATCATCTGAGCCCTTTCCTATTCTTTTCTTTTCTTTTCTTGGGATTCAAACAGCGCCTTGATTTCTTCAAAACTCAAAGATTCATAATCTTCTTGAGGAGATGCATGATCAATAGGTTCATTCTGATCACCCTACATTTCTAGATTTTATTCCTGCCTCTTTCTAGATTCAAACTCAGCCTGTTTCTGAGGATCGAGAGAAGGGAAAGGATTTCTTTGATCTTCTAGGGTACAAGGCTCTGCACTTAAATCATCTCTCCATGTATCATAACAATTATATGTTTCACAATGTGCTCTTGGTGCTTTGCCTTTATCTGTTATGCACATGTCCTCATTGATCATCTTTCCTTTATCAACTCTCTCATCTTTATGTGTCCACTTACTGCTGCCAACAGGAGCTCCAGTATGACCTCCCCTGTGCTAAGATCTTCTTCCATTCATGATGAACAGCTACAAAATTTATGTCAGAGTCGCCACTCACTTTTGTCAAAAAATGAGAAAATACTTAATGCTTCTTATTCCCAGTGGAGTCTGTACAAAGTTCCTAACTCTATGATTAATGCTTTGATTTTGAATGTATTCCCCAGTAGAGTCGCCAATTTGTTAGCTCTCAAAAATGTAGGCAAGATGCCTCAAGAGGCTGCCAATCTCTTGATATGCTTCAGGGTAACAGACAAGGTTGGAAGAATTCAACCTTCTACTCTTTAGGTGCTACAAAACCTGGGTGGGTGTACCTCTCTGAATAATGCAGACTTGACTTGTAATCAATCTTCTTATAACAACTTGTTCACAATGGCAAATGGGAGTGAACAATTATAATTCAACTTGAAAATGGTAACAATACTCTAGTCTAGATTCTAAAATGCTCAATTTTAAAAGATGTAAAGAGAATGAGTGAATTCAAAAATGATAAAATGCAGAGACCAGTGCCTTATTGGGTATGCAGAGTCAAATGAAATCAAATGAGCAATACTTTTTGGAGAAAACTCAAACTATCTGGCATATATTCTGTTTACAACTTGTATAAACATGCAAAATTGTGACTACTAAGCTCTACTTGAATAATCCAATTGAATCTCTCTGATTACTGTGATTAACTAAAAGGATTTAGTCTTTACTTGAAAGAACTAGTCAATCAATCACACAAGTACAGCAAATGTGCACTGATAAATCGAATACAAACTAGTCATATCAATTTAAACAACCAGAAAGAGTCCATCTTCGAGACAGCTTAGCCATACTTTCATCAAATTCAACAGATAATTGAGACCAAAAATGTGCAGCAACATCAATTGACTTTCATAAATACCTCCACTTTGAAAACATGCAACTTAGTCTCTGATCTGATGAATCTATATTACTCTATCCATCAGAAAATTCCTATTGTATGTCAAATAACTAATAGCTCCCCCCAATTACAATTGCAAGAATGCTTATTTATACACAAGCATTTGAAGAAAATATCAAATTGAGAACATGTCGGCCTAGCACAGAAATCGAGCTCCAATTGAGCTGGCAATTAACGGTTATCCAAGCAGAAACATGTCGGCCCTGCATTTTGAAATTTTGTATGTCACCAGTGTATAGTTGGCAAGACACAGCGCATCATCTTGCCGAAGGCAATTCATTTGTTTTCATCCCGTGCACTTGTATTTCGCACTCGCATTCGTTGTGACCTATCGCTCTCCGGGAGACGTCATACAGACTTCAAATACATTGCACCGATGATCCTGTGGTTAAACCTGTCGCTGAGACAATAGAGAATCTCACACCGATGTGCACATTTCATTCTAATCATCATCACTGTGACCACACGATTTCGGAAAGACATCTCATAGACTAGGCCCTGCCTCATCAAAGATCTTCATACATTCTGAATGTCACTGTGACTTCAAGATTTTCTCACCGATGAGCCCACATCACACATACATGTCGTTGTAGCCTCCATATGTCGGGGAGACCTCACATAGACTTCACTTTGTTATACCGCAAGGCCCCATGCACTCTGAGTCACCGAGAAAAGTTCAAATTCCCGCCAATAAAATCCTTCATCGCCCTCCATCAGCGAGACCGAAGCTCACTTGTTGAGACCTTACGGTGATCACCCCAACTCATACCAAAGCATCCCTTGTTAAAATTATCTTCGCCAGGTCATAAGAGGACTCCAACCGAAAGTCATTTGGTAGGAAACCTTTGCACTGTCGATGAGACAAACTCACTTCGCTAAGACCATAGGCCGAAAGCCTTAACCTTATACCGAAAGCCACATGAGGGAAACCCATTGTATTCCATCGGTGAGACATATGGATATCGCCATGACATCCCCTCAAAAACATTAACTCATGCCGATAATGTATTTTGTTTCCCCGGTCATCAAGACAAGATGAAATCACTGAGAGCTTCCACTGAGGATCAGACCTACACTGATATGTTATATCTTTCCACCACCGTTCGGAAAGATAGGAAAACTTCGCTAAGAGATAATGCCGAAACCATTAACATACACCGAAGGGACCCATAGTGCACATGTCGCTGAGACATCCAAAATTTGGCAAGACGCTAGCCTGACCGCCAAGACCAATGCCGATAGAAGCCACCACGGTCGCAGAAACACCATAAACGTCTTGCCAATAGGCAACAGACGTTTGCCAATATAAAAATAGATTAGAGAGGCCCAAATGTCATCATGCCGAAACACCTAAAACAAAAGATATTAGCAGAAAAATAGAGTGGGTCGGGGAGACAATGGGAGACCTATGCCAATATGAACCAGAACGTAAAATATGCATGACCCAACGAATTCAATGGGACAATATGGCAAAAATGGGTGAAAAATGCATACATTAGGACCAAATCTAGAAATTTATGAGCGAAAAAATATGTAAAAACATCAGATTTTTATAGTCCCAACAGGTTGAAAGTCCTTAATAAACAATTTTCTCTAGTGCTTATGAATTTGAAGTTGTTGTCTTTTTAATCACTCATTGTAGACTAAGGGACTATTCTAAATGATGTAATTATTGAACATGAGCTAGTTGTTCTTTAATTATTGAGGTTTTGTGCATATATTGATCACTGATGTGCCTGACTTGTATGGATTCCTGTAGATGAATGACACTTGACCTGTCATGTGCAACATTCATTTTTCTCTATCACTGATTTTGACAGTTCATGAATGATTGATTACCATTGAGCTTCTGAAAATTGCTTCTCTTGTCATAATTTGCATTGGATTTACTTTTGGGTATTCTTTTATCTCATTGTTATATGGCAGCCCATAATTATTCTTGACCCTTATAGAGATTGTAAGTGCATCTTCTAGGACATCACTACCTATAATGTTGTTTTGTTAATTGTCCCTTTTTTTCTACTATAGGGTTGTTACATTGAAAGTTTGACTATTTTTCTGCAGAGCGATCATGCCTTCTTTCTTCATTATTATTATAGCATTTTGAACTATTGATCCATTATAGAATGATGAGGAATAATATCTTTAAGAAAACACTCAGATTTTGTAACATCCTTGAACCTTATGATCTGCTTGTTGACCACCATTGTGAATTCTTGAAAAAGTTAACATAGATTGCAGCTATGGGTTTATGACTTGAACACCACAAAATTTACTTCATGTTGATGCTTGATAACAGCAATTTTGAATGATCATGTTGTTTTATATTCTCTTTACTATTTCAATGAGCAAGTACCTATCATTGTCACATTATAATCGTAGACTACATTTCAAAAGTTGTTGAATATTCCTGACATGGTAATCTGTGTTGAATACACTTAAGTGTACCTAAAAGGTTGTGCATAAATTATGAGTTGGGCTCAACCCTTGTGGGAGCCACATTTCCACCACTCATTTTGTAATTGAACAAAAAAAAGACATGATTACACCTGTAGCTGCACATGAAGCAAACAAGTTAGAAAAAATATGTATATTTTAGGTGTGTTTGATGACTCCAATGGTTTTCTAAGACATCTAAAATGTACACAACTTTTTTAATACACATTATGATTGATTTTTTACATGGATAGGGTGAATGTGTATATAATGTTTGTAATA
Organism: Sequoia sempervirens; assembly: GCA_007258455.2. Taxonomy (NCBI): domain Eukaryota; kingdom Viridiplantae; phylum Streptophyta; class Pinopsida; order Cupressales; family Cupressaceae; genus Sequoia; species Sequoia sempervirens. Next base: position 428,855,860 of record VDFB02000003.1, read on the forward strand.
ATTCATTACTTAGAGCATGGTCTAACACCATTTTTATCATCATATGCAAGACTAGGAGAGGAATGGAGCTAAAAGGGACAGATGAAGCTCAGGACAACAACAAGATAGAAAATCTCATCAAAACCCATCATTCATAGGAAATGGTTGGTTACCTTCCTTCTATGCATGTTCATTGCTTTTCTTTACTTATTCATGTATGATTTTTTTCATAATTTGTATTGAATAAGCAAAGTTTAGTCTCATGGCTTGTATGAGACAATGTACACTTATACATTCAATAAAGATTGCTTTGTTCTAAAAATATCAGAATCTTTCTTCTGTTACATGCATGTGTATGAATGCATTAATCTGTAATTTTAATCTTTTCTAGATTGTTTCATTTATACATTCGAATGTAATGAAGGAAAGTTAATAAAATTTACCTCATTTTCCTCAATTTAAAATAACAAGCTCTACCATAATTGAGCAAGTAGCGAAATTAGGTAAAAATTTTGGTGACATTTGTTGCATGTTTTCCTAATAAACATTTTGATCAATTGCCTAGACATGTCCTTGGGCATGGAGTCACTCAAAAACTAGGCTCATGACTTAGGAAAATAGATTCATAACTTCACAGTATGAATGACACCTTGGAATTTATTGAAAACAAAATAGCAGAAGGAAACTATCTAGTTGTGTTGAAAAGCACTTATGGAATGAAACTTGCAACTAAACTACAGTGTAGAAAAAAAAAATTGAAAGCATAAAACTTAACCTAATATTTACAGAGGTATATCATACCTCAAAACAACATTTGAGGTGAATCCCATTAACTAGGATTGGCAAGATTTTTCCATCCATCTTTGATAATTGGAATGCATTATGTTCCTTGCATTCAGTGATTACAAATAGGCCAGTCTAGAAGTTGTCAAACTTTGAATGTTTACCTGGCCTTCTTTTTAGGACATCCCATTTGAAAACAACATCACCCTCTCTAAAAAATTTGGGTGTAGCTTTCTTATCCAAGATCCTCTTTATTTGGAGTTGATGATACTCTAAAGACTTCATTGCCTTGTCTCTTGACTCTTCAAGATCCATGAGCTCAGCATATCTAATGAACATTGAGTCTTGTTCTTCAAACATCTCCAACTGGTGAACAATATCAAGAGCTGGCAGCTCTACAAATAGAGGCAATCTTTCCTCTTTTCCATAAACTAGAACATATGGTGAATTTCCAATTGACCTCTTAGGGGTTATTCTATTTTCCCAAAGTGAAGATTTCAATTTGGTGTGCCAAACTCTCTGATTCTCCTCCATGGTTCTTTTAATAATCCTGATCAGATTTTTATTTGTACTTTCAGCCAAACTATTACCTTGTGGGTAATAATTTGAGGTATTTAGATGGATTCCATATTTCATAGCCCAATTTGTAACTCTTAATCCCACAAATGCAAGAGCATTATCTGAAATGATGGAATCAGGAACTCCAAACTTGGTTACTATGTCCTCATAAAAGTTTAAAACAGAAGATTTATTAGCTTCTTTCAAAGCTACTGATTCTATCCAACGTGTAAAATAATCAATGGTGTTAAGCACCCACTTGTGACCAGCACTAGAGGGTGGATTTATTGGTCCAATAAATTCAATGCCCCATCTCATGAATGGCTGCTCAACCTGAATTTGTTCCAGAGGCAAAGCTAACAGCCTTTCTTTTCCTGCAAAAAGAGCACATTTTACACATTTCTTTGCCCAGGCATGGGCATCTTTGAATAATCTTGGCAAGTAATAGCCAGCTCTCATAATTTTCCAAGTTGTTTTTTTTGGAGCAAAGTGACCTCTTGAAGTTCCGTCATGAGACTCATGAAGTAATTTTTTTGTTTGATCAATTTCAATACATCTTAATAAAACACCATTCAAATCTTTCCTGAAAAGAATATTATCAATGAGCACATATGGAATTGACTGCAACCTAAAGTATCTTCTTTTAGCTCTATCCAACCCTAGTGGACATCACCAGTTTGTAAAAAATGGATCATATCTTGAATCCATCTTGCATTTAACATAGGTACAACATTCTAAGGCTCATTATCATTGACTAAAATAGTCTTTGATTTTGATTTATGTTCATCTTTAGGAGTTGAGGCTAATTGTTCACAAAGTCCTCTACCTCTGACAAGCTTTGTGATTTTTGTTGGAAATGTGCCTCAAACAATACAGGCTAAAACCTCCATTATAGCAAAGTCAGTATGACATCTATCATGTCTGGCCGACTAGCAGATTGGTAGCATCATGTTTTGTACATGTCGTTGTGACCAAGTTTCTATCTTGCCGAATGCTTTCACTATGGAGCTATCACTGTGACAAGGAGTGTTCGGTATGACCTCTTAGCGCTCGGGAGACCTCTAGCCGACAGGCCATTCAATCGTGTATCAGGGAGACTCTTGGCGACCATGGTCTTCAGGATAACTAAGGGTTCTCGCTAAGAAGTCTCAGCAAAGAGTTAAAGTCATGCCGATGGGGACACACTCAAAAGTTATCGATGTAACACAGAGGCTTCATTATGAAGTCTGGGCGATATGCAAATGTCTCACCGACGGAGAATCAAGGGTTGGCTATCGGGGTAACTCAAAGGTCCTAGGAAGATGTCTTAGCGAATGTTGAAGGTCTCACCGACAGAAACACCTTTTGGGATCTTCGGTATAACTCTTGATGACAAATGAAGCTTTCGGGGTAAGTCCTAGAGCTCGGTGAGAAGTCTTAACGAGAGTTACATGTCTCGTCGACAGCACTTTATGTTGGAGCCTTTAGGGTAACATATGGAGATCAGTATGATCTCTCGGTGAAGGGCGTATGTCTTGGCGACTGTTGATAGCTTCAAGGTGACAATAGATATCTCGAAGAAACCTCTTCATGATATCGGTATGTCTTGCCGACTATCCTTTGGAGCTCAATATGACTTGTGTCTTCGGTACAACCTTTGGTGACTCGCTATGATCTCCTGGTGAAAGTGATAGGTTTGGACGACTGCTTGGTGACTTGCTATGATCTCCTAGCAAAAGCGATAGGTTTGGGCGACTGCTTGGTGACTTGGTGTAACACATGAAGCTTGATGGAACATCTTGGCGATATCGGTTACTCTTGGCAACTTCGGTATGAAGGTTATGTGGCATTGGCAAGACACTATTAGTGTCTCACCGAGATGCCAACACAGTGCGAATTTTTTTGACCAATTGACTGTCCAATGTGGCATCTCGTGGATGAATAGGAGGAGCCAAATGTGAACCATTAGCAGTTGGTTCAGTGTGACAGTTCTATGAAGAAGTTCTACAGACAGAGTTCGACATGGATATACTCTGTGATTACATATTGTAATCGGGTTGGTTAATCGACAGATTGTTGAGTGATTGTATTAGTGGATGAATTCTATTTTGTAAAGACTGTAACTAGAAGGTTCATGTACAAGAATGTTCATGGTGAATGCTATTGTATAATGACACTAGAAAGATAAGTCTGGCATTTGTATATAATCTCTATTATTGTAATATAAAGTGATTTCTCTTGGTGTGGTGGGTTTTTCTCCCGTAAGGGTTTTCCCACGTATATCTAGTGTTCATTTGTGATTGTCAAATACTTTGTTTTTGTTATCTGTTTCATAGTGCATCTTAGTTGAACTGTAATTGAAAAATTTAAAAGTATATCTGCATTCTTTCCTGAGGTATTGACGTTAGGAGAATTGTTTCCGCATCTGATTTTCCTTACAAGTGGTATTAGAGCCTGGCTAGTTGTGTTATCCTTGTGGGTACATTGGGTTTTTTGAGTCAATTTTGTTCAGTGGGAGTCTTGTAGAAAATTGTTATTTCTAATTACAGGTTGAGATGGCTAGTACATCTGGAAAGTTTGAAATAGAGAAGTTCAATGGTAGTTTGAGTTATGGAAACTCAAGATGGAGGATCTTCTAGTTGATCGTGATCTATGGCTTGCAGTGTCTGGGACTAAATCTACAGGCATGAAGCAAGAAGATTGGGACCTCATAGATAGGAAGTCTAAGGGGTTGATAAGGCTCTATTTGGCAGACTCAGTGCTTCTGAATGTGCATGAGGAGAAGACTACCTCTTCCTTGTGGAAGAGACTGGCGTCTATTTATCAGGGGAAGTCCTTGGTGAATAAACTGTTCCTGAGGAAGAAGTTGTATTCTTTGAGAATGCAAGGAGGGTCTGTGGCTAATCATTTGAATGCATTTAATATGCTAATTGCTCAATTGACATCTGTTGGTGTGAAGACTGAAGAAGAGGATCATTGTATGCTTCTATTTTGTTCTTTGCCAGACTCATGGGATCATCTGGTGATGGCGATTGGGAGTACAACATCCAGTTTCAAGATGGAAGATGTTGCATCTTTGCTATCAAAAGAGATGAGAAGGAAATCTTCTCTGATGGCGAAGGAAGCTCTTGCTATTAGAGGAAAACCATAAGAGAAGGGAAAGAAGAAGGACAAGAAATCAAAATTGAAATTAGAGGGGAGATCAAAGTCTCCTGGCAAGAAGTCCAAGGTGAAATGTTGGAACTGTGGGAGACCTGGTCATGTCCAAAAGGATTGTAAAGAGGAGAAGAAGAAGAAGAAGGGCTCTTCTGATAATGCTTCTTCTCATAGCGATGGTGATGCCTTCATTGCAACCTTGGCTACTCAGGCATCAGATGATGCCTGGCTGATTGATTCTGGAGCATCTTTCCACATGACATCTCACAAAGAATGGTTCACGAAGTATGAAGAATACAATGGTGGAAAGGTGCACTTAGCGAGTGATTCAACTTTGGAGATAGTTGGTCGTGGAAGAGTTAGAATACAATTCTCTGATGGCAGAGTGAAGGGAATTAATAATGTAATGCATATACTAGGTCTGGCTCGAAATCTATTGTCTGTAAGTATGCTGAATGATATTGGAGTACAAGTTACATTCTCTAGAAATGGTTGCAAGATGACTAGAGGTTCAATGGTGTTGGCTAGAGGTGCTCAAATTGGTACCCTGTACAAGCTGGATGCACAGGCTGTTCAATGTAACAGTGTCTCTGGAAAGTCACTGAAAGTGGCTCATGGAGGTAAAGAGGGAAATATCCCTAATTATGTAAACTCTATGGAAGTAAAACTTCTTGCAGAGAAGACTATGCTTTGGCATCATAGGTTAGGTCACATAGGAGAAAAAGGTTTAAAAACCTTGAAGAATAAAAACCAGATTGAGGGGCTTGAAGACTGTAATCTTGAATTTGAATTTTTTGAACACTATATATATGGAAAGCAGCACGTGTTTTGTTTTACTCTAGTCCTCATAAATCTTTTGGTTTGTTAGATTATATTCATTCAGATGTGTTTGGTCTAGTAGATGTTCCTTCTTTGTGTAAGTCAAGATACTATGTGTCATTTATTGATGATTATTCAAGAAGAGCATTTGTTTATTTTTTGAAAAGTAAATCAGAAGTGTTTAGTCGATTTAAGGAATTTAAGAACCTTGTTGAAAATCAAATTGGTAGAAAAATAAAATGCTTAAGGACTGATAATGGAGGTGAATTTTGTTCGATGAATTTGAAAGATGCTGTAAAGACCATGGAATTAAAAGACACAAGACTACACCTTATACTCCACAACAGAATGGAGTTGCAGAAAGGTTCAATAGGACAGTGATGGAGAGAGCATGAAGTATGCTCAGTAGTGTTGGCTTGGAGGAGAAGTTTTAGGCTGAGGCTGTATCTACTGCATGTTATCTAATTAATCATTCTCCAAATTTTGCTCTTGTTGAGAAAACACCTTTGGAAGTGTGGTCTGGTAAGAAACCCTCACTTAGACATGTTCATGTTTTTGGCTGAGGCATATGCTCATGTGTCGGATGTAAAAAGATCTAAACTAGAGAACAAGACTGTCAAATGTATTTTTATTGGCTATAGTGTTGTCATAAAGGGATACAAGCTTTGGAATCCTGATACGGAGAAGATTATATACAGCAAGAGTGTAATCTTTCGTGAGCTGAAGCCTTCTACCTTGGATCTACAATCAGAAACAAAGTTAGATAACAATAAGGATGTAGCATTAATTCCTCCTACACTAGAGAAAGAGGAATTCAAAATTCAAAATGTACCTGAAACTGAGGAGAGCTCAAGCAGTTCTGAAAGTTCTGAAGAAGAAGAACCTCAGCCTCAGCAAGTGAGGAGGCCAACCCATGAAAGAAAACAACCAGATAGGTATGGGTTCTCATTGATTGATTCTACTTGTGCCTATACTTTTATTTCTAGTACTGATGATCCTAGGACTGTGAAAGAGGCATTTAAAATGTCTGATTCAGATTCTTGGTTGGAAGCCATGGAAGAAGAGATGGCATCTTTAGATAAGAATGAAACTTGGAGTTTGGTTCCCTTTCCTGAAGACAGAAAACCTGTATGCTGCAAATGGGTATTTAAGAAAAAGATTGGTTTGGATGGCAGTGTAGAAAAGTATAAGGCAAGACTGGTTGCAAAGGGGTATTCCTAGGTAGAGGGAATCGATTATGGGGAAATATTTTCTCCTATAGCAAAGCTGACATCTATCAGATTTCTTTTATCACTTGCAGCAGCATATGACTTAGAGGTAGAATAGATAGATGTGAAGACAACATTTCTTCATGGTGATCTTGAAGAAGAAATCTATATGTCCCAGCCTGAGAACTTTGTTGAGAAAGGTAAAGAAAAATTGGTATGCAAATTAAAGAAGTCTACGTATCGGTTAAAGCAGTCACCTAGAATGTGGTACAAGAAATTTGATACTTTTGTATTGTCTTTGAGATTTGTAAGATCAAAATCTGATCACTACGTATATTATAAAGCTGAAAGTGATCGAGTTCTTGTTATTTCTCTTTATGTTGATGATATGTTGTTCATAGGAAATAGCAAGCTAATGATTTATGATCTTAAGTCTCAGTGGTCTGCTAAGTTCGAAATGAAGGATCTTCATGCAGCAAGGTATATTCTGGGGATGGAGATAACTAGGGACAGGAAGAATAGAAAGCTTTGGCTCAGTCAAAGTAAGTATGTCAGGACTATTCTTGAGATATTTTGTATGAATGATTGCAAATAGCTAGTGGTTCCAATCATGCAGGGAACGAAGCTATCTATTGAGGACTGTCCAAAATCTCCTACTGAGATGGAGGACATGACCAGTGTACCCTATGCTAGTGCGGTTGGCAGTCTCATGTATGCAATGGTTTGTACAAGGCCAGACATTGCCCAAGAAGTGGGAGTACTTAGTCAATTTATGGCTAATCCAGGAAGAATGCATTGGGATGTTGTAAAAAGAGTTTTCAAATATTTGAAGGGCACTTCAAATTTTGCTTTGTGTTACCATGGGAACTTGGTTGAATCATAGAGGACTCTCAGTATTCGAGGCTATGTGGATTCTGATTGGGTAGGGGACATTGACAGCAGAAAGTCCACCAGTGGATACATTTTCATGTTAAATGGTGGTGCAGTGAGTTGGATGAGCAAGCGGCAGGCTGTAGTCACTTTGTCCACTACGGAGGCTGAATACATGGCAGCTACTCATGCTTGTAAAGAAGCAGTGTGGTTGAAACATTTGTGTTCTAACATTGTTTTTGATGCAGGGGAAATAACTATTTTTTGTGACAGTCAGAGTGCAATTTGTCTGGAAAAGAACCCTACTTTCCATGCCACGATGAAACATATAGACGTACAGTACCACTTTGTACGAGATATGGTGGAGGATGGAAAGGACAGTTTAGAAAAGGTTGATACTTTGGAGAATGTTGCAGATTCGTTGATGAAGCCAGTGAACACAGACAAGTTCAGGTGGTGTGCCAGTTCAATGGGCCTTAGTGCCCATGATTTTCAGTAAGTTATGTTGTGCTCTGGACGTGCCTATATGATCTTCGTCAAGTGGGAGATTTTTGGAAATATGTGCCTCAAACAATACAAGCTAAAACCTCCATTATAGCAAATTCGGTATGACATCTATCATGTCTGGCCGACTAGTAGATTGGTAGCATCATGTTTTGTACATGTCACTATGACCAAGTTTCTGTCTTGCCGAATGCTTTCACTGTGGAGCTATCGCTATGACAAGGAGTGTTCGGTATGACCTCTGGCCGACAGGCCATTCAATCGTGTATCGGGGAGACTCTTGGTGACCATGGTCTTCAGGATAACTAAGGGTTCTTGCTAAGAAGTCCCAGCGAAGAGTTAAAGTCATGCCGATGGGGACACACTCAGAAGTTATCGATGTAACACGGAGGCTTCATTATGAAGTTTGGGCGATATGCAAATGTCTCACCGACGGAGGCTCAAGGGTTGGCTATCAGGGTAACTCAAAGGTCTCGAGAAGACGTCTTAGCGAATGTTGAAGGTCTCACCAATAGAAACACCTTTTGGGATCTTCGGTATAACTCTTGATGATAGATGAAGCTTTCGGGGTAAGTCCTAGAGCTTGATGAGAAGTCTTAGCGAGAGTTACATGTCTCGCCGACAGCGCTTTATGTTGGAGCCTTAGGGGTAACATATAGAGATCGGTATGATCTCTCAGCGAAGGGTGTATGTCTTGGCGACTTTTGATAACTTCAGGGTGACAATAGAGATCTCGGAGAAACCTCTTGGTGATATCGGTATGTCTTGCCGACTATCCTTTGGAGCTCGATATGACTTGTGTCTTCGGTACAACCTTTGGTGACTCGCTATGATCTCCTGGTGAAAGCGATGGGTTTAAGCGACTGCTTGGTGACTCGCTATGATCTCCTAGCGAAAGTGATAGGTTTGGGTGACTGCTTGGCGACTCGGTGTAACACATGAAGCTTGATGGAACGTCTTGGTGATATCGGTTACTCTTGGAGAATTCGGTATGAATGTGAACCGTTAGCAATTGGTTTAGTGTGACTGTAATTGAAAATTTTAAAAGTATATCTTCATTCTTTCCTAAGGTATTGACGTTAGGAGGATTGTTTTCGCATATGATTTTCCTTACAATATTTATGTTAACATCAAACTCCATAACTCTTGTGATCCACCTTACTCTTTTCTCACTCAAGTCTTTACTTAGCTGTCACGAACCCCATTTTTAATAAGTATTTATAAATTAATAATGTTATTTTGATGCATTAAGTATTTAATTTAATCAAATGATTATATCAATTGTTCATACTTTTGAATGTTAAATTAAGTTAATTAGAAATGAAATAAAAGAATTAATTATAGGTTTAGTTTTTATTTGACTATTGGAATAAGTATCGTTTTTATTTTGCAATTGAATGATATTATTTAATATCTATTTGAAATGAAAATCTAATTTACAATTAGAAGACAATTCTTTATTATTTACTGAAGATATATATATCAAGCATGAAAAATAAATGTTATTCTTCTTTATTTTCAAGATTGGTTACTTTTAGTTAAAAGGACTCGGTTATTGAAAATATGGAGAGGAGAAATCTTTAATAAAAATAATAAAAAAAGAAGAAGAAAGAAACAATAATGGAATGGCGGGGAGGGAACAACTGGATTTTCTTGATCTTCCATCCTCTGCAAGAAATATAACGGAAAAAGGGAGGTTTTCCATCAAGTATAAGTTTAAATTCTAGAAAACTATTGAGGAAGCAGAGTTTGGCAGTAGCAACGGGAATAGCAGCAATAATAGAAAAAGGGGCCAGATCACAATCTGAGACTATGGCTTTCGAAGAACAACCTGCGGTTACTACAAATCCAATGCATATACTAGTGTTTCCCATGGATTATTGGTGTACAACATTAGAGTGGATCATTATCAAGGGTGGAATGAATGCCTGCATACCATCTTTCCCCATAATACCTCCAGACAAAATCAAAGAAGTGGGAAGAAAGAGAGGGAGAGCATTGACTACAGCTTGTCAGAGGATGAGGGTATCGATGATTACAAGCGGGGAGGATATCATGTTGTCAGAATTGGAGACTCTTTCAATGGAGGCCGCAACGTCGTGCAGTCCAAGCTTTGTTGGGGCCACTTTTCTACCACTTGGCTCGCCTGGGACACAAAAGACAATGTATCCTTATGTAACTAGTGCACCAGTCTTGGGTATTAAGTACGAAGATGGAGTCTTGCTAGCAGTGGATACGGGAGGATCATATGGATCTACACTGCGTTACAAAAGCCTTAAGAGACTGAAGCCTACAGGAAAGCCTACTCTCTTAGGTGTTGGAGGAGAAATCAGTGACTACCAGGAGATAGTGCATTTTCTTGTCGAACTCATACTCTATGGCAACATGTGGGATGTAGGAAAGTCTTTGGGTCCCAAAAGAAGTACACAATCATCTGAATAGGTTGATGTATAATGGGAAAAATAAATTTAATCCTTTATGGAGCACAATTGTTTTGGGTGGAGTCAAGAATGGCCAGAAGTAACTAGGCACGAATCCTTGCCATCATTATGAGAAGATGTAACCGGAGGAAAAATGGGCGTTGCACGTATTTTCCATTAATCTTGCATGTTGTCTTTAGTTTTCCAGTCAGGGACGTTTCAATCACAGGCGCTTCCATTGCAGAGGGTAAGGAGCATCTTCTAGAGAATTGGTATCCAACTAGTACGTACTGAAAAAGGAGAACCACTTTGCCAATATTATATGTCTTAAGCTCCAGGTAGAAGGGTATTTCTTAATCGTCAATGAAGTACCAATCTGAGGTAATATGTCTCTCCTATACTTAATTGGTTAATATCTAAATCTCCATATAAATTGTAGGTTGAAAGCTCAATCGATACACATGTTTCTAAATAAATTTCTTGTTTCCGAAAGGAAAGTAATCTTCTTCAAGTGAGTTGGGGCCATGGCTGGTAGTTGGCAACAATAGTTGTATGACTATTAATATTGATTCCAATTTTGTTCCTAAAGTATTTCTATAGGGTGCATGTAGCTCAGGAAATAGGATCTACAGAGTTGCTCACTTATTGTGTAATGGCATTCAAGGGTAACAACCTTCATCTCAAGCTCTATTTTTCTTAATTTTACATGCATCTCTGCCGTTAAGCATTAACATAATGTGGAGTTTGAAAGTTCTAAAGTAGAGTATTCAGTTGTGCGATTTCATTCTGGTTGAATCTGCTTCGATGTTTGTTTAATTCCTAAAATATTTCTATCAATGTGATTTTACTGATAGGAAGACTTTTGTTTGGATCTAAATCTATAGGTCTCAGGATTGGTCTAAGGAGTAGTTAGGTATTTGAAAACTATATTCTCGCTTTCAAAACAATGCATGATATGTTTTAGGAAATAGTTGAATTTAAAATGGTTTTGTAAGTCAAATCCTTGAAGGATTCACATTTAAACTCTTTTGAAATAATGATTTGGGTTTGAACGTTTTTCCAAATACGAGAATAGGATTGGTTATTTGAAGCATTCCATTTCTTTTTTTCTCTGTCTGAACTCGTAAGCCATGAAATGAGAGTTCTTCGTTTATGGATAACATTAAGTTGTTGAAAAAGATAGATAATGGATTTTCATAATATAAATAGTTTTGGCGATAAGAAATATCTTATATAGCAAGCCAAAATATGCCTTTTTAATAGTTATAAGATAATTAAGTAAATGATTATATTATAATTTTCATGCGAAATATTATTAAGTAAATCTTAGTCATCATTATAGAACTCAAAACAAGTGAAATCCATTCCAAGTGGGATATTTCTTTATAGATGATTATTTGATAGGTTATAATATTTAATTTATGATTAATAGCTTGATTTGACGTGTTTAGTATTGCATGAGTTAGTTATCAATTTTATTTTACTTAGAATTTATTTTCGGAGTATATGTTACACGGTTAATAAATTGTTATGGTAATTGATAATTTGCGGTGTATAAATGAGGTACTTCTCTTAAAGTGTAAATAACACAGATTTGTTGACTATTTTGAAACCTCCTATAATTAATATTTCACATTCTTATAATGCTGAAACCTCTACATTTTCTATGATTATTGAAACATGAAATTGATTATGTTTGCATATGCTTGTGTGCATTTTAACCCTGTTGGAAACGTAACCATTATGCTTAATATTTTGTTTGTATGTATAGATCACATATTTTGATGGAAAATTAAGGGAACTTGCTAAGTATGCATTTATTCTTTAACTCATCACTTCTGAAGGAAAATTAGGAATTTTGATTACTAAACAGTAGGTAGTGTTACCTTTTAAATATATATATATATACAATCTTTAATGAGTGAAAGATTATTATCATCATTTGACCTAACATTGAGATGAGGATTTCATGATTCAAGAAGCAATCAAGTCTAGATCTATCACAATCAAGCAACACCTTAATGCTAGAATCTCGGTGAGTTGCAACATCGTAATGTGATCATCCTTTGTTCATGTATCTTATTTCTTTTCATTTCAAGGTTTGATTACCAAAACGGGGTTTGACTAAGGCAAACCCCTACTCACTAACATTTTATTGCAGGTCTAGGTGGTTGATACATGGATGAGCTAACCTTGCTTGTGTAAGCATCATTAGAATGGCCAAATATGAGGTACCTGTAAGTTATTCACTATCAGTAAAGATGATGCTTATTTATACTGATTAATCGCTTATCTTATTTGAAAGACCTTGATCCATTGATGAGCATGTTATTCCATTCTTATAGTTGATGTGAGTTTTATAATTATTCCTCTTAATGCTCATTTCTATATAATTATCTGGTACTAGTAAATTATTTTGGAATTGAGGTTTATAATTAGTGAGTTAATCTTGCATCCATTACATTAGCAGAAATTCTTTCACACTAGGGTGTGCAACCATAACATGTATCTTATTGTTGGAGATTAGAGGCTTAAATTTCTTTAGACTTCTAATTACAGCAAAAGCATGTTTTTCAACAAATGTATATTTCTACTCATAATCAGCTAGACCTTGACTGAAAAAGGCTATTAGTTTCTCTAAATCATCATTATTTTTTTGAACCAGCATAGCAGAGATTGAACTAATTCTACCAAAAGCATATAGAATGAAATCCTTTGAGAAATTTGGATTTACCAGTGTTGGGGCTGATGATAAAGCCTCTTTGATTGCTTCAAAAAAAAAATTGGTTTCTTTAGTCCACCTAAAAAATTGCATTCTTCTTAAGCATGGCCGTCAAAGGTTGTAATAGATTTGCAACATCAGGTATGAATCTCCTCAAAAAGTTTATTTTTCCTAAAAAGCTATGTAATCATTTCTTATGATTGGGTAATGGCAGCTCAAGTATGGCTTTAACTCTCTCGGGGTCAATAGTAATTCCTTTTTTTGACACTATGTGTCCTAACAGTTTACCTTCATGAACAGCAAAGATACTCTTTTTTGGATTGAGAGATATACCATACTCCCTACATTTTTCAAAAACGTGCTTGAGATGTGACAAGTGTTCATCTGCATTTTTAGAATATGTTGTTATGTCATCTAGATAAACAAGCTAAAACTTCTAAATTATATTCTAAAATGCCATATCCATGGCTCTCTGAAATGTAGCACCAGTGTTTGATAAGCCAAAAGGAATTCTCTTGTAAGCCATAGTGCCCCACTTTGTTGTATATGTTGTTTTATATTGATCCTCTTCTTTGACTAAAATCTAATTATAACCAAAATAACCATCTAGAAGAGAAAATATCTCTAAACCAGCAATGGCTTGAAGAATTTGTTCCATGGAGGGTAATGGGTAATGATCTTTTAATGCTCTGTTAAGATCTCTAAAATCTAGACATACTCTTATCTCCCCATTTTTCTTTCTAACTGGAACAAGGTTAGAAACCCAGAATGTGTGTTTGATTGGAAATACAATACCCCCTTCAATTAACTTAATCAACTCTTTAATCATTAAAGGCTCAAGCTTGGGGTTCAAAGGTCTCTACTTTTGTCTTATAGGCTTAGCATCAGGGTCTAATTCAATTGTATGTTGGGCAATATGAGGGTCAAAACCCTTTAAATCAAAATATTTCCAAGAAAAAACATCATGAAACTCTTGGCATAAAGCAATAAAAGCCTTTCGATCTTCAACTGAACAAATTTTTCCTAACTTAAGAAGCTTACCTTTAAAGATTTCAATTTCTTCATAATGATCTTCTTTGACTTGAATACTAACTTTACTTTTCTTAAGCTGATCATCAGAATTAAAAATTGACTCTAAGGTAACTAAACCCTTGGGAAGCTTATTTGTCTTTAGTTGTATGATCTAATCTTCATATTTTTTTAAGCTTCTCTTGATTCACTACTGAAAATTGATCCTCTTCAAGTAGAAATGATAAAATATGTTCATCACTGTCAAATACTTGCCAGTGAATGTTGTTGTCTAGAATAGAAGGTCTGATTACTACTTTGACATATTTTTGTACCTTCTCCCTCTTGATATCATTTGGGATATCAAATTTTGCACCAATAATAGCAAGTATATCTACATGTTTGTTTTGATTTCTTGGGATAGAAATCAATTTAAAGGCATCAAAATCTTCTATTATATCCCACACTTTATTCCTATAGGACTTCAATGCATCATTCTTAGCAATGCTCAAGCCTCTTACTTGATTGACGATCAGCTCACTATCTTCGTAGACCTTTAGGTAGTTTATTCCTCTCTTTCTTACCCATTCAAGACCTTGAATAAGTCCTTCCTATTCAACAGTGTTATTAGAGCATGCAAAAGAAAAATAGAAGGTCAAAAATTATTTATCACCTTGTGGAGAAACAAGCATTGCACCTCCACTAGCTCCATTTTTACTTCTGGAACCATCAAAATACATCTCCCAAAGTTCATTTTTCTACTCTGGCAACTAATCTGTACTCTTTTCAAGGTTTGGAACCTCTACATCAGGTTCATGCAGCACATAGTTACCCATACCAACATCTTGAATGAGGTCATCAGGACTGTCCATTACATTTTATGTTGCCCATTCATGTAACAAGACATTAGGAACACTTTTAGCTTGCAGCTCTTGAACAGTAGCAAGCTCACTGTCACTAAAAACAACACAATTTGTGTCTGTAGTAGTTGGAACAACATTAATTACACTTGGATTATAAGGCTCTATATGATCCTTGGCCAATTTCTCAGACTTTATGGTAACCTTAGTTCCATATCTCGTTCTAAACAACATATGTGACCTATTAGCAGAAACATAACCTCCTATCTTAGCTGTAAAGTCTCTTGAAAGACATAAGGCAAAGAAAGGTGGTAGATCTATGACACAAATATCTTGTGGAACTGAAAATTTTGGACAAGCGTGAAGTGTAAGGCTCAAGCCTTTGATGACACCTAAGGTATTAACTGAGGTTCCATCTAATTGAATAACTCCCTTCTCTAAAGGTTGATACTTTAGTCCTAGTTTATCAGCAAGCTGCTTTGGCATCGCATAACTACTAGCTCCACTATCTACCATACAGTTGTGGACTAACTTATCACCTATAATCACAGATACATAAAATAGAGGTGGTTTGATATCCTTACCCACTTCTTTGCTTGGTTGTTTATCATCCTAAGGATCATTTGTTAAAAAATCTCTAACCTGACCTACTGGTGGCTCATTAGACACTTTCAAATTTGACAAAGCTGACTGTAACATGTCCTTTTGACCTGGAATAATTAGTGAGTCCCACATTGACATTGTTACATTCATCTTTTTCATATTTTCAATGATGTTAAAAGGAACAACTAGATTTAACTTTTGATGTACCTTTATACCAGCATGATCAGCTTGCATGTGTGGCTACTCTTTGGGAGCAACTTGTTGATTCCTTTGCAAAATGTGAGGTACTTGCGATGTAGATGGTCCTGCAACTGCTACTTTTCCTTTATCAACTGTTTGTTGAAGTTCAAAGGCTCTTTTCTTTGCTCTTTTGTTTGTTGCAACTAGAGAATCATCTACATTAACTCCATAGAATTCTTCTCCCTACCAATTAAGCAGAGTAGCATCTTTAGTAAGTTGCTCCTATTGTTGTGGAGCTCCATCATTAGGTAGGTTTTGTTGTGAGCTTGAAGCATTCTACACCATTAATTCCTGATTTATAAGGCCATTAGAGCATGTGGTTTGATTATGTGGTTAGTTGCATGGATAACACCACTCATAATCAGTAGCAAGATTATTCTAAACAGGGACAAGGTCCCTAGCTACACTAACAGGTGCTAGATTATATGCTTGAAAAGGCCTTGTGTTCACATTTTGTCTTGGTCCTTGGTAATTACCTTGGAATTGCTTCCTATTTCCTTGATACTACTGATTTGGAGCTCGACCTTGTTGTTGATAAGGTCTGGTATAAGATTGCTGCTTCTCTAGACTCACCAACTTATTCCCAAAAGTCTATAAAATATTTTCAATCTTTTGCTGACTCTCTTTAGTTTCTTGCAGCTCTTGTGATTGAACTGGAACTGCAACTTCTTGTTTACCAGCAGTTGGTAATGCTGGAATAGCAGGCAATGGTGCAAAAGGTGGAATCTGTAATGGCATAATAGGTTGAATATCTGGAAAAATAGGCATTGGTGGCCTAGGAGCAATCTTACCTACTTGAATTAGACAATTTTCTACTCTAATTATTGTCTCATATGCATTTGGTAAAGACACTCCTCCCATTGATTGTGTCATGACAGCTATATCATTGTTGAGAGCTTTTAAATAATATAAGAGTGCATATTATGGAGGAGGCCTCACTATAACAGGAATTATGTCCCAAGTTCCCTGGAATCAAAAATTGAAGTTCGTTATTTGCTCCCGAGGAGCTCTCTTTATGGTAGTTAGCTACTCTAACAAGGACAAATTATTTGATCTATCCTGAAACTATTTATGTAGTTTATCTCCTAATTCATCCCAAGTTGCAATGGAGCCAATTGCTAGACTTCTAAACCACTGTAAAAGCTCTTCCTTTAAATGATGTAGCAAGTAGCCTTACAGCTACGTCTTCTTGAGTTATGTGGTGAACACCACACAGTGAAGCAACATCCCTTATGTGCTCAATGGTTGTTGTCTGATCCTCCCTAGTGAAAATTGGCAAGCTCTTTAAGGTAGCAACTAGGATATCATTGTGTTGTGCAAGATTCAATGGGATTCCTCCATTAAATGGCACAAAAGGTTGGTTTCTAGCAGCCATTAGAGGTGGTTGAGTCTGAAGAGCAAAAATTGAAGGAGCAAAACTTGAAAACACAGGTACAGTACCTAAAGAAGCAGAAAATGTGATTTTATTTGGGCTTCTTGAGGATGAATATACTATTTTGAATCTTGGTGATGTAGAACGAGTCTCACTCTTCCTTTTAGATGGTCTACCTCTTCTCCTTGGTGGTGAGAAAAAGAACTATTTCCTAACACTAGGTGGTGTTAATTGAACTCTCTTTAATGGAGGAGTTCTTCTTGTTGTCCTGCCTCGTCTTCTAGGTGGTGATAGCTGCAAATACTCAAAATATTCATAGCTCCTTGTTTGTATTCTTCACATGTGCCGCAACAGCACTGAGTTTATTGCTCTTTCACCTCACAGAATCACCAGATATGCTAAAATAACCTATAAAAAGGTCTGAAAACCATTGGTTGCACATCAAACTAGCAAATTAAATTGATGGACGTGTCCCACCAGGCGTGCCAAAATTGTTATCACTAAAATTTGCACCCTGTTGAATTTAGAATTCAGCAATCCAGTGAAACATGGGAATGATCCCAAGGTGTGAATTAGATACCTTGAATGAGACCAAACCTCTGGAGAAGGTCGGCTTCCTATTGGTTATCACCTAACTACTAATTCTTGAGGGGAAAAGGGAGAAATACTACTAAAAAAAATGATAAAATGAAACTGGTAAACACTACTTCCTAATGATGATACACCTAACTAGTATTTGGACTAGAAATTCATATTTCAGTACACTTACATACAATTATTTGAAGAAAACAAACCTGCACAACCCATTTGTATGTGTTTTGCATAAATATTTTATACAGAGGTCTGAAAAATGAATCTTTAGGAGGAAATAAATTTCACAGCTAAAGTAACCTACATTTATGACTTTGATTATAACCTACAATAACACATTCTTTGCTAAAAAGGTGTTGAATATGAGACACAATTATCAGGAAATGGAAATATTTCACAAGTAATCTAGTCAATCAAAAATTGCACACAATGAAGCAAAAGAATTAGAAAGGAAAAACTAACTCCATTCAATGTTTCCAAGGTCTGCACTGTATTTCATGTCCATGTGAGTTACAAAAGTTTGCAAGAATCTCTCTTAGGACTGCCAAAGTCACTAAGTCTAAAAGCTGCATAAACAAGAATTCCTACAATGAAGTCACATAAGTGACTATATCCTTCAATTCTCAACAAGATCCATAAAAATAGCACCAAGAAGCTTCTTGGGTCAGATGACCTTCAAAATCCTAAAGTATAGCACCTATATTCTTTCAAAAAGAGCTCATAATGGATGAAAAATTCATGCAAGACTTAATCAAACCATAACTACTTCTAAAAATGCTCTAAATAGAAATAAAAGGCCTATATTCTCTCAACAAAGTGATGAATCACTCCCTACATTTTCTTCGCATGTTTGTAAACTACAAATAGCCAACCAAAGAAATTTCTCAAAGTAATAAAATAGATAAATATCTTCATTCTTTAGCCAAGTCACCCTTATTTGCATTAAATAATACCAAAATGACTTAATAAGGTTTATAATTACACCTTAAAGTCATTTGCTTTACAATAGATACACATGCAAGCAAGGACTTAAGGATATCTTAAGGCATGTGCATTCATTGTTGAGGTGGAATTTAAGCTAAAGTGGCATCAAGATTGCAAAAGATATTATAAGGCAAAATGAATTGCCTAAGGCATACATATCTCCAAAAGGAAAACCCATGGACTCATATTACTTAGCATGATTTTTTGAAAGATAAAGTAAAATGTCAAAATTTCCT
The DNA here is from genome assembly GCA_007258455.2 of Sequoia sempervirens. Classification (NCBI taxonomy): domain Eukaryota; kingdom Viridiplantae; phylum Streptophyta; class Pinopsida; order Cupressales; family Cupressaceae; genus Sequoia; species Sequoia sempervirens. Next base: position 428,874,752 of record VDFB02000003.1, read on the forward strand.
ATTGGCATATTAGGGAAAAGAAAACCCTAAAACAAAAAGCCAAAAAGAAAGAACATTTTCTACATTCTAATTCGAAGCTTCAGGAAGAAGCATAGTCCACTGCTAAGCTAGGGTTTCTGGAGTTTTAATGGAAATATCCTGATTGTCTAGAGGCATTTTTATTTACTTATTTTGTTGTTTTTAAAGCACTGCCACCGTGGAATCCCAGTTCAAGCCTTGATGCTTAAAAAACTTGCCTTTTGTGTTGCTTCTTGTAGATTCTGGAAGTTTAAAAGAGGTAAACCTAATTTTGTTCAAATCTTAGACTTTTCTTCCATTTTTGAAAATCTTTTGAAGCTTATAGGCCGCGGCCTTTTGTATTTTTCTGATACATTTTCTCTTGCTTGATTCATTTTTTGTTTCTCTTTCTTAATATGGCTGCCATGTATACCTCTTCTAGAGCCCTAAGAAAGTATTTCAGGTGGAAATTTTTTTGAAGAACAAAACAAGAAACATAATTGGTAAGTCTTTCTTGTATTGAAGCTATGGCTTGGATTCACTTGTTTTCTTCATGGTCGACCTAGGTTTTATTCAAAACCCATTTTTTGAAGATAAAATATTTCAAGGATTTTTTTATTGCAGCAAATAGCATTCTGGGTTTTCAATTTTCATTTGATTTAAAACCCATTTTCTAGGTCAAGGGTTTCTCTTATAATAAGCCTTCAAGAAGAAAAGTTATTTTTAATCATTAGTGTCCATGGCTCCCAAGGTTACAAACTCCACTATCTCCTTGATTATCCCAAACAGCATTCTATCCAAAACCATGTGACTTCAACAGTGATTGTAATTGCATCAGTGATGAAAAAGGTAAAACTTTCAAAAGTTACCTTCTAGTGGATAGTTTGATAATAACTATAGGATTTTAAAGTAAATAACAGTTACCCAACAAAAAAGTTTAACATAGTTCATGTGATTATTTTGCAATTCTTGAGACTATACAATCTACTTTGCTTGATCCAACAAAGATGATTTGTCCTGTTGATATATTTGGATACCCCTCATTAAATACATTGTTCCTTCAAAGGTTGATAGTCCTTAATAAAAAAAATTCTCCAGTTCTTATGAGTTTGAAGCTACTATCTTTTTAATCACTCATTGTAGACTAAGTGACTGTTCTAAATGATGTAATTATTGAACATGAGCTAGTTGTTCTTTAATTATTGAGGTGTTGTGCATATATTGATCACTGATGTGCCTGACTTGTATGGATGCCTGTAGATGAATGACACTTGACCTGTCATGTGCAATGTTCATTTTTCTCTATCACTAATTTTAACAGTTCATGAATGATTGATTACCATTGAGCTTTTGAAAATTGCTTCTCTTGTCATAATCTGCATTGGACTTACTTTTGGGTATTCGTTGATCTCATTGTTATATGGCAGCCCATAATTATTCTTGACCCTTCTAGAGACTATAAGTGCATCTTCTAGGAGATCACTACCTATATAATGTTGTTTTGTTAATTGTCCCTCTTGTTCTACTATAGGGTTGTTACCATGAAAGTTTGACTATTCTTCTGCAGAGCGATCATGCCTTCTTTCTTCATTACTATTATAGCATTTTGAAATATTGATCCATTACAGAATGATGAGGAATAATTTATTTAAGAAAACACTCATATTTTTTAACATCCTCAAACCTTATGATCTGCTTGTTGACCACCATTGTGAATTCTTGAAAAAGTTAACATAGATTGCAGCTATGGGTTTATGACTTGAACACCACAAAATTTACTTCATGTTGTTGCTTGATAACAATACTTTTGAATGATCATGTTGTTTTATGCTCTCTTCACTGTTTCAATGAGCAAGTACCTGTCATTGTCACATTATAATCGCAATCTACATTTCAAAAGTTATTTTTGTAGATTCCTGACATGGTAATCTGTGTTGAATACACTTAAGTGTACCTAAAAGGTTGTGCATAAATTATGAGTTGGGCTCAACCATTGTGGGAGCCACATTCCCACCACTCATTTTGTAATTAAACAAAACAAAGACATGATTACACCTATAGCTACACATCAAGCAAACAAGTTAGAAAAAACATGTATATTTTAGGTGTGTTTGATGACTCCAATAGTTTTTTGGGACATCTAAAATGTACACATAGCTTTTTTAATAATGATTGATTTTTTACATGGATAGGATGAATGTGTATATAGTGTTTGTAATGGAGCGGAATGGAGCTAAAAGGGACAGATGAAGCTCGGGACAACAGCAGGATAGAAAATCTCATCAAAACCAGTCATTCACAAGCAATGGCTAGTTACCTTCCTTCTATGCACATTCATTTCTTTTCTTTACTTATTCATGTATGATTTTTTTCATAATTTGTATTGAATAAGCAAAGGTTAGTCTCATGGCTTGTATGAGACAATGTACACTTATACATTCAATAAAGATTGCTTTGTTCTAAAAATATTAGAATCTTTCTTCTGTTACATGCATGTGTATGAATGCATTAATCTGTAATTGTATTTTTTTCTAGATTGTTCCATTTATACATTTGAATGTAATGAAGGAAAGTTCATAAAATGTACCTCATTTTCCTCAGTTTAAAATCAACAAGCTCTACCATAATTGAGCGAGTAGAAAAATTAGGTAACAATATCATATTATATTAGATTATAATATATTATATTATATTATATTATATTATATTGTATTATAATATATTATATTATATTATATTATATTATATTATACTATTATAATATAATATAATATAATATAATATAATATATTATAATATATTATAATATAATATAATTTAATGTATTATATTATATTATATTATATTATATTATATTATAGTATAATATAATATAGATATAGATATATTATATATAATATAATATATATATAATATAATATAATATATTATATTATATTATAATAATAAATTATAATATATTATAATACATTATAATATATAATATTATAATGTAATACATTATAATATATAATATTATAATGTAATACATTATAATATATAATATTATAATGTAATACATTATAATATAATATAATTTATTTTATTATATTAATACAATATAAATATATTATACTATATTATATTATATTATATTATATTATAATACATTATAATATAATATAATTTATTGTATTATATTATATTATAATACATTATAATATAATCTAATTTATTGTATTATATTATATTATAATACATTATAATATAATCTAATTTATTGTATTATATTATATTATAATATAATATAAATATATTACATTATGATATGAGATAATATAATATAGATATAGATATATTATAATATAATATAATATATTATATATTATATTATATTATATTACATTATATTATATTACATTACATTACATTATATTACATTACATTATATTATATTATATTATATTATATTATATAATATTATATTATATTATATAATATTATAATAAATTATAGTATATTACATTACATTACATTATATTATATTATATTATATTATATTATATTATAATACAATATATTATATTATTATAATATTATATTATATTATAATATATATATCATATTATATTATATTATAATATATATATATTATATTAAATATATATATATATATATATATATATTATAATATATATATATATATTATATATTATATATATATTATTATAATAATTATAATATATTATATTATATTATACTATATTATATTATATTATACTATATTATATTATATTATACTATATTATACTATATTATATTATATTATACTATATTATACTATATTATATTATATTATACTATATTATATTATATTCGGATATAATATAATTCTAAGCTATTTTCCTAATCCATCGTCACAAATGAATAACAATTTACAACTTTGCTTTAGGGCTACAACCCAAGGAAGCTACTACTCCTTATAAAGAGATTTTAGGGTCACTCCCAAGGAACCTACAACTCCCTATAGATTTTGTTTTAGGGATACAACCCAGGGAAGAAAATACTCTTTGAACTAAGAAAAAAATCATAAAAGATAGTAGCATGGCTGTCCTTCTACTATCTCAATTTGAAAATTAGGCCCAATCCTTTTGATGATTGCAATTTTTTTTCCTTCTCTTTTAATGATTTCAATTCTACTTTGACAACACTTCTGCAACTTCTTCAAATGTATTCTCTACAGCTTACTAGCTCACTACTTTCAGCCTTCAAGAAGTTTTGTTTTTGGCTCACTGCCTTGAGAAAATAATTAGGCACACTCTTCACTCCTCTTTTGTCATAGAGATATGATTAGATTGAATCTTTACATGATCATTCACGTCTGCTCTTTCTCTTGCAATCACTTGCATAAACATCATAATGCGTTACACATCCTTGACTTCTCTACTTGACACATGACCTAGATCAACCAGGTTTACAATGTATACATGTATTACATTGATTGCATTACCTATGTTGGCCTACAATTTAAGGAATATTAAATTTACAAGTTGGCCAAAGATCAAACAACATGAAATGTGTAGAGGGAAAGACCCAAATAGACTACACACAGTACCAGGAAGAGGAATACGCTTTGTGAATTCCAACACATGCTTGACCTAGTCCTAAACATTCTTCACAAGTACGGTCTTCAATAAACAACATCTGCATGCTTCACAAATTAAAACTAGGTCAACTTTAAGCAATAAAACATGAAACTTGTAGCATGTTGGCTATTACAAAATTGGGACTAGTTACACATAAATGATTAAACATTACTTGTGCTTCTTCCAAATGAGTTAGCATGACCCATACAACACCTTCATTTTGGACCAAAACCTATTCCAGAGAAAATAGAAAACACCTTGCAAAGCAACAGAAAACAATACATGCTACTCAAGAACACTCTCAACCAACCATTTCACAACTTCATGCAGCAACAAGTTTGCACAAGCCAACAATCATTAAAACTAGCCACCGGACAACATGGTCCTGCACTGTGTTACATGTAACTTTCTTTGTGGAAGGACTAATGATATCAAACTTTGGATATAACACCTTCACAAAAAACTCAACTTAACTTCTAAACCACACAACCATATATCTGCAAATACAGAGGAATACAAAGCCAAACTTTGCACATCTATGAGAGCATCCTCACAGAACCAACACAGTCTAAAAAATTGTCACATCCAAAACACCTTTTATGTAACTCAAATGATTTGAACCTTGGATCACACATGCCTTGACAACATTTAAATATATCTACTAAGTCATAGGAGAATAACATCAATAGCGGAGAAATGTAGAGCATTTCTCAAAGACTCTGGCAACCAAACAGCTAGACTGCAACACTAACAACCAAATGACAACAATCTCAAACATACTTTTGACATCAATGGCAACCAAATTGCAACAATCTCTCCCTTTGGAATTGATGAAAAAACCATTCTAATGTGCACCCTTTATCCCCCTTTGACATCAAGGACAAAGGGAAAAGGGACTTTCTCTCCCCCTTACAAGTACGATTTCTCTTCTTCTTGATGCAACAACCACTACCTGCTCCACCTGAGAGGTAGCCACCTTCAGTACAAGAATAATGATATGGCTTGAATTACTCCCCCTAGATAGATGCACCAACTATGTATCTAGCAAGAAGGATGGGAAATTACCCCTAACTTCTATTAGAGATACTCAAATGTATCCTTTGTAAGTGCCTTTGTGAAAATATTTGCAATCTAATCCTTTGTAGAAACATACTTCAATTTAAACATTTTTATTCACAACCTTCTCTCTCACAAAGTGATACTTGATTGATATGTGATTGGTTCTAGAATGCATCACTCGATTCTTGGAAATATTGATAGCACTTGTGTTATCACATAGACTAGGAATAGGCTCATCATACTGTATCTTGACATCTTTCAATGTTTGTTTCAAAACACTTGAGTACAACAAGATGTTGCAACAATATACTCTGCTTCTACACTTGATAAAGAAACTGAATCTTGTTTCTTACTATGCCATGAAACCAATATGCTTCCTAAGAAGAAAGCACCACCACTGGTACTTCTATCATCAACAAAATAGCCTAATCAACATTAGTATAAGCACTCAGATCAAATTCATTACCTTTCAGATACCAAAAGCCATAATCCATAATACTCTTCAAATATCTAAAGATTCTTTTGACTTCCTACACATGAGTTTCTTTAGGATTAGATTGAAATCTTGCAACTAAACATACCACATGCATGATATTAGGTCTTGAACCAGCCAAGTACAATAGACTACCAATCATAGATCTATATAGCTTTTGATCAGCCAAGGGAGGCTCCTCATCTTTACTCATATGACAACCAGTAACCATGGGAGTACTAACTGGTTTACAACCCTCCATGCCAAACTTCTTCAACATTTCTTTGACATACTTTGCTTAAGAAATAGAAATACCATCATTCAGCTAAGAAATTTGAAGAACATGAAAGAAAGATAATTCACCAATCATAGACATCTCAAATTCTTTATGCATCTCTTCAGAAAACTTCTTGTAGATCTCATCATTTCCACCAAAGATTATGTCATCAACATATACAACTACTATCAAAATTATTTCATCCTCAATTTTGAAATAGAAATTACTATTTGTGGTACCTTTCTTCAATCCTTGTTGAAGCAATTACTTATCCAACCTTGTATATCAATCCCTAGGAGCTTGTTTCAAACCATGCAATGCCTTTTTGAGTTTTCACACCATGTTTTGTTATTTTGATAACCAAAATCCATCAAGTTATTCTATGTACACCTCTTCTTCCAAATATTCATTTAGGAAATTTGACTTGACATCCATTTGATAAACCTTGAAGTCCTTGTAGGAAAAAAAGGCAAGAAACATCTTAATTACCTCCATCCTTGCAACTAAAGTAAATATATCCTCAAAATCAATTCCTTCTACCTGTAAATAACCTTTACATTCCAGTCTAGTTTTGTTTCTTACAATTTTTCCTTCCTCATTCAATTTATTCTTAAAAACCCACTTTGTTCCTATGACATTTTTGTCTGTAGACCTTGAAACCAATTCCCAAGTTTGATTCTTCTCAATTTGATTCAATTCTTCTTCCATTTCTTGTATTCATCCTTCATCCTTGTTGGCATCAACAAAATTTTTAGGTTCTATCTTTGATAACAAAAAAAATTACTTGTTCACTTGCCTTTGCAAGCCTTCTTTTGGTTTGTACTCCTTCATTCTTGTCACCAATGATCTAATATTTTGAATGGTTTCTTTGAACATCCTTCGTAGGAGTCTTACTATGCTTTTCTATTGTTTCTTCTTTCTCTTCACCTTCCTCTTCTTCATCTGAGAAAGGAGGTGCATCAGATCCATAGCCCTCAATTTCATTCATATTATGATGTAGATATTTATCAACCTTAACACTTGTACTTTCAACTATTCTTCCCAATATTTTGTTGTAGCATCTACATGTTTTACCCTGAGATGAATATCCCAAAAATATGCATTCATCATCTCTTGAATCAAACTTCCCCAAGACATTAATCTCTTCTAATATAACATTTGTTTCTAAAAACTCTAAAATACTTGACAGTTGCAAGTCCTGCATACCATAACTCATAATGAGTCTTAGTGTTGTTCATTCTTAACAATATTTATTTACAATATATACTACAGTGTGAACTACTTCTCTCAAATAAACATTAGGTATATTTTCTTCCATCAACATGGTCCTTTCCATCGCTTGAATAGTCCTATTTTTTCTTTCCAAAACCCCATTCTTTTTAGGAGTTCTAACATCAGATAGATGCCTTTTTATCCCATATTTTTAACAAAAGTCTTTGAACTCATTTGAAGTGAACTCACCTCCTCATCAGACCTCAAACATTTGGTCTTTGCATTCATTTCATTCTCAACCATTGATTTGAAAGTATTGAATCTACTAAAAGCATCATATTTATCTTTCAAGAATGTAACACATGTCTTCCTAAAGAAATCATCAATAAAATCATGAAATACCTTTCTCCTTTCAAAATTTTTATTCTGGTAGGTCCACACAAATCAATATACACTAACTCCAAAGGTCTACAAGAAGAATATTCTTTAGAATTGAAACTTGTTTGCTTACCAAACTAACATTCCTTACACATTGTACTTGTAGGCTTGATTATCTTGGGAATATATCTCTTACTATATGCAATGATTTAATCTTCACAATATTGCCAAGGTTCATGTGTCCCATTCTCCTATAAACTTTCTCTTATTCTCCTATGCCACAACCAACATTCACTTGCTTGTCCTAGAATACAAGTTATCCCATTGACATCCCTTAGACTGTATATGTCACCACTTTTCCTAGAACCTTTTGCAACTAATGTCTAGACTTTTGTTTTTTGATTTCACATCCACTTTTATTGAATAAGAGATTTTAACCATTTCTACACATTTGAATCACACTAAGAATATTGTGTTAGAGACCTTTGGAATAAAGAACATTCTCTATTCTACTCTTTCCATCAATACTTATTGAACCTTTTCCATATATTTTCCCTAAAGTATCATCACAAAGCTTGACTATGCCTCCATTTCATTTCACAAGTTTGATCAACTTGTTCTTACCTCATGTCATGTGGTTGGAACAACCACTAAGGTGGTTGTTCCAACCAAATGAAAAGAGATAAGATCAAGTTTATAAGAGAATGGGACGCATCAACTTTGACAATATTGTGAAGATCAACTCATTTCATGTGGTAGAGATATGCCTAAGATAATCAAGCCTACAAGTATAGTGTGCAAGGAATGTCAGTTTGGTAAGTAAACAAGTTTCAAGTCTAAAGAATATTCTTCTTATAGACCTTTGGAGCTAGTACATGCTAATTTACACAGACCTACCAAAACAAAAAGTTTGAAAGGAGAAATGTATTTCATGTTTTTTATTGATGATTTCTCTGGGATGACATGGGTTATATTCTTGAAAGATAAATATAATTCTTTAGTAGATTCAATATTTTCAAATAAATTGTTGAGAATGAAATAAATGAAAATATCAAATGTTCGAGATCTAATAGAGGAGGTGAGTTCACTTCAAATGAGTTCAATGTCTTTTATGAAAAAACAGGGATAAAGAGGTATCTATCTATTGTTATAAATCCTCAATGGGATGGGGTTGTGGAAAGAAAAATAGAATTGTTAAAAAGATGGCAAGGACCATGTTGATGGAAGTAAATATGCCTGATGTTTATTGGAGAGAAGCAGTTCATATTGCAATATATATTCCTAATAGAGGATTGTTAAGATTGGACATCACTAACAGTCCTTATGAGTTATGATATGGAGGACCTGCAACTATCAAGTATTTTAGAGTCTTTGGAAGCAAATTTTATATTAGAAGAGATGAAGATGTCTTTGGGAAGTTTGATTCAAGAGATGATGAAGGTATCTTTCTAAGATATTCATCTTAGATTAAAACATACAAATGCTACAATAAAATATTGGGAAGAATAGTTGAAAGTACAAATGTTAAGGTTGACAAATGTCTACATCATAATATGAATGAAATTGATGGCTACGGATCTAATGCACCTCCTTGGTCAGATGAAGAAGAAGAAGGTAAAGAGAAAGAAGAAACAATGGAAAAGCACAGTATGACTCCTATGAAGTATGTTCAAAGAAACCATCAAAAGATCAAATCATTGGTGACAAGAATGAAGGAGTGATGACCAAAAGAAGGCTTGCAAAAGCAAGTGAACAAGTAAACTTTTGTTTTTTATCAAAGATAGAACCTAAAACTTTTGTTGATTCTAGAAAGGATGAAGGATGGATACAAGCAATGGATGAAGATTCAAATCAGATTGAAAAGAATTAGACTTGGGAATTGGTTCCAAGGTCTACAAAAAAAAAATGTGATAAGAACAAAGTGGGTTTTTAGGAATAAATTGAATGAGGAAGGAAAAGTTGTAAGAAACAAAGCTAGATTGGTATGTAAAGACTATTCATAGGTGGAAGGAATTTATTTTGAGAAAACATTTTCTCTAGTTGCAAGGATGGAGGAAATTCATATGTTTCTTTCCTTTTTTGCCTACAAGGACTTCAAGGTTTATCAAATGGATGTCAAGTCAGCTTTCCTAAATGGATATTTGAAAGAAAATTTGTACATAGAACAACCTGATGGATTTTGATTATCAAAAGAACCAAACATGGTGTACAAACACAAAATGGCATTGTATGGTCTAAAACAATCTCCTAGGGCTTGGTATGTAAGGTTGGATAAGTACCTTCTTCGATAAAGATTCAAGAAAAGTACCATAGATAGTAATCTATATTTCAAAATTGAGGATGAAAAAATTTTGATAGTAGTTGTATATAATGATGACATAATCTTTGGTTGAAATGATGAGATCTGCAAGAAGTTTTTTGAAGATGCATAAATAATTTGAGATGTCTATGATTGGTGAGATATTTATTTCTTGGTATTTGAATTGCTCAGTTGAATGATGGTATTTTTATTTCTCAAGCAAAGTATGTCAACGAAATGTTGAAGAAGTTTGGCATGGAGGATTGTAAGCTAGTTAGTACTTCCATGGTTACTGGTTTTCATTTGAGTAAAGATGATGAGTCTCCCTTGGCTAATTAGAAGCTATATAGATCTATGATTTGTAGTTTGTTGTACTTAACCGGTTCAAGACCTGAGATCATGCATGTGGTATGTCTAGTTGCAAAATTTTAAGCTAATCCTAAATAAATTCATGTGAAGGCAGTCAAAAGAATCTTCAGATATTTGAAGAGTACTATAGATTATGGCTTATGGTATCCAAAAGGTAATGACTTTGATCTAAGTGCTTATATTGATGTTGATTGGGTTGGTTTTGTTGATGATAGAAGTACTAGTGGTGGTGCTTTCTTCTTAGGAATCAAATTGGTTTCATTATATAGTAAGAAACAAGAATCAGTTTCTTTATCAATTGCAAAAGAAGAGTATATTGTTGTAGCATCTTGTTGTAAGAGTCAAGTATTGTAGATGAAGTAAACATTGAAAGATATCAAGATAGAGTATGATGAGCCTATTTGTATTCTATGTGATTACACAAGTTCTATCAATATTTCCAAGAATCCAGTGATGCATTATAGAACCAAGCACATATCAATCGTCACTTTTTGAGAGAGAAAGTTAAAAATAAAGAAGTGAAGTTGAAGTATGTTTAACTAGAAAGGGTCAGATTGCGGATATTTTTACAAAGGCACTTGCAAAGGATGCATTTGAATATCTCTAGTAGAAGTTAGCGGTAATTGTCCCTCCTTGCAAGAGGTATAGTTTGTGCATCTATCCAAGGGGAGTAATTCATGCCTTATCCTTATTATTAAACCAAAGGTGGCTACCTCTCAAGGGGAGCAGTAAGTGCTTGTTGCTTCAAGAAGAAGAGAAATTGTACTTGTAAGGGGGAGAGAAAGTCCCTTTTCCCTTTTTCCTTGATGTCAAAGGGAGAGAAAGTGTACACACCAGATTGGTTTTACCATCAATGCCAATGGGAGAGATTGTTTCAATTTGGTTGTCATTTATGTCAAAAGTATGTTTGAGATTGTTGTAGATTGGTTGTTAGCGTTGCAGTCTAGTTGTTTGGTTGCTAAAGTCTCTAAGAAATGCTATGCATTTCTCTATTATTGATGTTATGCCTTACAGCTTATAAGATAGATTTATATGTTTTTCAATTCATGTTTGATCCAAGGTTTAGATCATTTGAGTTACATAAAATGTGTTTTGGATGTGACAATTTAAAGACTATGTTGGTTCTATGAGGATTCTCACAGAGGTGCAAAGTTTGTATTCCTCAGCATTTATAGATATGGTTGTGTGGTTTATAATTTTATTTCAGTGTGTTGTGAAGGTTTTATACCCAAAGTTTCATATAATTATTCCTTCAGCAAAGAAATTTATATGTAATATAGTGTAGGACTATGTTGTTTGGTGGCTAGTTTTAATGTTTGTTGGCTTGCACAAAATTTTTGTTGCATGAAGTTGTGAAATGGTTGGTTGAGAGTGTTATTGAGTATCATGTGTTGGTTTATGTTTCTCTACAAGGTGTTTTACTTTTTCTCTGGGGCAGGTTGTGGTCTGGAATGAAGGTGTTGTTGGGTTATGTTTTTGCCTAGCCGATTGAGGTATGTTGAGGGTGTGTGCCACAAGTTTCAAATTATATAGAGTTCAAGGAGTGCTTGAAGGTGTTGTGTGGGTCATGCTGACTCATCTGGAAGAAGCATAACTAATGTTTAATCATTCATGTGTAGTTACAATTTTGTAATAGCTGACATGCTACAAGTTTCATGTTTCCTTGCTTAAGTTCGACCTAATTTGAATTTGTGAAGAATGAAGATGTTGTTTATTGAAGACTGAAGTTGTGAAGAATGTTTAGGACTAGGTTGGGCATGTGTTGGAATCTATAAGGTGTGTTCCTCTTCCTAGTGTTATTTCTATTCTGTTTGGGTCTTTCCCTCTACACATTTCATGTTGTTGTTTGATCATTGGCCGACTTATAATTATAATATTCCTTGTAGGTCGACATAGGTAATGTAATCAATGTAATATCATGTATAAATTGTAAACCCAATTGATCTAGGTAGTGTTTCGAGTAGAAAAGTTAAGGATATGTAATGCATTATGATGTTTATGTAAGCGACTAAAAGAGAAAGAGCAGAAGTGAACAATCCTATATGGATTCAATCTGATCATATCTTTGTGACAAAAGAGAAGTGAAGAGTGTGCCTAACTGTTTGCTAAACAAAGTGAGCTAAAAGAAAAACTTATTGAAGGTTGAAAGCAGTGATCTAGTAAGATGTAAAGAAGACATTTGAAGAAGTTGCAGAAGTGTTTTCAAAGAAAAATTGCAATCATCAAAAGAGAAGGGAAAAAAATTCAATCATCAAAAGGATTGAGCCTAATTGTCAAATTTAGATAGTAGAAGGACTGTCATGTTGTAATCTTTTTTGAGTTTGTTCTTAGTTCAGGGAGTATTTGCTTCATTGGATTGTAGCCCTAAAATAAAGTTTACAGGAAGTTGTAGCTTCCTTGGGAGTGATCCTAAAACCTCTTTATAGGGAGTAGTAGTTTCCTTTGGTTGTAGCCCTAAAACAAAGTTGTAAATTGTTATTCATTTATGAGGCTAGATTAGGACAATAGCTTCTAGTAGCATATTTCACTGTGGTTTTTCCCCTCATAAATTTTCCACATATATCTAGCATTGTGTGGTGTTGTGCATTGTGTTTATCTTTCATGTTTTTGCCTATGTGGTAGAGTTTGAAGTTTCTTTTGTTTTGAAACTTTTGAGATTTGATAGAATGTTGATTTTCCCCCCTCTTAGTATTCTGATGTGTGTTCAACAATTGATATCAAAGCTTGGTTCCTTAGAAGAAGTTTAACAACTTGAGGAAGATTCAGAATGGCACAAGCAGGATCTCACAAGGTGCTTAGGTTTGATGGAACAAATTTCACTTTCTAGAGATTCTAGATGGAAACCCATATGACCTCTTTAGGGTTTGGTGTTTGGAAGTCTATGAAAGGCGGATATACTATTCTTGCTACTCCTCCAACTAATTTGGCTGAGATCAAGGCTTATGAGAACAATGGAAAGCAAAGAATGCTATCTTGAGTGGGTTATCAGATTGTGACCTTGTAAAAGTAATGAACTACAAGTCAGCAAAGGAGGACTAGGATAAGCTTAGTAGCATCTATGAAGGAGACATCAAAGTAAAGCAAGATAAGTTGCAGATCTACAAAAGCAAGTTTGAGAACTTGAAAATGTCAAAGGATGAAGATATTGCAGGATATGTACTCTAAGTAGATGAAGTATTCAATGCAATCAAATGACTTGGTGATGATCTTGAAGAATATGTGGTGGTCAAAAATGTACTAAGATCTCTTCCTAAAACTTATAGTTCTAAAGTATCTTCTATTGAGGAAGCTAAGGATATGGATAAACTTTCAACAGATCAATTATATGGTGCCCTTATTGCATTTGAAATGAGAGATTTTGATAAAGAAGGTCCAAACAAGGAAGTTTCTTTCAAAGCTAGTAAAAAGGAAATATATGAAGAATCTAATCTAGATACTGACACTGGATTACGGAAACTTGTTATCTTTAGCTTGATTTGACTTTAAGACCTACAAGAATTAGTACTCGCAAAAAAAATGTGTGCATACTCATAAAACACATGACATGATGCTTGAATGATGAAATGTTGCAATAATTCTATAAATCTACTCTCGACAACTCTTGAAATGATTTTTGAAGTATAATAATTACTCTCCAATATTGCTTAACAATTCTTCTCCTTAATTAAAATTATGAAAATACTATGTATTTATATGCAATTAATCTAATTTTCCAAAAATTAAATCCCAATAGTTGACAATTAGGATTTGAATTTCAAATAATAAATTACTATCATTGACATTTAAATTTGGGGCCATTTTAAGAGGTCAAAAGCATCAAGCCCCACTTTTTTAGGATCCAAAGTGTCAGGAAAAAAATATTAAATGCATACTTAGGTCTTGCATATTTGATTTTCTGCTAAATGATAAAATGCACCGCGTAATGTATAATTTAAAAAATTAGGTGCATAATTAGGTCCACACACATATGAGAGCAAAATCTAGTGTGAAATTTTCAAGGGTGATAGTTTACGACACTACATTTGTAATATCATAGTTATCAAACTAAATAATATTTTCACTCGACACTTATAACTAAAAAATTCTTATAATTGTAGATACCAACATGCTAGATTACTGACCATATCATAATATGTTCTTTGGTATGATTAAAAAATATAGGGAGCTCATGTTTAAAACTTGTCCAATAATCTTATACTTAGACTTATTAAACAAAACATCATATCATATACCATTGTCATAGTATTTAAAACTATTGAGAAAATGTGTCTCAACCTTGCAATTACATAAGGTACTATTGATACATAAGGTACTGTTTAGCCAATGACAATGATGGGGGGCGTGGTGGGGATCCCCCCCCACAAGGGGTCCCTAGCTAGGGTCCAAGGGAAGTGTGCCTTGGTGGGGGCTCAGGGGTAGCACCCTCGAAAGGAAAATTTATTTATATTTTATTATTGTAAATATGTATCGTTCATCATTATGTTTAATATCTAATGGCCAATATTTTATTAGCTTGACTTGCCCTAGAAGGAAACCCTATTTTATGATGGTGTTGTATTATGACTGTGTATTGCAATGGATTCTGAGATTCCGATTTCGTCTGTGTTGCCTCTAGATCTCTAAGGGGTGATACTCCTGTGAGAAGCTTGCTCTACAAGTATATTGTAATCTTTGTGATTTCTGAATAATATATTGGGTGGCTTTTGGAGTGTGGGCTTTTTCTCCCAAAAGGGTTTTCCCCACATAAATCATTGTGTTGTGGTATGCATGATATTTGTGCTTATTTCTATTTAATTTTTTGTAATTATTAAAGATCTATAAAAATTTTGCATTATTCTCCTCTCAAGATAAGTGTAGAAAGTTGTTCTACTACCTTAGATTCCTTACAAGAAGTATCAGAACCTGATCACCTTTGGTTTCAGTTGTGGGTTGTTGGGTTTTTTGAACTAATCCATATTTGAATGGGAGCTTGTGCAGAAGACATTTGTGATCTTCTTGCAAGAATTTTCTGATGGAAAGTTCATCAGGGAGAATAGAGATGGATAAATTTTCTAGAAATAATTTTTAAATGTGGATGTTGAAGATGGGGGATTTGTTGATAGATCAAGATCTATGGTATGTTGTTGATGAGAATGTTTCAAGGCCTGTAAATCCTACCCAAGTTGCTCAATATGATGTTATGGATCGTAAAGTCAAGGGTCTAATCAGATTGTGCTTGGAAGACTCTATTTTAATCAATGTCCATTAAGAGACCTCTACACAGAAACCATGGAAGGAGCTTTGTGAGATGTATCAATCCAAATATTTAGTGAACAATATTTTCTTGAGGAAGAAATTGTATTCCTTGAGAATGGAAGAGGGTGGATGAATTATAGAGCACCTAGAGGCATTCAATATATTGGTGGCTCAATTGGCATCAATTGGTGTCAAAATGGATGAGGAAGAGAAATGTCAGATTATGCTTTGTTCTTTGCCTGATTCATGGGATTCTCTTATTATGGCTATTGGGAGTGCTTCTATTATATTGAAGATTGAAGATGTGGTGGGTTCCTTGCTTTCTAAAGAGATGAGGAAGGTATTCATCAATGCCAAGGAGGCCCTGAATGTTTGTGGAAGACATAAGGAAAAAGGAAAGAAGAATGAGAAGCATCACAAATCCAAGTCCAAGGGGAGATCTAAGTCTCTTGGAAAGTCCAAAGTTATTTGTTGGAACTGTGGTAAGCGTAGACATGTTCGTAAGAACTGCAAAGAAGAAAAAAAGAACAAAAATAAGAAATTTAATTTTGATTATAATTCCAAGAAGGAAGATGGTGATGCATTCATTGCATCTTTGGCAACTCGTGCAGGTAATGATGCATGGTTAATTGACTCAAGTGCATCTTTCCATATGACCTTTAATAGAGATTGGTTTTCTAAATATGAATAATTTGATGGAGGTAAGGTGTACTTGGGTGATGATGCTCATTTAAACATTGTTGGTCATGGTAAAGTTAGAATCAGGTTTCTTGATGGTAGAATAAGAAGGATTAATGGTGTGTTGCATATCCCTGGTTTAGCATGAAATTTGTTATCTGTGAGAAAACTAATAGATGCAAGTGTACAGGTAGTATCTTCTGATGCAAGATGCAAGATGATCAAAAGTGCTATGGTGATTTCTAAAGGTGTAAAATATGGCACATTGTATAAGCTTGATGCATGCACTATTGAGTTCAATAGTACTTTTGTGAAAAGCAAGTCTGTCGAAAAAGTGAGGGTTTCACCTTCAACAGATGGTCATGGATTTTGGGTACCCAAGGGTGCTCTTTCTTCTGAATCAAAGTTACCTGCAGAGAAAACTATGTTATGGCACCAGAGACTTGGCCACATTAGAGAAAAGGGTCTAAGGACCTTGAAAAATAAAAACCTCATTGAAGTTTTGTCTGATTGTAATCTTGAATTTGATTTCTGTGAGAACTGCATTTATGAAAAACAAAACCGTGTTTATTTTACTTGAGTTCTCATAAATGTTGTGGTGTATTGGATCTTATTCATTTTGACGTGTTTGGTCCTATAGATGTTCCTTCAATTGGTAAATCCACATATTATATTTTATTTATTGATGATTATAGTAGGACATGGGTATATTTTATAAAGAGTAAATATAAATTTTTTAGTCGATTTAAAGAATTTAAAACAATGGTTGAGTTGCAGACTAGAAAGAAAATAAAATGTTTGAGGACTAATAATGGTGGTGAATTTTTCTCGAATGATTTTGATAGATTCTATAAAGATTGTGGTATTCATAGACAAAAGACAACTCCATATTCTCTACAACAGAATGGGGTTGCAAAAAGAATAAATAGGACATTGATGGGGAAGGCTAGGAGTATGTTGAGTGGTGATGGTATAGATCAAAGGTTTTGGGTTGAAGTTGTTGACACTACTTGTTACCTAATTAACAGGTCTCCTACATCAGCTCTTGTTTATAAGACATCTATAGAGGCATGGTCGGGCCACAATCCTTCATTAAGACATCTTAGAGATTTTGGTTGTGAGGCATATGAATAGGTGCCAAAGGAGAAGTGAAAAAAGTTGGAGAAAAAGGTTGTGAAATGTATCTTCATCAGATATAGTTATGGTGTGAAAGGATACAAGATTTGGGATCCTATTGCGCAGAAGGTAATACATAGTAGAAGTGTTATTTTTAGAGAAACTAAGCCTTCTTCTATTACATTGTAGCCAAAAAAAAGTAAACAAGAAGATGTGATTCAATTTCTTTCTGCACTTGAGAATGTTGAATCAAGACCCATGGATAGACAAGAAGTTAAGGAGAGCTCTTCTAGCTCTAAATCTTCAAAAGAGGACGAAGAACCTTCAACTCAGCTTATTCGTAGGTCTACAAGGAACAAACAGCCACCTGAAAGGTATTCACTTGATGATTGGAGATGTATTTTTTCTTTGAATACTAACATGGATGAACCCAGATTAGTAGAAGAGGCATTAGGTGTGAATGATGCAAAATCTTGGAAGATTTCTATCGATGAAGAAATGACAGCTTTGAAAAAGAATGATACATGGGATTTTGTACCATTTCCTGAAGGACAAAAACCTATTGGTTGCAAATGGGTTTTCAATATTTAGATTGGTTCATATGGAAGTATTGAGCAATACAAAGCAAGGTTGGTTGTAAAAGGTTACTCTCAAGTTGAGGGTGTTGATTATAGTGAGATATTTTCTCATGTTGCAAAAATGACATCCATTAGATTTTTTCTTTCTATTGATGTTGCTTATGATTTAGAGGTTGATCAAATGGATGTGAAAATTGTTTTCCTTCATGGTGACTTGGATGAGGATATTTATATGACACAGCCAGAGCACTACGTGGTGAAAGGTAAAAGTAAGTTGGTTTGCAAATTGAAGAAATCTTTGTATGGTTTAAAATAGAGTCCTAGGATGTCGTACCAGAAATTTGATACATATGTGTTGAGTTTGGGATTTGAGCGTTCTAAATCAAATCATTGCATTTATTATAAAATTGATGTCGATCATTTCCTATTTATTGCATTATATGTTGATGATATGTTATTCGTTGGTAAAGGGAAAGGTATGATTTTAGAACTGAAATCTCAACTTGCTGCTAAATTTGAAATGAAAGATCTGAGTGCAGCTAAACACATTCTTGGGATGGAAATTAGAAGAGATAGAGTGAACATAAATCTATGGCTTGGCCAAATTAAGTATGTCAATTCAATTTTATAGAGGTTTGATATGCAAGATTGTAGACCATTGTGTGTTCCTATTTTGGGTAGAACAAAGTTATCTATTTTAGTTTGTCCAACATCCCCATCAAAGATGGAAGACATGAGCAAAGTTCCTTACCAGAGTGTAGTTGGAAGTTTGATGTATGCTATGGTTTGTACTAGACCAAACATTCTCCAAGCAGTGGGAGTTCTTTCCAGCTATATGTCTAAGCCTTGTAGAGTTCATTGGGATGCAGTTAAAAGGGTCTTTAGATATTTGTGTGGTACCTCAGATTATTCCTTATGTTATCACAGTAATATGAATGAAAACAAAATTTCCTTTGACATTCATGGTTATGTGGATTCAAACTAGGTAGGTAATGTTGATAGTAGAAGATCCACCATTGCTTATGTGTTAACTTTATTTGGTGGTGCAATTAGTTGGGTGAGTAAGCGATAGGTTGTGGTTGCTTTGTCCACTACTAAAGTAGAGTATATGGCAGCTACTTATGCTTGTAAACAAGCCATTTGGTTTAATAGACTATGTTTAGATATTTGAATAAAACAAGGTGCAGTGACAATTTATTGCAACAATCAGAATGTGATATGTCTAGACAAGAACCCAATATTTCATGCCAAGACCAAGCACATTGATGTATAGTATCATTTTGTTAGAGATATGGTCAAATATGGCAGGGTGAAGCTGGTTAAGGTAGAGATTTTAATGAATTTTGTCGATTATTTAACTAAGCTTGTGAGCACAAAGAAGTTCAGATGGTGCTCAGAGACTATGGGCCTTTCGGCCCTAGCAATTAAGAGATGGTGATGACACCCTTTTGTTGTCCTTGCAAGGTGTTTGGCAAGTGAGATATTTTTTGACAAAATGTGTCTCAACCTTGCAATTACATAAGGTATTTTCTAGCTGATGACAAGAGGGGGGTGTGGGAGGGACCCCCCCACAAGGGGTCCCCGGCTAGGGTCTAGGGGCAACATGCCTTGGTGGGGGCTCGGGGGTAGCGCCCCCAAAAGGAAAATTTTATTTATATTTTATTATTGTAAATATGGAGCGTTCATAATTATACCTCATACCTAACAGTCGATATTTTATTAGCTTGAATTTCCCTAGAAGGAAACCCTATTTTATGAGGGTTTTGTATTACAACTATGTATTGCAATGTATTTTGAGAGTCTGATTGCATCTATGTTGCCTCTGGATATCTAAGTGGTGATACTCCTATGAGAAGCTTTCTCTACAAGTGTATTGTAATCTTTGTGATTTCTGAATAATATATTGGGAGGCTTTTGGAGTGTGGGGTTTTTCTCCCAAAATGGTTTTCCCCACGTAAATCATTGTGTTGTGGTATGCATGATATTTGTGCTTATTTTTGTTTAATTTTTTGTAATTGTTAAAGATCTGTAAAATTTTTGCATTATTCTCCTCTTAATATTAGTGTAGGAAGTTGTTTCACTGCCATAGCTTTCTTACCAAAACTATTGTTTCAAGATAAATACATCATGTAAACTATAGTGCATTATCCAACAATAAGAAGGCATACAACAATAATTCATGCTCGAGAGTTTGGAAACAATGTATATGTTAGATCATCATGGGTCAATGCACCAATCTGTGACACAAAAAAGGTGCCACTTTTGCAAAAAAAGCTTGAAACTACTCTTTTTGTGCATGCCAAACTAGTTTTACATTTGGTGAGCACCAAATTTGGCACTCGACAAATGCAAAAAGTCCTTAAAAAAACAACCCTTTTCAATGCATTTTTCCAGCAACCTACACCTTGTTCTCCCAATTTTTTCTCTCTCAAGTAGCGCTTGCCAAAAGGAAATCAAATTTTGCTTGCAATTTTTCATGAGAATGTTGCCAAGACATCAAAGAGGTCGAAGAGATAGAAGAGGTATGTATTTCTATTTTTTTAATTTTGAATTTGAATTAGAATGTAGATTGAATAGGTTTTTTAAAAAAACTTTGTTTTAATTTCCATGGAATCAATCTCCACCTCAAAACATTGACAATTCATAATCACCCCCTCACAAAGAGCCTCCTGAACAAGAACAACCTCAAACCCCTTCATCAGTTCATAGGTATCCACAAGGAACCCAAGAAAATATCTTAAATCAAATCGAAAACAACAACAAAAAAGATTGAACAATTGATTGGAAGATTAACTGAGCATACTAAAACCCACCCTTATAGGTGAGGGATTTCCAAATTGTTGAAGACAATTTAATCAAATGTAGGAGAAATGAGTGAGAAAATTAATTTTTGGTTGAATAAGAGGGTGATCCCACAATAGTGGGTTACAATTACGTTGAGGAAGGGAAAATGCATTTTGGATGAGAAAAGACTTTAGGGGGGTTCGCTAGAGCCCCTTAAAGGGTTCGTTAGAAAGGGGGGTTTCTAGTGAACCCCCTTTAATGGGTTTTTCTTTTTAAATGTCATTTAAAGGGGGGTTTGCTAGAAGGGGGGTTCTAGAAATGCCCCCCCTCTTCTAGCAAAGGGAGGTTCACTAGAACCCCCTGTTTTGCCCTTCTCCCCCTCCTTTAACAATGTTTTGTAGAATTTTGTGTTTCTAGGATCAGGTTGAGGATGAAAATCAAGGCAACCTCACAGAACCAACTAGATGATGGTAGTCCAAGGAACAACCTATCCATCAAGTATAACTTTAATATATTTTTGTTTCATTATGTATTTTTTATTTTAGTTTAATTAAACATAGGTTTTTCATCTAAAATCAAGCTCTTTGTTCTGCACATGTGCAAAAATAGCATATTATCAAAAAAAATCTAAAAAATATATATGCACTAGATGTTGATGTCCTTGATCCAACAAAAAAAAATTAATTTTGATACATACAAAAAAGGTTATGTGTTAGCAAGTAAGTGTGTGTCTAAATTGTAACTAGTTTGACTTCAAAACTTAATTAAGAAAAAATATACAATAAAACACTATGAAACCAAATGAAATGCATGTACTAGATATCATAGTTATGAATCTAAATTCAAAAAAAAAAAGAATTTTATCCTTCATAGAAAAAAAGTTATGTGTTAGCAAGTACACATCACTCTTTAAAAATGGTGTTTATTGTTAAAAACTAGTTTTTGAAGGAGATGGAAAAAGAAATGCAATTTTATTCCAAAAAATTTAAAAATATATATATATTTAGAATCTACATAAAAAATTTCATAAATCACTAATTTGCATCATCTTCAAATTCATCATGGTTTAGTAGTTATAGGTGCCCGAAAGTGAAGATTTAGTTTAAAAAAATCAATTCAATGTCAAGTTTGGCCAAAAAGTGTAACCCACTATTGTGGGATCACCCAAGAGGGATGAATTAAAACAATTTTATTCTAGTGGTCTTTCATATGCAAATGTGAAAAAAAAAATTAGCAAAGCTAACTTGTGTGCCCTATTTACAAACCCGAGAACCAACGCACCTTTATCACATGCATGCAGGAGGTTCCCCATCCATTGGTGCCACCATGAATTAATAAAAAATAATATTTTGGAGTAGTGGTGGATGGTTTTTTACCAACCTCCATGCAATAACCATTAGGTACCACAATATTTTTTGAGGAAATTCTATTTTGATTTTTTTCTTCAATAAGGTGTCAAATTATTTTGACATTTTAGACTTTCAGGGTAGAGGTGGGGGCTCCACACATGATAGACCAGGTGCACGATGTAATCCACAATTGGCACCGAGACCCTTGGCCAAGCCCATGGTGGAGCATGTCATTGTTCCTTCTATTGTGAAGGACAGTGTCAAGGTGGGCACACTAGAGTCGATTAGCTTGCTCACTCAAAGCATTGCATAGTGTGTGAGGCCTCCAGTAGAGCCTGATGTGGATGAAACTTCTAGGCTCAGAATTGCACCCCACCATGGTCACTCTTGCAGTGTTGTTTGCATGTATGATTATCAAAGTGCTCAAGATGCAGCTACATAGCCTACATCAGCTACAGAGTAGATGGTTATGGCAGATGCGCTGCTGAATGAAACATTCAACATTGATACTCATGTAAAATTCAGCAAGTTCATTTAATTTTGTTTATTAAATATTATTTTGAAATGTCAGAATAAGTAAATTAGAAGAATCAATATGATGAAAATTCAAGGTCAGGGTGTTCATGCTACATGCACCATTCCTTCAAACCCTTATTTTCAACATTGAGTCCACAAGTATGCAATTAGTATTAAAGAAATAATTATTTCATGTGAACAGTTGAATGTTATTTGAATGATTGTCTCGTAACATGCTTTGGATGTCAAATAGTTTGTTGATGGACCTTTGAGCTCCACACCTCACTATACAAGTCATCAAACAACTTTCACTCAAGTAACCTTTTTTCATTAATGGTGTTGTAAAAAAATGTTAGCTAGTTTTGGTAATTTTGAATGTACAAATCTAAAAAACTGATGAGAAACACAAACATTGGAGGAACGTGAAGTGGAGAATGAATGAGTCCAATTTGTGCAATTAAGAAATTGAAAGCTTGGAGTTGAAATTATTTCTTATTTTCCATCTCAATTTTATATTATATAGTTTGATAACTTTTGAATGATTATAAATTTATCTCATAAGAAGTATAGTTCAAGGTTGGAAGATATTTTGTTGGTAGCATGCCCATAGAACCTTAAAATTAATTTCTTCATCAACCATCAACCCTTAAACTGTAATACCTCAACCCTCAACCCTTAAATCATAATACCTCAACTCTCAACCCTTTACCCTCTACACTATACATTAAACCCTCAACCATAAAGACCTAGAGAGATGAGAGGGAAAGAGAAAGATAAAGTCTTGAGAGAGGGAGTTGGAGTGAGAACAAAAGAGAAAGACCTAAGAGGGAGAGAGAGAATGAGAGGGAGTGTGAGGGAGGGGGTTGGAGTGGGAGTAGTCTAGGTAGGGTAGATGAGTGGCAGGGAGTGAGACATGAGAGAGAGACTTGAGAGAGAGACTTGTGAGGGAGAGATACATTAATCTAGTTAGCATGGAGGGGAGAAACCTGAGAAAGGGAGAAGGGTTGGGAGGGATATTTTGAGGGAGAGGCCTGAGAGAGAGGGGGTTGGAGTCAAAGAGAGAGTAGTCTAGGTAGGGTGGGAGGAAGTGAGACTTGAGAGAGAGACTTGAGAAGGAGAGAGAGAGAGAGAGAGAGAGAGAGTGTGTATTATCTAGTTAGGGTGGGGGGAAGACCTGAGAGAGGGAGAGGGGTTGGGAGGGATATTTTGAGGGAGATACCTAAGAGAGATAGACGAGAGGTAGAGAGAAAGATAAAGACTAGAGAGAGGGAGGATGGAGTGAGAGAGAGAGAGAGAGAAATATTTGACAGGGGGAGAGAGAGAGGTGTGTGTGAGAGAGAGAGAGGGGGGCGGTTGGAGTGAGATTTGTCTAGGTAGGGTGGGAGAGAGTTAGACTTTAGAAAGAGAGTTATCTAGTTAGCATGGGGGGGAAGGAACCTAAAAGTGGTAGAAGGGGTGGGAGGGATATTTTGAGGTAGAGACCTAAGAGAGAGAGAGAGGGAGTGTGAGAGAGGTGGTTGGAGAGAGAGAGATTAGTCTAGGTAGGGTGGGAGGTAGTGAAACCTGAGAGAGAGAGAGAGAGAGTTGTCTAGTTAGGGTGGGGGGAAAGACCTAAGAGAGGGAGGGGGGCTAGGAGGGATATTTTGAGGGAGAAACCTGAGAGAGAGAGAGAGAGAGATGAGAGGGATAGAGAAAGATAAATATTTGAGAGAGGGAGATAGAATGAGAGAGAGAGAGAGACAGACTTGAGAGGGAGAGAGAGAGAGAGAGGGGGGGAGTGTCAGAGAGGGGGTTGGAGTGAGAGAGATTTGTTTAGGTAGGATGGGAGGGAGTGAGACCTGAGAGAGAGACTACTACATCGGAGAGATTTATCTAGTTATGATGGGAGGGAGAGACGAGGGATAAGGGGTGGGAGGGATATTTTAAGGGAGAGACCTAAGAGAGAGGGAGTGTGAGAGAGGGGGATAAAGTGAGAGACAGTAGTCTAGGTAGGGTGGGAGGGATATGGAGTGAGAGAGAGAGAGAGAGAGAGAGAGACCTAAGAGGGAGAGAGAGAGAGAGAGGGAGTGTGAGAGAGGGGGTTGGAGTGAGATTTTTCTAGGTAGGGTGGGAGGGAGGGAGACCTTAGAGAGAGACTACTACATCGAAGAAAAAGAGTTATCTAGTTAGGATGGGAGAGAGAGACCTGAGAGAGGGAGAAGGGGTGGGAGGGGTATTTTGAGGAAGAGACATGAGAGAGAGGGAGTGTGAGATGGGGGTTTGGAGTGAGAGATTAGTCTAGGTAGGGTGGAAGGGAGTGAGACTTGAGAGAGAGAGAGAGAGAGAGAAATTTGAGAGGGAGAGATAGTTATCTAGTTAGCATGGGGGAGAGAGATGTGAGAGAGGGAGAGGGGTTGGTAGGGATATTTTGAGGGAGAGACTTGAGAGAGAGGGAGTGGGAGACACCTGAGAGAGAGATCTAAGAGAGAGAGAGAGAGATGGGAGGGAGTTGGAGTGAGAGAGATAAAAGGACCTGAGAAGGGGAGAGAGAGAGAGAGAGAGAGAGAGAGAGAGAGAGGTGGTGTGAGAGAGGGGGTTGGAGTGAGAGAGAGTTGTCTAGGTGGGGTGGGAGGGAATGAAACCTAGGAGAGAGAGAGATACTTGAGAGGGAGAGAGAGTTATCTAGTTAGGGTGGGGGGGAGAGACCTAAGAGACGGAGAGGGGTTGGGGGGATATTTTGAGGGAGAGACTTGAGAGAGGAGTGGGAGACACCTAAGAGAGAAATGAGAGTGGGAGAGAAAGATAAAGACCTGAGAGAGGGAGTTTGAGAAAGAGCGAGAGAGAGAAACAACTGAGAGAGAGAGTGAGAGAGTGAGTGAGATAGGGGGTTGGAGTAAGAGAGAGTAGTCTGGGTAGGGTGGGAGGGATTGAGACCTAAGAGAGAGAGAGTACTACATCAGAGAAAGAGAGTTATCTATTTAGGAATATGGGAGGGAGAGACCTGAGAGAGGGAGAAGGGGTGAGAGGGATATTTTGAGGGAGAGACTTGAGGGAGAGGGGTGTGAGAGATTAGGTTGGAGTGATGGAGGGTAGTCTAGGTAGGGTGGGAGTGAGACCTAAGAGAGAGAGAGAGACTTGAGAGGGAGAGGGAGAGTTATCTAGTTAGCATGGGGGGGAGACCTAAGAGAGGGAGAAGGGGTGGGAGGGATATTTTGAGGGAGAGACCTGAGAGAGAGAGGGGTTGGAGGAGAGCATTCTAGGTAGGGTGGGGGTGGAGGACCTGCAGAGAGGAGACTTGAGGAGGGAGAGAGATTTTATCTAGTTAGGTGGGGAGAAGACCTGAGAGGAGAGTGGGGTTGGGAGGGATATTTTGAGGGAGAGGATCCAGAGAGATAGGATGAGAGGGAGAGGAGAGATAACACTGAGAGGGAGGATGGAGAGAGAGATACCTAAGAGGAAGAGGGAGAGGAGAGGAGAGGGAGAGAGAGAGAGAGAGGGAGTGGAAAGAGGGGTTTGAGGAGAGATTATCTTAGATGAGAGGGAGAGAGAAAGATGAGAGAGGGAGATGGAGAGAGAGATACCTAAGAGGAAGAGGGAGAGGGAGAGGGAGAGAGAGAGAGAGAGGGAGTGTGAAAGAGGGGTTTGGAGTGAGAGATTTGTCTAGGTAGGGTGGGAGGGAGTGAGACCTGAGATAAAGAGACTACTAGATCAGAGAAAGAGAGCTTACTGGACAGGGGTGAGACGGAGGGGAAAGGGAGTTAGTCTGGAGTGGAGAGAGAGAGAGAGAGGGAGAGACCTAAGAAATGGAGAAGGGGTGGGAAGGGTACTTTGAGGGAGAGACATGGGAGAGGGAGTGTCAGAGAGGGGGTTGGAGTGAGAGAGAGTGAGACCTAAGAGAGAGAGAGAGAGAGAGAGAGAGAGAGAGTTATCTAGTTAGCATGGGGGGAGAGATGTGAGAGAGGGAGAGGGGTTGGGATGGATATTTTGAGGGAGAGACCTAAGAGAGAGGGATTGGGAAACACCTGAGAGAGAGACCTGAGAGAGAGATATCTGAGAGAGAAAGAGAGAGATGAGAGGGAGAGAGATAAAGATAAAGACTTGAAATAGGGAGTTGGAGTGAGATAGAGAAAAATACCTGAGAGAGAGAGAGAGAGGTAGTGTGAGAGAGGGGGTTGGAGTGAGAGAGAGTTGTCTAGGTAAGGTGGGAGGGAGTGAAACCTGAGAGAGATTTGAGAGGGAGGGAGAGAGAGAGTTCTAGTTAGGGTGGGGGGAGAGACCTAAGAGATGGAGAGGGGTTGGGAGGGATATTTTGAGTTAGAGACTTGACAGAGAGAGGGAGTGGCAGGCACCTGAGAGAGAGAGAGAGGTGGTTGGAGTGATAGATTTGTCTAGGTAGGGTGAGAGGGAGTGGAACCTAAGAGAGAGAGACTACTATCGGAGAAAGAGTGTTGTCTAGTTAGTATGGGAGGGAGAGACCTCAAAGAGTGAGAAGGGGTGGGAGAGATATTTTGAGGGAGAGACCTGAGAGAGGGAGTGTGAGAGAGGAGGTTGGAGTGAGAGAGAGTAGTCTAGGTAGCGTGGGAGAGAGTGAGACCTAAGACAAAGAGACTTGAGAGAGAGAGAGAGAGTTATCTAGTTATGGTGGGGGGAGAGACCAGAGAGGGAGAGGAGTTGGGAGGGATATTTTGAGGGAGAGACCTGAGAGAGAGGGAGTGTGAGAGAGGGGGTTGGAGTGAGATTTTTTTCTAAGTAGGGTGGGAGGGAGTGATACCAGAGAGAGAGAGAGAGAGACTTGAGAGGGAGAGAGAGTTATCTAGCTAGGGTGAGGGGAGAGACCTAAGAGAGGGAGAGGGGGTGGAAGGGATATTTTGAGGGAGATCCCCTAGATAGAGGGAGAGAGAGAGGGAGTGGGAGACACTTGAGAGAAAGACTTGAGAGAGAGATACCTGAGAGGGAGAGAGACCTAAGAGAGAGAGAGAGAGAGGGAGTGGGAGAGACTTGAGAGAGAAACTTGTGAGGTAGAGAGAGTTATCTTGTTAGGGTGGGAGGGATAGATTTGAGAGAGGGAGAGGGGGTGCGAGAGATCCAAGAGACAGAGGGTGGGAGGCAGAGACTTGAGAGAGGGAAAGCGGTGCGAGAGATCCAAGAGACAGAGGGTGGAAGGGTTAGAGTGAGGGAGAGACTTGAGAGAGGGGACGAGAGGGATAGAGGGAGGAAGAGACCTAAGAGAGAGTTATCCTATACATTAAACCCTTTACCATATACCTTAAACCCTAAATATGGAAGACAAGGTAGAGAGTGTAGGAGAGACCTAAAGAGGATTGAGAGATCTAATGGGTATGTATTGGTTAAGAGGGAAGGAGGTAGAGAGGGAGTAAAAGGTAAAACCTCAACTATCCATCAACGATCGTAAACTGTAACTCTAAGCATTATCAAAGTGGTGGAGAGAGACACAAAGAGAAAGCATAGTTATTTTTTGTCAATGCAACTCATCTGGCGAGCACCAAATTTGGCACTCTCCAAATGGCACATCCAATTTGGCGAGCACCAAATTAGATGTGCCATTTTGAGAGTGCCAAATTTGGCACTCACCAAATGAGTTACTTATGGATGTGATTTTCTCAGGAGGATACCAAATTTACACTTTTTTTTTTGTCATGATAACCATCTCGTTTGCACGTCTTTCAATGCAAGTTTATAAAAAAATCATGATAACACTAGGCTCTCTCTTAGCTATCTAAATATATAAAAAAAATTATGTTTTGATTATGTTAAGGTTTTCATCCATAACTTATCTTGTTATTGCCTCCATTTTTTGTCAAAAACCAACATGTGCTAGTTTTAGGATAGATTTTTACTCGCTCATTGAATCTTGAAACAAATTACATTTTTTTAAACTAGACTCCATTATTCACATGATAAAAAAATCAATTTTTGATTAGTTTTCAAAAAAATTAGGGGGGAGCACACTCAAATTTTAGTTTTTCAGGATGTGTTCACTTCGAAAATTCATAAAATATTATATATTTATTAAAAAAATTAGTCAAAAAAATGGGGATAAACTACATGGAGCTAGCTAATTTCTCACCATTCGGATTTTTGAAATTGTAAAAAAAAGAATGAAAAAAGGGGGGCCCTCAGGCACTATTATTTTTAAAAAAATAGGACTTGTTTCTTCTCTCTTTGAAACCCTTAATTTTCATTATTTTCAAAAGAAAAATAGTAGCTTAGAAACTAGAATCGGAGCACTACAACTCTTATTCTTGTTGCATCTTCAAATTTTGAGCATAACTATCTTCATTTTCTTGTGCACATCAAATTTTTCTAATTTCAGAGAACAAAAAAAAAAGTGACATCTTAAGAGCAATTTTTGTGTCATAGCTTGATGCACACACCCTCATATGAATATACACCCAAAAAATTTGGTAATGTCAATAGTTAGAAAGACCATACAAGTTATCCAAAAATAGAGTTAACATGTTTCCCCTAAGACAAGGCAATCATATGCTTATCTAGTTTTAATACTATGAATTGCACACTAAGATGTTTCAACATGTAAATTCTAAAGTATGATAATCCATATGTTTTGATGCATGATAGTGGTATTCTTCTTATCATCTTCACTAAACATGCAATGAACAAATATATGTATATGTTTGTAAGGAAGCTAAGGTAGCGGACCAACTTCCTACACTAATCTTGAGAGGAGAATAATGCAAAACTTTTATAGATCTTTAACAGTTACAAAAACTTAAACAGAAATAAACATAAATGTCATGCATACCATGACATAGTGATTTACATGGGGAAAGCCCTTTCGAGAGAAAAACCCCACTCCAAAAGCCACCCAATATATTATTGAGTAAATCACAAAGATTACAATATACTTGCAGAGCAAGCTTCTCACATGAGTATCACCACTCAAAGATCAAGAGACAACACGACTGCTATCAGACTCTTAGAATACATCATCGTCTTCTCTCTACCATAGTCATAATACAACACCCTCATAAAATAGAGTTACATTCTAGGGCAAGACAAACCAACAAAATATCTGCCATTAGATCAAAAACCTAATAACGAACGGTCCAGATTTACAATATATCATTTATTTAATGTATGTTGGTCATTCTAGAAGTTTCCTAAAAAGGTTAACACTCACATTTCACTTCATTCTGCCATTGTATACACCTATCGGTGTAACTAGGAAACATATATATAAATATATATACATCATATCAACAATAAATTGCATATAATTGCAAGGTTGAGACAAATTTTTCCAACAAATCTCCCACTTATCGAACACCTTGCAAGAGCAATGTGAGTGTAAACATCATCTCTTTTATTGCTAGGGGCCAAAAGGCCCATAGTCTCTTAACATCATTTGAACTTCTTTGTGCTCACAGACTTAGTTAAAGAATCGGAAACATTCATCAAAGTCTCTACCTTAACTAGCTTCACCCTACCATCCTCGACCATATCTCTAACAAAATGATACTGTACATCAATGTGCTTGGTTCTGGTATAAAATGTTAGGTTCTTGGCTAGACATATCGCACTCTGACTGTCGTAATAAATTGTTGTTGCACCTTGTTTTATTTCAATATCTAAACACAGTCTCTTAAGCCAAATGGATTTTTTACAAGCATGAGTAGCTACCATATACTTTTCTTTAGTAGTGGACAAAGCAACCACAGCCCGTCACTTACTCATCCAATTAATTGCACCACCAAATAAACACATAAGCACTGGTGGATTTTCTGCTATCAACATCACCCGCCTAGTCTAAATCCACATAACCATGAATATCAAGGGAAATATCATCTTCAATCACATTACTATGATAACATAAGGAATAATTTGAGGTACCTTGCAAATATCTAAAGACTCTTTTAACTGTATCCCAATGAACTCTACCAAGATTAGACATATATCTAGAAAGAACTCTCACTACTTGGGCAATGTCTGGTCTAGTACAAACCATAGCATACATCAAACTTTCAACTGCACTCTGGTAAGGCACTCTACTCGTGTCTTCCATCTCTGATGGGGATGTTGGACAATTTGAAATGGATAACTTTGTTCCAACTAAAACAGGTACACATAATGGTCTACAATCCTGCATATCAAACGTTTGTAAAATTAAATTCACATACTTACTTTGGCCAAGCCATAGCTTTTTGGTCACTCTATCTCTTTTAATTTCCATCCCAAGAATGTGTTTAGCTGCACCAAGATCTTTCATTAAATTTAGCAGAAAGATGAGATTTCAATTCTGAAATCATACCTTTCCCTCTACCAATAAATAACATATCATCAACATATAATGCAATAAACAAGAAACGATCAGCATTAGTTTTATAATAAACACAATGATCTGATTTAGAATGCTCAAATCCAAAACTCAACACATGTATCAAATTTCTGGTACCACATCTTAGGACTTTGTTTTAAGCCATACAAAAATTTCTTCAATTTTCAAACCAATTTACTTTTACCTTTCACCACAGAGTGCTTTGGCTGTGTCATATAAATATCCTCCTCCAAGTCACCATGAAGCAAAGCAGTTTTCACATCCATTTGCTCAACCTCTAAATCATAAGCAGAAACAATAGAAAGAAAAAATCTAATGGATGTCATTTTTACAACAGGAGAAAATATCTCACCATGATCAACACCCTCAACTTGAGAGTAACCCTTTGCAACTAACCTTGCTTTATATTTCTCAATACTTCCATCTAAACCAATCTTTTTCTTAAACACCCATTTACAACCAATTGGTTTTCGTCCTTCAGGGAATGTTACAAAATCCCATGTATCATTCTTTTTCAAAAATGTCATTTCTTCATCCATAGCAATCTTCTAGGATTCTGCATCATTCATACCTAGTGTCTCTTCTATAGATCTGGGTTCATCCATGTTAGTATTCAAAGCAAAAATACATCTCAAATCATTAGGTGTATACCTTTCAGGTGGTTGTTTATTCCTTGTAGACCTACAAACAAGCTGAGTTGGAGGTTCTTCCTCCTCTTCTAAAGATTCAGAGCTCGAAGAGCTCTCCTCAACTTCTTGTCTATCCTTAGGCCTCAATTCAACTTTCTCAGGTGTAGGAGGAAATTGAATTACATCTTCCTGTTTACTTTGTTCTGGTTGCAATGTAATAGAAGAAGGTTTAGTTTCTCTAAAAATAACACTTCTACTATGTATTACCTTCTACGCAATAGGATCTCAAAGCTTGTATCATTTCACACCATAACTATATCTGATGAAGATACATTTCATAGCCTTGTTCTCCAACTTTGTTCACTTCTCCTTTGGCACATGTGCATATGCCTCGCAACCAAGAACTCTAAGATATCTTAATGAAGGCTTGTGACCCGACCATGCCTCTATACGCGTCTTATCAACAAGAGCTGATGTAGGAGACCTATTAATCAAGTAACAGGCAGTGGCAACAGCTTCAACCCAAAACCTTTGTTCTAAACTAGCACCACTCAACATACTCCTAGCCTTTTCCATCAGTGTCATGATCATTCTTTCTACTACTCCATTCTATTATGGAGAATACAAAGTTGTCTTTTGTCTATGAATACCACAATCTTTATAGAATATATCAAAATCGTTAGAGAAAAATTCACCACCATTATCAGTCCTCAAACATTTTATTTTCTTTCTAGTCTACAACTCAACCATTGCTTTAAATTATTTAAATCATCTAAAAACTTCATATTTACTTTTTAGAAAATATACCCATGTCTTTCTACTATAATCATCAATAAATGAAACATAATATGTGGATTTACCAATCGAAGGAACATCTATAGGACCAAACACATCATAATGAATAAGATCCAATATATTACAAGATTTATGATAACTCAAGTAAAACTGAACGCAATTTTGTTTTCCATAAATGCAATGCTCACAAAAATTGAATTCAAGATTACAATCAGACAAAACTTCAACAAGGTTTTTATTTTTCAAAGTCCGTAGACCCTTTTCTCCAATGTGGCCAAATCTATGGTGCCATAACATAGTTTTTTCTACAAGTAACTTTGTTTCAGAAGAAAGAGCACCCTTGGGTACCCAAAAGCCATGACCATCTACTAAAGGTGAAACCCTCACTTCTTCCACAGACTTTCTTTTCACAGAAGTACTATTGCACTCAACAGTGCATGCATCCAGCTTATACAATGTATCATATCTAACACCTCTAGCAATCACAATAGCACCTCTAACCATCTTGCATCCTGCATCAAAAAATACTACCTCCACACCCGCATCTATTAGTTTGCTCACAGATAAAAAAAATCGTGCTAATCCAAAGATATGCAACACACCATTAATCATTTTTATTCTACCATCATGAAACTTGATTTTAACTTTATCACAACCAACAATGTCTAAATGAGAATCATCACCCAACTACACCTTACCTCCATCAAATTCTTCATATTCACAAAACCAATTATCTCTATTAAAGGTCATATGAAAAGATGCACCTGATTCAATTAACCATGCATCATTACCTACACAAATTTTCAAAGTTGCAATGAATGTGTCGCCATCTTCCTTCTCGAACTCAAAATCAAAATCAGCTTTCTTCTTTTCCTTCTTCTTTCTTCTTTGGATTCCTTACGAACATGTCCAGGATTACTACAATTCCAGCAAATAACTTTGGACTTTCCAGGAGATTTAGATCTCCCCCTAAACTTGGATTTATCACACTTCTTATTCTTCTTGCCTTTTTCCTTAGGTCTTCCACGAACATTTAGGGCCTCCTTGACAATGATGGATATCTTCCTCATCTCTTCAGAAAGCAAAGAACCCACCACAACTTTAGTCTTCAGAATAATAGAAGTACTCCCAATAGCCATAACAAAAGAATCCCATGAATCAAGCAAAGAACAAAGCAAGATCTGACATTTCTCCTCCTCATCAATTTTCACACCAATTGATGCCAATTGAGCCACCAACATAATGAATGCTTCCAGGTGGTATGTGATTAGCCCAGCCTCTTCCATTCTCAAATAATACTTCTTCCTCAAGAAAATATTGTTTACTAAGGATTTGGCCTGATACATCTCACCAAGCTTCTTCCATAGTTTTTGTGTATAGGTCTCCTCATGTACATTAATTAAAACAGAGTATGCCAAGCACAATCTGATTAGACTCTTGGTTTTACGGTCCATAACATCATATTGAGCAATCTGAGTAGGATTTGTGGGCCTTGAAACATTCTCATCAACAGCATCCCACAAATCTCGATCTATCAACAAATCCTCCATCTTCAGCTTCCACATTTCAAAATTATTTCCAGAAAATTTCTCCACCTCTATTCTCCCTGATGAACTCACCATTTGAAAATTCCTGCAACAAGATTACAAAGTGTCTTCTGCATAAGCTCCCACTCAAATCTAGATTAGTTCAAAAAATCCAACAACTCACAACTGAAACCAAAGGTGATCAAGCTCTAATACTACTTGTAAGGAAGCTAAGGTAGCGGAACAACTTCCTACACTAATCTTCAGAGGAAAATAATGCAAACTTTTACAAATCTTTAATAGTTATAGAAACTTAAACATAAATAAACATAAATATCATGCATAGCATGACACAGTGATTTATGCGGGGAAAAGCCTTTCGGGAGAAAAACCCCACACTCCAAAAGCCGCCCAATATATTATTCAATAAATCACAAAGATTACAATATACTTACAGAGCAAGCTTCTTACAAGAGTATCACCACTCAGAGATCAAGAGACAACACGACCGCTATCAAACTCTCAGAATACATCACTGTCTTCTCTCTACCGTAGCCGTACTACAACACCCTCATAAAATACAACCAACAAAATATGTCATTAGATCTAAAACCTAATAATGAATGGTCCATATTTACAATATATCATTTATTTAATGTATGTCGACCATTCTAGAAGTTTCGTAAAAAGTTATCACGCTCACATTTTGCTTTGTGCTGCCATTGTATACATCTATCGGTGTAACTAGGAAACATATATATATATACATCCTATCAACAATAAACTACATATAATTGCAAGGTTGAGACACATTTTCCCAACAATGCCTTACTAAATAACATGACTTTAAATCACACAATTCAAACTAAGTAATTCAACAAACTACATATTTCATCTAACATAAAATTCTCAAAGATCTCTTATAATGACAATATTTATGCTTACTCAAGGAACGTAAACTATTGACAAAATGTTATAAAGAAATGTAGAACATACATGAGAAATGGGAGAAATTATCTAATATTTCATACAAACAAACCAACATCAATTAGATCCATTCCTCTCGACTGCATGAGTAAATAATTTATAATTAAATACTATCTTAGGAAAGAAAAAATGGAGGGTTCTCAGCTCTAGGGATGATGTTGGAAATGCTTTTGATGTAGGCACAAAAATCTAATCAACTAGCTCCATGTTGGCCTCTTCATGAATATAAATCCTACATTTGGAATGTTGGCAACATGTCACACATACATCAACCTAAGTGGGAGTCTCACGTATATCTACTAGAGAAATGAACTCCAACATGTTGAATCATCGCCATAAACTACTAAAATGTCTTTATTAGGATCCTTGAATAGGCAACCATTGCCTCATTAAATAGGTCAAAGTCAAGATGAATACTTTGCAAAGCAAGAGAACTATTAATTGTGAACCTCTTTGAATAAAAAAATTCTTAGCAATGAAGTACACTCGCGCAAATGATACCCTAGTGCAATCATGTGCACGTGAGTGTGCACTAGTATAACAAGAATCAAAGTGCCTTCCATTGCTCACCCTCATCTTTTTCTTGACAAGCCAGTTTGAAATAGGCATAAGACCATAGCTACTACAAAAAAAGTGCCACAAAGTTTAGGAGAACATGCATCTGATGGCTAGTAACAGGAGTATGTGGAAGAGGAAGGCAAACATCAAGCAATTCCTTCGTGGAAGACATTGGTTTGATCTAAACTTGGTAATATGTCCAAAACGTCTAGCTCCAAAGCCCATCACACCACCACCAAGTACTTCAATCAAGCATGAGCTTCCATCCTTTGATATTACATTGCATCTCCTGCTTATATATGATTTATATCTTAAAAACTAAGTAGCCGGTTCGTTGGGTTTTGGGCTGGGTCCTAGTCTGGGTTCGTGTCTGGTTCAGGTCCTGGTCCGGTCCCTCTGTGGGTTCGACCAGGGTCCGTTGTTTTGAGGCCTGGTTCGCCGATGAAGAACCTGAGCAAAACCTAGGTCAAACCCAGGCAAACCAAAGGAGAACCCACGGGTTTGGGCACCCAAAAAGCTTTTTTTTTTGCATTTTTTTAATAATTTCTCCAATTTGACTTTGACCCACGCCCAAGGGTACCTAAAAGTGACCTCTAAAACACTTTAAACACCTAAACTACCTCATTTTTATTCATTTGTTTTGCAAACAAGCATTTTCATTCCAAGAGGCTGAGTTCTTATTTTTGCTTGTTGGATTGACAAAAGGAGTTGAATATTGATCATTGAAGCTTCTACAAACAATTGCATTGCCATTCCTACAGATTTGCAAGTGTTCATTGGCTGCCACAAAGATTGTTGAAGAATATTTTTGCAAAGAGGTAAGTTTTTCTCATTTTTTTTGAGTTTTTTCATTCTTTTTTTTGTTTTACAAACAGAAACTTTTTTTTTTTCTATTCTTCTATGAATGTATGCATTGTGCAAGATTTAAAAGAGCTAGGTTTTAAAAAATTATTATATTTTGTTTTCATTCAAATCTTGAATGTGTTGTTTGCAAAACAAATTGCCATCGGAATCACAATGTCAATGGGTTCTACCTCCGGCTCCGTAGCTAAACCAAACCAAAAGTTCAAAACAAGTGCAAATTCTCCTCTATGGAAGTATGTTGAAATGATAAGATAGATTCCAGGTGGTGGTGGTTATGTTTGGAAATGCAATGGGTGTGAAGTTAAATATTCTAGGTCATACCATAGGGTGAAAACACATTTGTGTGGCATAAGTGGAAAAGGCATCTCGCCTTGCCCTAGAAAAGAAGATGCCCCTATTCCACCTAAGACAGTGGCAAAATACATTATGGAGCAAGAAGCAGCAGATCAACGGGAAGCCCAAAAAGGAAATCACCCTTTGTTAAAAAAAAATCAAAGGGAATGCAGCCCCCATCTAATCCCAATCCCAATATTGTGGTAGAAGACCACCCATTTATGGCCACTCTAAATCTTCAAGCTCAAAGTGCACAACCTTTTGCAAACAAGAGAGCAAAGGGGCCTTTGGAAGTTGCATTTCAAAATGGGAGTAGAGCCTTGCCGACCAATGTGTAGCAAGATGCATATATGCCAATGGATTATCTTTTAATGTTGCCCATTCTCCATATTGGAAAGAGATGTTGAAAGTGGTTAATGAAGCTCCAAAAGGGTACAAGGGCCCAGGTTATGAAAAGGTGTGTAGCACTTTATTGGAAAAGGAGGTTGAGTTGATTGAAGATGCATTGAAGCCTATAAGAGATTCATGGGTTGAGACAGGTGTGTCTATTGTTTCAGATGGTTGGAAGGACTCAAAAAATCGGCCTTTGATCAATGTCATAGTGGTCTCCCCTAAAGGGGCAATGTTTTTGAAAGTCGTGGATTGTGAGGGGCAAGTAAAAGATGGACAATTTATTGCTAATATTCTCATTGCAGCCATTGAGCAAGTGGGAGCCCACAACGTTGTTCAAGTTGTAACGGACAACGCAAAGAATTGTAGAGTTGCAGGGTTGTTGGTTGAGGAAAGATATTCACATATCTTTTGGACACCTTGTGCAGTCCATTCACTCAATCTTATGCTACAAAAGATTGGAAATAAAATTGCATGGATCAAACAATTGTATACCGAGGCTGAGGACATTCAGATGTTCGTTACCAACCACCACTTGTCTCAAAGGATCTTTAGATCATTTTCAAAATTGGAGCTATTGAAGGTAAGTGAAGTAATATTTACATTTGTCATTTTCTAATTTTCATAATTTGATTGTGCATTCTAATTTAAATTCTTCTTTAAAGTTTATTTTTAAATTTTAATTATTTTTTTAATTTGCAATAGGTTGCAGAGACCCACTTTGCCTCTAATACAATTGTCTTGAGACGACTTGTGAAAGTTAGGCAGGCACTTTCTAGCATGGTGATTAGCACCAATTGGTCTATATGGAGGCAAAGCAACACTAAAAGAACAACAAGAATTAAGAGCATGATATTAGATGACTCATGGTGGGATCGTGTGGAGTATCTCCTTAGCTTCACCGAGCCCATTTTGAGTATGATTCGCTATACTAACATGGACAAACCATGCATTGGAGAGATATATGATGGTATAGACTCAATGCTTGAGAAGATCAAATGCACCATAAATGCAAGAGAGCAAGACCCTGAAGAGACTTTCTTCAAACAAGTGCAAACAATTGTTGAAGAAAGATGGAACAAAATGACAACTCCATTACACCTTCTTGCCTTTGCATTGACTCCAAAATACTACAGCAATCCTTTCACAACCAGGAAGGCTTCCTCCATATAGAGATTTAGAAGTGGCTGAAGGGTACAAGGCAGCATTTGTGAGACTCTTCCCTGATCAAGATTTGTAAAGTGTAGTCACAAATGAGTTCATTGATTTTGTGCACTCAAATCATCTAGATGTTGATGCCACCTGTGATAGGTTCTTAAAGGATGCTCATAGTTGGTGGTACTTCCATGGACAATACTTCCAAAATATGCAGCCCCTTGCAATCAAAATTTTATCACAAGTTTAATAAATTTTCATATTTTAGTTTTAAAAGTTTCATAATTTCATTTATAATTTTTTAATTGTTTACTTTGTCTTCATAGGTTGCTAGTTCATCCACATCTGAGAGGAATTGGAGCACATATTCTTTCACCCACTCAATAAAGCGAAACAAATTGCTCTCAAAAAAAGCGAAGAACTTAGTATATGTGCATTCCAACTTGTGTCTCCTTTCACACAAACAACCTAACTACAAGGAAGGGGAGACAAAGTTGTGGGATATAGTGCCAGAGGATACTGACTTGGATGCTTGCAGCTCCCAACATATTGCATATGAGGAGTCGGATATCCAATAGGAGTATGGGCACAATACTAGTGCTAGTGATGGTGCCATTGGCACTACTTGTGATTCATCTAGTCTTCCTACTTCATCTAATGTCAATGTTGACATTGATATGGATGATTAAATGATTTAGAGAATCCATTTGATGATTAAAACTTTAAGAGTGTTGTAATATTGAACTTGAAGTTTGAACAATGAATATTTATCATGCATGTTTTAAATGACATTCAAGTTTATGGTGGTTTTGTTGTTTATATAATGTTATGTGATATTCTAATCCTAATTCATTCTTCTAGGCTGTATATAATATATATATATATATATTTACATGTTTTTGTAATTTGTACTAACGAACCGAACCCACCCCCCAAAACATTTTGCCGAACCGGCGAACCGGCAACTTAGCTTAAAAACATGATCAATGTCCACACCTATTAGACCTTCAACTTGAGTAGATGCTCGAGGCATATTAAATCCTTTGGTCGTTGATACTGCTATCTATTCCTCCTATTTAAGTACCACTGGTGAGAGAAAAAGGGAAGCTCTCATTTAGTGTAGACAAGGAGGATGTTGTCAATGGTTCACCATCCAAGCACAGGGATGCCATGCTTATTAATGGCATAGACCCTTCCTAGTCAAGCTTGCACCCTCACCTCTTTAACTTGTAATTGTCTCTTTGTTTACTTTCTCCCCCTTTGCTCGAAAAAATCCCTTCATCCTTTTAAGCTTTGATGGACAACCATGCCTCTTAATGGCATTGTCAACGACCCCTTCCTCTAGCTTCTAGACTTTGACCATGGGGATGTGACATTTTTGCATGTTTTCTTATTTGTATCTTCTTTTTCTTTCTTGCAAGACAAAGGAGTCAAAAAGCCTAAAACCTCCAACTCCAACTCCCCAAAAATGCCTTGATTGGATAGAAGTGGTTGAAACAATCAAGGGAAACATACACGTGGAACATTGCCTTGTGCACCTCTTAAGAAGAGCACTCAATCATGTAGGCATATACCATCACCTCAGCTTCATACCTGCAATTCACATTATAATTCTGTATTGATAACAATAACATCACGCTTGACCTTATAAAATTACAAACGAGACCATGACATGAAGAAGACAACTTACAACATAAAATATGTGAGCTGTACAAAATAACTTGCCCTAATAATAGGCATAAGTCATAATAATGGAGAACCATTTAGGAAAAACAACGAAGTAAACTTCAATGGGGTACATTCGACCAACTTTGCCTGTGTCAGACTTCCCTATGTTAAATCCTTAAGAAAAACCTTCAATTTCATCAGAAATTGGGAGAATATACTCCATAGAGGTCTCTGCCAGCTCTAGCAACGGTTGTTAATATAACAGATCTTGTTACTGACCACCACTGAATCTCCACACACAGATTATGTAGGCACTGCTATAACACAAACAGCTCAGCCGGATAATATAATGTGTAAGTCCACAAATGAACCAGCATGCATTCCCGTTGTATTTTACAAATGAAAGTAATTTAAACAGATTGAGATGGGCATGGAAGGTCAGTTGTCAAGAACTAGCTGATAGCAGCATCAACATAACCATGTAGAAGACACCAAATTTTGAACGCTTCATCATTGCTGTAAAGTATTTATCAGAAATATAACAGCAGCAAAAACATAATGAAGAACAGCAAAAAGACTTGATTTATTTATTCATCAACAGATAACAAATTTATAAGTGCAGAAAACTCAATGATCTTCCTATAAAACAGCTAAGGAGATTGACAGAAAACTAAACCTATTGACAACAAACTGGGACTCTCAACAGCTGTTGTTGACATCTATTCAATGCTTAATGGCATATAAACAACAGAAGCATAATTCTATTATGACCCCCTTAAGGAATAACTGAATTTTGATGGACTCGTAACACATCTTTGACATAAAACAAAACAATAGAAAATACATAATGCAAAATCTATTCTTTGAAAATAGTTCTCGAATCAGTAAGAATTCTTCAAGATGCTCCCATGTTATAGTCACATAACTGTAATCCAAGTTCCCAACATTATTGGACACCATTGCACATGAAGTGTCTCATCACCTTCATAAAGGTATGATGTTGAACTTCCATATTTCGAATCTCCCCTGAACTATTGGACATTATCCTCACGTGTATGTCTCATGACCCCAATGAGGTATAGTTTCATTGATCCACAAGCACCTCGGACTATTAAACATCTAACTATTCTCTACTGCATCCGTCCTTGTCTTCAAAGTGTTGGCCTCTTCCAAATAGAACAACTGCCTCATCTCCAATGAAGCCATCATCACTATCAATAACTGGTGAACAATGATTGACATTCTCTCAGCTCTTATAGCTGCACAAAACCTCAAGATAGATGCCTCCCTTTGAGAATCTCCTCTACAAGAAACCACACGCAGCATTCAAACTGTCACATAGACTCAAAAAGATGTTTGACAATAGGAAAGACTCAAAAAGACATTTGACAATAGGAAAGACTCATAAACAGTAGTCAAATGGACCACAGCAGCAGCAGCTCATACACAATACTCAAATGGCTTTCCTCTGATCTTCTTTGCATATTCTACAACGAGCAGCTCCTATCACAATTCACTCATCATACACCTCACAAAGGTAGAAGCGTTTCTTTTGGCAAAGATCAGTTAACCAACCGCAGCTCTGATACCATATCAGAAATATAACAACAGCAAAAACATAATGAAGAACAGCAAAAGGACTCAATTTATTTATTCATCAACAGATTACAAGTTTATAAGTGCAAAAAACTCTTCCTATAAAACAGCTGAGGAGATTGACAACAAACTAAATCTATTGACAACAAACTGGAGATGATTTGACAATGAACTGGGACTCTCAACAGCTGTTATTGACACCTATTCAATGCTTAATGACACATAAACAACAGAAGCATAATTCTGTTATGACTTATTCTAACAATATTCAGCTGTGTAATCATGAATCAACATACTTACGCATGGTGTTTTACAAATGAAAGTAACTTAACAGATCGAGATGAGCATGGACTGTCAGTTGCCACAATATAAGAGCAGAACTAGCTGATAGCAGCATCAACATAACCATGTGGAAGGCACCAAATTCTGCATGCTTATCATAGCTGTAAAGTATTCAGCTATGTAATCATGAACCAACATACTTCTCCATTGTATTTACAAATGAAAGTAACTTAACAGAGATTGAGATGGGCATGGAATGTCAGTTGTCACAACATAAAAGCAGAACTAGCTGATGGCAGCATCATCATAACCATTTGGAAGAAACTAAATTTTACATGCTTTATCATAGCTGTAAAACTATTCAGCAATATAATCCCTGAGTCTGGTACGCTAAGCTTACATATCCTTGCCCCTTCAAGATGTCACAGCTGCAACAACCTCTAACCTAAACTTATGATGGCTATAACTTATGCAGTTTGCACTTATTAATGGTGACCGTGGGTTGTCTAGTAGCAGTCATCGTATGCATATATATCAGCAATTAGGATGGAATAAATAGGTACAGTAATGCATATTAAGCATAGTTGCCGGGAGACGCGTCTCCCCCCCTCTAAGACGCGTCTCCGACACTGCACCAACACCCGGAGACTCCATTTCAAGTTTGGAGACTCTCAAAACGTTTCCCGCCATCTCCCACAAGGTCTCTCGCGTCTCCCGTCAGAAGTCGCACGTCTAAGGCACAAAAAGTTAATAATTTTTAAAAATACTTACGCAAAAGAAAGGTCGACGGCACTGGCGACGGTACTTTAGCAGGGGACTGAGGAAGAGGGCGACGACAGGTAAAATCATATAACTTTGAAGCATTGACATTTGAGAATCGTCCATCAGAACTTGAAGAGTGCGCACTGCGTATCAACTCACTGACTCGGGTATGTTTTCTTTAATGGTCTAAGACTTGAATGGCAAGGTTTTGCGTTTTTTTAATTATTTAATATTACTATTAGTGATTACTGATTAGTATTACGGTTCTGGGTTTACCGATTGGCGATTAAGTATCTCCACAAGTGCATTGCCCCTGTTAAAATCGTGGAATACTGAGAGTATTCCACGATTTTAACAGGGGCATTGCCCTTGTGGAGATTACTGGCGATGTCGATCACCAATAATGATGTAAAGTTGTAAACAAATGTCAAATATCATTAGCACTATTCAGTATTCTTGTCGATGGATTGCACCCATCTTCTCATATTCACAAGGAATTGTCTTACTCTTTAATACTTTAATATTTATCAAAGAAATCCTCATAATTCTCAGATTTTGTATTTGTTTACTCTATTGGTACTGGACTTCACTTGAACTCAAAATGAGGCTCTCAATGTGATTATTCACCAGTAATCTCCACAAGGGCATTGCCCCTTTTTAAAATCGTGGCATACAGCCACAATTTTAAACAGGGGCAATGCCCTTGTGGAGATTACTGGTGATGCTAAATAAATTTAATATTTATTATTTATAAAACAATCTGAAAAGTTGTAAACTCAAAACTCAGAGTCAAAACTGTTGTTCAAATTTCAATGTTCAGTCATTGTCCAATGTCCATTGATGTTTGGTAATAGTTGCAGACCCCGAAATCTTATTTCAATCTGACGTAGTTGCTTCCTTGCATTTGGAGTATCATCAATCATGAGTCTAAGTTTCATGTCACAGTCAAATCCAAGCGAGTGAATTATGATTATTGATTAATAAAGACTTTGCATTTGCCAATTTTTATAGCCTTCAGGTCCTTTAGGAGTATGCTAAGTTAACTGTTGCTATTCAATGTG
Source organism: Sequoia sempervirens (assembly GCA_007258455.2). Lineage (NCBI taxonomy): Eukaryota > Viridiplantae > Streptophyta > Pinopsida > Cupressales > Cupressaceae > Sequoia > Sequoia sempervirens. Next base: position 428,918,598 of record VDFB02000003.1, read on the forward strand.
TTCAATTGTTCATAGACAGGCTGATCTGTACCATTTTATTTTTTTATTTTTTTATTTTTATGGCCTTCCTGATTGGCTGATTCATTTAGTTTTTTTTTGTGTAGAATTTGAATCATTGAATCAAGAATGTCGAGTGGGGGAAACAAAAAAGGCTTGTATCCGTTGTGGAAGTATGTTGATCGTGTTAAGGGGCCGAAAGGTTCAGGTGGAACATCCACGAGCTCATGCAAATTATGCCCAATGTCATGGCAAGGTACTTACACGAGGGTGAGGGCTCATTTTCTTCACATACCTAGAAAAGGTGTTGATCCTTGTATAAATGAGGTGGAACGATATGAGGCTGTGAGGGATGAAGAAAGGGCTAATGGTAAAGTTTCTAATATGAGCTCTCACGCTTCAACAAACACTGCTGCAAATCAAAATCAGAATAACAATAGAGAGGTAGAGGTGGATGTTTCTTCAAGAGATGTAGCAGCAGAAAGTTCTCACAAGAGGCTACACATTGGTAGCTCAAACCCCATTGGCAGATTATTTGATGTGCAAGGTCGAGAAGCGGTTGATGCAGCAATTGCACGCTTCTTTTATGCCAATGGAATACCATTTAATGTTGCTCGATCACCTTTCTATACAGAGATAGTCCAAGCAATCAACAATGCACCAGTTGGATATAAACCACCTATGTATGAAAAGCTTCGCACTACTCTAATTGATAAAGAAAAAATACGATTAGAGCAACAAACTACACCATTGAAAAGAGTGTGGGTTTCAGAAGGATGTAGCATTGTGATGGATGGGTGGACGGATATTAGAAACCGTCCACTACTTAATATCATGGTAACATGCAGCAAAGGGCCTTATTTTTTGAAGGCATTGGATTGTTTGGGGCATGAAAAAAATGCAGAGTATCTTTATAACCAGCTATGTGACAGCATTGAGGAGGTAGGGGCATCACATGTAGTCCAAGTTGTTACAGATGCTGCCCCTATTTGTAAAGCAGCAGGCATGTTGGTGCAAAAGAAATACAAGCATATATTTTGGACACCATGTTGTGTGCATTTGTTGAATAATGCACTCAAAGATATTGGCAAGTTTGAGTGGATTTCAGCTCTCATAGAAAAGGGCAGAAAAATTCAAATGTTTATATGCAACCATCACCAAACACAAGCTATTTATCGAAAATTTGCCAAGGTGGAGCTTCTCAAACCAGCTGATACAAGGTTTGCTTCTTATTTTATTCTTCTTCACTGTCTTTGTGAAGTGAAAGGTGCTTTGTGTTCCACGGTTGTTAGTGATGCATGGGCAGCTTGGAAGCAATCTACATCAAATGATGCAGTTGAGGTGAGAGGTATGATCCTTGATGACCGTTTTTGGGCTGATGTTAAATTTGTTGTGGACTTTATTCAGCCCATATGTGAGGTGATCAAATTTGCAGATTCAGACAAGCAATGTTTGGGGGAAATTTATGAAGAAATAGATTCCATGTGCGAAAGAATTAAGCAAATAACAGATGCAAAAGATCCTTCACTATATCCTTTGATAGAAGATAAGTTACATGGAAGATGGAACAAACTTAACACACCTCTTCATTGTGCTGCCCATGCCTTAATCCTAAATGGCATAATATACAAGAGACCAATAAGAGGGCTCCATATGAGGATAGAGAGTTAATGAAGGGGTTTTGGGCTGCAATAAAAAAGATATATGGCCGAGGTGAGGAAGCATCATTTATAAGGAGTCAATGGAATAAGTTTTCACGTGGGCATGGTGACTTTTCTTCCGTGGAAGCTTTATATGATATGCGAGCAAAGAAAGACCCTATAGAGTGGCGGTGGAACCATGGAGGTGAAACACCTGAATTGCAATCATTTGCAATAAGATTACTCTCACAAGTAGCTAGCTCTTCATCTTGTGAGAGAAATTGGAGTACTTATGGTTTTATTCATTCACTAAAGAGGAACCGATTAGGGTCAAAGAAAGCAGAGAACCTGGTGTACATTCATAGCTCACTTCGCCTTCTCTCTCATGTAGATCCTGCATACAATGAGGGTCCTTCAGCAAAATGGGACCAAATTTCACCTGATGAAGATGTTGCAGCCATAGTGGATGAAGTGGTTGAACCAGATGGCCTTATTGATTTACCCCCAGTTATACTACCAGCAGAGGACCTTGACATGGATGATATTGATGTGGTGTAGATGATATGAGATATGATATTAGATAGCTTTCTGATTTTTGTTTTTTGTTTGCATATCAGCTAATCGAACTATCAATATTTTTGAATTTCAATATGTAATCGAATATGTAATGTCAAATGTGAACTTAGAAGTTGGAACTATGATTATGAAATTTGAAGTATGAACTCTTTGACTCTTACTCTTAGTCTCTTTGACACAATGTGACAATGGCATTTCAATTTGGATTTGAATTTTCAATTTTGTGTATTTAAACTTTAAAGTTATGTTCATTCTTAAACTTTACTACTGCTATTGTTTTGAAAGTTCAATGTCATTATATTTTCAGATTTTCTATATATTATTAATTTTTATATTAAAAAAAAAATGGCGTCTCCAAGTACCCCCTGTCTCCTATTTTCAAAAAAATGTCGTACCGGTACCGGTACCTCTCCCGTACCAGTACCAGTACCAGTCTCGCGGCAACCTTGATATTAAGTATACAAGCAATTCTTTGAGGATGTCTTGATTCACATCAACAAGACATGCCAATGACCCACAAAGCAAAAGAAACATCATTCCATTAAGTTTTCTTCCATAAACTCAGAAACACGATAAGACTTATGATTTATTAGACAACATTGCCCAATGACACTCCTATAATGACAAAGCAGCACCTATCATCCTTTAATGGCAGAAGTTTGTGGTAGAAATATCCATCTACAAGTCGGTTCAGAATTGGAACACAATTGGTTCACTATCTATCAGTGCCATCTACAAATAGGTGGTTGGTTGCAATTGGAAACACTTATCAAAAAGATCCAATAATTGATCACATTCTTATCCCAGGCAAGGTCCGTCTTACTGTGACAGAAATAAATAAGAACTGATAAGCTTATAGCCAATACTAATAGGATCATGTGGTTATATTAATAATCCGTTGAGGAGAGTAACTGTATCTTGCAAGGTGGGCCTTGGTTCTTTGGCAAATCTGTCATTTACTTGAAAAGATGGACTACTATTTTCGATGCTTCCAAGGAAAAATCTAACTAGGTTTCTATTTGGGTGAGGCTCCCAGGGCTCCCTTTGAAATATTGGAATGAAAAGATCATAAGAAGTACTGCTAATGCTCTTTGTTGTTTTTTAGCTATTGACAAGGTCACGAAAGCCATGAAATGCTTGGTTTTTGCCATATTTTGTGTTTGTGTTGATACACATAAGTTGTTACCAAATACTATTAAGTTACACTCCATGTTGGGTGTTTGGGAGTAGAAAATCCATTATGAATCATCTTCAATGGTTTGTTTTCTTTGCCATAGAGCTAGGCATTTTTCTCATTCATGCCAGTATATCAAGGATAAGCTCCATATTCAGTCCAAAAGGATCTTTCCTCCTCCTGATCATAGGAACTTGGAGGCTAGTCTTGAAGAAAATGATTTGGACTCTACTGTTGCAAGCCCCATGGGAAAAACTAAGAGGTCTTCTCTAATTGAACAAGCAAAAGTCTACTGTTGTGTGCCCTTTGGTTCCTGATTCTTCTTAAAATTTTGGTAAGGATTTGGACCTAGCTGTTCTGGATTCTGTTGGGGACTTGAGGGAGATAAAGTAGACCAGATGCTTCTCCTCTGGTTGAAATCGGTTCTTCAAAGAATTATAGGACGACCCAACCGGGTCAGACTTTGCTTCAGAGTTCTTTGGAGAGGTTTGGCTTCAAACCTCTTTGAGTGTGTTGGCTATTTATCTGCTGCTATGTTGCTGTTTGTGTTGGCTGTCTCTTTGCTGTAGTGTTGTTGTTTGGTTTGTTGGGGCCTTTCTTGTCTTAAGGCCAGTTTTTTTGTGGGTCTTTGTTTCGTGTTGTAGCCTTTTTTGATGTAAAGGTTTTGGAGCCCTTTCAAAATCTCTCCAGTTCATAGCTCTGGTCAAAAGCACTTTCCTTATAAAAACAACCCACTAATTCCAGAAATTATTGAACAAGATCTTTAACTACAGAAATAAATTGAAACATCATTCTTTATTTGTGAATACATAGATTAAATAATATCAAAGAATAATAGAACTCAAACTTTGGTACAGAAAATTAAAATTCACTACATAAAATTTGTAAGAGAAGAACTAACTCCATTTGTTTAACAAGCTATTCCGTTCATCCTTCCATTAATAATAAATAATTAATTCAGAGTGATCAAGCAGGGAAAGAAGTCTGTGGTTACACACAAAATGCTAAGATCTATCTCAATCAAGACAAATTTATTTACATGTTATCAGCCCTTTGGACAAGACTCTCTTATGTATCATGTAATCATTCCACACAAGCTCAATCTACAGACTGGAATCTACTTGTTTATCAACTTGGCTCTCTGTTTCAGAGAATTTCCTGTCGAGTAAGGGAAGGGACCTGTCTAGAAGCAGCAACAAAGCGCTCAAGGCCCAAACTAGCATTAACAACTCAAAGCCTGAGAGGGATAATCTTGTATTGCAAATGAATATAGCACGTACAGTTGGTGTAACCTATTTTTGTAGTTTTATGATAAGTCTAGTATTTTATTTTCTGAATCATAGTTTTACGTTTATGACGAAATCATCATTAGTGATGTACTTGATTACATACTCACAATTTTGATGCTCCATGAACCTCTTCGATTGAGAGAAAACATTTTCAGAGTAGGAGGCTCTTCTTTGTCTTATGGGAATTTTGGTAAGAGTCAGCAATATGTTGTTGCTGGACTGGTCTAAGATGTAATTTTCCACTCCAATGTAATTCAATATGGACGAATCTCTAAAATAATATAGATACTAACTTCATAATCCTTCCATTGGTTCTCAAAATCTTACAAACTTAGAAGATGGGATGGCACCAGTATACTCGCTTGATTAATATTTTGTTTCATTCATCCAAACATGGACTCGGGTACAGTTTCACAGCATATTATATAATCTTTAGACGGGTCGATGATGGCAGAATATATATGATTATAGAGCAAAATATATGTTAGAAAAGCTAGCTCTAATATAGTCTCAATTAATCCATTTCCCAATGCCTTCAAAGATAATCGAGAATATATAGAATGCCCAAAAGCAATAATGAAGTTATCGACTGTTTTTGTGTCACCTCGAACACAGTCATGAGAATGAGCTATTTGAGATCTGAAGTTAGGTGTAGGGGAACAGGGCAGAGTGACAATACAAGATAAATACCTGAACTTCAAAATCGTAGACCAAAAAGAAACTTATATATGAAGCCTCCAGTATAACCCCTTGAGTAATATTTTGTTTCTTTTATCCAAACATGGACTGGGGGACAGTTTCACAGCACAAATATAATCTTTATACAGCTCCATGATGGCAGAATATATGTTAGAATAGTTAGCATTCTATTATGGCTTCAACTGTTCCTGTTTTCCAGTACCTTCAAATATTATAGAGAATATACAGAATACCCAAAAGCATTCATAAAGAATATCGACTGCTTTTGTGTCACCTTGGAAACATTTATGTGAATGGACTGTCTAAGATCTTAAGATGATGTGTAGAGGAACAGGGCAGAGTAACAATGAGGGAAGACCACCTGTACTTCTTCCTTTCACTTCCTCTTTGCCTCCCACGCATTTTCTTCCCCGCCCTATTTTCTCCAATCCTCTGCCCCAGATATATAACAGTCGATTGGTTTACAATGTTGGCCACAAACATGGTATGCCCATTACTCGTGTGAGAATAAGTATTCGCCTAAAGCTATAAACCTTTCATGAGCAAAAGTCCACTAGCCATGACGTTTGCCGAGACGCCAGGAGTTGTGTTCATGATATTGGTCGTAGAGAGGTTCAATGCACTCTTGCCGCTTGCGCTTGCTCAATTTTCTAGAATCGGCTTTTCTGAAAAACCTCGGTGCCAAATCCACTAACCATTTTGGATCAACAATAGTTGTTTCGCGCATGTACGCTTTGCTAGTCATAACGAGTTCATGATAAATCACCCAATCAGGTTGGCGTTGGAAAAGAGCACTGCTAGGATGAATATAGACTGGCTGATTTCCAACTATAGTTCGATATCCTTCCCGATGATCCTTCTTAGCTGCATGGAAGAAAAACCCTGCAGCAATTGCCTTCTGTATTTTCATAGAGTTCTTTCCAGCACTCACAACATCCAGTTTATACCTGTCCATGATCATCAACAGTTGCTTTCTGACATCTTGTGCCCTCCCTAAAGACCTAGACTGGAGAAAATGCCCAAAGCACCAGGGAACTGAGAAGCTATTAGCCTTCCAGGCCTCATACACTGCCAATAAAGTCAAGTGGTCACCTTCTTCCTGGAAAAAGTTTGCCCTCTTCTGATCAGATTGGGCCTGCTTCTCCTGGGGCCGATAAAAAATGTTTTGAGTTTGAAGCATGGCTATTATGGTTAAAATTTCATCACTACAGCCAAGACCAACACTAGCAATGAGCATCTTTGACAGAGGGGGCTCCAGAGGGAATTCAGCCATCCTCCTACCTAGCCTAGTTAGAAGTCCCTCTTCGTCCAAAGCCTCTAACCTGTAGAGCTGTTCCATTGCAGCTATTAACGCTTGAGGGGAAGGGGGGTCCATAAAATCAAATGAGATAAGATCATTAATTCCCATGACCTTCATGTTCAGCGTTATGAGTCCAAGATTACTCCTCTGTATTTCTGGCACAGTGGTAGGCAACATCTCACTACGGTATGCACTCTCTGTATAAAGGCGATAACACTTGCCTGGACCAGTACGCCCAGCCCGTCCAGCACGTTGCTTGGCTGATGCTTGAGAAATGGGAGAAATAACCAGAGACTCCAATCCAAGCTTTGGGTTGTATACGTTTTGCTTGGCGAATCCGGAATCCACGACATAATATATTCCTTCAATAGTGAGTGAAGCTTCTGCAATATTGGTAGCAACAACCACTTTCCTTTTCCCAGGAGCAACAGGCTCAAAAATCCTTGATTGCATCTCACTTGGAAGAGCGCTATATACTGGAAGTATGATTAGATCAGGAACATTGCTCCCTAGTCCTTTCATTCGATCATACAGAATCTGGCAGGCAGTGTCAATTTCCTCTTGTCCTGTTAAGAAGACAAGAATGTCACCTTCGGGTTCTTCCAAGTGAATTTGCAGTACTGTGAGCAATGCGGCATCTAGATAGTCGGTTTCCGGTAGTTTACTATAAAATACTTCTACAGGATAAGTTCTTCCAGGAATGGTGAAAATATTACAGTTAAGGAAATATCCCGAGAACTTTTCGGCATCTAGGGTTGCCGAAGTGATAATTAACCGAATATCAGGTCTGCGTTTGATCAACTGCTTCAGAAGCCCAAAGAGCACGTCCGTGTGAATTGTCCTCTCATGAGCCTCATCCAGCATGACTACAGAATACTGTGAAAGTCGGTTGTCTACTAAAAGCTCTCTGAATAGTGTACCATCAGTCATATACTTGATCACAGTGTCTGGCCCAGTGCAGTCCTCAAATCGGATTGCATAACCAACTTCCTCTCCCAACCTAGATCCAAATTCCTCTGCTACTCTTTTTGCTACAGACATAGCTGCCACTCTACGAGGTTGAGTGCAGGCAATCTTACCTGAGGCCGTATAGCCTGCCTCTGCCAAAAATTGGGTTATTTGAGTTGTCTTTCCAGACCCCGTCTCTCCAATAACAATGAGAACTTGGTTGTCATTTACTGCGTTGATCAATTCCTTCTTGAGCATGAAGATTGGAAGACTCTGCCTTTGGTCTTGAATTGAGTGCTTTGAGCGCTGTCCAAAACTGAGCGCTTTTCCAAATGTATCCTTCTTCCACTCAGGTATGGCGTATGTCGAACGGCATACATGTTTCAAGTCCTGCGCAAAATGCCTTTCTCCTGGCTCCGGCAATGGATCCTCCCATGGTCGATTCAAATCCTTGGGGATTGAATCCAACTTTATTCTCTGCTGTCGTTCTCCCAGTTCTCTTTTCTCTTTACAGAGTGCTGATTGCGTCATGGCTGCCCGCTGAAGTGAACCATCTGGATTCTTCACAATCTTCACAGGGGGCATATCCTTGGAGTAGCGTGTTTCACCATGCAAGAAAGCAGGCTCTTCCTCATTTAATTCAATTTCAATTCCAGCATCATCCTCCTCTTCTTCATATTCTGGAGAAGTACTCGTAGGCATCCACCCCGCTGCAGTCAGTTGTTTTGCTTCCCATCTTTCAGAAGAGCTCATTTTCCTCCTCTTCAGAGGCTGAAGGTTCTCCTTTTCTTTCTCCTCCTCTTCCACAATTGTAATCCGCGACAGTGAAGGGGGCGCCCTATAATTATTTAAACTGCTTAGATTGGGATCGGGCCTTAAAGCATGGGAGAAGGGTTTGTTCATGGGCAAAAAGTCCTGCACTGTGTAAACCCCCAAAACATGACGCTCTGCTGCTGCTGTTGACTCTTTTTCAGTTTTCTTCTCTGTGTCGAGCACAGAAAGCCTCGAAATCTCTGATTTTCTTTCCTTGTTCATTCTCTTGCGTTTGAAAGAAGGAACAAGAATTGCATGAATAATGGTGAACAAGGTATTTAGCAGGTCTTCCGGAAATTCTGCACCACTCTCCCTTAGCTTAGAATCGAAATCTTCGACCTTCTCGCTGTTACGCCCCAGATCTGTTATAAACTCGGCTAAAACTTTATCTGCAGGCACCATGTACGCTTCAAGCTCTTCACACACCTTAGAAAGTAGAGATAAGTACTCTAGTCTCTTCATTCCATTTTTCGTATCCACCTCCATTCTGCAATTTAACAATTGAAAACAAACCCTGTTTTATCACTACTTTGTTGAACCGACCGATCAAGATGAATCCTTGGCTAATGACAATACTGCTCATCAAAACGAAACCCTAGTTTCTCACGATTATGCTCACTCTTCCCTCAAATCTATGATACGAGATATCTCTTGAAGGAATGTACACAGGCTAGAACGCAGTCTTTTACTTGCCAATTTATCTTTGTTAGCGGAGGTTCCTTGACGACCAAGTTATTAGGGCAGGTCTTTATGCGGCGTAGTTTATTAGAGTGGGGTCTCATGGAGGGGCGGCTTAAAAATTTTCAAATTTTTTAAGATTATTTTAAAGTGGATGGTCTCATGAGTTTTTTATTACAGGTGGTTTCATGAATTTTGTATCATAGTTTAAGCTTAAAAATTTAAGCTCTTATATTTATCTAAGCTCATGATCTTATGAATTTTATTATTTTGCATATTCAATTCAGCAGCTTAAATAAATATAAAATAAAATAAAAATTGTTGAAAATTTTAAAACTTCATATGATTGACAAGTGGTAGAAAAAAGTCTAAGCTAGTGGGGCAATTTTTAGCCCCATCACTTTTGCACTAGTTTAAGTTTTTGATCTAAAAGTAGGGGCAGAAAAGATTCTAATTAATCCTATAGCATTTTCTTTTTTTGCCTAATAGGGCCCCTTGCACCTTCAAAATAGATCTCAAAGCCCTTCATGAGACCTCACCCTTAGTAGATTATTAATATTATTTTTTACTTTATAAAAATATATTTTTTAGGAACTATTTATATTTTTAATAATATTGTTAATTCAATTAGCATAGATATTTTAGATGCATTTATTTAAAAGACGTCGAGAGATATCATTTTTGAGGTGCATATATTTAAATTGTTATTCAGAATAATAGGTGCATTGAGGTGATATCTATTGGTATCTTTTAGACAAATGTATCTAAGATGTTTATGCTAGTAACATATGCGATGCAGTATGTAAAATATTAATTTACCATCATTTTTTATGTTTGAATAAAGTATTATCATCTTTTGTAAATAACGAATATGACATTTTATATTAAACTAAAACTATAATCTACATGCTAAGTAATTAGAGTTTAATAGAAGAATAATATCTAATAAAGTATAAAACGTGCCTTTTGGCTTTGCACTCATGCCTGTAAATTATGGCATATGTTGTTTACTTCCTTGCCTACTTTGTTTCCACAAACATGGACTTGGAAATCAGCTCTTCTGAGTGCTTTTGTGTCCTTTGATGTCATATCCCACACTTGTAGACAAGTTATTATCAAACACCTCTGAAAACTGCATTGTCTTGCTATGTTCTCTAACACTATCCTCCCTCCCTAGATAAAACTACAAATTTTTTGTACTATTTTTTCCCTTCAAAATTGTGAATTAGCAAAATATACCATCCATCGTTTCTAAGGATACATTTTACAACCTCTTTCTACATTTGCACACAATTAGTGATGATAATAGTGGTTTGAATGCAAAATGATCTTCTTGAACATATTTGACACATTCTACTTTCTAAGTTCATTATTTGATTGCTTACAAAGGTTTGGTGGTTGGTCTTCATCAAACATTACAGTTGTTGGGCATGTGTAAGATCATGGGGGTCCAAAAAGTGGCAATGAGGAAAAAAACGTGTTTTTAACTCGTCGAAATCGCAAAAGAAAATGTTGACTTTTTGTATGGGTTGGGTACAATATCCCTTTTGGTTTGGTAATACCAAACCGAAACGGATATCTGTTTCTCGAAATTAATTTTCATCAATTTATGCAAACAAAATGGATGAAACAAAACGGATATCTGTTTCATCCGTTTTGAAAAGCCCAAAAAGCACACTTTAGTAAAATGGGCACAACTTTTGTGTTTCTTATCAAAATTTTGACTTTTTACAGGCATTGGAAAGGTAATTGAGAGATCTACATAATGGAGTAGGTGATGTTTCTATATTGTACACAAAAAATAATAATTATAATCATTTTAACTTCATTTTTCATTTTTGAAACATCAAATGCTCACTACTTTCACATGCAAAGTCTTTTTCATGATTTTTTTGCATGCAATGGATAGACTTGAGAGGGAGAGAGGGAGAGATAGAGGGAGGGAGGGAGAGGGAGACATACTTGAGAGGGAGGGATGGAGGGACAGAGAGGGAGAGGGGGAAGAGAGAGAGAGAGAGTTATCTAGTTAGGGTGGGAAGGAGACACCTCAGAGAGAGAGAGAGGGAGTGGGAGAGAGAGAGACTTGAGAGGGAAGTGGAAAGTGAGTGAGTAAGTGAGAGAGAGAGGGGGGCAGTGGGAGAGAGAGGGAGAGAGCGAGATGGAGAGGGAGAGGGAGTGGGAGGGAGAGGGAGAGGGAGAGGGAGTGGGAGGGACCAGAGAGAGGGGTAGGTAGGGAGAGAGGGAGGGAAGGAGAGAGAGGGGGGAGATGGAGGGAGAGAGAGGAAGAGAGAGAGAGAGAGAGAGAGTCTTGAGAGGGAGGTGGAAAGTGAGTAAGTGAGAGAGAAAGAGGGGTAGTGGGAGACCTAAGAGGGAGAGGGAGGGAGAGAGGGAGAGGGAGAGGGAGAGGGAGAGGGATAGGGAGAGGGAGAGGGACTTGAGAGGGGGAGAGAGAGGGAGAGAGGACAGAGAGAGTGGGAGAGAGAGACCTGAGATGGAGATGGAGTGTGTGTGTGAGAGAGAGAAAGAGAGACCTAAGAGGGAGAGAGACTTCAGAGGGATGGAGAGAGAGAAAGAGAGGGAGAGAAGGAGATGGAGAGTGAGAGGGAGAGAGAGAAGGAGAGGGAGAGGGTGGTAGGGTCTGAGAGAGAGGGAGGGGAGAGACTTGAGAGATAGAGGAGAGAGAGTTGAGAGGGAGAGGGAGAGAGATAGAGGGTGGGAGAGAGAGACTTGAGGAGGAGAGAGGGATATGGGGGAGGGAGGGAGAGAGGCTTAGAGGGAGAGAGGGGAGGGAGTGGGAGAGAGAGAGAGACCTGAGAGGGAGAAAGTGTGAGTGTGAGTGAGAGATTGAGAGAGGGTGGGAGAGACCTGAGAGAGAGAGAGAGAGAGACCTAAGAGAGAGAGACCTAAGAGGGAGATAGACTTAAGAGGAAGAGAGACTTAAAAGGGAGGGAGAGGGAGTGGGAGAGACGCGAGAGAGAGAGAGAGAAGGAAGGATGGATGGAAATAGAGGTAGAAAGATAGTTCTAGACTTCAAGAGAGAATGAGAAAGATAGGTATAAAGAGGGACAAAGAGAAAAGAAAGGAGGCAAGGATAGGTCCAGAGCTTAAGGGGAGACATAGTGATATAGAGAGATGTAGAGAAAGGGACAGAGAGATATGATGATTTATGAAGATTTTTTCATCTCCTCACTACAAAAAATATAAATATTTCAATACTCATTACTTTTTCTAATGTTTCAAGTATTTTGAGATGACTGTTACAAAAGAATCATGAAAAGGAGACTTTGCATGCGAAAGTAGTGAGCATTTGATGTTTCAAAAATGAAATACTAATTTCAAATGATTATAATTATTTTTTGTGTACAACATAGAAACACCACCTAGTCCATTGCATAGAGCTCTCAATCACATTTCCAACGCTTGTAAAAAGTCAAAATTTTGATAAGAAATGCAAAAGTTATGCCCATTTTACTAAAGAGGGTTTTTTAGGTCTTCAAAACGAATATTTGTTTTGCTTTTCAAAACGGATATCCATTTTGTCTGACAAAGTTTGCAGCCTTGAGATTTCCCTCGGGTTTGCCTTGGTTTTTGGCTTGGGATTTCCTAACCTACAAAGTCAACTGTGTTATCCTCGAATCTAGCAACGCTCCATTTACAAGATAACCCCTACAAAACTCGTTTGTTTCATAGTTCTGTGTACTTCAAGCACACAAAATGAGGTAAATTTTGATTTCCCTCGATGCATAGTCCTAAACCTCAAATCATCTGTTTGAGCATCTCTCATTGTTCGTCTTTCAAAAATCTTTGAAATGGATATTTTTGTTGTTTCCCACTCTTTGGGAGTTAGTCTTTTTTTCACTCATGTTGGAGCGCTAAAAAATTAGTGCTCCTACATGAGCCTTATGTTAGAAAAGTTACTCCAATTGTTGGAGTGGTGAAAATCACCTCTCCTACACTTTGCATTCACCCTTACATGCACAAGCGGCGATTTTCACCACTAGTGCATGTTTCCTTTTGCCAAGTCTTTAATGTGACTAAGCCATGATTTTTTCCGCTAATGCATATCCATGTTTAAAAAATGTTGGAGCGGTGATTTTCACCACTCCTACATTTTCCCTCCCTTTTTGTACTTTGTCATTAATGCAACTCAAGCTCATTAATGATCTTTTCTAATGAATTATTAAAGTTATTTTAGGTTAATTTATCCTCATTTTTTATCCATCCTCTCTTCCTCCTCGCGCTGGTCATTTTCCAAACTCCAAATGAGATTGTGTTCATAGATTTTACGTCATGAGATTTCAAGCTAGGTTTTAGGTTGCTTTCATCATGTACGTTTTTGTATCTTTCTTCTTCATCGATCTTTGATGTTATTCTCTCTTGCAATTAGGGTTTTAATGCTTTCATTTTTGAAATTGTTTTTTGTCATTGTTGGCCCTAGTTTTGGTTTCTTTTATCTTGAAATATTTTTCTTTCTCTATAGGAGTGAATTTGCACCCCTTATGCAAATTCCCCTTTTTCCTTGCTCCACTTTAGAAAACCAAGTTCAGAGGCTTAATTAAACCTAGGCCTGCTACCTTCATTCCACTTGGTGCTTGTTTTGAGTTTCAGTGGTGGAATTTCTATTAGGGACACCTGCATAGTGCATAGACATCCGTGTGACACACTTACATCCCTGGCAGATTCCTATGACTAAGCCTGCAGAGGCGTTACACTTCTCATTGGCAATCGACTTATAATGTACCCTTCAGCTAACTGACCCAAATATGGTAGTTTTCTTCATCTCTCCTTCAAATTCCCTCCTTCCATATGCATTTCAACTTCTTCTTCAGATCTTCTAAGCTTTCAATTTAGCTTATTCACACTCTTGCACTCACTTCTTGCATTCCCAAGATCTTTTAGGAGCACTTTTACACTCCATAACAACAACTCCTTCACTCCACCACTTTAGTAGAGCAAGTGTGGGACAAACACCATTGTAGCAAAAGCTTGAGTACTCTCATTCTCTCCTCCATGAGCCTTGAGTGCTCTTGGTGGAGGTGGTAAGCTTCCCATGTTACTCTCCTCTATTACTTGGTTGAGTAGGCACATTTACTGTTTTGTAGTGTTTTAGTGTTCTTTATTACATTAATTTCTTTATCATACTCACTTTCTTAGCTATTCATGGAGGTGGAAACACCTAAACAGGGGTCTGACTAAGGCAAGCCCCTATACAGCCACCCAAAAATTTTCCTCCTCTTTGTGTGTAGGTGAACGTGCTTTTGGGAACTAGCTGGTGAACAAATTTCTTTGTGAGATCATTCTTGCCACCCTAACTCTTGTGTTTTTACTTTATCATATTAGAACATATTTTGTTTACTTCATAGCATTGTTTTATCCCTTTAGTAGTAGCTAGCTGGGTTGTTATCTTGTTTTCCTAAGTTTGACCTTATCTCTTTAGTTGTCTGATCATACGGATGACAACACACTTGAGAGATGCCAGCACATCACGTTGTTGTCCTAGGACCACGCTTTCATCCTTGGGAAGAGAGCTTCCTGAGGCATAGTGTTGAGACCTCTCCCATGTACTCTACAACCATTGTATTCCTAGGTGTTGTGAAGGTTTATGAGAATCACAACCGAGTCCACAACTTTCGAGTATATCATTAGGAGAAGTGTATGACACTTTCCAATGGAAAGGACGAAGGTCACTACTAGTTTCTCTATAGGAATTTTATCTGGTCCCACCGTTAGTGTGGCTACGTAGGAGCAGTTGTCAAGGGGCGAGATAGGATTCTCTAACAAGACCGATCACATCCCCACTCCTCTTGCATCCCCTACACTATCGTTAGTGGACAAGTATGAGGTTGTTCAAATCCCTTTAGAATATCTCTCTACCCTTATCAAAGGGTTGGGTGCCCTAGAAAATCACTTGGAAAGGAACCTGAAGATGGCTAGGGCCACTCAGGTTATTAGTGAACTAAAGTACATGATTGGGAAAGATCAAACATGTTTGGAACTCTTGGCTAGTCTTACTAGTCTAACAGAAGCGTGTGCTCCTTCGAACACTCTTAGTGTTATGTGAGGGGCCACTTTTGAATATTATGACAGGTCATTAGGAGTATCAATGCCTCCCACATATGTATACATGGCCGATGTGGTCCCTTCTATCAGCATCCCTTCCGTCTCTGAAAAACCCAAAACTATCAAAGTAAACAAGGTTCCCTTGGGCTTTAGCTTTACCCTTCCTATCACCTCTAGTGGTGGGGGTTTTGGTAGGATGAGTGGTGGAGGCTTCGGTAGTGGTGGTGGAAGTGGTCCTGGTAGAGGTCATGGTGGTGGCTCCGAAAGTAGAGGTGGTTTTGGCAAAGGCCCTATCAGTGGCGGTGGCTTTGGTAGTGGTTCTGGCGGAGGTCACACCAGTGGTGATTCTAGAGGTGGCTTTGGTGGTGGTTCTGGAGGAGGTTCATCTGTCCCTTTATCTTCTATTGACCATATTCTGAACACTCTTCTACAAAATATGGGTAAGATGCAGAGCTAGTTGGTGAGTCTCTCCCAAGCCTCTGCCCAACCTATCTTTCAACCCTTCTTCCGGCATAGCCTATCGTCATTTGAAATTATAAACACTCCCTTCCCTCAAGGAATGGAGATCCCTAAATTTGAAAAATATGGTGGTAAAGGGGATCCGTAGAAACATGTGTCCACATTTAATGCCTTGTGCATAGATTTCTTCCACCACAATGCATTAATGGTGAAATTTTTTCCCCGATCACTCAAGGATACAACACTGGAATGGTATTGTTCCTTGCTTAACAATTCTATTTACTTGTTTGACCAGCTTGTAAATCAATTCCTTAGAAAATTTCAAGCTAATATCAGGTTGAAGATGACCTTCTCAGATCTCATATGATGTAAACAAGGAGACAACGAAAAAATCATTGATTTCATAGCATGCTAACAAGTGTTCCTTTCATAAATCTTGTATCAACTGCCCGATTCTAATGTAAAAAAGGTGTTCATAGGGAACTTACAAAGGCCTTGGCAAGAGAATTTTTTTCTTATGAAGTACCCTTCTTTTGCTTATTTGTGTGCAGCCCTATGAGAGTACCAACAGACGGTTGTTCAGTTCGGGGGATCCTCCTCGCGCTCCCGTTCTGAGGGAAAGTCCATCATATCAATCTATAGGAAAGGTAAGGCCATTACAAATGTAGTAGCTGCTACAGATGATAATGGCCTCAGATGTAATCGAAAGTTCACAAAGTTATCAGAATCTTATTCTTCTATCTTACAAAAGTTGTTGAAGGATAAGATTGTAACCTTGCCAAGTCCTAAGCCTCTTAAGGAGCCTTACCCTAATTGGTATAATGGGAGCACTTATTTTCAGTACAATCAAATTAATGGACATGATACTAAATGTTGTATGTGGCTGCATCATGAAATACATGACCACATCAAGGATTGTACCATTTTTCTCGATGGGAGTAAACAAAATGCTAACAAATCAGTGACAAAAGCTAATAGTGAATTGCATATATACACGGACCCTTTTCCATCACATTCTACTAACATGATTATCGATCCCATTGATTCTATTACCCAACCTAAGGCCTATGTTAACATGGTCACAGTGACATCTATTGCTCTACCTGCACCCGGTTTTTCGGACATAATATGCACATTGCAAGACTTTCCCTTAAACAACAAGCCCTCTCCCCTCTACATTCCCACTCGCCTCAATGGTAAAATTGTGATAGGGGTCTTGGTAGACCACACAAGCCATGTGAATGTCATCATGGAAGAAACATTAGTATTGAATTCATTACAGAGGGAAGAATATGAAGAAACAAAATCTACCATCCATACACACAATGGTATGTGTCTCAAACCATACGACTCAATAACTTTGTCCATCCTAGTTGGACCTAGGGCTATTGACATGATTTTTGATGTTATTCAAAAGTTGGATTTATTCAGGCTAAAGCTAGGCATACCCTGGCTAGCTTCCATGAATGAAATTTCCTTTGTTGTTCACAAATGTTTAAAATTTTCCCACGAAGGTGCCATGCATGTAGTGCATGACACTAGATACTAGCCCTTGGTATCCCATGGTGGATATCTATTGGATCACTTTTGGACCACCACAGTCGGTTCGCTTCCTCTGAGAATGGACCTACATTACATGAATTATGTAAATTATAAGACTGGGGGCAAGCGACAGCCAAAACTAACCCTTCCTGTGATACAGCAGTCAGTCGCCTCCTCTTCCTAAGAGGAGAAGGAGAAGCCCGCACCAACTGCTCTCCCTTCCTAGAAGGGAGAGGAGAAGTGCATGCTGGCTCCCTCTCCTTCCCGTAAAGGAAAAGAGAAGGTTGCCTTTTCCCAAACTGCCTCATCCTCTCCCCTTTCTTGGGAGGAGTATTGGATGAGTTAGCCCGACAGCTATCCGCTGAGTCTAATAATACCTCCTTGGTAGAGGCCCAAGCTTAGGATCTCAGATCTCCCTAATGAATACCCCAAACCATGGTATTATTTATATGGCAAAAAGAAATGTTCCCAAAGGGGATTCAATCTGCGGCATCCTACCGCTCTTGCTCCTAAAGCAGTGAACGAGAAGAGGCATGCTTCCGAGGCACTTGAACTGACTCCCCCTGCTTCTTGACCTACTCCTCCTGCTCTCATTTAGGAATTCATTCCTCTACTAGAGACGACCATAGTGGATGTTCCCATAGTTGAGTAGGAGCTTTCTATTCCTCTGTAGCCTCCAACCTCCAACTCAAAGAGTCATAGGAACTGCCTTGCATGCAAGTGCAAGCACTGGTGAAAGGCTCTCCTGGCTGAGCAGGCCACCTCACAAAGGAAGGAGAGGAGATGACCACCCCTGCTTTAGGGCCTCCTATAGTGTCTTCCTCTCCCCTTCCTTCTCCTCCTCTTCAGTCTAGTTTTGCATTGCTTTCGGCTTCCACTGTGATTGCAAATGCGCTCGACCCCAAGTGGGTACATGTGTTCATCACTCCTTCAGTGGAGCTACCTTTGCTAATTTTTGTCCTAGATATCTTTCCTTTCTTGAAGCCCATGGATATGACTAATGCCTCGGTCAT
This sequence comes from Sequoia sempervirens, assembly GCA_007258455.2. Taxonomy (NCBI): domain Eukaryota; kingdom Viridiplantae; phylum Streptophyta; class Pinopsida; order Cupressales; family Cupressaceae; genus Sequoia; species Sequoia sempervirens. Next base: position 428,936,786 of record VDFB02000003.1, read on the forward strand.
ATCTATTGTGGTTCTTTCCTCCTCTCTCTCCACACCTCTAGCCTCATATGTGGGGAGTTCAGCTCCTCCGACGAAGCAAAAGGTGGAGTGTGGTCCTTCTAGTAACGAAGGATGTAAGAGGATCCCACCTTCTTCACAAGGTGGTCTCGTGTTGACTTGTTCTATCCTAGTGACGAAACTAGTCCCAGCTTCCCCTGAGTTCCTCACCACTCTTGAGTTGTTCGGAAAGCTTAATAGTGAATCTCTGGTGTGACCTACCCCATCCACTGAGGTTAAACATGATGCTCCTATAGGGTGCATGTTTAACTCTATGGATGAAGTTTTAGCCTTGTTAGTGATCTTCGTGAAATCGCTGACCCTAGCTCCACAAGAGCTCAACGAAGAAGACCTTGCGGGGCCTTCTTCCTTAGACCTTGTTGCATGAGAACTAGATGCTCCTCCTCTTAACATCCCACCACTATAGGCTCATCCTCCTTCCCCCTACGATGATCTAGAGTGGGAAGCGGATAACCTCTTGTTCGATCAATGTTAGGAGGAAGCCTCTTCTTGATCTTGTATGTGTGTGTGTTTTTTGATGTGTTCCCCCATGATCGTGCTATGTGTTCATGGATGACCCTTGTCACCCCTATTGGTGCTTGGATAAAGGCATGGTTTTTGTGTCATAAACCTTGTTCTATTTGTATCATCTTTCTTCCATATTTGTGCTTGATTTTAGATAATTTGGGGACAATGCAAAGCATTGGGGGAATTTAGGCTTCCCTTCCATACTAACCCAATTTTTTATTTTACTTTTTCATTTCATGCATTCTTCACATGGTCTGATATAGTAGGGGGTTGATGATAGTTCATTTATATACTATTACTCTACATATATGTATATATATATTTATTTATGAGTAGTTCTGACCTTGAAATATCAGGGTACCCCTATGCCCTTTGTTTAAGTTTTTCTCTTTTTCTTTCTCTTTATCTTTCTCTCTTCTTTGCTTGAGTTTTCCCTCTCATACAATGCCTTTCTTCAACATTCCAATTTTTAGAAAATGCATTCGTTGCCAATTAATCTTTTCTCAAAAATCTTTGCAAATATTTCTTCAGAATCACATTCTCAACTTGGAACCATAACGAAACATGTTTCCTTCATCATGGGTTCATAAAGAAAGGATTTGAAAACCTTCCTCCAAAGCAGGAACAACTTTGACCTTCCCCTCGCATGGGAGCATATTCTTCCTTTCGAATTCCTTGATGAAGTGAACATCTTTCTAAATGATCCCTTGATGATGGATCGATTTGAGAAAGAGAATATCTACTTTCAAGTTGTGTGTCCCTTGACTGGACCCCTTCTTCATGACAAGTTCCCAAGGGACCCCTTTGAATGTCTTCCAAAATTATCGACAGTCTATGCGATTGTTTGCTTACTTTCCTACGTGGTCGTTTCTTGACTCTGTAGAGTCCACTTTCCTAGGTTTCCTCCATGCTAGAGATCTTGGGGGATACCTCCCTGTAGGACTAAGATCCTGTAAGGAACTTCCTTTGAGCTTCCTCCATGTGAGAGATTTTGTGGGTGGCTCCCCTGCAGGTCTGCGGGTCTATAGGGCGCTTTCTTTGGGTTTCCTCCATGCGAGAGATCTTGGGGGATACCTTCCCTATAGGTCTGCAGGTCTATAGGGCGCTTCCTTGGGCTTCCTTCATGCAAGATATCTTGAAGGACACCCTCCCTATAGGTTTGGAGGTCTATAGGGTGCTTTCCTGGCTTCATGTGAGAGATCTTGGGGGATGCTTCCCGGGTATCCTCCATGTGAAAGTTCTTGGGGGACACCTTCCTTACAGGTTTGCGGGCCTGTAAGGTGCTTACTTCACGTGGCTTCCTTCATGTGAGATATCTTGTAGGTTACCTCCTTGTAGGTCCACGGGCCTATAAGACATTTTCTTTCTTCAACTTCATAGTTCCGAGAAGCTATGAAGTCCTTCACTTGCCTTGCACCTTCAGGTTTGCCAAATCATGGTCTGCTTCCTTGATAGTTTAGGTATACATTTCTAACCTTATTCATTCTTCGATCTACTTTACTGAAGCACTCATCAATATTTGTGCTTGTTAAAGTGGGGGAAAAATGTATAGGAGTGAATTTGTACCCCTTATGCAAATTCCCCTTTTGCCTTGCTCCAGTTTAGAAAACCAAGTTTGGAAGCTTAATTAAACCTAATCCCACTGCCTTCATTCCATTTCACACCTGTTTTGAGTGTCGATGGGGGAATTTCTATCAGGTATGTTCGTGCAATGCGTAGACATCCGTGTGGTGTGCTTACATCCATGGAAAATTCCTATGGTTGAGCCTACAGAGGCGTTACACTTCTCATTGGCAGTCGACTTGTAATGCCCCCTTCGGCCGACCGACTCGAATATGGCCATTTTCTTCATCTCTCCTTCAAATTCCCTCCTTCTAGATGCATTTCAACTTCTTCAAATCTTCTAAGCTTTTGGTTCAGCTTCTTCACACTCTTGCACTCACTTCTTGTAGTCCCAAGCTCTTTTACCAACACTTTTACACTCCATAGTAGCAACTCCTTCACTCCACCACTTCAGGAGAGCAAGTGTGGAAAAAACACCATTGTAGCAGAGGCTCGGGTACTCTCATTCTCTCCTCCATTAGCCTTGAGTTCTCTTGGTGGAGGTGGTAAGCTTCCCATTCCTCTCCTCTGTTACTTGGTTGAGTAGGAACATTTATTGTTTTGTAGTGTTTTAGTGTTCTTTATTACATTACTTTCTTTATCATACTCACTTTCTTGGTTGTCCATGGAGGTGGAAACACCTAAATGGGGGTCTAATTGAGGCAGGCCCCTATACAGCCACCCAACAATTTTCCTCCTCTTTGTGTGTAGGTGAACGTGCTTTTGGGAACTAGCTGGAAAATGAATTTCTTTGTGAGATCATTCTTGCCACCCTAACTCTTGCATTTTTACTTTATCATATTAGAGAAAATTTTGTTTACTTCATAGCATTGTTTTGGCCCTTTAGTAGTAGCTAGTTGGGATGTTCACTTGTTTTCCTAATTTTTACCTTGTCTCTTTAGTTGTTTGGTCATACGGATGCCAATACACTTGAGAGACGCCAGCGTGCCATGCTATCATCTCGAGACTGCGCTTTTACCCTTGGGTAGAGAGCTTCTTGAGGTGTAGTGTTGAACTCGAAAATCGGCTCGCCTAGCCCCATCCTGTATTTCGGGTTTATAGGGTGATTGAAGGACTTTATAGTCCTCATCATTCTCGTCTCGCATTTCTTAACACCCCATTAAGCTGATGTAAGTTAGGGCAGTGTTCCACTCTTGTCCCTCCATGACTTGGGGCCTTGAACATGGTTGGTCCCCCTCTCTTACACTTTCCTTCTGTCGCCCTTCCATGATTTAGCTCTTGGGGTATTCATGCCCTAGTTGTTCTTTGTTGTGTGCATCATATTATTGATGCTCTGCTATCATTTTTCACTGCTCTATCACCTATCTTCATAGCTAGTGACTTTGAATGATCTTTCATCAATCTTCATCAATTTTCACCAAGTTTCTTCATCCATGCTCAAGCAAGCTTTTTCACTGCTTCTACATGGTTGACCTTCCCTATCTATCTGAGTGGTGAAAATTCTCGCATCTACATCCCATTCTTGACACCATCATACAAGATGTAGGAGTGGTGAAAATCACCACTCCTACATTAAGTGGTCTTTCCCTTGACATTCATGGGCGATGATTTTCACTACCCTTGCATACAAAGTTTTTCCCATGTGAGACGCTCGAGCACTAAAAATTAGCGCATGAGCATGAACTAGATCTTTCCCCTAAATGTCATAGCATTGATTTTTAGTGCTCCAACACAAGTTCTTGCAAATTATTAAGGCATGTAAGTGAAAATTTTTTCAGTGCTACTACATGCAAACTGACTTCTCAAGATGTAGGAGCGTTGATTTTCAACGCTCCTACACAAAAAGTAGTTTTTCACTTACTGCTCATAAAATCATTCCATTTTCTCTCTAAAATTCATGTCATCGACAATGCTCTATTTTCGTGCTCCATATCTCATTTGCACTTGCTCCAAATTGCTTGCTTGCTTCATGCTTTCTAATAATGCATTTTCTCCTAACATCTGCTAATCCATTATTCTTGTAGTTCTTCTCAAGCTTTCATCAAGTGATCCCTAAAGGTGACATTCCTTGATCTTTGGTATTTTTAGATGACAATGAAAAATCCTCCATCATCTTCTAAGAAGGAGGGAAAAATGAATTACAAATATCAAGGTGTCTTTCTTCCTACTATTGTGCTCTCAAAGGTGGATGAAATCAAAGACACAAAAAATTGGTCATCAAGACATGGAAGATTTTGTAAAAAGAATTTCAAGAAGAAACCATTAGAAGAAGATTTGAGATCTATTGTTTGAAGTAACTTGCAATTGGTATCTACATTCCCAACTATTGCTCATAACACAGAGTTTGTTCTCCAAGTTGCATCTCATTACATCTGAGAAGACAGAAGTGTGAGAGATTCCTTAGGACAAATCATCATGACATTTGATCCTGAATTCTTTGATATTGTTTTCAAAGTTCCACACATGGAATAATATACAAAAATCTCAATTCAACAAGCAGAGGAGGTCTATGATAAGGATCCAAATAAAGCTAAAACATTGATTAATACTCAATGGTTGAAATCTCCAAGGACCACTATCTCGAGATGGCCTAAAGGGCTTCTGGAAGTGATTTCAAAGAGGGCGTTAGGGATATGATTAAGTTCTCCTAAGTAGGGTGAAAGGCTTTCCTGAATCATGCCATTTTCAAGATTGGATGTATGAGTACATTTGCATCATCAGGAGAAGAAAAGCACACATAGATTTGGGAACTAAGATAAGTGATGAAATACATGAACAGTTGATCAATGTGCCAACCACTTTGAAATTTTACATGACTTCCTATTTGGTATATGCTAATGTAGTTATGAGGCATTTTCTAGGGTTGTCTACAAAAGGAAATAGAAATGTTGTACCTATGTATGATTTCTATTATCAGTTAAAATTAAGAGAAAGTCTTAAACATTTCAGAAGAGTCACAGATGCTTTCTTTGCACCCCTACCATTCACTTTTGACCGACTCTTGAAAATAAAAGAGTATCAAATGAATCCTACAAAGTTGTTAGTAAGGTTGGATGTATCTTTTTGCAGTTTCCAATCTTCACATATTTGAGAGTAGGTTGTTATTCTAAGTGTCCATATATGTTGCCCATATATCCCTCAAACAAGTGGATACTAATGGATCTATGCAAATAGTTGATCTCGGTCCATAAGGAATGCCAAAGAATTCACAAGCCAGGTTTCATGTTTCCACTGACTATTGGGAGATATACTATTCATAGTGTACAAAAAGAAAAGTCAATTGTTGTAGAAATGCAAATCATGACTATATGGACATATAGATACAAATTTGACTTTGACTATTGAGATGCGAATATGAAACAAAAGAGAGATCATTGACATGTCTACTGCTTTGAAGATATATGGGTAGACTAGAGAGATGAAGAGGACATTCGTAGAATGGATTTTTGCAGGTTGACAGTGGAACATATCGGAGATCTTGGTGTAGTTGATATTTTAGAGGATTTTAAAGATCCTGGAGACATCATGAATTATGCTTATGAAGAGGATGAAATTGCTAAGAAGCCTTTACCTCCAATGCAATGGTCTAAGAAAGAAAGTGTTTCTATTAGAGAAAGACTTACTCCTATTTTACATAACATAGCTGAATGGTTGCCTAGGTATGGCTTTCAAATGAAATCTTTCATAACAGAATCGGAAGGAGAAACACCGGGAGTAGAAACTAGTCAACAGTAAGAGCTTTGCACAAAAAACAAGCATGTGAAAACTCCCTCTTCTTCTCAAAGAGGTCGTAAGATCAAGTTTACTTTTGGTAAAAGTGCAAAAAAAATAGTTGAAGAAGAGGAGGCCACAAAATTAGAACAACCACATGCAGAAGGAAAGGAGCTTGCTTCTGAGGAACAATATTCTAAAGAAGAGGAAGAGAACGAAAGTGAAGAATCAGAAGAATATGATAAGGAAGAATTTGATGAGGAAGAATCTATAGAAGATGAAGGTGAAAAAGAAGGTAATGAGGAGGAACTCAGGCATGATGATGAGCAACCGAGCTATCTCCCCATGAGAATAGTGTTGAATATCTTCCCAAAATATCATCCTTGTTACTACCAATATCCCTCATACTCCTTAAAATCCAACTACTCCACCACCTCTTCCCACCTCACCTCCTCCTACAACAACTTTAAATGTAGTGAATGTTTCCATTCCCCCTTTAGTATCAACAATCCTTACCACTCCCCCTATAGTTTCAAACTTACAAACTATTGATGGTTCTTTGATTTCTCCCTCATCCATTCCAAGTTTGTCATCTCCATCATTTGATATCTCTTCTGAGGCTGAATTTCATAGGTTTTGTGAGCATCTATAAAATATGCATACCTATTAAACTTCATGACAAAGGTTAGTGCATGAAAATTTGATAAATACTCCTATGAAATAATGCATGATGCCTCTCAAACAAGATAACAAAATAAAACTACTTAAAAGCATGAAAGAGACATGATGCACACCTACTCCATATTGGATTGGCATCACTTGTGAGAAATGACCCTTTCCCAATCCTTGACAAACCCAAATGATGAAGATTGTTGAAGATGGAGTGAAGTGAGCAAAATTAGTTCTCAATTGGAGAGAGTAACTTTGCATAAGATTGTGGATGCTAAGATGAAGAATGAGCCTTCTATTTATAGAACCTCAAGTTGAAAGAGTGCCCAAAAGAGAGCAATGTGGGATAAAGATTTGGCCAATAAGAAGGAGCCACTTGTCACCTTGTGAGTGGATCGAGGATGTGCAAGTTTTGGTCAATGTGCCAATAAATGAGATTGGTTGGCCTTTTCAAATTCAAATTTGGCTTGTTGGAGGGAGCAAAAGAGACTTTAATGCCAAGTGGGGGACATGTAAGAGGGGAGTTATTGCCATGTTGGAAGGGACAAGTCAACTTGTTTTCAAATTCAAACTTGAGGAATATTCTCCAAAGATGCCTTGTTGAGGGAAAATGAGAGATTTAATAAATGAATTAAAATGCTTTATTTGTGCAAGTGGGAAAAGCTAGAGGATGTGATGGGTGATTTGATTAGATTAATCAGGATTAGATTAACTTAGATGATGTTAGGTGATTTTGACCCATTTGACTCAGATTTAGGGATTTAAATTAAATCAAAGGGAGATGAAAGGTGATTTTAGATTTAATTAAATAAAGGTTTGATTTATTTAATTAAAAGGATGATGATAGGCTTAAATTAAATTAAATAAAGTTAATTTA